>CM031610.1:76829090-76837140 GCA_018398815.1 Conus ventricosus | reverse complement strand
GTGTGTGGGTGGTGTGTTGTGTTGTTGTGTGTGGTGTGTGTGTGGTGTGTGTGTGTGTGTGTTTTTATGCGTGTATGCGTTGTGAAGAGATGAATTGAATTTTGAGACCATTTTTCAATTAACAACAACAAAAAAAAAGAAGAAAATTCGGGATCTTGATAGGAAGATCGCATACTACCAAAATACCTTCAGCATGAAGGGGCAGGGCCAACACACTGAAACATTCTTTCTGCAAAGAATTTGGAGCTGACTAAATGGGCATTCAGCTGCTGACGTCAAAAGGGTAAAAAAAAATTAAAAGGAATAAAACCAAAGTTCAGGAAGTGTGGGGTGAAGGGTAGGGGTGTCACAAAAGTAATGACGTCAGTAACAACATAGCATAGATGTGTGCACAGATGGATAGCCAGTGAAGGGCTTTAAGCTGATAGCAGATGTGGCCTGTTTTCTAGGGCGTCCTAATGACGTCAGTAACAACATTGCACAGATGTGTGCAGAGATGGATAGCCAGTGAAGGGCTTTAAGCTGATAGCACATGTGGCCTGTTTTCTAGGGCGTCCTAATGACGTTGGGACCTAAGAAGTAGTTACGCCGAGTGCGAGCAGTCGGCATAACGATTGCAAGAGTGATAATAATAATAATAATGAATACTTATATAGCGCCTATTCTCGGCTAGAGGCCAAGCTCTAAGCGCTTTACAATCAACACTCGTTTACACAACGGGCTGCCTACCTGGGTAGTGCCGACTGAAGAGCTGCCAGCTGGCGCTTCATTCAGTCGTTTCCCGTGTCATTCAGTCAGTATCGTTCAATATCGGTCACTCATTTTCCTTACTTCCTTCATTCTTTCCATTTCTCACGCAGGGTGCATGCTATGTGTAACGTGTCATCCATACCAACGGCCAAACTGGCCTACTCTTCCGAAAGTTGGTGATGGGATTTTACGTGTATGCAAGATGTTATGCATGCGTTCACACACGGTACCTCGGTTTATAGTCTCATTCGAAGGACAGTATGGGAAATGGAGTCAGAACGAATGTTAGAATGTTAACTCCGAGGGAAAAATCCCCCTGTACCGAAACGACCCGGCGAGGTTCGAACCCGCAACCCCAGGATCACCAAGATTAAGAGTCAGGCGCTCTACCAACTGAGCTATTCCGGCTCCCCGAACCAAACTAGAGCAAGGCTAAGAAGAACATGAAACAAGAGCGTGGACTAGAGCACAATATTAATCAACTCACGCCACTCATGATACTTTTGAACACAGGTAGAAACCCTCTCTCTCTCTTTCTCTCTCTCTCTCTCTCTCTCTCTCTCTCTCTCTCTCTCTCTCTCTCTCTCTCTCTGCGTATGTGTGTGTGTGTATGCGTGCGTGCGTGCGTGCGTGCGTGTGTGTGTGTGTGTGTGTGTGTGTGTGTGTGTGTGTGTGTGTGTGTAGGGAAGGAATTCTGTTTTACGTCTCGTCACACATATAGGTGATTGCAGACGTCTAAATAACATATTGTTTACAATTTTAAGACTAATATCATAAAAGAAAAGAGGACGATGGTGGTTACAAGGACAAAAATAAAGTATAATGAATTGTAGGACTGTAACTATGTAAAATTAGAATAAAAATAACTAAAATAATCTAACTTACGATGTCACCGATCGGCGGTATGAATCGGCCGTCATAGTTTGGAGTATGGTAAAAAAAAAAAAAGTTCAGAAATAACGTGTGCGGTCATATGTGTACCGAATATTGTGTGAGGCGAGTGTGCGTGTGTACGATTGTGGGGTTTGGGTTTAAGGTGAAGGTTAGCTAGGTAGGGGGCAGGGTAAATCGACATACACAATATTCCTTGAGTTCCAATCTTGACTTGTTGAAGGTGGATGCAGCGGGAAGGTTGGTTTCGTTCCCCGATTGTTACCCCTTTGTTGTTACATATGGGTCTACTTCCGGAGAAGGCGGGGCGGGAATATGCGGCTGTTGTTGGTTGGTGTTTTGTCAAGTCTGTGAGTTGTTGTGGTAAATTGTCGTGTCGTTGCACGAGCACCAACTAGTCCGTTGGCGGGCGTGTCAGCTCTGCGGAGGGATACGTGCTCAGACCAAACCTGTTTTGGTGTTGTAGTAGAGTTTCGCTTGTTCCGACCAGGTCGGAATGCGTTTGGGGTAGCTTCACTTCGGTACCCTGAGTGTTCGTGCCGAGTGGACGCGCCTTGTAGTTGCGGCGGCAGCGCGTTAGACGAGCTGAGTGACTTCGAGTCCTAGTTAGTGCCAGGGTCCCCGTCGTCTGGTTCCCTTGGCCTGTGCCGATCCGTGTTGTCTTCGTTGGCAGGCCACTTCAAGCCAGTTGCAGAACTGTGGTTGATCGTCTGTCTGTCCAGGTTGGGATCCGTTATGTTCGTGTGTTGTGGTTCGGCCGTGTCCTTGTATTGTGCCGGTTCTGTGCGTCTCTGTTGGCAGCCACTTTTCAGCCAGTTGCAGAACTGTGTGGTTGAACGTCTGTCGGTCCAGGTTGGTGATTTGTTAGTTCATGGTGTGTTTGTTCGTCAGTTGTCTTGTAATTATTGGCGAGTTGTACTGTAGGTTGTCTCATGTTTATTGTTTATTGATTATGGTTTGTTTGTGTATACTGGTTGTCTGGTATGATGTCGTCCTTGGTTATGTGATTGAAGCTTTTGCAGCTGGTTTGTGTTGGTACCTCTTTTCTGTATATTCTGTAAATAGTGTACATAGTGGTTCCTATTATTAAGTGATCGTTTATTATTATTGTTCCTGAGTTCGATTTGTTCCATGTGGACAGGTAGGCTAACAAATGTGGTTAGATATAATAAACCGTTGATGGACGGTGATGAGATATTGGTTGTGATTATATTTTATGTTAATGTTCATACAGGGGGTCCTACGGAATAATACGAGGTTGCATTTTGTTTGAGGACATAGTATGAGTCAGGTGCAGATGTGGTCTGCCTGACATCGTTAAAGGGATTTGTGCTCAATTTTCAGTTTAAATAGTATAGTTCGTTGAAATTGGGGGGAGTAACGATTCGGATTGACCTGCACAGCATTGGAAATTGGTTAACTGTGCATGGGGCCAAGGCTAATTGCTAGTCGAATGGTTTAAACAGGAAGTAGGTCGTGACTATTCAATTCATATTGGTGTCTTTTCACTTTCGTACGAGTCCATGGTTTCTTGAACGCGTGTGTCGTGCGCGTGCCAGGACCAGTATTGGTGAATGTATGCCATGTGGAACAGGACAGTGAGTCCATATGGTTAGAAGTTTCGTTAAGTAAATGACAGTCGTCACACATGCAGGGATGTATGTGTTTTTGTGACAGAATAGGGTTGGAGGAAGATATTTTTTTAGGTTGTAGGAGACGTCCGTTATGAATTTTTTGTAGTCGGAAAGAAGGGCAAGGGTAAAAGTTTAAAGGCGGGTAGCCTCAAGCAGTTGACAGGAATGAAAACGGAGGATGTGGGCAGCATGTAATATTGTATCAAGTAATGGTTGTGTTTGGCATAACGAGGTTTAACCACTGGGTTAACTTGACAAGAGATGACAGAGTGGGGTCTGGATGAAATTTGGCGAACAAATCAGTGTTGATATATGATAATGACAGTGCAAGAGGGGTAAGAATATGAAGGATATGGCTGCGAGCCGATTCTCTCGTAGAACATGCTAGAACTGTGAACCGCTAAGAGTTAGGTTTTTTTTTTTTTTTTTTTTTTTTTTTTTTTTTGAGAGTGTATAACTAACGGATTACTGTGTGGAAACATTTCCTTGTGAGAATACCCATTTTCTAGGTATTTTTAGTATTTCCTAAGGGGACCCATGGAGTCGGTTGATTGCTTTTTTTATTTTTTTTTTTATATTATTAAGATTTGGTTTTATTCTCCGAAATTAGGTTGTCATAATTTCAGATGTGTGAGTCCCCCATGGAGCCATAATTTTCATGAGTAATAGCGTGGCTGGGGCTCAGGAGAATATTGTTTTTGTTGCTGTGGAAAGGTTGCATGAAATGGATCTGATAAACCCAAAGTAACGGGTTGGGTGTATTCGAAATTCCCGTGGTCACTCTCTTCCCGAGTGGAGTAGGCAAGGGAGATGGAGAGTTAAGCATTTACCAGGTAGCCTATGGCCTTATGACTGTCGGTAGTAGCAACATTTCATATGGCCTACAGTTGTGTCAGCAGGTGGTGTCCTGTTCCGTCCTGAGGGTGGGCCCAGAACCACCGCAGTCTGTTGCCGCGGCCGGCAGGTGAGGCGGCGGATTTTCCCTGCCTGCGTTTTCCCCCGGAGAGGGAGACCATCCGGGCCCGTCTGCCTTCTGTGAGGCATTCTCCTCTCCTGCTGCAGGGGTTTCTTCCTGGGTTTCTTTCTCCAGCCACCTGTTGCTCTACCCCCCTGTTCGCGTCCTGTATAGGGAACGCTTGCAAAACCAGACCTTTATCCTCCCCCCGGGTCCGGGCGGGGCCTTCAGAGGAGGGAGGTGTCTTCCGAGCCCCGGACTCTCGAGAAGGGCGTCTGGCGTGGTGGTGCGGCCGGGTGTCGTGCCCAGCGCAGGGGAGGATTCTGACCGGAGGATTCACGTCGGCGCCGGGGTGTAGTCTCTCGGGGTGTCAGCCTGCGTGAGGCCCACGGACAGCGCTGAGGAGCGAGTCATCCGTGGAGGAGTCAGCCTGCGAGGGGGTCCACGGACACGCCGGAGTGCAGATCTTCCAGGGAGGTTCCAGCCCGTGAGGGGCCACGCACAGCGCCCGAGGACTGGAGCTCTCCGGCCAGGATGGTTGTCCCATAGGTGGGTAAGCGAGGGTGTAGTGTTAGGGAGTTAGGGTTAAGGTGTAGCTACTGCCTCCTTTTGGGACGTAGTGGCCAGAACCAGTGTAGGGTACTTTGTTTGTTGCCTCCCTTAGGGACGCAGTGACCAGTGCGGTAGTATCCCCGGGTCAAAAGAGAAGCTGGTCCTGGGGAGAGGTGGGGTGGTAGCCTTTAAGTTTAGAGTCCCTTGGTTTTATCTCTTGTTCCCTATAGTTAGCCACCACGTGATGGGCGGGGCTATCTCTGCGTCCCTAGGTCGCAGTGATATACCGCAACTGGTGTATTAGTAAAGGTTTAGGGTTCTCAGGGTCGTAAAGGGCAGGGTGGGTCAGTGAAGAGTGGATACCGTGTGTGGTTGTAGATGGACGTAAGTGTGCGCCAGAGTGGTGTGTGGAAATAAAGAATGCGCATGAATGTAAAGCTGTGTTATGTGCTGTATTGCTGCTCTAGTTTAATCGGTGTGGAAAGGTGGTAGGGCCGTCCGGCTTTAGCGCCGTGACATACGATTATGATTATAAAATGTTCCTAATGGACTTCCCAAAAGGTTACTCGTTCATTTAACAAGAGAAACAACTGGCAACGAATCTAAAAAGTCAAACACATTAACATGCCCAGTGTCAGCACTAGGTAAACACCATTCAAAAAGGGTTTCGTTAGTTCACAATCAAAAAATCACATGTTGAGACTGAAAGATTCCCCACGACAACGCACTTAACAGTCTGGCAATACTTGGTTCGTAGGGAATAACAATAAAATCTAAAGTCAGCTAGAAACCGGTCGCTAATCGACACAAAGTTGACAGAGTATGCTGACTGAGGTTTTAGATGAGGAACTGTACTGACTCCAGAAATCCCTCTCGATTATATGATAATCCTCCTTGTATGATAAAGGACAATCAACTTAATACTACCAAATATTATTCTTTGCTCCCCTTTTTGCTGCTTCTAATTCTGCAAGATCATTAAAAACGAAGGAGGTGTGCGATGGAACCCAAGAAAATACAAACATTTGAGTACCCTTTTCATGTAAAGACAGTGCAAACATTTACTTAATCTCAAATATAAATTCCTCTCTTTGTGTATTTTCAAAACAATACAAACTTTTTTAATACTGCTGTTGAATCAACACAAACAGGATATTAAATATTGAGACTGGCAAGAAATTAAATAATTTAATGCCAATCAGGAACAGCAACTAGTTCAGCTGTGAAATATGGAAATGACCCTTACCTAAATAATAGAGTTTTCAGCTTTGAAATCTGGAATTATCAAAGCCAATCACGCATTTTCCATCATCAAGAAATGAGCCGTCAGTGTATACATTCAAATAGTTAGTAAAATTTTCTTCCATGTCAATTTTTGACAGATGCTGCTAACACATGGGGGCAAATCGCTTTATTTAGATCAGAAAGAAAAAATGTTAACTGTTATTTCTTCCGTTAGTTTCCCAAGGGGGTACCGGCGGAACCAGTACGCGAGGCGCTACCTCGTATGGCACTCTTGATGAATTAAAAACGTCTGAAACATCATGAACGAAGCGCTCTTAAATTTGATATTTCTTGGCAATTTCGAAAAATCAATGTCGGATCGTGTATTCACTCTTCAAGGTCGTCCACCGCAATCCGTCTCACACATATTTTACAGGAACTTATTTCCTTTCTTCATCAGTGGCAAAAGGCCTGCTAACTTATAAGCTTCAGAGGACTTAGTGTGCACAGGTCCACCCAGGCCAACTTTACCGCATTAACTGTCAATTCTTTGAAGTGTCCTTTAAATGCGATCGCGAAGCAGAAAAGAATACTTCCTGTCACGTAAGTCAATCTTGATCCGTACAGGACTGGTTTCTAAATGCAACAAAACTTAGGATCCTGTCCCAAGGGAGAAGGACGACAATTTTTTTTAGAAAATTCAAACTTTTAAATGCTTTAGTAACAATTGAGTCAGTATGTTTTTTCCATTTAGTTTTGGTGTAAGTAGGATAACCTAAAAATTTTACTTCAAGTTTATAAAAAATTTTCCCGTCCTCCCAGAAAGAAATATGGGCAGTTACTTGGGTTATATCCATAGTAAAGAGAATCAAATGTGTCCTTTCAACAGAGATTGAAAGGCCATTCAAATTGCATATAACTATTTAATTTTATCCAGCTTCGTGCTGAAAGAGCGTCTGAATATAATTTATGGACGTAAAATTTGTTTGCTATTTCTTTAAAGATACATTAAACCATATTGCCATGTCATCAGCATATTGAGCTACCTTGGTAATATGAAGAAAAAACATGTAGAATAAGTCATATAGCATTACATTGAATAACAAATGGGGAATTATAGAAACCTTGTGGAATTCCCATATTTATAGATCTTGAGTATATAAAGTCCACACCAACTTTGGTCATTATGTGTCTCCCACTTAAAAATGATTTCAAAAATAGTAGCGTGACCAGAAAGACCAATTTGTTTTAATTTATATAATAATCGGCTGTGCCACACTCTATCGAAGCTTTAGTAAGATTCAAGGAGGAAGCAAGGACACCTTTTACGTTTAGCAAACTGTTTCTTTAATTTGAGTAGTTAGTCGTGTCAGGGATCAATTGTACGTCGTGTCTCCCTTTTCTAATTCCACCAGGTTATTGATGTGAAGAAAAATACATCATTTTTTATCACAGTAATAGCCATTCTGAAATTTATTATTTGTTTCCATGACTTTTTCCAGTATGAGACGTGACTGAATGGGTCTATAGATAGCTAGACGTCTTCAGCACCGAGCTTGCCCCCTGCTTTAGAATAGGAGTCTCAATAACTCTTCCATATATCCGGGAATTTTGTCCACATTCCCACATTTGTTAATAATTTATGTAAAAATGACTAATCCAGTTCTCTGGTAAATGGTTTAACAACATCGTGTAAGAAATCCCATCCAAACCAACCACGAAAAACCTTTTTATTTCCCAACAGACGACACATTCCTTGACTTCCTGTAAAGATCTTAATACATTTATAGTACTAATTGTTGTTTTGTACCGGATCTCTATAGTTTTATCAGTATTTTTTATCTTTCAATCAAACGACTTTTGCTTCATTAGGCAAACTTCCATACAACATGTTGATTAAACGCGTACATAGATGCAAATTCTCAGCCTTTTCTTTTGGAGATAAGAAATTCTTTACACTGTTGATTTTGATTGGGTAATCTTGGGAGTTAATGCCCGATTTCATTTCTTTCACCTTATCCCACACCTTTATCCAGTCTTTACG
>CM031610.1:76814090-76819090 GCA_018398815.1 Conus ventricosus | reverse complement strand
AGAGCGAGAGAGAGAGAGAGAGAGAGAGAGAGAGAGAGAGAGAGAGAGAGAGAGAGAGAGAGGGGAGACAGACAGACAGACGGACAGACAGACAGATAAATAGAAGAAGAAGAAGAAGAAGAAGAAGAAGAAGAAGAAGAAGAAGAAGAAGAAGAAGAAGAAGAAGAACAACAACAACAACAACAACAACAACAACAACAACAATAACAAGAATTTCAACAACAACAAAATCAAGAAGAACAAGAACTAGAAAAATATTTTGTCAGATTACCTCTCATCGGGAAATGAGTCTACATGCACTAGAGCTCAAATCTGTTTCTTAACAAAAAACTATGGAAACATTGCTCTGCATAGTTATTGCAGCACAAAATGTTGTTAGGCGTCGCTCGTGTAAGACAGCCCTAAGCAAACGATGATGAACACGCACGAACATTTCCCTCAATCGATGCGTTTCAGGAGAAAACGAAAAATGCAGAGATCAGTGTTGAGGGATTTCGCTGGTTTATCGCGTAAATAATAGATGAGGAAAAGGACGCTCCTTCCCATCGTCAAACAATTTACCTGTTCATCAATCCTAGCTGGAGCTACTTACCGCGTCAGTTCTCCTAACACATACACAGACACGAGCATACAAAAAAAAAGGCAAACTTTGCGTGCGGTTTGGTGCTTTCCATGATTTCGGATAGAGGTGTTCAACTTTCACACCCGGACCAGGTAAAAGTATAATAAAATGAAAACAGTTCCCGCTTGTTGCTTTCTGAATTTCATGTTATGTCCACTAATTATGAAGTAAACTTCACAAAGTTATGCGAGATCTCTCCTTTGTTGTTGTGTGTGAACGCATGCATAACATCTTGCACACACGTAAAATCCCATCACCAACTTTCGGAAGAGTAGGCCAGTTTGGCCGTTGGTATGGATGACACGTTACACATAGCATGCGCCCTGCGTGAGAAATGGAAAGAATGAAGGAAGTAAAGAAAATGAGTGATCGATATTGAGCGATACTGACTGGATGACACGGGAAACGACTGAATGAAGCGCCAGCTGGCAGCTCTTCAGTCGGCACTACCCAGGTAGGCAGCCCGTTGTGTAAACGAGTGTTGATTGTAAAGCGCTTAGAGCTTGGTCTCTAGCCGAGGATAGGCGCTATATAAGTATTCATTATTATTATTATTATTATTATTATTATTATTATTATTGTCTGACATGGTCTTTGGGAACGGTTGAGTGAACACAAGGGATTGTTAGGGGACTATCTTTGTTGTACCAATGAGGAACACAAGGGATTGTTAGGGGACTTTGGACATCTTTGTTGTACCAATGAGGATCAGTTGCGGGCGGACTTCAAAAGATCTAGTCACAAGCCTCCGATGTTGAAGTGTGTGTGTGTGTGTGTGTGTGTGTGTGTGTGTGTGGTGTGTGTGTGTGTGTGTGTGTGTGTGTGTGTGTGTGGTGTGTGTGTGTGTGTGTGTGTGTGTGTGTGTGTGTGTGTGTGTGTGTGTGTGTGTGTGTGTGGTCTGTCCGTCTCTCTATCTGTGTGTGCGTGCGTACGTACGTGCGCGCGCGTGCAGGTATGTGTGTGTGCGTGCGTGCGTGCGTGCGTGCGTGCGTGCGTGCGTGCGTGTGTGTGTGTGTGTGTGTGTGTGTGTGTGTGTGTGTGTGTGTGTGTGTGGGTTTTTTTTAATGAGAGAGAGAGAGAGAGAGAGAGAGAGAGAGAGAGAGAGAGAGAGAGAGAAGAGAGAGAGAGAGAGAGTAAATACAGAACAGGGCAGCAAAAAGAAAGAAAAACAAAAAAGGAGAAAGAAATCTTCCTGTCTGAGTTCATTCAATGTGTTTGTAAGTTTCAATTGAACCATGTGAATAATTCACAGTACAATCAAGAGATACGATTCAAACTACTGAGCGTCATGGTTCATTTAAAATCATTCATTGGAACATTTTCTTCTCGCTCGTGACTACACACGGGCAACATGCACGATATAGTATAGGTAAGGTCATTTTCGCCGTTCTGACTTAATTAACTGAGCTCTCGAGGGGGTATTTCCCTGTCTCTCTCCCCCCCCCCCCCCTTCCAAACATTTCGTAAATCAGATTCACTCACGTATGCATGTTTTCTTCCGGCTTACTCATACAATATTAAAAGGTTCTAACAACGGTCAGAGAAATGGCTTGGGTAATGCCACATTCGCACGAACTGTATACATACTCTTCTCCCTTCCCCCTATCCCCGTTCCTTTTTCTAGTTCATGCATCCTAACCACTTCAACACATTCTCCCCTGCCTCCTCCCCCCTTCCCCCCCCCCCCGCCCTGCCTCCAAGTCACCCTTCCACTCTGAACAGAATAAAAAGTTACAAACATATCAAAAAGATAAATTCAAGATTAAAGAAAAGAGAGTAGTTCAAATAAGTGTGTGTGTGTGTGTGTGTGTTGCGCGCGTGCGTGCGTGCGTGCGTGCGTGCGTGCGTGCGTGCGTGCGTGCGTGTGTGTGTATGTGTGTGTGTGTGTGTGTGTGTGTGTGTGTGTGTGTGTGTGTGTGTGTGTGTGTGTGTGTGTGTAATAAGGGCATTAAACATCATATTCATATTCGTTAAAAAATCTAATTAAATGCGCTTTTGAACTGACTTGATCAGGAAATAAACTCACCGACTATCACTCTCTATGCCTTTCTAGATCGATAATGGCGATAACACCTGAGAGACTACTTGTCTTGCAAACACCAAACGTGATGGACTGTTTAGTCCATGGGTGTCAGCATGTGATTTGGGTTGGTCTGTGTGCTCCATGGGTTGGTCTGTTTGGTCCATGGGTTGGTCTGTTTTGTCCATGGGATGGTCAGTTTGGTCCATGGGTTGGTCTGGTTGGTCCATGGGTTGGTCTGTTTGGTCCATGAGTTGGTCTGTGTGGTCCATGGGTTGGTCTGTTTGGTCCATGGTTTGGTCTGTGTGCTCCATGGGTTGGTCTGTTTGGTCTATGGATTGGTCTGTTTGGTCCATGGGATGGTCTGTTTGGTCCATGGGTTGGTCTGTTTGGTCCATGGGTTGGTCTGGTTGGTCTGGTTGGTCCATGGGTTGGTCTGGTTGGTCCATGGGATGGTCGGTTTGGTCCATGGGTTGGTCTGGTTGGTCCATGGGTTGGTCTGGTTGGTCCATGGGTGTCGGTATGTGATTTGGGATGGACTGTTTGGTCCATGGGTTGGTCTGTTTTGTCCATGGGTGTCAGTATGTGATTTGGGATGGTCTGTTTGGTTCATGGATGTCAGTATGTGATTTTGGTTGGTCTGGTTGTCCAATGGTGTCAGTATGTGATTTGGGATGGTCTGGTTGGTCCATGGGTGTCAGTATGTGATTTGGGATGGTCTGGTTGGTCCATGGATGTCGGTATGTGATTTGGGATGGTCTGGTTGGTCCATGGGTGTCGGTATGTGATTTGGGATGGTCTGGGCGGTCCATGGGTGTCAGTATGTGATTTGGGATAGTCTGTTTGTCCAATGGTGTCAGTATGTGATTTGGGATGGTCTGTTTGTCCAATGGTGTCAGCATGTGATTTGGGTCTTGAATTCCACTCCTCTTAAAAGACAGAAGAGTATCTAAAAAAGGGAATTAATCGTGGTAAACGTGTGTGTGTGTGTGTGTGTGTGTGTGTGTGTGTGTGTGTGTGTGTGTGTGTGTGTGTGTGTGTGTGTGTGTGTGTGTGTGTGTGTGTGTGTGTGTGTCTGTGTGTGTGTGTGTGTGTGTGTGTGTGTGTGTGTGTGTGTGTGTGTGTGTGTGTAATAAGGGCATTAAACATCATATTCAAATTCGTTAAAAAATCTAATTAAATGCGCTTTGAACTGACTTGGTCAGGAAATAAACTCACCGACTATCACTCTCTATGCCTTTCTAGATCGATAATGGCGATAACACCTGAGAGACTACTTGTCTCGCAAACACCAAACGTGATGGACTGTTTAGTCCATGGGTGTCAGCATGTGATTTGGGTTGGTCTGTGTGCTCCATGGGTTGGTCTGGTTGGTCCATGGGTTGGTCTGTTTGGTCCATGAGTTGGTCTGTGTGGTCCATGAGTTGGTCTGTGTGGTCCATGGTTTGGTCTGTGTGCTCCATGGGTTGGTCTGTGTGGTCCATGGGTTGGTCTGTTTGGTCCATGGGTTGGTCTGTGTGGTCCATGGGTTGGTCTGTGTGGTCCATGGGTTGGTCTGTGTGGTCCATGGGTTGGTCTGTTTGGTCCATGTGTTGGTCTGTGTGGTCCATGGGTTGGTCTGTTTGGTCCATGGGTTGGTCTGTGTGCTCCATGGGTTGGTCTGTTTGGTCCATGGGTTGGTCTGTTTGGTCCATGGGTGGTCTGTTTGGTCCATGAGTTGGTCTGGTTGGTCCATGGGTTGGTCTGGTTGGTCCATGGGTTGGTCTGGTTGGTCCATGGGTGTCGGTATGTGATTTGGGATGGACTGTTTGGTCCATGGGTTGGTCTGTTTTGTCCATGGGTGTCAGTATGTGATTTGGGATGGTCTGTTTGGTCCATGGATGTCAGTATGTGATTTGGGTTGGTCTGGTTGGTCCATGGGTGTCAGTATGTGATTTGGGATGGTCTGTTTGTCCAATGGTGTCAGTATGTGATTTGGGATGGTCTGTTTGTCCAATGGTGTCAGTATGTGATTTGGGATGGTCTGGTTGGTCCATGGGTGTCGGTATTGATTTGGGATGGTCTGGTTGGTCCATGGGTGTCGGTATGTGATTTGGGATGGTCTGTTTGTCCAATGGTGTCAGTATGTGATTTGGGATGGTCTGTTTGGTCCATGGGTGTCAGTATGTGATTTGGGATGGTTTGGTTGGTCCATGGGTGTCGGGATGTGATTTGGGATGGTCTGGTTGGTCCATGGGTGTCGGTATGTGATTTGGGATGGTCTGGTTGGTCCATGGGTTTTCGGTATGTGATTTGGGATGGTCTGTTTGTCCAAATTTTGTCAGTATGTGATTTGGGATGGTCTGTTTGTCCAATGGT
>CM031610.1:76806590-76811590 GCA_018398815.1 Conus ventricosus | reverse complement strand
TAAGTATGAGATGATAAATATGAGAAACAATAAATACTTACTTATTAGACTCTTTGATAAAGATGTGTGTGTGTGTGTGTGTGTGTGTGTGTGTGTGTGTGTGTGTGTGTGTGTGTGTGTGCGTGTGTGTGTGTGTGTGTGTGTGTGTGTGTGTGTGTGTGTGTGTGTGTGTGCGACTTTGCGCGCGTGTGTGTGTGCTTACGCGCGCGCGCGCGTGTATGTGTGTGTGTGTGTGTGTGTGTGTGTGTGTGTGTGTGTGTGTGTGTGTGTGTGTGTGTGTGTGTGTGTGTGTGTGTGTGTGTGTGTGTGTGTGTTGGGGTGTGTGACAGCCTCATTTCTGTAGATTAAAAAAAGAGTATTAAAAAGGCAGTTTCCTTTATTGCCTGAGTGAATGATCGAGCTAGAAAGCTTATATATGACGATTGACAACGAAGCTGTCGCAATTCCACCTTCCCCTCCCCACCCCCCTTTGTTCCCCGAGATTAGGATTGAATTATTCCAGATGTAAGAATTAGTTCGGAGATCAAACGCCAAAATTAGAGCAAGAAGGATTAATTGTTTTCCATCAAGCTTTTGTCTGTGATTGCATGGCTTAGTCTTTGCTGAAATTGCCATAACTTTTTGCCATTTTGCTTTCGGTCTGTGCATGAGTAAATATGTCGTGTTTTTCCTTTCATCTCTTAATCTGTTCGTCCTTCTGTCTGTCTTTCTGTTTGTCTATCTCTCTTTCTTCCTCCCTCCCCCCATCTCTCTCTCTCTCTCTCTCTTCTCTCTCTCTCTCTCTCTCTCTCTCTCTCTTCTCTCTCTCTCTCTCTCTCTTGCCCACCCATAAATTGTGTTGGCTTGAATGTCTCTCTTCGTTGCAGAATATACTCTTCAATGTCTGTTCTATTAATTCTTTGTGTAATTTAATTTGTAGCTGTCTTCGTTTGACATCTTTGATTTTGTGGTGGGAAAATCAATACCACACAATGTTTGTTTGTACCAATAAGTCTTCGTGTAATTCAGTTGGTAAATGTCTTCGTTTGACATCTTTGATTTCGTGGTGGGAAAATCAATACCACACAATGTTTGTACCAATAAGTCTTCGTGTAATCTAATTGGCAACTGTCTTCGTTTGACATCTTTGATTTAGTGGTCGCCAATCAATACTTATTGAAAACTACTTCAGAAGTAAGTTTTTTTGTGACCATGGACAGCAACGATTTGCTTGCGGTCATCTTGCGTAGAACCTTCTTTGGATTATTCAGATCCATTGCTTTCTTTAGTAATGATGATATCACACTATCCAGCTTTCTTTAAAATTCTTGAGGAACTGTTTCAGTGAGGAAATCCATCTCCTATGTCAGACTTAATCTTTTAGCGTAGTTAATATTAGTCGTAGATTCTTGAATATTGAAGAAAGAAAGAGAGAAAGAGAAAGAAAGAAAAAAAAGAAAGGAAGAAAGAAAGAAAAAGCACGTAAGTAAAAAAAATATCGGAACAAAGAAAGTAACATGGATATTTCTTCGATGTATTATGTTGCGTAATTTCTTTCAGTAATTTCTTTTTTCTTAACATTTCCTGCCCACATATTTTTTAAGGGGGAGAACGGGGGTCATCACCTAGTAGACCGCTGAATATTTGTGGAACCACACAGAGACAGAATTCCCTCATGGGCTGTTATATTTTATTTCCCAAACGAAATTGTACACATGACGTTTGAACCGAGCGCAGGTCCATAATATATCGAGGTCTTCACTGGATTGAAATATTTTCTTTATAGTACTCTTCCATCTGTGGTTTTAGTTTCTATATATATAATATCCACCTTGTAAAGTATCAGTAGGTCTTCTGAGGTCTGGCCTGGCTAGCGGAGTCCCCTTGCTTTGAAAGTTTTAGTCGCAAGGGCCGGCTTATTTATCTTGTTTATCGTCCACATGAAGCTGAAACACACCTTTTGAAGTTTTAAATCAAAATAGTGAGGTGGGTTAAGTAGTCCAATTTAGAGACGTATCAGTTTAATAAAACTGTCTGTCTACCTATTTGTGACCGTCCACCTCGGAATGAGTCGCTTGTCATCTCTCCGGGTTTTCAGTTAGCAGCCAAAACAGACAGTAGGGGTGTCAGGAGGCGATTTTGAGATTTGGACTCTAGCTGATACTATACGTTTTCCTGCTCAAAATACACTGTGCGAATTGTTTATATTTGACTGCTCAGTTCAGTTCAGTTTCAGTGGTTTATTTAATGTCTTTACATTGCCAGATGATATTAGACACATATTTGTTAGACACTGCTTTCTGTATTAAAATGACATTTTAAAACACCTAATATGTTCAAATTATGATGAATGTGTGCATCTGGTTTTGTTCTTTTTTTTTTCTCAACAGCGCTTCTCAGAGGGTTACCATCTTCAAAACACTGTATCTTGAAAAGTAAAAGCCCGATTAAAAAATAGTTTTCACCATTTGAAAAGAGCAGAACAAAATACATTGAGAAAATGTGTATATCTTTGAAACGCTTAACTATGACAAGCAACTCGTTTTGTGAAGGAAGGTCACATTTGTCAGTCTGTCTGTCTCTTTGTCCATCTGTCTGTCTGTCTGTCTGTCTGTCTGTCTGTCTCTCTCTATCTCTCTCTCTCTCTCTCTCTCTCTCTCTCTCTCTCTCTCTCTCATCTCTCTCTCTCTCTCCCTCCCCTCACTTGAATCTTATTAGATATCAGGGATAGATCCTCTCACTAACAAGGTGCCAGACAGGCGATTAGACAGGGCAGCCGCACGATGGACACTTACTGGCCTCAGCGGATAGTGCTGTGGTCAAATACACTCTCTTGTTATTCTACAGGCCTCAGCGGATATTGCTGTGGTCAGTACACTGTATTGTTGTTCTACTGGCCTCAGCGGATATTGCTGTGGTCAATACACTGTCTTGTCCTACTGGCCTATACACTGTCTTGTTATTCTACTGGCTATGGCTACGTCTTCTTGTCTCTTTCAAGGTCGTCAACAATAGACTCGAATTGGCAATAACGAAGGGAAGGGGGGTGGGGAGCGGGGGGTGGGGCATTATACATGTGTCAAACGTTAGACACAAGACTGACACGCTGATACAAAGAGAGAAGAGAGAGAAGAGAGAGAGAGAGAGAAGAGAGAGAAGAGAGAGAGGACTTTTTTTTTTATTTTTTTTTTTTTTTTTTGTGAAAATTTTTTTTTTTATCAATTTTTTTAAAAAATTAAAATTTTTAAAAAAAAATTAAAAAAAAATTTTGTTTGGGGGGGTTTTTTGGGGGTTTTTTTTTTTTTTTTTTTTTTTTTTTTAAAAAAAACCCCCTTTTTTTTGGGGTGTTTTAAATTTTGAATTTTTTTTTTTTGAAATTTAATTTTTAAAAAAAATTTTAAAAAAAAAAAAAAAAAATAAAAATTTTTTTTCCAAAAAATTGATAATTTTTAAAAAAAAAATTTTTTTTTTAAAAATTTTATTTAAAAAAAAAAAAAAAAAAAAATTTTGGGTTTTTTGAAAAAAAAAGGAAAAAAAAAGTAAAATTTTTATATAAAAAAATTTAATTAAAAATAAATAAAAAAATTTAAAGAAATTTAAAAAATTTTGGGGGGATTTTTTTTGATTTTATAAAAATTATTTATAAAAAATTTTTTTTTTTAATAAATTGGGAAATAATTTTTAAATAAAAAATTTTATAAAATAAAAGAAAAAGGGAAAAAAAAAAAAAGAAAAAAAAAAAAAAAAAAAAAAAAAAAAAAAAAGAAAAAAAGAAAAAAAAAAAAAGAAAAAAAAAAAAAAAAGAAAAAAAAAAAAAAAAAATTTTAAAAAAATTTTTTTAAAAGGGATTGATGAGGTTTTGATTCAAAAATTTAATATTATTGATTTAAAATAAAAATAAAAAATAAATTTTAAATTTTTTAAAAAAAATAAAAAAAATATAATAAAAAAATAAAATTTAAAAAAAATAAAAAAAAAAAATTTAATTATTTTTATTAATAATTTTTAAAATTTTAAAAAATAAAATTTTTAAAAAAAAATTTTTTTAATATAAATAAAAAAAAAAATTTTAAAAAATTAAAAATTTGATTTAGGAATAAATAAATTTTTTTTTAAAATTTTTTTTTAAAAAATAAAGTTTTTTTTATTTAATAAATAAAAAATTTTTTATTTTTATTTAAATAAATAAATTTGGGGATTTTATTTAAGGATAAAAAAAAATTTTTTTTTATTTTGAAAAAAAAAAAAATTTTTTTTTTTAAAAAAAATTAGGGAATAAAAAAAATTTTTTTGGGAAAATTTTATTTTAAAAAAAAAAAAAAAAAATTTTTTTTTTTGGGGGAAAAATAAATAAATTTTTAAAAATTTTTTTAAATTTGTAAAATAAATGAAATTGTTTTTGTATTTTTTAGGTAAAAAAAAAAAATTTTTTTTTTTTTAAAAAAAAAGAATTTTTGTTTTTTATGGTGAAAAATAAAAAAAAAAAAAGGGGGGTTTTTTGTGGGGGAATAAAATAAATTTTTTTTTTTGGGGGGGTTTAAAAAAAAAAAAAAAAATTTTTTGTTTTTTTTTTAAAAAGAATAAAAAATTTTGTTTTATTTAAAAAAAATAAAAAGTGAAATTTTTTTATTTTATTTTAAATAAATTTGGAAATTTTTTAAATTTTATTTAAAAATAAAGTAAATTTTGTTTTTGAAAAAAAAAAATTTTAAAATAAAAATTTTTTTTTTTAGGAAAAAAAAAATTTGTTTTTTTTTAAAAATAAAAAAAAAGTTTTTTTTATTTAGAAAAAGAATTTTTTTTTGATTTAAAAATAAATAAAATTTTTTTTAGGGGGAAAATAAAAAATAATTTTTTTCCCTTTTATTTAAAAAAAAAAATGAAATTTTTTTTTAAATGGTGAGGAATAAATAAATTCGGGGTTTTTTAAGGGTAAAAAAAAAGGAAATTTTTTTTTATTTAGGAAAAAAATAAATTTTTTTTTACTTTAAATAGATAAATTTTTTGGGATTTAAAAAAAA
>CM031610.1:76796590-76801590 GCA_018398815.1 Conus ventricosus | reverse complement strand
GTTCTCATTCCATCAGATCAATGTGACCTCCCAGGTCAAATTCAAAACACTCTTCAACGAACTGCACAACCAAGTTGAATTTCCCCTGTTGAATTTTCCCCAAAGGATTAAAACTTTGGGTGTTTTTGTTTGTTAAGAATTTGACCGGTAGAGAGGGAAGGGGGGGCGAGGTACCCCCGGTTCAGGATTTACAAGGGGGGAATGATTAGGCCCAAGGGGACGAATTTAGCGTTCTTGATCTGTTTCATTTTTCGTTTTATACGCTTTTCTTTTTATTGTGTTTGTTTACAAAGAAAACCTTCTTTTGTCTTCTTTCCCCCCCCCCCCCCCCCCCCTTCTCCCCCTCCTCTTCTCTCTCTTCTTCCTCTCTCTCCTCCCCCTCTCCCTCTCTCTCTCCTCTTTTCCCTTTTCCTTCTCTCTCTCTCCCTTTCATCCTCTCTCTCTCTCCTTCTCTCTTCCTCTCTCTTTCCTCTTTCCTTTTTTTCCCCTCTTCCCCCTCTCTCCCCCGTTTTCTCTCTCCTCTCTCTCTCTCTCTCCCCCCTCTCTCCTCTCTCTCTCTCCCCTTTTGTTCTTGTTAGTTTTTCAATTTAACGCAACCACCAGGGGATATTTTACGGAAAAAAAAAGACAACACCCCAACAACCCCCAAACAAGAAAAAGGACCAAAAAAACCAAGCACAATATAAAGCAGAAAACTAAACTACAAATGGTTTTGAGTGGGAGAGAAAGTGAAGGTAGGGGACGGTGAAGATGGCCTTTTTTAATTTTATGTAAATTTTTTCTGAGGTAAATATTTTACTCCTTAAAAGTAACCTCTAAGTATGAATGATAAATAGAGAAACAATAAAACTTCTTATTTAAATCTTTGATAAAGATGTTGGTGGTGTGTGTGGGGGTTTTGTGGTGTGTGTTGTGTGTGTTTGTGTGTGTCGTGTGTGTGTGTTGGTGTGGTGTTTGTGTTGTGTGTTGTGGTGTGCGACTTGCGCGCGTGTGTGTGGCTTCGCCCCCGCGCGCGCTTTTAGTGGGTGTGTGTGTGTGTGTGTGTGTTGGGGTGTGGTGGGGGGTGTGTGTGTGTGTGTGTGGTGTGTGTGTGTGTGGTGTGTGGGTTGTGTGTGGTTTTTTACAGCCCATTTCCCGTAGATTTAAAAAAAGAGTATTTAAAAAAGGCAGTTTCCTTTATTGCCGGTGAATGATCGAGAGAAAGCTTAATATGACGATTTACAACGAACTGTCGCAATTCCACCTTCCCCCCCCCACCCCCCTTTTGTTTCCCCAGATTAGGATTGAAATTCCAATTTGAATTTTTCGGAGATAAACCCAAATTAGGCAAGAAGGGTTAATTTTTTCCACAAGCTTTTTTTCTGTGAATTTCATGGCTTAGTCTTTCTGAAATTGCCCTAACTTTTGCCATTTTGCTTTTTGGGGCTGTGCATGAGAAATATGCGTGTTTTTTTTTTTTTCATCTTAATCTTTTCGTCCCCTTTTGTCTGTTTTCTGTTTGTCTATCTCTCTTTTTTCCCCCTCCCCCCATCTTTCTCTCTCTCTCTCTCCCCCCCCCCTCTCCCCTCTTCTCTTCCCTTTTTCCCCTCCCCTCCTCCCCTCTCTCTCTCCCCTTGCCCACCCAAAAATTTTTTTTTTGGCTTTAATGCTCTCTTTGTGCAGAATAACTCTTCAATTCTGTTCTATAATTCTTTGTGTAATTTTAATTTTTTAGCTGGCTCGTTTGACATCTTTGATTTTTTGGTGGGAAAATCAAACCACACAAGTTTTTTTGACCTAAGTCTTCGTGAAAATTTAGTTGGTAAAAAGTCTTCGTTTTAACTTTTTATTTCGTGTGGGAAAACAATACCACACAATTTGACCAAAAGTCTTCGTGTAACTAATTTGGGAACGTCTTTGTTTTTACATCTTGTTTTGTGTCGCCAAACAATACTTATTGAAAAAAAAATTCGAAGTAAGTTTTTTTGTGACCATGGCCGCAACGATTTGCTTGCGTCATCTTCTAGAACCTTCTTGGATTATTCAATCCATTGCTTTTTTTAGTAATGATGTATCACACTATCCAGCTTTTTTAAAATTTTTGAGGAACTGTTTCAGTGAGGAATCCATCCCATGTCAACTTAATCTTTTTGCGTAGTTAAAATTAGTCGTAGTTCTTGAATTTTGAAGAAAGAAAGAGGAAAGAAAAGAAAGAAAAAAAAGAAAAAGGAAAAAAGAAAAAAAAAGCACGTAAATAAAAAAAAACGGGAACAAAAAAGAACATGGATATTTTTTCGATGTATTATGTGCGTAATTTCTTTCAGTAATTTCTTTTTTTTTAACATTTTCCCGCCCACATATTTTTTTTTAAGGGGGGGAACGGGGTCATCACCTAGTAGACGCTGAAATTTTGGGGAAACCCACAGAGACAGAATCCCCATGGGCGTTTATTTTTTTCCCAAAAGAAATTGTACACATGACGTTTGAACCGAGCGCAGGTCCATAATTATCGAGGCTTACTGGGTTGAAATATTTTCTTTATAGTACTCTTCCATCGTGGGTTTTATTTCAATATATATTCCACCTTGTAAATATCAGTAGGGGTTTTTGAGGGGCTGGCCTGGCTAGCGGGGTCCCTTGCTTTGAAAGTTTTAGTCGCAAGGGGGCCGGCTTTTCTTCTGTTTTTTCGTCCAATAACTGAAACACCCCTTTTGAAGTTTTTTAACAAAATAAGGTGGGTTAAATATCCCAAATTTTAAGACGTACTTTTTAAAAAAAACTGCTGTCTACCATTGTGACCGTCCCCCCCCGAAGATCGCTTTTCTCTCCCCCCGGGTTTCAGTTACACCAAAACAGACAGTAGGGGTGTCAGGAGGCATTTGAGATTTGGACCAAGCTATACAAAACGTTTTCCTGCTCAAAAAACACGGCGAATTGTTTTTAAAAATTTTACTGCTCAGTTTTTATTTAGTTTAGTGGTTTTTTTAATTCTTTACTTGCCCGATGAATTAAAACACATATTTGAGACACTGCTTTCGTATTAAAATGCATTTAAAACCCCAAAATGTTCAAATTATGATGAATGTGTGCATCTGGGGTTTTTTTCTTTTTTTTTTCAACAGCGCTTCTCAGAGGGGTTTCCAACCAAAACACGTATCTTGAAAATAAAAGCCCCATTAAAAAATGTTTTCCCATTGAAAGAGCAGAACAAATACATTTTAGAAAATGGTATACTTTGAAACGCTTTAAAATGACAAGCAACTCGTTTTGTGAAGGAAGGTCACATTTGGCAGCTGTCGTCCTTTTTTCCCTCTGCTGTCGTCTGTCGTCGTCTGTCTGTCCTCTCTATCCTTCTCTCCCCTTTTCCTCCCCCTCTCCTTTTCCCCCTCCCTCCTCCCTTTTCCCCCTCTCTCCCTCCCCTCATTGAAACTTAAGATATCAGGGATAGTCCCTCACAACAAGGCCAGACGGCGATTAACAGGGGAGCCGCACGATGGGCATTTCGGCCCAGCGGAAAAGGCTGTGGGCAATACCTCTCTTTTTATTTTCAGGGCCCCACGGATATTGCGTGGTCAGTACACTTTTTTGTTTTTCTACGGGGCCCAGCGGATATTGCTGTGGCAATACCTGTCTTGTCCTACGGCCCTTACACTGTCTTTTTATTCACTGGCTATGGCTACGTCTTCTTGTCTCCCCTTTTAAAAGGGCGTCAACAATAGACTCAAAAGCAAAAAACGAAGGGAAGGGGGTGGGACGGGAGGGGGGGGCATATACATGTTCAAACGTTTTGACAAAGACTGACAGCGCGATACAAAGAGAGAGGAGAAGAGAGAGAGAGAGAGAGAGAGAAGAGAGAGAGAGAGAGAGAAGAGACAGACCCAACAGACGAAAAAAAGAAAAAAAGTTATTAAAAGATACCCCACCCTTCCCGCAACCCGTCACACACAGACACACAGACACCAGACACAACGACAGACGACACACCACACAAAACACACACACACACAAACACACACACACACACACACACAACACACACCAAAAACACAAAACACACCACACCACCACCACACACACACACACACACCACAACACACAACACACACAAACCCCACACACACACACACACACACACTTCAGAGAGAGAGAGAGAGAGAGGAGAGAGAGAGAGAGGAGAAAGAGAGAGAGAGAGAGAGAGAGAGAAATAGTGCGTGCGATCGTGCGCGTGCGCGTGTGTGAGTGCGAGCGTGCGTGCGTGCGTGTGCGTGCGTGCGTGCGTGCGCGCGCGTGTGTGTGTGTGTGTGTGTGTGTGTGTGTGTGTGCGTGCGTGCGTGCGTGCGTGCGTGCGTGTGTGTGTGTTGTTGTGTGTGTGTGTGTGTGTGTGTGTGTGTGTATGTGTGTGTGTGTGTGTGTGTGTGTGTGTGTGTGTGTGTGTGTGTGTGTGTGTGTGTGTTGGTCAGCACAACTATGATTTAATCTTACAATGAATTGGTTTCAGTGTGTGTGTGTGTGGTGAGAGAGAGAGAGAGAGAGAGAGGAGAGAGAGAGAAGGAGAGAGAGAGAGAGAGTGTGTGTATGTGTGTGTGTGTGTGTGTGTGTGTGTGTGTGTGTGTGTGTGTGTGTGTGTGTGTGTGTGTGTGTGTGTGTGTCTGTCTGTCTGTCAGTCTGTATCATAGATCCTGACCTGTCAACTGCAAGGCGAGCAAAGGCATAAAGTAGGAACCACGCAAACCTGTTTACTGCAACATCCATCTGCACACTCTGCTCATGTTACATGCATGGGCCATCTGCATTATGTCGTCAGCAGATTGCCAGATGTGTATCGCCCCTGGGCATAGAAACTGTAGGACAGAGAACAGAGACGGAGGCCGTACAGGGGTTACGGGTGCTGTCATCGACTTTTACCCTCAGGATGGACGCGACAGGTGTGTAAACTGCGCACAGAAATACTACCAATCAAAAAAAAGGTCGTGAGTAATGGGGATTGTACCATCTGTAGTATGTATGAAGAGGATATTTAT
>CM031610.1:76776590-76791590 GCA_018398815.1 Conus ventricosus | reverse complement strand
ACAGTCGCAGAATAAGGACAGTTTCTTCACCTCCTGTTCCCCACTGTCCACAACCCATCACCATGACATTCATTTCTGTTAGCATCAATTCTCGTTGTCACCTCCCAGACGTGGACGTGTGTTCTGTGTCAACATAACGAATCGCCATTCCTCCAAGAGACTTCAAACTTGCCCAGACTTTGAACAAGGAACCCCTTAGTATTGCCAGTCAGCAAGGAACACGGAGACAGGGTGTGAACACCTTCAAGAACAGCAGAGATGGCAAAACAAGGTGGGGTACTGTTAAGTACCCGATGTTATTTGCCCTCGGGATTCTCTTCAAGAGCTGTACAAAAAAAGCTTGTAGATACTATTCTGGTGACTTCATTGTGGCAACAATCTGACTGTCTAGTGTCTCCACAAAGGAACCAGCTCTAAGCTATTTGTATAACTGCTGGTCTGTCTTTCACGAACCTCCTTCACCATATTAAATATATATCACAGTATCTAGTGACCAAACACCCCAACTGCTAAGAAACAAGGACAGAAGGGAAAACAGAGGTAAGCAGGGAAAGCCAGGAAAAGGGGAATGGGGCCGGGGGGAACGAAGTTAAGGGAGGAGGAGCAGTGGTTTGTTAGAATGAAGGAACAGATGAATGAATGGATGGATGGACAGATGGATGGATGGACGAATGAATGAATGAATAAATGAATGTAATGTTTAGCGTGTATTTACCATAATTAGTGATTTACACGGTCTAAGAGACGAAGTGGTGGTCGATGTAAATCAAACAAAAAAAAAGGGGGGGGGGGAGGGGGGAGGAGGAGGTAATCGTGGATACTGAATTCCACTGGAGCTCATGGCTTGCTCAGGTGGTGTTGCTTTTCCTTTCTTTCTTTCTTTCTTTCTTTCTTTCTTTCTTTCTTTCTTTCTTTCTTTCTTTCTTTTTTTTTTCTTACTTTCTTTCTTTCTTTTCGTCTCTTTCTTTCTTTTCCTTTCTTTCTGTCTTTCATTCTTTCATTCTTCTCCTTTCTTTCCTTTCGTTTCTTTCTTTCTTTCTTTCCTTCTTTCTTTCTTTCTTTCTTTCTTTCTTTATCTCTTTCTTTATCTCTTTCGTTCTCATTTTCTTTCTTTCTTTCCTTCCTTTCGTTTCGTTTCTTTCTTTCTTTCCTTCTTTCTTTCTTTCTTTCCTTTTTTTCCTTCTTTCTCTCTTTCTCTTTTTCTTTCTTTCTTTCTTTCTTCCTTCCTTTCTTTTTAGTTTCTTTCCTTTTTAACAGCGATTTTCTTCTTAAATTTGGTCATTGAGTCCTGGAATGTGCTCTGTCTCTTTGCCTTCCTTATCAATGATGCAAACCATGCAGAGAACCCAGGATAGGGACAGAGAAACAGGAAGCAATGAAGGACTCATCCTGTTGGTACCATTTTCTTGCGTCCTTTTCCTAAGAGGGTTTCTTTCCACGTTGAACTTCCCCAGTTCTTGTCTTTCGTTATTTTTTGTCACTTGGTTTTGCACCATGTGTGAAGAAAGTGAATCTAAGTAATCACTGTGTGTGTGTGTGTGTGTGTGTGTGTGTGTGTGTGTGTGTGTGTGTGTGTGCGTGCGTGCGTGCGTGCGTGCGTGCGTGCGTGCGTGCGTGCGTGCGTGCGTGCGGTGTGTGTGTGTGTGTGTGTGTGTGTGTGTGTGTGTGTGTGTGTGTGTGTGTGTGTGTGTGTGCACGTTTGTGCACGTTCGTGTGTTTCCTTGATAAACTTCAAGTTTGGCATTTCCTTAAAAAGTTTAACGATCTGGCACAACCAAAAGTTGGACGAATAATCAATACTAAAAGTCTGGGTATACAACTTCAGTAGATCTTGTATAGCTATAGGAAACGTTGAAGGGAAACTGTTATCTATGACAAGAATTCTAACATTTAGAGACAGAACGGGCAACTGACTCCGTTTGGCAGATTCCAGTTACAAAGATTCGGGTGCTTTGTAAAGTGGTACATTTATCACTTTAATTTAAGAGACAGAGAGAGAGAGAGAGAGAGAGAGGAAGGAAGAGAGAGAGAGAGAGAGAGGGGAGAGAGAGAGAGAAGAGAGAAACTCATTCACACACGAAAACACGTAGGAAAAGGAATTCACGAGTCTTTTTGTGCCTTTCATTAAATGACCTTTCCTCAAAGGCTTTATCTGCTTTTTCTGTTTGTTTCCCTCCTCCCCCCCCCCCCCTCTCTGTCTGTCTATCTATCGGTCTGTCTGTCTATCTGTCTGTCTGTCTGTCTGTCTGTCTCTCTCTCTCTCTCCTCTCTCTCTCTCTCTCTCTCTCTCTCTCTCTCTCTCTCTCTCTCTCAGGGTGTTGACCTCAATGAATACCTCTTTTAGCGTCAGTGTCTGCTTCTTACCATGTCCAACCTGTCTTCCCCTCTCTCTCTCTTCTCTCTCAAATGTGTGAAAGTTGTCCCACGCTCGTGCGCGCATGGGTCCGTTCTGATGGTTGGAAAAGAGTGCAGCGTAAGCAAACACAAAGTTTGTACTGGAACAGAAACTTTTCTGGAACTGTTGGCATTTAAAAAAAGACGGTTATTCGAATGAGCCAACGTCATTTACAGACATTTATTCTATTTTTTATTTTTTCTAATTACCCCTCTTTGGGGCAAAGCCCCAATAACAACTTAAAAATGAAGAAAAGCTTATATGGTACCCCGGGGAAACTCAAAACGGGTCGTTCTTTTTTTTTGGGGGGCCCCTCAAAAAAACCCTTCCTTTTAAAAACATAATTTTTCTGCTCCTTCGCGGGTGTGGGGGTGTGTCCTGTGGGTTGGGTTTTTGGGGGTGTGTGGTGTTTTGGTGTGTTGTGTGGTGTGTTTTTTGTGTGTGTTTTGTTTGTTGTGGTGTGTGTTGTTTGTGTTTTTTTTGTGTGTTGTGGGTGTTGGGGCTTTTTTGGGCTGAAACGTTTTGGGCTTTTGTTTAAGTTTAAAAGCGCACAAAATTGTTCCTTATTTTTTTATATTTTTTATTATTTTTTAATTATTACTTTTCCTTTTTCCCCTAAAAACCACGAAAAACACGGATTTCGGGAAGAGCCTCGGGCAGAATCCCCCAGAGGGTTTAAATTGGGTTTATTCGGCAAAGAAAAGGGGAAGAGAGAGAGAAGAAGAGAGAGAGAGAGGAGAAAAAAGGAGAAAAAAAAGGGGAAGAGAAAGAGAGAGAGAGAAAGAAAAAAGGGCAATCTTTAAAGGGTTCAAGACACCCCTATACTACTCAGAGACGGGACAAAAGGAAAAAAGGGGAAAGCATAAAAGGGGGGGAGCCAGGGCAGCCAGAGAAAAAAAGGGGAACGGGGGGAACTGGGGAGGAGGGGAAGAGAATTAAAGGATCCCCCCTGAAAACATGGCAAGCCAGTTAAAAAAAGGAAACTGGTCACCCCATCTTAAAATTTTAAACTAGGGCAACCAGTTAAAAAAAGGACTGGTCAAAAACATCGTAAAATGAAACTAGGCACAGAAATTAAAAAAAGGGCCCTGGCACAACACTGTAAAAAAAACTAGGGCACAGCAATTTAAAAAAAGCGGTCACAAAAACGTAAAAATAGAACTAGGCACAGCAATTAAAAAAAAAGGGTCTGGTCACAACAGGGTAAAATGAAACTAACACAAAATTTAAAAAAAGGGACTGGTAAACAACATCTGGAAAATGAAAACAAGGGCACAGCAACAAAGAAAGGTCTGGTAAACAACATCGTAGAAAGAGAACTATGACAAAAGAAATTAAAAAAGTCGGGTCACAAAAAAAGTAGAAATGAAAAACTAGGGCACAGCAATTAAAAAAAGGTCGGGTTTACAACACTGTAGAAATGAAATTTTAAAGACACAGCAATTAAAAAAAGGTCGGGCACAACATATGTAAAATAAAACAAAGGCACAGAAATTAAAGAAAGGCCCGGGTCACAAAAACCCTGTAAAATAAACTATGGAAAAAGAAATTTAAAAAAAGGCTGGTCCCAACACTGTAAAAGAGAACAAAGGCAAAGAAATTAAAGAAAGGTCTGGCCCACAACATCGTAGAAATAAACCTATGCAAACCCAAATTTAAAGAAAGGCCCGGTCACAACATCGTAAAAATGAAAACTATGGCAAAGAAATTTTAAAGAAAGGTCTGGTCACAACATCTGTAAAATGAGAACTTTTCAAACCCAAAAAAAGGGAAAGGGCCCGGGTCAAAACATTTTAAAGAAATGAAAACGATGGAAAAGCAATTAAAAAAGGGTCTTCACAACATCTGTAGAAACGAACTAGGGCCACAGAAATGAAAAAAAGGGACTTCAAAACTTCTGTGAAACGAAAACTTCTTGTGTTGTCTGGGGCCCGATTTTTCTAAACTGCATTATTACGTTTTTTTTTTTCCCTTAAAATTTCCCAAATAAACGTTATCGCTTAAATTGTTCTCAGATTTTTTCCCCTTTCCTTTTCCTCCCCAAACCCAAAACCTTTTTCTGTCCCCTTCATGCCGCATTTTAAATGGAAATTCGTCACATGCAAGCCCAAAGGGGAAAAATTTTGCCCGCCTTTTTTTTCCTTTCTCTTACTATTTTTTTGGCGCATAGTAAAATTTTTTCCCTTGAAAAAAAATTTTTCCCCCCTTTTTCTTTAAATTCTTCAATTATGGTATTTCGAAAACACAATATCACATAAACAACCGCAACAAACAAAAATAACAAAAAACATCATCAACAACAACAACAACCAACAGCGATAACAAACCCCAACAATAAAAACAAAAAAAAACATAAAAAACAGCAGTGACTTTTGATGGAATAAAATTTTACACTTTTCAAAATCTTCAGCCCTGGCCCCCCCCTCCCCCTCTCTCTCCCCTCTCCTCTCTCTCTCCCCCTCTCTCCTCTCCCCTCTCTCTCTCTTACATCTCTTTTCTTTGATTAAAATTTTTTGAAAAAAATTTAAGAGAAATAGGGGGAGCCTAAATACTTTTAAAAAAAAAATTTAAATTTAATGAGGGCATGGAAAAAACCCCTATTTTAACGAAATTTTTCCCGTTGCTTATAAAAGGGGGCGATTTAAGTATAATAAATAGCAACTTCATATTGTTGCTTAATGCCCTGCCAAGCCCGAATAAAAGTATTTCTTTCTTATGGCATGACGAAGTTTTAAAAATTGAAAGGCCCTTCAAAAGGCTGGGGCCAATGTAATAAACCACCTTTAAATTCATTTGGCCTCTCTCCCCTCTCTCTCCTCTCTCCCCCTTTCCCCCCTTTTCTTTTCCTCCTCTCGCTCTCCCCTCCTCCTCCCCCTTCCTCTCTCCCTCCCCTTTTCTCTGTTGCTATGTTTGACTTTAAAACCTTAACTTTTTAAGAAAAAACAGGGGTAATGAAAGTTATAAACCAAAGTTTGTTCCATTTGTTACCCCCAAAAAAAGCATTTTTTTTTTTCAAACCCATTTTCTAATAAACCCTTCATTTAAAATAAAAAAACCATTTTTATTTTTTACTGCCCTCAGGGGATAGCGGACCTCTCTCCTCTCTCTCCTCCCTCCTTTTCTCTCTCCCCCCTCTCTCTCTCTCTCTCTCCCCCCACACACCACCCCCACAAAACACACACACACACACACACACACACCACATCATGTGTGGTGGGGTTTTGTGTGTGGTGTGTGTGTGTGTGTGTTTTGTGGTGTGTGGTGTGTTTGGCCCTGTGTTTGGGGTTTGTGTGTTGTTTGTGTGGGCGGTGGCGGGTTTTTTCCTATGTTGTGGCATGTACACGACAATGTTCGCTTTCAATGTGCATTTTCAAACCTGTGTCCACCAGCAAACATCAAAAAGGGGAAAAAAATCTCTACGGCCTCCAAAAAATATAACAAACACATTAAGGATAAAACTTAATGTGATAAACCATTAAGGAAAAAACTTAAGGGGCCCCATCACAAAACACAAAAAAATTTTTTTTAAAGATATAAAACCTCACAAAAAACAAAATTTTCCACCATGAATCTAAAAAGGGTGAATCCATCACACTTTTTTTTCCCTTTCCCAAATTAACAATCAACGAAAGAACAATCATGGGATCCCCATAAATAGCATATTTCAAACCTTCAGTCTTTAAAAAAAAAAACAAATTTCCCATAATTGATCACCACATCTCACAAAAAACATTTCACAAATTCCCAAGGGAAAAAAATTAGGGATTTTAAAAATTAAAAGGGTCCCAACGGGCCCTTCCCATATATTAAGATGAAAGCACATTTTTCCCTTGACTTTGTACCCACATCATATGTTAAAAAAACCCTAAAAATAAAAATGAAAAAATTTCGAAGTTTAAATGTTTCTCAATAACAAAATAAACATTTTTTTAAAAAACATATTTTTTTCCCCACATGTAATGTTATATCCTTTTGAAAAGTGAAAAAATTTTTCCATTTTTGACAAGGGAACAAATGAAAACAATTTTTTTTGTCTCACGCACAATCAAAAAAAGTTAAAAAATTTCTAAAGGTTTTTTTTGGGTTTCATGAAAACTTAAAATAATATTCATCTTCACAAGCAAGTCAACATAAATAGTACATAAATTTTTTAAATTGTTTACGAAAGAAAAAAGCAAAAAATGAAAAGCAATCTCAACATCAATTTGTTTTTTCTTTAAAACAATAATCATTCAAACCCAAGAAAAATTAAAAGCTTAAATCCCAAACTTGATTTAAATTAAGTAGCAAACCATGCACGTCAAATGTGAGCAAAAACCAAATTTAAACAAGAAAGACAAAAAACAGGAATAGTTTTTTCCTTGAAACATTTACATTTTTCCTGAATATTCATACACGGACAAAAAATTTTTCCCCAGACATTTTGTTTTCCGGGCCACTGGTAAATTTGAAAAAGGGAATTTCCTTTAGTCAAGTCTATTTTCAAAAATAATTTCCTTCTGAGAGCTGACACAGAATTTCTTAAATTTTCCGGGGGATAGGCTGGGCATCGAACACAGGGATCTTTTTTTACCCCTCCTTAATCGATGCAGAAACGCACCGTCCATAAATTTTTTTGCCCCACCAATACAACTGGGGGGCTGTACGGAGACGTAAAAAAAAATTTTCCATAAACCTTTAAATCCAGCATTATTTTTTGTTTTCTCCTCGCAACCTTTTTTTTTTGCAAAGGGGAAGGGGGTTTGGGGGGGTTCGCACTGAAATTTAAAGAAAGTTAATTTAAAAAAAAAGGGGTTTTAAATCCCCTCACTGTACCGGGGGTATCTGTCAACCCCTCCTAAAGCCCTTTAAAAATTTCTTTGAGCTGTTTTGTTTAAATTTAAAAGAAAAAACATTCGACAAAACCCCAAAACATCATGGGTTTTTCACCTTTAACAACAGAGTGGGAAGGGGGTACAACACTCTGCACGGGTAAAAGTTAACACCCAAAAATTTGCTTTTTTAAAAACCCTTTTTTTGATCTGTCCCTGTACTTACTTTGGGGTACAAATTCATCACTGAAAATGTCTGTCTTTGTGACACCTTTTTTCTGACACAGGACATATCCACCAACTGACGGGTTGAGGGCAAAAAATTTGTACTTAAACATATTTTCCCTTCAAAAATTTTCACATGGAAACCTTCCCATGTTTGCCATTTTTGATTTTAAAAATTAACGGCAAAAGTTTTTCGACCACCTAAAAAAGGACCCTCCACATAACACAAGTTTGTTAGTTCACATGATATAAAAGGGAACTTTACCCCACACTGAAGGAACGTGCCTTTTCTTTTCTTTTCTGCAAAGACCTTGTACACATCTTTTTTTCATCAGCTGACTGTTGGCAAGCTCCATGCAACCTTTAAACGATTAAAGCAGTTCAAAACGTATTTGGGAAAAAATTTTTTTCTTCGGGATTCCCCCTCTTTTCCGTCCATTGTTTTCATCAGTAGTCCAAAGGACCCCCCTTTTGGGGGTTCCGAAAAGAAGGCCCCAAATGGGGAGAATCCCAGGGGGTTTTGTTCGGCAATTTCCCTGGGTTTTCAAAAACAAAAACCGTTTAAAGAAACGCCCTTTTTTGGGTTCTTGTCTTTCAACCTTTTCTAACATGGACTTTTTAAAGTTTTCCAAATTTAAACTTCAAAAACCCTACCATTTGATTGGGGGGGATAAAGGCGTTGTTGAAATGGAAAAATTGACCCAAAAGTCCCGTAAATTTTTTCATGAATCGGAAAAAATTGCGTTCCCCAATCCGAAGAAATTTGTCTGGGGAAAACCCTCTTGAAAAAATCGCAAGTAAGCTTCAACGACAGACACTGTATCAATTTTTTTCAGTGGGAAACGCTTTTTGGTTTCCTTGTCGCCGTAAACCAAACCCAAAATTAAATTTTAAAACAATATCCCCAAGAAAAAGGGTAAAGGCCCCAAAAAGATCAATAAACCTTCCGAAAAAGGAACGGAAAAAAAAGGCATTTTTGTGCAAAGGGGGCAAAATGGACGCGAAAACCTTTTTTTGAGGGTTCTTTTGGCAGATGTCACATGAACGGCAGTATTCCCGTTTAAATTCCTTTGTACACCGGGCCCAAAAAAAAAATCAAGAACTCTCTTTAAAAGTTCTTTTGATTCCCAGGGCCACGAACAAGCATCATGAACCGTGTGTATACCTCTCTCCTTTGGCTTTGGAAAAGACAACTTTTGTTTTTCCTGTCCGGGACCACCTATAAAAAATGTCAGAGCCATATTTCCTTTGGTTTGTCCGTTTAGACAGTGACGTCTGTTTACACAGAAAGTATTTTCCTCCCGCGTCTCGTTTTTTTTCCTTGCATTTCTTTTAGATCATCTGGGGGAAACGGAGTTCACCAGTTTTTGGGGACTTTTAACGGCTTTGTAGCCTTTCCCCGCCTAGAGTTTTTATCTGGTTTCTTCCCCAAACAAGGAAAAAAACCCAACCTCCCCGCACCACCCGTACTGGAGCGACCAAACCCGGGAAATTTCCCAAGACAATCCCCAACTGGGGTTTTCAATAAAACAGGGTGAGAAAAACCGGATAGTACGGGGAAACGACTGAAAAATTCGCCAGCGGGAAAAGTTTTCAATTTTTGCCTCCAAAAAGACCTAAAACTTTTTGGGCAGGTTGAGATACTGGGTTTTTAAGCACGAAAATTTTCGTACACCCCATGGGCACCCAGTGTCTCGCAAAAACCCAAGCCCCGCAATCCTTGGGTGGGTTTCCCTTTTCTAACACCATCCCATCAAAACTTGATTGGGCCAAAACAAGGCCTTCTTCAAAATCAGGTAGACAAAAGCGGGGTTTTTAATCATTTTTTTTTGAAAGGGGAATTCTTTTTTTTTTTTGGGAAATTTTCCCCACAAAAAAAACATCGCATTGTCTGATCGAGCTGACTGATTTTGTGAACTTCGGTTCTGTCCCCCGAACGGCCCAAAAAGGCCCACGCGGTGGGGTTCCACGACCTCGGGAAATTTGCTGAACAACGGTCCTTTCCCCGTGAGTAATTTGTAGGGCGAAAGTCACCGAACCCAAAGACCCTTTTCCGTTCCTAGAAAAGGTTTTAAACCTTGGGACTCAGAAATGACCCACGATTTTCCCTTTTCCCGTAAATTCCCCCCTTTCCCCAAAGGGATAGTACAAGACGCAATTTAGAATCAAAGATAGAAAATTTTTCCCTTTTCCACCCCCGCCCTTTTCTTGGGGAGCGATACAAACTGACACCATCTGACCCCATTTCCCAACGTTTTTTAAATTGCCTTTCCCTTTTGGGAAAAGGGCCCCAAACTTTTTCACGCTTGGGAAAAAAATTTTTTCTAAAAGGAGATTTTCCAGTGAATTTTAAAAATTTTTTTTCGTCTTTTGAAAACGATCCATCGATCTAAAAATGACTCAAACGAATTAAAACGACGGGAAAAGATTCTCCTTTTCCCGGGGGCACAAAAAGGAAACGTCGTGAAAAAGATCCAAACAAACAGAAATTTCTTGAGGAGTTCTTTTTTCCAACGATCCCCAAATTTTAAAATTTTTTTTCGGGCCCGATGTGGGGGTAAAGTGTCAAAGCCAAACCCTTTTAAAAAACCCGCAAAATACAATTTTCCACTTTTTCCCTTTTGGGCCCAAACCACAAACGTTTTCGTGCTTTCCCAAAAGGAAAAGAAAACTACAATTTTCCCTCCCCTTTTTTCCTCGAAAGGCCGGGAACCCTTTGGGGAAAATATGGCCCCCTTTTGGTTGGCGCGGCGCGGAACGACTGGTGGGGCTGGTGGGGGGGTCTCGATGCCTGTAATCTTTTTAATTTTTAGCATCAGTCCCTATTCTAAAATGCCCCAACTTAAAATTTGGGCGTTCTTTAGCTTCAGCTTCCCTCGTATCCTTTTTTCCCCAACTTTAATTTCATCTTAATTTTTCTTCCCCCCTCTTAGCCCTTCCGGCCCCATCTATGCCTTTTTTACATAGTTTTTAAGTTTTCTCCATCAAAACCCAAGCGTTTTCCCCTTGTTAACATATTTATCAAAATCATCCATAAAGAACCCCTCCAAAAGATTTTAAACACAAAACAATTTTCCAAAATATGAATAAAAATTTAAAGGGGATATTTTGATATCATTTGTTTCACCAAACGAAGTATAATATATACAAAAAAAGGGAAATTTAATTTCCGGGTAAACAAAAACACTTACTAAAACAGGGGAATATAAATCCAAGGAAAGTATTTTTTAAAAAAATAATTTTCAAACGCTATCAAAAAGAATTTTTTTTTTTAAATGGAAGTTTAATGCTAATCGGGTTTTTTTAAAAAAAAAAAAACCCAAAAAAGTTTTTTTGAAAATAAATTTTTTATAAAGTTTTTAAATTTTAAATGTTCTTTTGTCACTTTCTTTTTTACTTAAATTTTAAATGATTTTTTCAAAACAAATTACGCCTTTAACAAAAAATGAATTTAAAATTTTACAAAAAAAAATTTAAGCACAAACAATTTAAAAAAAAGGGGGAAAAAACCCAAACTAGCGGAAAAACCCCACCTTTAAAAAATGAAAAAGTAGAAAAGAAAAAATAACAAGCTTATTTAGGAGAAGGTTAAAGATTTTTGAAAAAGGGGTGAAAAGGGAAAAGAAAGGATACACAGTCGGAACGTAAAAAGAAATCAAAAAACAAAAAAAGCCCTCAACAGCACCCAATGTCACGTTCCCCCCCGTGAAACTGGGGACGGGAAAAAAAAATCACCACAAAATATCCAACACTAAAATAATAATGCAAAAAAAAAAACAAAATTTAAATTTAAAAAAAGGCCCCCTTTCCCCCCAAAATCAAAGAAAATCTCGCCAAACCCCACACAGAAAAAAATAACAAAAGAAACAGAGTTTTTTTTTGGGTTGAGCGGGAATCAACCCACCAAACCACCCCTTTGCGTGACGGAGGTGAAGTCAATCCCACACTCTGAGGGGGGAAAGGGGAAAAACAAACGAAACAATAGGGAAAAGGGGAAAAAAATAGATATTTAGAGAAGGGAAGGACCCCGACCCCCCAAAGCAGCCCCCCTGCAAACGCCGGAAGAGGTTTGGGGGTATCATTTCCGGGAAAGGGGAAAAAAACAAAAATTTTTAACTCTGGGGAAGGACGCGACTCCTTTAACGCCCTGCCCCCTTTTCCCGCCAGGGACGGGGGGGCAAAAAAGGTTAGGGGTATCGGGCCCCATGTGGGAAGGGGCAAAAAAAAAATTTCCCACCAAAAAAAAAAAAACCCTTTAAAGGGGTAAACAAACAAAAGAAATGTCAACCCCCCCGAAACACATATGAAAAAGAAAAAAAAAAAAATGCAAATATTATACCCAAAAAATAATTAACTAATTTTTTTTTCCTTTTTTTTTTTTCCCCCCAAACCCTTGAGGGGACAAATTTAAAATCCCCCTTTTTTTTCCCCCAAATGAAAATATCTTTTTCTTTTTTTTTCCAGGGCCCCCAGGGGACAAACACAAATCTTTTTTTTTTAAAAAGGGGGGGCAACGGCAGCTTTGGGGACCTAGTCCCGGCCCGTCGGGGCACCACTGTCACAAAATTCACTTTTGGGCCCCAAAGCATTCATACAGCATTTACTCCATACCATACGCAAACTTCCAATCAACCCAAAAGGGGCACTACCGAAAAGTTTTTTTTTCTCCCCCTTTCCCCTTTAGGGAAAAACAATTTTTCTAAATCACTTTAAACAATTTATAAACGGATTTATACATGTAGCTCTCTTTCCACTGAGAGGCAACTAACTCACGCAAGACTTCATAAAGTCACGGCCTTCACACAACATTGGCCCACAAAATCCAGACCAGGAAATAAATAATTCCAGTACTCACTGATGCCACGCCTGCATCAAACACAAGACTTCATATTATGGTCGTGCTTTCCTGTCTCTCACAGACATCGTATCACCCCTTTAAATTCTCCCGTCACTGGAGATAGGATTTCCAACTTCTCTTCCTCGCCTTCTCCTGTCCCTGGAGAAGTGACGAGTTCCGACTCCTCTCCCTGGAGTCTTTACTGGTAGGGGCTGAACTACCGGTGTGTTCCCCACACCATGGCCATCTTCAACCACCTCACGGGTTGCAAGGTGAAGAGTAAAAGGTGAAGGGTGAAGGGCTGGTAATGACTGGTCAGCAGAGAGGACCAACGTCCTGACAGGTTCGAGTCTCTAGGCCATCTGCTGGGTTAAAACTGACTCTTTCCTTCCTCCTTCTAGTGAGTGCATACTCAGTGTTCAAAACACATGACCAGCACCTTACCAACCCTTATTAAACTATCTCTCAGTGGTCACTTTCACCCAATGACCACCCTTGTTTCTTGAATGAGTATAACTCACAATTATTTTGGGGACGCCCGCTACACTAGTCAAGCCACATGAATATCCTTCCATTTTAGTAGTGGCATGGGGAAATGATTCATATCACTAACTACATGTGATGGAGCGTCACATGCCTTGATGTGAGGCTACGTCACATGACAATGTGGTGAACACATTTCTAGCAAACACATCATTTCTGAATGTCAGAGGTTAAGACCTATCTTACCAGTGATTTCTGAAAATTGTATTGAAGGTGTTTTCAAAAATGCTTCTAGTTTGTTTAATATTGCGAAATGTTTTCTTCATAGTCCTGTAGGACATTTGTTACAGACTAGTTGACTGTTATTTTTGTTAATGCTCTTATATTTTTCCTTAGCCAAGATACATAAATACATACACACACAATACGGTCTCTCTCCCCTCCTCCTCCTCCCGATCTCCTCCCTCCCCCCTCCCCTCCCCTCCCCCGTCTAATATCACTATGTGGATAGACGTTAAATTGAAGACAACAACAACAATATATCAACTCTCACCGGCCAGCCTCCACTGAACCAACATGTCGGCCATCCCTGTTAACTTCCACTAAAATAAAGACGAATTTGACTTCCTTCTCATGGCTTGAATTCCACGACACCCGTTAACTCCCAAAGCGGCCCAAATGACAAGTCCGCTCCATCCGTTGCTTTTATATGAACAAAGATGTGGAGACACTCCCGGAGGTTTCCACTTATAGCTTTGTATATATAGTCCCGTCTTCCTTCTGATGTATATTGATCACACTAACACACACACACACACACACACACACACACACACACACACACACACACACACACACAAATACGCACGCACGCACGCACGCACGCACGCACACAATACACACAAAATGCACACATGCGCTCGCACATACAGATACACGCACACACACACACACGCACGCACGCACAGCGCGCGCGCGCGCACGCACATACACACACACACACACACACACACACACACACACACACACACACACACACACACACACACACACACACACGCGCGCGCGCGCGCACACACGCACACACACACACACACACACACACACACACAGAGCACACACGCGCACTTGAACATACAGATACACACACGCACACACGCACGCGCGCGTGCGCGCGCACACAACACCACACACACACACACACACACACACACACACACACACCACACACACACACACACACACACACACACACACACACACACACACACACTTTCTGTGAACACATGATTGTACCTACTAAAACTATCAAAATATTTCCCAACAACAAACCTTGGGTTACAAAATCTCTGAAAGTAACTCTAAATGAGAAAAAAAAAATAGCTTTTCAATCAGGCAATAAAAGCGATCGTAAGGTTGTACAAAAGAAACTGCAAACAGAGATTGAAGAATCAAAGAGAGCTTACAAGAGAAAAGTAGAAAACATGTTCCAGACTGGAAATATGCGAGATGCATGGAAAGGAATAAAGGTTTTATCAGGTTCAGAAAAATATTCAAATCAAGATATTAGTAACAAAAAAACAGCTAAAGAACAGAAGCAATTTGCAGAAAAGCTAAACGATTTTTACTGTAGATTTGATGATAAAGATTTCAGTAGAGAATTAAAGGAAGTGAAGGAAGAACTCCAAAGCAATGTTAAAAAAGACGTTGATGAAAGTGATTCTGTTGGGATTGAGGAAAATGATGTTCAGTCTTTTTTCAAACGTTTAAATGTGAGAAAGGCAATGGGCCCAGATAATATCTGTGGAAAATTGTTGAAGGTGTGTGCTTCTCAGCTCTCCTATGTTTACAGTCGTTTGTTTACCTGGTCACTAAGAGAATGTATCATTCCTGTTTTATGGAAAAATGCCACTGTATGTCCTGTTCCCAAGAAACGCAACCCAAGCTGTTTAAATGATTACCGACCAGTTGCCCTCACATCTGTTGCAATGAAATGTCTTGAACGAATTGTCCTCTGTTCTGTTTTAAAAGATACCACACAGTACCAAGACCCGTTTCAGTTTGCATACAAACAGAACAGATCAACAGATGATGCCACACTCACACTTCTCCATCATGCGTTTTCACACCTCGAAAAACCTGCCTCCTTTGTACGCATTCTTTACATTGATTTCTCATCAGCATTCAACACCATACAACCACATCTGATGGCAAAGAAACTCATTAACATGAATGTGTGTAACAAGCTC
>CM031610.1:76766590-76771590 GCA_018398815.1 Conus ventricosus | reverse complement strand
CAACATGTCAGACGATGTAAGAGGAGTGAAAGACTCAGTCGACGGACTAAAAAGGGACATGCATGACATGAAAGAGACGATCAGTGAGCTTCGTGTTCAAAATGACCATCTGAAAGCAGAGAACATCATGATGAAAGACAGAATCGTGCGTTTGGAAGAAAAAGTTGATGATCTTGAAGGGCGATCCAAAAGGAATAATCTAATTTTTTATGGACTGCCAAGGAGGGAAGGAGAAACCAAACAGGACTGTGTGAATATTGTGCATAACCTGTTGACGGATGAATTGAAACTACCAAAGACCGTAGAGTTTGACAGAATACATCGCATCAACAATAAGCCTAATTCGCCTGTTATTGGCAGATGCACCTTTTACAAAGACAAAGAAGAAATTTTCAGAGCCAAAAAGAACCTTAAGAATACTTCAGTGTTTATTGGTGATGATTTCACTCAGAGAGTCCGTGACATCAGAAAGAAGCTAGGACCACATTTAAAAGCTGCCAGAGGCAACAACAAGAGGGCCACTATGATCTACGATCATCTCCTCATCGAGGGCAAGAAATTTGTTCTCGATGGGGATGATCAGTTAAAGGAAGTTAGATAAAGGTTTGGCCGGCCTCTGCAAACAAAGCTAAACTTCCACAATCCTAAAAGTCATATTTCCCTGGTTGAGGATACAAAGGTAGACAATGTTGACCAAACACCGGTTCCGAAGATAAAATGCGGAAACGCACGTGCTGGTGGCCGTGTGTCATGTTTACTGAGAACAGGTTGTAGATGTGTACCGGCGAATTGTGAAATGCATGCTTGTTCTTCACGTATTGGAATGACAGGTGACACCAGCCGTGACGAAGCTCGTGAAAATGACAGGGAACAACGCAATGGGGAAGAGAGAAGAGAAAATATAACCAATAGAGACATCCCGATGGACGAAAGTCTGAATGAGAGTACGAATGATAGCGAGTATGAAAGTGAACAAAATGTCAGTGAAACACAGGTTAAAAATAAAGTACACTAGTTCTCTTTCCTTCATTGGAACGTAGGTGGCCTTCCATCTAAACTGATTGATCAAAGTTTTTATCGTATGTTTATAATTTTGATTTCATTTGTCTTGTTGAAACGTTCATGGAGAAAATAGATTCCCATTTGTTCCCCCACCATTCTGTCTTCTGTAAACCTGCGATTAAGCTGACAAGACACGGGAGGAGATCAGGTGGAGTGGTGTGCTTAATTAAAAGCGAATTGATGGCTTATGTATCTGAACTTACATGTGAACATGACAATATTATGTGTTTCTTATTAAATAAAACTTTATTTGGTTTTGAAAATAACATTCTTTATGTGTGTACTTACGTGCCTCCAATAAATTCCCCATATTATACAACAGTTGAAATTGAAAACGGCATTGTTTCCCTTGAAGAGGTTATAACAGATAAGATATTATGGTATGACAACGTTGATATCCTTTGTGTGGGGATTTGAACGGCAGAACAGCCAACATTTTCCCTTTCAGCAATGATCAGTTTGACAGGTTCAGTTTCATGGATTAGAATGACAAAACAGATCTCATAAGATATTCTAAAGACTCGGAATTGAATTTATATGGAAGAATGATTTTGAATTTATGTATTGCTTTCAGATTGTTTATCATGAATGGAGTATGTAATGGTGACCTTGAAGGTCATTACACATACATAGCGGAAACAGAGAGTAGCGTGAATGATTATTTCTTAGTTTCTGAAGATCTGTTCGATACTATTAGAAATTCTTGCCGTTTGTATGTTTCTGATATGATTAATTCCGATCATCAACCATTGGAATTTTATTTTTATGCGAAGAATGATGTGTTACGCAATGACAATGATTGGCGTGATATACCTTTAATTTATTAAAAAGATAGTTTGGAATGATGACTTTGCTGAACAGTTTCATAATAGCATGCATTCAAGAAATGCAAAAGAAAAACTTAATCAAGCCAGCATATTGATGGGTACTGACATTAATCAGGCATTACATTTATTTAATGAATGCATAAGAGAGCAAGCAGTATGTATGGAAAAGAAAATTTATACATGTCAGAAAAGGTCAGAAAAGTGGTATGATGATGAATGTAAAACTTCTAAGCGCAATGTTAGAAAACTTTTAAGAACATGTAGGAAATCATCCAGAAAAAAAACAAAATTGCGAGATACAAAGTTGCCACCAAAGGAGAATTCAACCGAAAAAGAGGCTAGGACAGCTTTTTGCAAAGAAAGGAGGGAATACAAAAAGCTGTTAGAGAGAAAGAGAAAAGAATACAATAGAATTGTACTTGAACAATTGATTATGTCTGTAAATGATCAGAAAAGAATTTTGGCAAAATATGGGTAGAGTTTCTAATAAGAATAAGTTTCAGCCAAATAAGATCACAGTACAGGAATGGTTCAACATTTTAAAAGGGTTCTTGAAAAACATGAGACTGACGGCAGCAAATATATCTGTACAGGTGCTGCTGATGTTTCAGATAATTTTTCAGATAATGATAACGATGATCAAGGAAATGGAAATGATGCACATGAGAATGATGATTATGATGATGTCAACTTTCTGAATCGGCCTATTTCTAAAGAAGAAGTCATACTCTCAGTGAGAAAATTGAAAAGTAAGAAAGCAGCTGGACCAGATGGTATAATTGGAGAGCTATTAAAAAAATCAGGAGATGATGTAATTGATTCTTTGTAAAATATTTCAATGTTCTATTTGACACAGGTCAATATCCTGATTTATGGAAAGAATCTATTATTGTTCCATTGTTTAAAAAAGGCAACATTAACGATCCAAATAATTACAGAGGAATTTCTCTTTCAGACATAAGTAGCAAAATATACAGCTCTATAGTTAATTCAAGATTACAGGAATGGGTTGAGCAGAACAATATTACCGGTGAATTCCAAGCTGGGTTTAAACAAAATTATTCTACAACCGATCACATATTTACACTTTTAGCAGTTATTCAAAGCAATTTTCATGTAATAGAAAACTGTATGTAGCTTTCATTGATTTCGAGAAAGCGTTCGACACAATTTCAAGAAAATTACTGTGGCCTATTATGTTAAAGAATGGAATTAAAGGTAAAATTTATAGATGTATTAAAAGTATGTATGAGGTTGTTACAGCTCGAGTTCGTTGTGGTACACAGTACACAGGTTATATCAATTGTACGAACGGTGTGAAACAAGGCGATATTTGTAGTCCTCTTCTGTTTTGTTTGTTTATTAACGAACTTGCGCTTGAAATTATGAATAATGGTAGACATGGTGTTAGTCTCAATATGGATATGATTGAAATGTTTATTCTTTTATTTGCTGATGACATTATACTATTGTCAGAAACTGTGGTTGGGTTGCAGACACAACTAAATAATCTTCACAAAGCTGCATGCCAGTTACAACTTAAAGTTAATTTAGAAAAATCTAGCATTATGGTTTTTAGAAAAGGGGGATACCTAGCAAGTACAGAGAGATGGTTTTACGGCAATGTTAAGATGAATGTAGTGAATTCATATCGATACCTAGGTATTGTGTTTTCAACAAGATTGAGTTTTAAGCCTGCATGCCAAGAATTAGCGAACAAAGGGAAACGAGCTGCTATTCGCATTATTTGTAAGTGAATCAGTTGAATAATAACTCTGTGAAATTATTCTTGAAGCTTTTCGATTCACAGATTCAATCTATGCTTCTATATGGTGCTGAGATTTGGGTTTAGAAGATGCTTCATCAGTGATAGAGAGTGTTCATTTGTTTGTGTTAAAGAGGTATTTAGGGGTAGGTATCAAAACACCGAATGATCTTGTATATGGTGAATTAAATCGATTCCCCCTGTTTATCAATTCTACTGTCTCTTGCATTAGATACTGGTTGAAATTAACCCGAATGGAGGAGCATAGACTGCCATTCAAAGCATATAAAATGTTATTAAATTTGTCAAATAGAGGAAAAGTTAATTGGGCTTCGAAAGTTCGGGATGTTTTGAATAGTAATGGCTTCTGTTACGTATGGAAAATCAAGGTGTAGGATGTATAAATTCTTTTATAAGAGAGTTCAAACAAAGATTAGTCGATTGCAGGTGGCAAAGCTGGAATTGTCATATGGATGACAGTGACAGATTTATAAACTATAGAAAATTCAAGATGTCTCATGATCTGGAGACATACTTACTTTTGGATTTGAACAGATTTATACGATACACACTAACAAGATTAGATTTGGGATTTCTAATTTATCAGTGCACAGTTCAAGATATAACAGGGATAACGAACGTGTCATGAAATGCCCATTGTGTAGATCTGCCACAGATGATGAAATTCACTTTGTTTTTTGTTGCCCTGCTTTCGATGATTTAAGACATAGTTTAATACATCCAAAATATCATAATAATCCTAGTGATTTCAGATTAACATTACTTTTAGCATCACGAAAGACAGAAGTCGTTAAGAATCTTGCTGTATATCTTTACAAAGCCTTTAAGAGAAGAGAAATAGCTATATCTTGATTTATCAAATCTGTTGCTGTATGAATGTGAATTTGTTGATTGAGTCTATAAATGTACGAATGTAAGGATTTTCTTTATTGAATTCCCATTATTTTCCTTTGTAACTTGGAAACTGGTTTCCAGTTTTGCATTTGACCTAGTCCTCATGCTTATAATGGGATGACAGTGTCATTCATATTTGTATCATATATTCATTGTTATTGTTCACACCCCTTCAAATGGGGCTTTGGCCTTTTTGAATAAAATTCTGTTGTTGTTGTTGTTGTTGTTCTCTCTCTCTCTCTCTCTCTCTCTCTCTCTCTCTCTCTCTCTCTCTCTCTCTCTCCTCTCTCTCTCTCTCTCTCTCTCTGTGTTCGTGAGATTTCGACTTGGTATAAGTGATTTGAAAGTCCATCAAAGATATACACTAAACTCCAAAAACTATTCATTCTGTAACCAAATCGAGGACGAAATACATTTTTAAATTGTCCATC
>CM031610.1:76761590-76764090 GCA_018398815.1 Conus ventricosus | reverse complement strand
TCCATTACCTGATTTGACTTTAGAAATCGAACAAAGAAAATCTCTCACTGTTCTTAATATGACTATTCCAGTCTTGCAAGTTACAATCAATTATTCTCTGCTTAAACAAGCCAAAAATGTTTTAACACATCCAACACTCTGTTCTAACCAAACAAACGAAAACCCATAACTACAAAGACATTTACGAACAGAAGTTGCCCAAGTTGATTTACCTCTAGAATCTAAATCAATCAATACTTTGTATGCTTTTGCAGGTAATCTGCGTTCTCCCATACGCACGAGCTTAAGCCAATAACTAATACATTCACGTATGAATATACATAAATGGGATATCTGCCAAGCTCACCATAAACCAAATCATTAGGGGTTCTTCTATCCACATGCAAAAAGCGTTTCATAGCAAATAAATGTAATTTTTCAATTTCATGACCTTTATCCAATCCCCAAATCTCAGCGCCATACTGTACAATAGGCTGCACTTGGGCATCGAACAATTTAAAAAATAATTAACCGAAACACTTTCAAATTTATAAAGCAAGCTTAAAATAGCTATAAACAGCACGCTTTCCTCTGTTAACAAGATCATGACAGGCAAACGTAAAGCTAAGTTTGTTGAAAAATATATGCCCAAGTACTTGTAAGCATTTACCACCGACATTTGCGAACTTCCATACGACCACCTTTCACGTGATGCTAAGAAACCACCCTTTCGAAAAACTATAATGTTTGATTTACCCATGTTTACTTTCAAATCCAGTCTACATGCGGCAGAATGCAAATTATTCAATTGATTTTGTAATCCTACGACAGTTTCAGAGAGCAAGACGTATCATCTGCAAATAACAATATAAATAATTCAATCAAGTCAAAAGTGACACCGTGTCTTCCTTCTCAATAATTTCTAGTGCTAATTCATTAATATACATGAAAATAATACTGGGCTGCAGACATCCCCCTGTTTAACACCCTGAGTACATCTAATTAGTCACTAAATTTTGCCCCACATCTTATCGTTAGCTTTTAACATCTTGTAATGCATTTTACACAATTATATAATTTACCTTTGATTCCATTTTTTGTAAGTATCGGCCACAAAAGTTTTCTCGAAATGGAGTCAAAGGCCTTTTCAAATTCTATAAAGGCAACATATAGCTTACGGTTATTAGAAAATTGTTTCTGAACAGCTGCTAACAGAGTGAACATATGATCAATTGTACTAAAGTTTTTCTTGAACCCTGCCTGGTGATCACCTGTTATATTGTTTACTTCAATCCATTCTGACAATCTCTTGTTAATTATAGAACCAAATACTTTACTTGCAATATCAGACAAGGAAATTCCTCTGTAATTGTTAGGGTCATTCGTATTACCTTTTTTAAAGAGAGGGAGAATAAATGATTTGTGCCAATCTTCAGGATAAATTCCATTGTCAAACAAATTATTGAACAATTTAACCAGAAAATCAGTTCCAACATTACCAACATTTTTAAAAAACTCACAAATCATGCCATCTGGACCAGCTGCCTTTCCATTTTTTAGCTTTCTTATCGCAGCAACAACTTCAATTTTGCTTATAGGACGATCATAATATTCTATATATCCGTTGTCGCATATCATATCATTTTCTAGAATTTCAGTTTCTGTCGTAGAATCCTTATCCAGCACATGCTTAAAATGATTATACCATTCATCTATAGTGATTTTGTTTTGATTATATACACGCCTTTTAAATACTGTACGTATACTTCTCCAGAACTCTTGCTGACTATCAATACTTGTGATCACTTTTTCAAACAGTAAATCGTTGTGCTGTTTCTTCTTTCTTTGTAATAAATTTTTATACTCACGTCGAGCTACACAGTATAGATGTCGGACATCTTTATCTAATGTGTTGCAAAATGTTCTTAACAATTTTCGTAAATTTTGTCTTTCAATTTTACATTCGGCATCAAACCAATCATTTTGTCGTTTCACTCTGTTTACACAAACTTTACGTTTCATACCGTCAGCAGCAGAGAGAGAGAGAGAGAGAGAGAGAGAGAGAGAGAGAGAGAGAGAGAGAGAGAGAGAGAACATTTGGATTTATCAAGGTAATTAGTTATAAATGCTATTTCTACCAGTCTTGAGAGAGAGAGAAACACACACACACACACACACACACACACACACACACACACACACACACACACACACACACACACACACACACACCACACACACACTCGCGCGCGCGCGCACACACGCACACGCACAGAATGATTAAGAGAAGAGAGAGAGAGAGAGAGAGAGAGAGAGAGAGAGAGAGAGAGCGACAACGACAGAGAGAGGGAGAGAGAGAGAGAGAGAGAGGAGGGAGTGAGAGAGAGAGAGAGAGAGAGAGAGAGAGAGAGAGAGAGAACATTTTCATTTATCAAGGTAATTAGTTATGCAAATTATAAATGCTATTTCTACCAGTCTTGAGAGAGAGAGAGAGCGACAACGACAGAGAGAGGGAGAGAGA
>CM031610.1:76739090-76741590 GCA_018398815.1 Conus ventricosus | reverse complement strand
AGCGGTCGTGTCGCCCCCGGAAAAAGGCGTGTGAAGGACAAAGGAAAAGACCCAGACATCCTGATTCAGGGAAACATAGCAACGATAGAGGGTCGGCTGGGGTGTGGGGGTGGGGGTGGGGGGTGGGGGTGGGTTGGGGGATGGATGGGATGGATGAGAAGGGAAATGCTTTTCATCAAGAGGAGTAAATGGACTTCCGTAATCTGTCAAATGTAGTCTGGAATCCAGTGAGCTTGAGCATTTGGTCTGGGTAAGAAAAACGTCTTCTTTGACATTGAAACAATAGATATGTAAAAAAAAAAATGGAAGTGCTTCATCTTTTTAAGGGTATTGGTATCAGACTTTTGCTCCAAAAAGCAATCCTGGGCTTTCAGGGTGAATGAATCTTCTATTTAAGATGTTTTCACCATAATAGGTGATATTATACGGAAAAAGGGAAAGAAAAAACACGTTCTCGCACGCACGCGCGCGCGCACACACACACACACACACACACACACACACACACACACACACACACACACACACACACACACACACACATGCCTCGTATTCCCCACGTCATCCGACCTCATGCTTCCTTCTCCCCAGTAAGATGAAGAAATAAAATTAAAAAAAACATTTAAAAGAAACAAATGCCAACACAAGCAACACTGAACCAGGATGAACGTCAACGAGCTGGTGTCCAGATCTCTCGTCGCTGCCGCCAGAAATAGAGCCAGGAAACGATGCAGAACCCCCCCCCCCCCTCCCCGCGCACCCCTAATCTTAGAGAGTTATCGACACCTGGTAATCTGTGAAATGCAGTCCAGAATCTAGTATGGATGAGGAGAGACTATGTAAGGAAGAAAAACTTCAGAGAAAAAAAAAATTAGGAAATACATCTTTGGAGCCATCGATCTCTTAAATGTCAGTGGTGTTGGAGAAAGTGAGTGATTGAGTCGATGTGGAGGCATTAGGGTGGTGAGAGTAATGAAGAAAGAGAGAGAGGAGGAGGAGGAGGAGGAGGAGGAGGAGGAGGAGGTGGAGGAGGAGAGAAGAGGAGGAGGAGAGAGAGAGAGGAGGAGAGATATAGAGACAGGCAGACAGACAGACTTGCAGACAGAGAGACGGACAGACAGATAGATAGATAGATAGATAGATAGATAGATAGATAGATAGATAGATAGATAGATAGATAGATAGATAGATAGATAGACAGACACACAGACAGAAGCAGATAAGCTGCCTTAGCAAGGGAAGATAATGAACATTGGACTGAAAAAGAAGAAAAGAAAAGACGGAAGTCAACCGGGTGGAGATCGGCGGTCGCGTCGCCACCGGAAACAGACGTGTGAAGGACAAAGAAAAGACGTAAGACTTCCTCTGGGAAAAAATTGGAGCAGGAAGGTTGATGCGGGAGAGGGGACAGGGGGGAGGGGGTGCATTTAATTAAGAGCAGTAATGGACATCCCATAATCTGTCAACTGCAGTGTGGAATCCAAATTGCTTGAGGAGATGGACTGGTAAGGAAAAAAAAACATGTAAGAAGATGAAGATCGATCCAGCGATCGACCAATAGATGGATAGAGAGATAGATAATTATATAGGCAGACACACAGGCAGACTGACAAACAGACAGATAAATAGATATATTAATAATTGATAGACAGACAGACAGATAGACAGACAGATATACAAACGGACAGACAGATAGATAGATAGATAGATAGATAGATAGATAGATAGATAGATAGATAGATAGATAGATAAATAGATATTTGCTTCCATATATAAGTACAAGTATATGGAGAGAGAGAGAGAGAGAGAGAGAGAGAGAGAGAGAGAGAGAGAGAGAGATACATACATACATACAGACAAACAGACAGACAGACAGACAGACAGACAGACAGACAGACAGACAGACAGGCAGACTGACAGACAGAGAGAGAACTCCATCTCTTCGAGACTATCAATATCAGACCTTTGCTAATTAATTCAATCCTGGGCTGTCAGCCACTTCCATACTTTTGACATCTGACCCAGTCATGGAATGAGAGCTGGAACCTATTCAAGATCCGTAATGGATTCCAGAGGGTGGCAGAGAGAGGGAAGGGGGAATGTCAGATGAAGGGCCGGCATCAAAGGTGACACAGCGTGTAACTCTTACCACTTGCAGTGACTAAATCTTCCTTTTTTTTCTTCCTTCAATTCCACTTTTTTTCATCGTTCCGTTGAAAGGAAACAAATAAAGAAGAAAGAAAGAAAGAAAGAAGAAGAAGAAGAAGATGAAGAAGAAGAAAACCATGATCAAGATTATGATGATGTATGACGACGACGATGACTACGACGGTGGCGACCACGTTAATGATGATGATGATGATGATGATGATGATGATGAGGATGATGAGGATGATGATGATGATGATGATGATGATGATGATGATGATGATGATGATGATGATGGACGAGAATAAAAATGGAAAGTACGAGAAGAAGAAGAAGAAGAAGAAGAAGAAGA
>CM031610.1:76726590-76731590 GCA_018398815.1 Conus ventricosus | reverse complement strand
CCGGCCGGAAAAGAGTTCCGGAAAATGTTAAGTCTGCATCAGATTTAAAACAGGCTGTAGAGGAGGCGTAGGGGAAAAACCGGGTTTGAGGGTTTAATGAAATGTGACATAGTTCTAATTTCTACCCCCCCAACCCCCCCCCCAAATTTTTCCTTTTTACTCTGCCCTCGAAAATAGCTTCTAACTCTTTTTCCCCCTCCCCCCCCCCATTTTTTTGTTTACTCTTTTCCTCCTGGTCTCTTTTTTTTTTTTTTTCCCGCTGTTTTTTCCCCAACCTTTCCCTTTACAGAAAACGTTTTAAAAGAAGAAGAAGAAAAAGAAGAGAAAAAAAAGGAAGAAGAAAAAGAAGAAGAAGGAAAAGGGAAGAAAAAAGGAAAAAAAGAAGAAGAAGAAGAAAAGGAAAAAGAAGAAGAAAGAAGAAGAAAAAGAAGAAGAAGGAAAAGAAGGAGAAGGGAAGAAGGAGAAGAAAAAAGAAAAAGAAGAAGAAGACGAAGGAGGAAGAAAGAAGAAAAAGGAAGAAGAAAAGGAGAAGAAAGAAGTAAAAAAGAAGAAGTAAAAGGGAAAGAAGAAAGAAGGAAGAAGAAAGAAGAAGAAGAAAAGGAAAAGGGAAAAGGGAGAAGAAAAAGGGAAGGAAAAGGAGAAGGGGAAGAAGAGAGAAGAAAGAAGAGAAGAAGAAGAAGAAGAAGGAGAAGAAGAAGAAGGAGAAGAAAAAGGGAGAAGAAAGAAAAAAGAAGGAAAAGAAGAAGAAGGAGAAAAAGAAAAAGGGGAAAAGGAAGAAGAAGAAAAAAGGAAGAAAAAGGAGAATAAGAAGGAGAAAAAGAAAAAGAAGAAGAAAAAGAAGGAAAAAGAAGAAGAAGAAAAAGGAGAATAAGACGAAGAAGAAGAAAAAGAGAAGGAGAAAAAGAAAAAGGAAAGGAGAAGAAGAAGGAAAGAAAAGAAAAAGAAGAAGAAGAAGAAAAAGAAAAGAAAAGGAAAGAAGAAGAAGAAGAAAGGAGAAGAAGGAGAAGGAGAAGAAAAAGGAAGAAGGAGAAGAAAAAGGACAAAGGGAGAAGAAAAAAAGAAGAAAAAAGGAAGATAAAAAGAAGAAAAAAGAAGAAGAAAAAGGGAAAAAGGGAAGGGAAAGAAAGAAGGAGAAGGAGAAGGAGAAGGAGAAGGGGGGGAAAAAGGGGAAAAGGGAAGGAAAAGGGAAGAAGGGGGAAAAAGAAGAAGAAGAAAAAGACGAAAAAGGGAAAAAGAGAAGAAGAAGGAGAAGAAAAAGAAAGAAGAAAGGAAGGAGAAGAAAAAGAAGGAAAAAGAAGAAAAAGAAGAAGAAGAAGGAGAAGAAAAAGGAAAAGAAAAAGGAAAAGGGAAAGAAAAAAAAAGAAGGGAGAAGGGAAGGAGAGAAGAAGAGGGGGAAAAAGAAAAAGAGGAAAAGGAAGAAAAAAAGAAGGGGAAAAGGGAAAAAAGGGAAAAGAAAAAGAAGAAGAAAAAGAAGGGAAAAAGAAGAAAAGAAAAGGTGAAAAGGAAAAGAAGAAGAAGAAGAAGGAGAAAAAGAAAAAGGAAAGGGGAAAGACAAAGAAGAAAAAAGAAGAAAAAAGAAAAGAGAAAAAGAAAAGAAAAAAGAAAAAGAAGAAGAGAAGAAGAAAGAAGGAGAAGAAAGGAGAAGAAGGCGAAGAAAAAAAAGAAGAAGAAGAAGAGAGGGGAAGAAAAAAAGGGGAAGAAGAAGAAGAAGAGGAAGAAAGAAGAAAAAGGGGGAAGAAGCGGAGAAAAAGAAGGAGAAGAAGAAGGGAGAAAAAGGGAGAAAAAGGGAAAGAAAAAAGGAAAAGGGAGAAAAAGGGGAAGATGAAAAAGAAGAAAAAGGGAAGAAGAGAAAAAAGGAAAACGAACAAAAAAAAAACAAAACAGAAAAAAAATTAAGAAAAAGATTTAAAGAGGGGAATGTTCAATGGATTGATTCGTTGATTAGATGTTTGGATTGCCGGGATCTGCTTTTGATTGATTGTTTTTATTGGATTGAGTGGAGATTTGGATTTTTACTCACTGACTGAATGATTCACTGATTGGGTTTATTTATTGACGGAAATTTATTAATTAATTTTTATTGATTAAGGAATTTGGGTTTTAAATTTTGGGGGGAGTAAAGAAATTTTTCACATTAAAAAGCCCTTTTTTCCCTTTTACAATTTTTCTATAAAACAAGTAATCGAAGAAGAAGGGAAAAAACAGCAAAAACAACAACAAAAACAACAACAACAAAAAACAACAACAACAACAACAACAACAACAACAACAACAACACGATAAAAAACAACGAAACACCAAAAAAGAAAAACAAAAACAAGAAGAAAAGAACAAAAAGGGAAAAAAAAACAATCATGATGATGACGGCGGGCAACGACGGCGGGCGACGAAGACAATAATGATAATGTGGGTTATGACGGGGCAAGATGAAAAGTTAAAAAAAGTTGATAAAAAAAAAGAAGAAGAAAAAAGAAGAAGAAGGAGAGAGAGAGGGGGAGAAAAGGAGAGGAAAGAGAGAGAGAGGAGAAAGGGGGAAGAGAGAGATTTAGAGAGAGAAAAAGAGGGAAAAGGGGGAGAGGGGGACTTCGGGCCCGGGGCACCACACGGAGAGAGAGAGAGAGAGAGAGGGGGAGAGGAGAAAAGAAAAAGAGGGGCGCACCCTTTCTTTTCCCCTTTCCCTTTATCCCCACCCCCCCACCCTGCCCCAAATTGGTAAATACCGAAAAAAAAAGGGAAAAGAGACAAAATGTTCCCGTTTGCAAGTTTACTCGACTTGAAAAGGTAGGAAAAAAGTTAAGAAGACATTTGGGGTCGTGCCCAAAACAAAAAGGGAAAAAAGACATGGGAAAGGGAAAAAAGGATTTTTTTTTATTTTTTTTGTAAACCCGGGATTTATCCGGGTCCTTATTAAACTTTTGAAAAAGCAGTCCGTGGGAAGTTTTGTGCTTAAAAAAGAAAAGCTGTGTTTTAAAAAAAAAAAATAAGTAAATTTTAAAGGGGGAAAAATCGAGAAATGTGTATGGAGCGATCGATTTTTTTAAGGTCGGGATGTTTTGAAAAAGGCACCCAAAGGGAAGTTTCAGCTGTTCTACATTGCGTGCCCTGAAATTTAATCCAAGGTTGGGAAAAATTTCTGGGAAAAAGTGATCGAATTTCCCCTATTAATGTCCCCGGGGGTTTTGGGGAGAAGGGAGGAAGTGATACGAATTTAAGGGCGGAAACCCAAAAAGGGGCCCATCCGGGTTCTTTCTTCCTTTTTCTTTTTCCGTTTCCGTTAATTTATCGGGTACTTCTTTCTTTCCCTTTCTTGTTTTCCCCTTTTTTTTGAATTGTTTGGAAGAAGGGAAAAAAGAAGAAAAGAAAAAAAAGGAAAAAGAAAAGGGAAAAAAGAAGGGAAAAAAAAAGAAGAAAAAGAAGAAAAAAGGAGAAAAAAAAAAAGAAAAAAGAAGAAAGGGAAAAAAACGAAAAAAAGAAAGAGAAGAAGAAGAGGAGGAGGAGAAAAAAAAAAAGGGGAAGGACCCGACAGCAGGGGGAGGGGGGAGGGAGAAGGGAGGCAGGGAGGGAAGAGAGAAACAGGGGGGGGAGGGAGGAAGTGGGGGAGGAGGAGGAGTGTTTTGGGTGTTTGTGTGCGCGCGCGCCCTGCAGCGAAGGGACGTGCCAAAAAAAGGAACGAACCCAAGGTAGCAAATTGCCATTACAGAACTCCATGCAAAGATGAGTTCAGAGGGCTGTAAAGGCCCCGGCACGGGCTGCCCGTTCGAAAACCCAAAGCACTGACCACAGCAACAAGGGGGAAAAGCAATGGATTAAACAGGCGCCCTGGCCCCAAAGACCATAAAGAAGCAAGCGATTTGACCTTGGGAAAAAATTTAAAAAGATCAAAACAAAAAAACACGGGCGGGCAAGGGCCCCAAAAGAAAAAAGAAGGGTGAAAATACTTAGGGTGTGCTCGAAAATTGGGGAAATTTTTAGGAGCTCGCCTACCATTCATAAAGGGGGTTGATAATACCGGGGCATGAGAAAAAACAAAAAAAGGCTGAAATTTTCAGAAAAGATTGTGTTTTTGACCTCTTTCCTTTAAAGAGAAAAGTTATATTTTCGTATTGGAGATGAAGAAGATGTTAAATGGACAGAATCCGATTCTGAAACTCGATTCCATCTCTAGTTTTCACCCCTGCTTTGCTGATTTTATGATTATAGATGTCGAACGCCGAATTATGTAAACTTTGTTTTGATTGGTACGAAAAGTTGTCGGCATTTACTTGCCTCGTCTTCAGCTGGTAAGCAGAAAGTGTGATGAATCATCTTGTCTTTAGTGAAGAAAACAACAACAAAAAATTAAGTCAGAGAAAGGAAAGGAGCATACGGAGAAAAGGAAAAAACAAAACAAAACAATTGAGCACAATACAGACAGACAGACAGATAGAGAGATAGACAGATAGATAGATAGATAGATATTAAGTACCCTGATGAAGACCTTGGTAAGGTCGAACTAATAGGAATATTTTATGAATCTGTATTGCTTTTATCTCTGTTTTATGTGCGTTTATGTGTTTTGTTTGCTTGTTGTTGTTTTTTAAGTCTTTGCCAAATCACTAATGCAGTAACGGAGGAATTGTGAACCTGCATTTGTTTCCCCCACTGCAAAATTCTTCAACATAATATTTGTTTGGCCAATCAGTGGGAGATTGCGTCTTCTGGGAGATCCAAGTAAAGACTGTTTTGCACAATTCTTAGCTGCTGGTGCGTGACTTGCGATGCTTGGGTTATTAAACAGCAGAGCTGATCTGTCTGACTGTTGACACATATTACCTCCCTTGCATCCTTGGTGGATCCTCGACTATAGGCTCAAATATTTCCCCTTTCATTTTATTCTGTTTACATGAAGATCTTAGTTTTTCAGCAACTTATTTCTTTACTTCACTTTCTTTTCGTTTTACTCTCTCCTACCCTTCGCTACCGGCTTTGGGCTGCTATTGGATTCTGTGTTGTTGTCGTTT
>CM031610.1:76721590-76724090 GCA_018398815.1 Conus ventricosus | reverse complement strand
TGGTGTAAGGAGAGAGAGAGAGAGAGAGAGAGAGAGAGAGAGAGAGAGAGAGAGAGAGAGAGAGAGAGAGAGATACGGATACGGATGTTTTATTCATATAGGCCCTAGCCCATAATGAAGGGGGTAATGTGAACAAATCTTTTCGAAAAAGAAACAGGAATAAATCAATCAAATATTCATCAAAGTGCAACAGGTAATCGACTAATTGAATATCAAACAGTACACAACAATTAATTCTTAACTGCATACTATACTTCTAATCCTAAACGCCTTGTACAAGAAAACAGCAAAACGTTTTATGGTGGCTTCGTTTGTGGATGCCATGCGTAATGAGAGTCAAAATAAAGAAGGGTGCTTAGAATATTTTTGATCAGTCAATTGATTCCTCAGATCATTCAAAATAGGACAGCAGAACACAAAGTGGACCTCATTTTCTTCGGCATTTTTACACAGCGGACAGAGAAGATCACATTTGCTATGCTTCCTGTAACGATAATAATGAACGAAAATTTCAGAAATACCTAATCTGAACTTTGTCATAATATTCCTTAAATGATTGTCCATTTTAATTGATAGATATGATGGAACACAATGCACACTTCTGAACTGTCTGTAAAAAGCAAAACGGTCGCTTTCTTGAATATGACATGACCATTCTTGCCATCTGCAATCGATTAGTCTATTCCGAAATATCCGAAGGAAATCATTCATATTTCCGACACCCTGTTGTAACCACACGAAATCAAAACCAAGTTCATATAATCTAACCCTACCATTTGAAACCCAATTTACTCTTCCTCTCCCATCCAAATCATATAACATATTATATGCTTTCCTTGGCAACCTTGAGATTTCCATTTGTGTTATTTTTAGCCAATAGCGTATACACTTAATAGCAGAATTCAAATATATCGGATATTTGTTTACTTCGCCATAGATTAAATCGTTAGGTGTTCTCATGCTCACTCGTAAAAGCTTCTTCAGCGCAAATATATGAACATTTTCACAATAAGCAGCAGAATCATAAAGGCCCCAAAGTTCAACTCCATACAGTGCGATGGGCTGTACTTGAGAGTCAAACAATTTCATAAATAGTTTTAAAGATGTGTTTTCTAATTTTGATAGCTGTTGCATAATGCAGAGTAATGCACGCTTGGCTCTACTTGCAAGATCTTCACATGTAAAAGTGAAGCTTAATTTTGTTGAAAAATATATTCCCAAATATTTATATACGTTACCTACAGGCATCACCACTCCATTGTAAGTCCACTTTTCTCTAATTCCTAAATACCCACCCTTTCTAAACACGATAATGTTGCTTTTTGACATGTTGACTTTTAACTGGAGTGAAGTTGCAGATCGGAACAGACTATTTAGTTGAGTCTGCAAGCCTATAACAGTTTCAGACATCAAAACAACATCGTCAGCCAAAAGAAGTATAAACAATTCTAGAATATCACAGGTAAATTGTGCACCATGTTTTCCAGTTTTAACAACTTCTGTTTGAGAGAGAGAGAGAGAGAGAGAGAGAGAGAGAGAGGAGAGAGAGAGAGAGAGAGAGAACATCAATATGCTGGTAACAAATGATGTGCTGAAAAAAGGACTCATACACAATTACTTGTACTAGTAAATGCTACGAAGGGAAACAAATTCAAATACAATACAGAATTAACTCAAAAATATCAACCAGCTCTCGTCTGGAGATGATGACCATTGACAAAAATCTTATTTACCAGAACAGATGTAAGGCCATATACTTCATTGTAGATGCAGGATAAACGAAACTAAACCACATTTTGAGGAAAGTAAAGAACAATTCTAAACTAAGCGAGAGTGTCTTTATGTAGATATCATACACAATGATTTTGGCATAAAACTATTTCGCACACACACACACACACACACACACACACACACACACACACACACACACACACACACACACCACACACACACGCGCGCGCGCGCGCGCGCGCACGCACGCACGCACGCACGCACGCACGCACGCACGCACGCACGCACGCACGCACGCGCACGCACGCACGCGCGCGCGCGCACACACACAACACATAAAACACATAAGCACACACACACACACACACATACACAAACACACACACGCGCACACACACACACACACACACACACACACACACACACACACACACACACACACACTCACACACACACACACACACACACACACACGCACGCACGCACGCACGCACGCACGCACGCACGCACGCACGCACGCACGCCACCACACACACACACACACACACACACACACACAACACACACACAAAGGTAATGATTCTAATATTACGAATTACGTCTTATTTTCTTTTTTCCATGCATATTGCAAGCGTCTCCAATTGAATCGTTGTGCTCATTGTGAATGAAAACCACACGTTTAATGTTTCCTCCACATGCAGCAAATATTAATTATTATGAAAAAAGGGCAATTGGTCACACTGTCATTGTGGGAATATCCAGTTTC
>CM031610.1:76719526-76721490 GCA_018398815.1 Conus ventricosus | reverse complement strand
CACCATGCGGGCAGGTGGACAGAGAGGCATTTCAACTGGGAAAACTCAGACGATGAGTGGTTTTTATCCGCCTTTTCCTGTTCCAGAATGGAAAACTCAGACGATGAGTGGTTTGATCCGCCTTTTCCTGTTCTCTGGAACCCACCATGCGGCAGGTGGACAGAGAGGCATTTCAACTGGAAAACTCAGACGAAAGAGTGGTTTGATCTCTGTCTCTCTGTCTCTCTGTCTCCCCCCTCTCTCTCAATCTCTCTCACACTTTCTACTCCCCCCCCCCTCTCTCTCTCTCTCTGTCACTGCGTCCCGTTTCTCTGTCTTTGGTTTTGTCTCTGTCTCTGTCTCTCTGTCTCTCTGTCTCTCTCTGTCTCTCTCTGTCTCTCTCTCTCTCCTCCTCTCCTCTCTCTCCCCTCTCTCTCTCTCTCTATAAAGACATCAGCTGTATGCTTCCTCCATTTGAAAATGTGCCGCTCCCCCCCCCCCCCCTGTCTCTCTGTCTCCCCCCTCTCTCTCAATCTCTCTCGCACTTTCTATCTCCCCCCCCCCCTCTCTCTCTCTCTCTGTCACTGCGTCTGTTTCTCTGTCTTTGGTTTTGTCTCTGTCTCTGTCTCTCTGTCTCTCTGTCTCTCTCTGGTCTCTCTCTGTCTCTCTCTCTCTCTCTCTCTCCTCTTCTCTCTCTCTCCTCTCTCTCTCTAGTAAAGACATCAGCTGTATGCTTCCTCCATTTGAAAATGTGCCGCTCCCCCCCCCCTGTCTCTCTGTCTCCCCCTCTCTCCTCAATCTCTCTCGCACTTCTATCTCCCCCCCCCCCTCTCTCTCTCTCTCTGTCACTGCGTCTGTTTCTCTGTCTTTGGTTTTGTCTCTGTCTCTGTCTCTCTGTCTCTCTGTCTCTCTCTGTCTCTCTCTGTCTCTCTCTCTCTCTCTCCTCTCTCTCCTCTCTCTCTCTCACTCTCTCTCTCTCTCTCTCTCTTAGTAAAGACATCAGCTGTATGCTTCCTCCATTTGAAAATGTGCCGCTCCCCCCCCCCCCCCCCCCCCCCCCGTCCCCTCAGGGAGCAGTGTAAACACAAGAAAACAAAAACAAAGCCAATAAAACAGACAAAAGAGAAAGACAAACAGGACAAACGCAGAGGCAACAAAATGGACGCAAGAGCCCAAAGCAATCCCAACAGGACAGCACGGCATGCGAGAGCGATGTCATCTACGTGATGCGACACAAACAAACTCACTGTACGGTCCCGTTTCATGCTTGCAAATTTCTCGTTTGGTCAATCAGTACTAATTACATCTGTCTGCTGCTTGTTTGGGACAACTTGTGTTCCCCGTTCGTAAGGAATCATTGTTATTTTCGTCATCGTATGTTTCGTGTTTTCTCTTTCTCTATGTGTGTCATTTTCTTTTTTTTTTTCCCTTCGGTAGACTTAGCTCACAACAATATGGAGCTTGTTTGCCTAACTTTGGCGTAGTCCTCTCCGCTCCTTCTCCTCCCAATGGTTTCATGTCAAGCTTGCCTTTTAAAAGTTGTTTTTCTTCTGAGGGATTGTTGTTATCGTGGTCTGTCAGCTATCTCTCTCTCTCTCTCTCTTCTCTCTCTCCTCTCTCTCTTCTCTCTCTCTCCTCTCTCTTTGACAAGAGACGAATTCATTCCTGCTAAGTATTCTAAAAATCCATCCCTATCCAAACTTATTTTACTGCTTGCATGTGAAAATTTTTGTGACAATTAATAAGTTGTATATGTATATATGTAAGTCACTTAGTTTACGAAAACAATGTTTGATATGCGTATGAATGCATGGTGAAAGCTCTGATTATTATGCACCTCCATTGTATGGGCCAGAGGCCTAACAATTAAAACATTTTGACTTTGACTTTGACCTCTCCTCTCTCTCTCTCTCTCTCTCCTCTCTCTCTCTCTCTCACTCTCTCTCTCTCTCTCTTGCCTGTCCGTCTGTCTGTCTGTCCCTCTG
>CM031610.1:76662026-76707026 GCA_018398815.1 Conus ventricosus | reverse complement strand
AGAGGTCAAGAGCTGGGGCCACTAGTGCGACATACCAGTTTCAGAACGTCATAACACTAATGATGTTTCCATTACTGTGCGACATTACCCGTTCGAAAGACACACAATGTTTCCATTTACTGTGCGACCATACCCGTTTCCAGAAAGACATAACACATGTTTCCTATGATCATCAAGACATGCAGGTAAAAGATTTTCAACTTTTGTTTCTCTTGTCTCCGGGACATCACTTATCTCATGGTTTTCTTCCAAGCTGATAACTGTTTTTCTAGTGTATATTACTGTTTCTCTTTCTTTTATAAATGATACTTTTTGTCGCGGTTCCTTGTGGGGATGTGGTGTGTATGGTGAAATGTTCTCTCCCACAATGTTCTCTCCTCTACTTGGAGACACTCCGAGGATGGATACGATCAACAAATTTTATTAACTATGATGAATGATATGAATTGGAATTGTCGTGTGTATGGCAAGGATGTTGTGTGAATGAGTGACGATGGGCTTCACAAATTTACGTTGACATGATTACTAATAACTCACAACCTTGCATGTTATATATCTGCTCTCTCGCCACTTACAAATTTTGTGTATCTATGTGCGTGTTGCTGCATCGTTTTATAGTTACATTCTCTCTCTGCTTATCTGATTATAGGACGTCGTCGTGTCACCGTTGCCGGAATTTCCGTTACCGCACTGAAATTCTGAGCACTGTCCACGTCACTTTGCAATCTTGCTGCTTCCGTCACAACTCCGTCAATACACCTTGATATCTTCTGTGAATTGCTTGTGTGTCAACGCCTGCCGATGAATATATGTCTTCTTTGTTTTCTTCTGGACCGATATATTAATAATAATATATTATCGGCTGAAACACATTATCACTTGTCCTCTCTTCTATCTGCAGCACCGATTATAATTACTAAGCAAAAATATATAGCCTATCGGTAAAAAATACAAATATCGTTGTCCTACTTCGTCTTCTTCCGAAGCACGATATAGTACTAACAACATATGACCATCGGCACACAAAAACATATTGTCCCTTCGTTTCATTGTTCTGATTATCGAGATAATGGAGACGTATTTACTTGATGAATTTGATGAATTCTTGCATGTACACTGGCTAACTTGATTGAGAATTAAAATCCCACATAGGTGGAGTCGTAACAATGGTAATTTGAATTGAAGAATTAATATCCCAACTCAGGTGGAGTCTGTAACAAAGGAATCAATGTTCTTTTTGAGTGACAGCCTGCGATCACTAAAAATAAATTGCTCAGCACCACCACTTCATACCACTATCTCCTAGTGTGGCTTCATTCACACCGATTCGAACCTGAAAGAAAATAGTACGATGGGTTAAGAATGGTCGCAGTTCAGGCCAGGCAGCCCACCCTCTGCGCCTAGGAATCCTGTAAACAACACGAACAAATGATAGCGCCAATCCCAATCCTCGACTTTCCGCCACTCGTAGGACTGTAACTATTCTACCGATCGATTCTACTCAGAAACTCCCTACAGTCTCCATAGGTCCGACGTCGACACCCTGTGACGTGACCAACGACAATCTGATCTCCAAGACAACGCAATACCGTATGTTTTGACCAATCAAAATCTTCGTTCCCCAACTTGTCGCCTTGCCTCCTGTTATGTGCAGAATAAGTCGTGTCGATTACGCAATCGCGATGACGTAACTTATAAAAATTGTGCCGATACGTCGCACTTCCGTGTCTAAAACTAATCAAAACAACACAGAATAAAAATAGTTCACAACACTATCAGGCCGTATGAACGTGACACGCCCCCCCTTTTAAGATTGAAACAGCGAAATAATCTTACCAATCCCAACAACGAATATTAGAAAATACATCACTTTAGACCTTCCTGGTCAACATAGTCAATCCCTACTGTACATTACCCTTCCGCACGTTTCTGCCATCCTTCTGGCAACAATGGGTTAAATCACCGATCACTGAAAAATCTGTATGCACAAGCTGCCCCCCCCCCCCCCCCCCCCCCCCCCCCCCCCCCCCCCCCCCCCCCCCCCCCCCCCCCCACCCCCCCCCCCCCCCCCCCCCCCCCCCCCCCCCCCCCCCCCCCCCCCTTTACGATTATGGAAGCGTTTTCAATAGCCTAGTTCATACGGCTGAGGTAGTCAGCACCATATTTTCAACACCTGGGATTACTTGAACAGTAAAGCAGTATTGTTGCAGGTGTAGTGCCCATCTCATCACGTCTGCCGTTGGTGGTTTGCTTCTCTGAGGAACTGGAGAGGTTGATGATCAGTCTGTAGCGTGAATGATTTCCGTACAGGTAGCGTTCAAATTTCTTGATTCCCCATACTACTGCCAGACATTCTTTTTCGACTGTGGCATAGTTGAGTTCTGCTCCATGCAATTTCTTGCTTGCGTAACCGACGGGTCTGGTTCCATTGTCGTGTGTTTGCAACAGCATTGCACCTACGCCTCGATTCAGACGCATCCGTTCTGATTATAAATTCCTTGTTCTTGTCGGGTAGGCACAAAACAGGATCACTGACCAATTTCTGCTTCAGTGTGTCGAATGCTATCTGACATTCTGTCGTCATTGTACCTTTTCTGGTTGCTTCTTTGCTGTTCGATCTGTCAAAGGTAATGCGTGGTGGCGTAATTCGGTACGAAGTTCCGATAGTATCCAGTCAAACTAGGAAAGCTCGAAGTTCCTTCTTCGTTGCTGGTTGCTTTGCTTGTTGGATTTTTGTCACCTTCTCTTGTTCAGGCCAGATTTTTCCACTTCCCACTTTGTGTCCAAGGTATTCGAGTTCATCGAATCCGAAGAAGCATTTTGTGGTTTAGCCGATAGATTGACTTGCTTCAGCCTCTTGAGTACTGCTTCTACTACTTCCATGTGTTCTTCCAGCTTTCGGTTGCAATGAGGATGTCATCTATAAATTGTCAACATCATTTCTGCCGAGTGGTTGTAACACTTTCCTCATCAGTCTTGGAGAATACGCTTCCTGCGTTCTGAAGTCCGAACGGCTTTCTCCTCCATTGAAACTGTCCATGGGAGTTGAAAATGCAGTCTTGGGTCTGTCCTCTTCTTTCACAGTACATTGCAAAATCCTTTAGATAAGTCTAACTTTGAGAAGTACTTTGCTTTTCCAATCTTCGAGAATAGGTATTCGATGTCTGGCAGAGGTTCTGCATCAAATACTGTGACTTTGTTCAGTTTCCTGTAGTCTACGCAGAACCGTACAGCACCATCTTTCTTCTGACTAGTACTATTGGTGCATTGTAGGGTGAGCAGGTTGGTTCGATTACAACCATCTTCAGCATTTCTTTCACTTCAGTTTTCACCGTATCCATTTGTGAATGTGGCAGCGGGTACTGCTTCACAAAGACTGGTTCAGGGTCGGTCAGCTTGAAGGATATTTCTTCAAGTTTCGTTTCTAAGGGGGAGATCAGTCAAGATTCCTTGGTATCTTCCGATAGTTGCTCCAGTTGTTGTTTCTGTCTAGCAGTCAGCTTTGGTTTATCTTCACATCTTTGACTGTTTCTTGGGTGTCATTGACGGTGTTGGTAGTTCATTGCCTGTGCTTCCGTCTTTATCACACGTCTGTTCTTCAGTCATGACAAGGCAAATGCATCAGGTTGATCTTCTTCATCACTGCCTTCGTCTTCTTGATTAATGTGGTCATTCCCTTTTTCAACTTGTTCCCTTTCGATGTATTCTTTGAGTAAGTTGACATGCAACACTTTCTCAGTTCTCTTCACTTGATCACATAGTCCACCTTGTTCAGCTTTTTCACAACTGTATATGGACCTTTCATTGCAACTGTAATTTGTTTTTCTTGACTGGAAGCACACGAGTACTTTCGCTCCTGGTGTTTAAGTTGCGACTCTGTGCTCTTGCGTCAAAGTAGCTGGCGTGCCTTTGCGTTGCCTTGGATAAGTTTTCTTGCGCTATCTTGCACGTCTCGTATATCTGCGTCTTCAAATCAGTGACGTACTGTGCTGTCGATCTGATTTCTTCATCATGTCTTCATCTGTCCAGATTTGTCTCAACACTTGCATTGGCCTTTCACTTGTCTGCCATACAACAATTCAAAGGGTGAATAACCTGTTGATTCTTGGGGAACCTCTCTATAAGCAAACAATAGTGCTGGGATGAACTTATCCCACATCTCTGGTTGTTCTAAAACATGTTTGCTCAGCATGGTCTTCAATGTGCCGTTAAATTTCTCCACTAGACCATTAGCTTGTGGGTGGTACGGCGTAGTAGTCAAGCCTCTGACTGATAGTACTTTCATACGTCTTTCATGGTCTGACTGACAAATTGATTTCCCCTGTCTGTCAGTACTTCACTGGGAATTCCCGTTCTTGTCCACATTTCCATAACGCATCTGCTACTGTTTCTGTTGTTATATTACGTAGTGCAGTGGCTTCAGGGTATCGGGTAGCATTAATCTACCATCACTCAGATGTATCTTTTCTTGCTCTCCGACATCGGGTTGATCGGGCCTACAATGTCTACAGCTACTCTTTTAAATGGTGTGTCAATCCGTGGTGTACGCACCAGTGGAGCTTTTCTAACTCTTCCCTTGTGCACGGTCCTCTGGCATATGTCGCATGATTGAACATATCTTTTCACATCAGTGAGTACGCCTGGCCAGTAAAAGTCTTGGATCACACGGTTCCTGGTTTTCCTTATGCCATGTGTCCCGCATAGGTGTGTCGTGCGCTGTTTGTAACACTTCTGTCTCAGACTTTCGGCCAAACCACTTGCTTGAAGCATCTTCCGTGTCTTCCCGTACAGTATATCTTTCTCAATGACAAACCACGATTTCCGTGTTGGCTGTTGTCTTTTGCTGCGTCAAAGAAACGCTTCAATGTGCTGTCATTTTGCTGTTCCTTTTTCAGCATGTCAAGGTCTCATCCTCTGTATCTCTGGCTGCTTAGGTTCTTGCACTGATTCTGGTTTCTCATGCTCTTGCTTGTTGTCTAGTTTCCACAGGCGCTATGACTTCTCTTATCGGGGTAAACTGGCACGTTTACTCTTTTCCTTGGTTCAGTATAACATTTCCAATAAGTAAGGGTATACTGGTTGGTTCATCACAAGTACATCAGCACTTCCTGCGAAATATGGAGTGTCAAGTTCTTTCTTGCTACTGGCAGATCCTGTTGTTCTTTTCCTGATGCTAATGTAACGGTCTTCTTCTCTCCAGTTAAGCTTTTCTTCTGGACTAAATCTTGCGACACTACTGTTATAGATGCTCCAGTGTCACGAATTCCTTCAGTCTAACGCCTCCTACATAGGCGATGCACCTGTTATCGAATTCAATCTGTTTGCACTGTCTACACAGTTTGCCATCTTGTTCTTTTGATATCGTGGCCGTATATCTTTTCTTTTATTGCGTTCACGCCATACTTCAGCTCCGGGCAGTTCTTCTTCATATGCTGATAACTTCCGCATCTATAGCATCCCCTGTCGGCACCAGGACTTGGACTTCTTTCACGATGGAAATTCGTACTAGACTGTCGCACATGTTCATGTCCACGGTTGTACTCGTTGCTATTCATGGTGCGGTTTCCTTGGAACGGTGTTCGCGGAACATGTCGTCCTTGACTTGGATTACGTGGAGTACGGTACTCCTGGTATTGCGGACGCGGCGCTTGCTGTTCCTGAAAGTGTACGCGCGGACGCGGTACAGAATGAGCTTGTTCATAAGTTTCTGCGAGTTTTGCCATTTTCCTTACGTTTTCAGGCTCACGTTCTCTGATAAATGTGGCCAACTCGGGACGCATACCGTGTATAAATTGTTCTGCAAGCACAGGTCTTCCAGGTTTTCTAGTGTGCGTTCTTTTCCGGATCAAGTCACCCAACGGTCGAAATATCGGTTAGACGGACCAAGTAGTCACTATACGACTCGGATCCTTCCTTCTTACAGGTACGGAATTTTCTTCTGTATGATTCTGAGTTCAAACTGATCCTGTTCAATAGGGCATCTTTTAGTTGGTATAATCCTGAGCGTCCTCATCATTGAGACGGGTGTATACTTCGCGTGCTTTACCTTTTAGCAGTGTCCCTAGACGCGTTGCCATGTGTCTTCTTCCCATTTTTGGATTCGGGCTACTCTCTCAAACCGACTCAGGTAGCTTTCGATGTCATCCTTGTCGTCGAAATAGGGCATTCTGATCTTTAGGCCCTCTACTCCTTCAGGGTCACGCATCCTTGTATACGACTGCTGTTCCGCTACATTATTTTCATTCACGCGGACTTCAGCTCTCTCATTCTAATCCTCTCTTCTCTTTTTCTCTCTTTCCTGTCTTTCTAGTTCTCTTTCTCTCTTCTGTTAGTCTTTCAATCTCTTCTTTTTCTCTCCTTTCTTGTTTGGCGGTTTCCCTCTGTTTCTTTGACATACTGCGCTAAGTCGGCGCCGGATAAGCCAACAACTTTCCTTCTTCAATAAAGGTAAACGTTTCGGACGCTATACTTGCTGACGACGCGCTCGGAGTCGCGCTCTGGGTGGCCGGTGTACGGGTCAATAAATCACTTTCGGTTTCACCTTGATCGAATCGGCCGGCGGTTCGAACGAGTATTTGTGGCGGGTCCACTCATCTTGGAATCGGTTACGCAGACAGTAAGTGACGACAAATTGGAAAAGTAAAACTTTGATGTATAAATCTTTCACGGTGGAGTTGTCTAAGACGTCACAAAACATATGACGACTTCTATTCCCTGCTTAATATTATGACGTCAACTAGCGCTGTCGCTGGCATCAGAATACAAATCACTAAGCAACAGAAACACAAGTTAAATTTGTACTGATTCAGATAGATCAAGAAGTAAAAAAAGAATCACATGCAAATGAGATCAAAGCTCCTCTTACAAAACCGTTATTCAGGCCTTATTTGGCGCTCTTCTTCTCCAGCCTTGGGGCCTGGCTTTCCTGTGATCGTTGCGCTCTGCAGCGCTATACGGTTGGCTGACACTAGCCTGTGTCCAGACGACACGTGACAACAATTAGAAACCACGACTAACGCAGTCGTCAAGTGCACACCAATTAAAGACTTAGGGCGAATACACCACACTTCTTCTAAGCCCTACCTGCTTAAGAAGCGTAAATGCGGTAATAGGAAACAAACCTGTCGATCCACCATAGACAAAATGATATACTTACAGGGACTACAATAGTAGGACACACTTTCGGCCCTATACTATCAATTCCTATACCCACCAGTCAAAAAAGATTTTGCTCTAATCTTAATGACTGAACTACACAGCTCGGATGAATCTAGTTCTATCTCGGCTGGAGCAGGCTGAAAAATGCTACACGATTCGACGCCTGTAATATCCAGTACAAGAGCAATATAATACACAATATATTCTCTTACCCTACGGTTACTTTACACAGTCACCAGACACACCTTTGGTCCAAGGTAACTAAATACCAGTGTTACACAACACTAAATTACTAAACTTACTTGCAGACGGGTTATTGTATATTCTACGACAACATAGGTTGGTGTGCAGGATAAACAATGGATATGGACGGATGGTGCTCTAACCCACTATCCAAAGATACCAGCACCCTCCAACCGCCCGCTGCTATCACCTAGGGTTCGAATACCGTTCGGTGGCCCTAGTCCGACTGTCGGTTAGTGATTTACTCCTACGGAGTGTGAGTTCAATCCAATAGGGGAGGGGTAGAAAGATAGGTGATGAATAGAGATGATGGGTGAGGATGAATGCCCGTGAGTGGCGCTAGTGTTGTCGGATGTGGCTAGAATCCGGACGAGCCCCATTTGTCGCGGTCCTTGTGGGGATGTGGTGTGTATGGGGTGAATATGTTCTCTCCCACAAGTCTCTCTCCTCTCAACTTGGAGACACTCACGAGGATGGATACGATTCAAACAATTTTATTAAACTAATGATGAATGATATGAATAGAATGTCGTGTGTATGAGCGAAGGATGATTGGTGTGAATGAGTGACGATGGGTTCACAAAATTACGCTGACAATGATTTAACTTAATGAACTCACAACCATGCACTGTTATATCTCTCTCTCTCGCCACTTACAAATTTTTTGGTGTATCTATGTGCGTTGTGCTGCATCGTTTTAGTGTTACATTCTCTCTCTGCTTATCTGATTATAGAAGACGTCGTCGTGGTCACGTGCCGGAATTCTTCCGTTACCGCACTGAAATTCTTGAGCACTGTCCACGTCACTTTGCAATCTTGCTGCTTCACGATCACACACTCCGTCAATACACCTTGATGATCTTCTTGCTGAATTGCTTGTGTGCTCAACGCCTGCGATGAATATAACTTGTCTTCTTTGTTTTCTTCTGGGCACCGATATAATAATAAATAATATATATCGGCATGAAACACAATATCACTTGTCCTCTCTTCTTCTGCAGCACCGATATAATTACTAAGCAAAATATATATAGCCTATCGGTAAAAAATACAAATATCGCTTGTCCTCTTCGTCTTCTCCGAAGCACCGATATAGTTACTAACAACAATACATCGGCACCAACACATATTGTCCTCTTCGTTTCTTGTTCGATGATTATCGGAGATAATGGAGACGATATTTTACTTGATGAATTTGATGAATCTTGATGTACGACGATGGCTAACTTTGATTGAAGAATTAATATCCCAGCATAGGTGGAGTCTGTAACAATGGCTAATTTTGATTGAAGAATTAATTATCCCAACTCAGGTGGAGTCTGTAACAAAAGGAATCAATGTCTCTTTTTGAGTGACCAAGCCTGGCCGATCACATAAAATACAATTGCTCATGCACACACGCACTTACATCACCACTATCTCCCTAGTGTGGCTTCATTCACACCCGATTCGAAACCTGAAAGAAAATAGTAACGATGGGTTAAGAATGGTACGGCAGGTTCAGGCAGGCAGCTCCACGCCTCTGCGCCTAGGAATCCTGTAAACAACACGATACAAATGATAGCAGCCATCGCCCAGTATCCTCGATATCCTGCACATCGATAGGACTGATAACTATTCTACCAGATCGATTCTTACTCAGAAACTCCCTACAGTCAACCACTAGGTCCGACAGTCGACATCCCTGTGACGTTGACCAACGACAATCTGGATCTCCAAGACAAACGCAATACCGTTTGTTTTTGACCAATCAAAAATCTTCGTTTCCAACTTGTCGCCTTGCCGTCTTGTTATTGTGCTAGAATAAGTCGTGGACGATGACGCAATCGCGATGACGTAACTTAAAAAATGTGTGCCGATTACGTCGCATTCCGTGTTCTAAAACTAATCAAAACAACACAGAATAAAAATAGTATCACAACACTATCAAGGCCGTATGAACGTGACACTTTTTTTCTCTAGATAACAATCATCACAGCCTCATAAAGCAGTATACACTCCCATATAGTTCGCAGTTCTTCCCTCTCCCTAAAAGGTAAGCACATAAGTTTTGGTGGACAACAATATATAGCACATTTCTTTTTTTTTTTTTTTTTTTTTTTTTTTTTTGCTGTCCCAACCTCTGCGCCACCTCAGAGGCAGTGCACCCACGCCGCTCATTCCGACACCCCGCCCACAGCCACAGCCCGGTCGGCCCGCCGCAGACCCGGCACCGGTAGTCCATAGGGAGCAGTCAATGTCAAGTCGTCATGAGGCAACCCACCGGAGAAGACACTGCACTGCTGCCGGTCACTTCGGTGGTGTTCAGTGGCGCCTGTTCTGATCTAACATACGCAGGACACCACCTACTAAGACACTACTGACGACAATAATTGCTTAGTCGCGGAGCCGGCGTGAGTGAGCTCTCCCCCCGGAGGGCGCCACCCGTCCGTCCAACGACAGCCCCCATGGCTTCGCCGTCCCGGTGACCCCGCCCGAAACCAAACCAAGGCCACAGACGTGGAGAGGACATCGAAATTGAGGTCACCATTTAGAGCAGGGCATGAAGGGCCACAGAATTTGAGACATTTTTTTTTTAATGCTGATTGATGAGAATGAGATGATTAAGATGATGTACGGATTTCCATTTCGGTCTGAGGGCTACATGACAGGGCTGTACTCATACGCTTCCTTTCATAATATATCCCGGCGTCAACCAGGCCCCAGAGATACAGGGACCTGCAGTGTTGGTCAAGAAATTTGAGCACACTCTCAGAAACGCATCCCTTAAGTGGATGAAACTCGACTGTGTGGTCCCCGTCTTCCCAAAATGAGCCCCAGCAAACTCAACTCTGGGTAGGAGCCGGTCGGGCAGAAAAAACCCCACACGACTCTGATGGGATTCGAACCCACGACCCCCCCAGCCGGGGAGTCCGCGACGCTAACCACTTCGCCACGGCGGCTGGTATATAGACATTTCTATTACTAATAGCAATGGTATTATTTTTTTATGGGGTTTTCAACGAAATGGGCACATATTAACTTTGCTGTACTGTACCATGAAAATTTGCTTCAGTTATGGAATGATATACGAAAAAATACGGGAATTATTTTTTTAAGAAAATTTTTGTCACTTCTTTGTCTGTCGGCAAGACTACGCGCCCCTTTTCCAAATGATGAAAATGTTGTCACTTCTTTGTCTGCGGCAAGACTACGCAGCCCCTTTTCAAATGTAGTGAAAATGTTGTCACTTCTTTGTCTGTCGCAAGACTACGCAGCCCCTTTTCTGTAGTGAAAATGTTTTCCTTCTTTTTCTGTCGGGAAGATACCGCCCCCCCTTTTAAAAGTATGAAAAAAATTGTCACTTTTTTGTCTGTCGGGAAGACTACGCAGCCCCTTTTCAAAAACGAGGGAAAAATGTTGTCATTCTTTGTTGTCGGCAAGACTCGCAGCCCTTTTCAAATGGGGTGAAAATGTTGTCACTTCTTTTTCTGTCGGCAAGGGCTCGCACCCCCTTTTAAATGTTGTGAAAAAGTTGTCACTTATTTCTTCCCAAGCACGCAGCCCTTTTCAAATGTAGGAAAATGTTTTCACTTTTTGCTGTGGGAAGATTTCGCAGCCCTTTTCAAATGTATAAAATGTTTCCTTTTTGTTGTGGCAAGATACGCGCCCTTTTCAAATGGGTAAAAATTTTGTCACTTTTTGTCTGCGGAAAGATTTCCCCCCCTTTTTAAAATGGAGTAAAAATGTTGTATTTCTTTGTTGTCGGCAAAAACCCGAACCCCCTTTTAAATGGAGTGAAAATGTTTCATTTTTTGTCTGGGGAAAAGATACGACCCCCTTTTAAATTATGAAAATTTTTTGTATTTTTTGTTGTGGAAAGATAGGCCCCCTTTTCAATGGAGTGAAAATGTTGCCCTTTTTTGGGCAAGATACGCCCCCCCTTTTTCAAATGAGTGAAAATTTGCCCTTTCTTTGTCTTGGGCAAGACTACGCACCCCCTTTTCAAGGGAGTAAAAAATTTTTGTCACTTTTTTGTCTTGGGCAAGCCCCGCAGCCCCTTTTCAATGTAGGAAATGTTGTATTTTTGTCTGTGGAAGACACGCCCCCCTTTAAATGTATGAAATTTTGCCCCTTTTTGTCTGTGGCAAGACCACGCAGCCCTTTTCAAAGTAGTGAAAATGTTGTTCTTTTTTGTGGGAAGACTACCCCCCCCTTTTCAAAGTAGTGAAAATGTTGTCTTCTTTGTCTGTCGGCAAACCACCACCCTTTTTTAAAATTAGTGAAATGTTGTCCCTTCTTTGTTGCGGAAAGATACGCACCCCCTTTTCAAATGGAGTGAAAATGTTGTCATTCTTTGTTGTCGGCAAGACAAAGCCCTTTTAAAATTAGTGAAAATGTTGTCATTCTTTGTTGTGGAACCCCAAACCCCCTTTTCAAAGTAGTGAAATTTTGTCACTTTTTGTCTGTCGAAAAAACCGCCCCCCTTTTAAATGTAGTAAAAATTTTTTCACTTCTTTGTCTGTCGGAAAGATCGCACCCCCTTTTCAAATGTGGGAAAAAATGTTGTATTCTTTGTTGTCGGAAAGACTACGCCCCCCTTTTAATGTAGTGAAAATTTTGTCACTTTTGTTGTCGGCAAGACTACGACCCCCTTTTAAATGTAGGGAAAATTTTTGTCCCTTTGTCTGGGAAGCCCAGCGTTTTAAAAGTAGGAAAATGTTGTCATTCTTTTTTGCGGAAGACCCGCACCCCCTTTTTCAAATGTTGAAAATGTTGTATTCTTTGTTGTGGGCAGAACCCCCCCTTTTTAAAATGAGAAAAATTTGTCATTCTTTGTCTGTCCAAGAACGCGCCCTTTTCAATTTATAAAAATGTTGTCTTTTTTGTTGTCGGAAGACTACGCCCCCCTTTTCAAATGTAGTGAAATGTTGTCATTTTCTTTTTTTGTGGGCAAAACCGAGCCCTTTTCAAGGATGAAAATTTTGTCACTTCTTTTTTGTCGCAAGATACGACCCCCTTTTAAAAAGTTTTGAAATGTGTATTTTGTTGTCGGAAGGGCCCCCAAGCCCTTTTCAATTTTGTGAAATGGTATTTTTGCTTCGGAAGACACGCACCCCCTTTTTAAAATGTAGTAAAAATGTTGTCATTTTTTGGGTTGTCGGAAAACCCACGCACCCCCTTTTCAAAGGGAGTGGAAATTTGATTTCTTTGTCTGTCGGCAAGCACGCCCCATTTTTAAAAGTAGTAAAAATGTTGTACTTTTTTGTCGTCGGCAGACTACCCCCCTTTTTCAAATGTAGTGAAAAGTTGTATTTTTTTGTGGGAAAGATGACCCCCTTTTAAAAGGGAGTAAAAATGTTGTATTCTTTGTTGTGGCAAGACTAGCACCCCCTTTTAAAATGTGTAAAAATGTTTTCATTCTTTGTCTGTCGGCAAATAGCCCCCCCTTTTTCAAATGTAGTGAAAATGGTCATTTTTTGTTGTGGAGACTACGCACCCCCTTTTAAATGTAGTGAGAATTTGTCATTCTTTGTTGTCGCAAGCCCAGCACCCCCTTTTCGGGATGGAAAATGTTGTAATTTTTGTTGTGGAAGATACGCCCCCCTTTTAAATGAGTAAAAATGTTGCCCTTTTTGTCTTGGGCAAGACACGAGCCCTTTTAAAATGTAGTGAAAATGTTGTATTTTTGTTGTTGGCAAGAATAGTTTTCAAATGGGGGAAAAAAATGTTGTCATTCTTTGTCTTGGAAAAGACTACGCACCCCCTTTTAATGGGTAAAATGTTGTATTCTTTGTTGTCGGCAAGACTAGCACCCCCTTTTAAAATGAGTAAAATGTTCCTTCTTGTCGGGGGCAAGACTGCCCCCCTTTTAAAGGAGTAAAAGTTGTATTCTTTGTTTGGGAAAAATACGACCCCCTTTTCAAGGGAGTGAAATGTTGTATTTTTGCTGTGGCAAGATACGCACCCCTTTCAATGTATGAAAATGTTGCATTCTTTGTTGTGGCAAGAAGCAGCCCTTTTCAATGTGTGAAAATGTTGTCATTCTTTGCGTCGCAAGATGCCCCCCTTTTTAAAGGGGAGGAAAATTTTGCCTTTTTTGTCTGCGGCAAGACCCGCACCCCCTTTTCAAATTTTAGTGAATGTTGTCATTCTTTGTCTGTGGAAGATACCAGCCCCTTTTCAAATGAGTAAAAATGTTGCATTCTTTGTCTGTCGGCAAGCCCAGAGCCCTTTTTAAAAATGGAGGAAAATGTTGTATTTTGTTGTGGAAGACAGCGGGGCCCCTTTTAAAATGGAGTAAAAATGTTGTCACTTTTTGTTCGGCAAACACGCAGCCTTTCAAAGTAGTGAAAATTTGTCATTCTTTGTCTTCGGCAAGCCCACGACCCCTTTTCCCAAGGGAGTGAAATGTTGTCATTCTTTGTTTTGGGGCAAGAACGCAGTTTTCAAATGGAGTGAAAATGTTGTCACTCTTTGTCTTGGCAAGACGCACCCCCTTTCTAAATGTAGTGAAAATTTGTCACTTTTGTTGTCGGAAGCCACGCCCCCCCTTTTCAAATGGGTGAAAATTTTGTTTTTTTGTCTGTGGGAAAGAACGCACCCCCTTTTCAAATGGGTAAAAAAGCACAAAGAAAATTGAACTTTTTGGAAAATCCCATGAGCATTGAAAATTTGGGAAATGCGAAAAAGCATAAAATTTTGGAAATGGTGAAGCTTAAACTTTGGAAATGCCGATAAGCTTGAAATTGGAATCCGATGAACTTAAAATTTTTGGAAAGCTAAACCTTTAAAACTTTTGGAAAATCGTAAAGTTTCTTTTGAAATGCCGATGAGGGGAAATGTTTACCATTCAAAATTTTTTAAAATTAACGGGAAAAAACCCCACCGGCCCCAAAACAAAAACCAAAAAGCAGAAAAAGGACTAGTCCATTTGAAGATTGATATGAAAAGATGACCCTTTATAAAAATTTTTGCCTAAAAAATTTAATTCGCAACATCAAAAATGGGTCCGTCCAAAGACTTTTTTTTTTAATCTAGATTTTCCATCAATGGAATGCCCCAAGATAGACTCGTTTCCGTGGCAAAAAAACCAGTATATGTGAAAGTTCATGGCGAAAAAGCTAGTGGGGTTAAACTCGTAGACAATTAATGTAATGTTCACACCATTTTTGGGGAAACCAAAATTTTTTTTGGATCTTGTGAAACCCCCACCCTGTCAGAACATTTTCCTGGGGTTCCAAGTCTGAAGATGGGGGGCCCTTTGGCACCTTTTCCCCTGGTTCCCCCAAAATTGAAGAGGAGTGTGTGAGCTATTGGGTGCCCCTCAAAATTGTTAGAACACATTCTTTGAATGCTTTTTTCCCCTGTAATTTACAGCCGGGTTTCTAGTTTTGAAGAATAATTTTAAATCTCGGGATTTTCTTTTGTGGGATGTGTCGTTTTGGGGGCCCCACCAAAGCTGGTCGAAACCCCGGGATAAAACTTTTCCCTTTTTTTTTTCCCGTTAAAAGCGGATAGTACGCTTTTTTCGGGGTTGGGGTTTTTTGGGTCAATTGGCTCGGGGGAAAAGGTGATCGTTTGGCCCAAGAAGGCCAAAAGGGGAAATTTTTTGCGTATTCCCCTTCCAGATGGGAAATTTAAAAAGTTAATTGGTCAGGCTCTGACGGAGAATTCGAATTCACGCAAAGGATAACCTCCCGAGATTCTCACCATAATGGTGAAAAACAGAAACGGTTCGGCCCCCCATTGTATTTTATCACTCATTTATACCTTTTATGGAGTGAAGAAGCTCGTGGTGCATTTTGTCAGCCCATCAAATGAAATATTTCTTTGAGAGTTTTGGATTGTGTATGTTTAGGACTAAAATTTTGTTCGAGTGTTTTGCCAATGCATTTTTTAAATCCCAATGCGATTTAAATTTTCCCCGGGTGCGAGATTTTAAGGAAAAAATTTTTTAAAAAAAATTTTGGGTGGGTTTGTGAAGATGATTGTAAAAAGTTGTGTGAAAATATTTCAATTGGTTTTAAACATAACAGTCCCTTTCGGCAGGTGGATATGGCAAAATTACTTTTTTTTTGTGAGATTTTAAAATTTCCTTTTTCAATCTTTATCATAGAAAAACGAAACGGGGAAACAACGAAATCTTTTTAAACCCTATTTTTTAATTGTAATGATAATGTTTGCTTTGAAAGGGAAAGTTCACTTTAAAAACTTTTAGCAAAGTTTATAGGGAAATTTTTAGGGACATAAATGTTTTTTACGATAATGGGATTTATTTACAAAAGTGGAGATTAAGGTTATCGAATGAAAAATTTTCAGGAACATGTTTCTTTTCTGCAGCATTTACGAAACTGTAGACTTTGCCCATGAACTCTTTATTTCTTGTGCAGATTCGTTGTGCAGGTTTAGGTGAAATGGTGGATGCAGAATTGTTACTAGTTTTCTACTAGGCACATACACCGGGACATTACTGTTAAGACTTACAATCTATCTACGAAGTGATACAATGTTATGATATGATAAATCTCTCTCATCACGTTAACGCTTCCATTTCGTATTTCCTATGCCGCATCAAAGTGAAATACAGGGGAAGTAATTTTTCAGTCAGCGCCAACTAATCATTGAATGTTTATGTCTTCCATTTCCCTACAGATGTTTTTGTCTCCTTTTATCATACCCGCGAGCTGTCCTGAACTTTTTTCTCTTGTCAATTCATTCAGTCCTGACAACCTTGGATATAATAATTATTCTGTTTCTAAAGTCCGCCAAGAACACCTGACTATTATTTCTGAACTAGCCAACCATAAAGCCGCCGAGTGACTCGACTTACCAAGACATGCCAAGACATGTCGTCTCGTTGTTGTTCATGCTGTTGTTGTTGTTAGTGTGGTGGTGGTGGTGGTGGTGGTGGAATGTGTGTGTGTGTGTGTGTGTGTGTGTGTGTGTATGCATCCGTGCAAGCAAGCAAGCAAGGGTGTGTGTGTGTGTGTGTGTGTTGTGTGTGTATGCATCCGTGCAAGCAAGCAAGCAAGGGTGTGTGTGTGTGTGTGTGTGTGTGTGTGTGTGAGTCGCTTGCTGGCACCAGCATTTTACATTGTGTTGGATATTATTGCTAATACAATCAATGGTCATAATTTGACACATAGACAGCTGTGTACTCAGACGTTTCTAAGGGACATGAACAGAGGCAAACGATTGCTACATTTGGGGTGACAGGGGGGGGGGGGGGGGGGGGGAGGTGGTGAGAAGTCACTGCAACAAAATCTTCCCGCTGTAACTTGATGAGGATGAGACGCCATATCCTAACAGTTCTTCCAGACTGATGAGACGCCATATCCTAACAGTTATTCCAGACTGATGAGACGCCATATCATAACAGTTATTCCAGACTGATGAGACGCCATATCCTAACAGTTATTCCAGACTGATGAGACGCCATATCCTAACAGTTATTCCAGACTGATGAGACGCCATATCCTAACAGTTATTCCAGACTGATGAGACGCCATATCCTAACAGTTATTCCAGACTGTCAATGTTCGGTGCGCCTGTGGCGGATGCCCAGATCTCACTCACTACAAACTGCACCTCTCTGCCTCTTAGTCGGGAGGCTTACTTCTAGAAAGTGAAACACCCTAACGTTGTGGGTTAAAAGCAAACATCTTGTTTTAGTAAAATATAGGATAGTATGCAAATGCAACCCACATGGATGGCCCTTCTGAAAATACCCAGTATGGCCGCCATAAGGATTTTCAAAATGGCCGCCAAAACGCACAAAATATAGCATATCTCAGGGCTAGAAATTCCCAAATAATTTCTAGTAGTCCTGGGGACAAGTAGATCTACTTGTCCCTCAAAATTTCTACTTGTCCCCCATTCCCACTCCAGTTTTAAAAAAATGGACCAAAAGTAGTTTTAGAACAGTACAAAATAGTGCAATAACAAGTCAGGAAACAATATTCACGACATATGATGTAGTGTGTATTTTACATGTACAGAAGAAGGTGTAATTGTTCGGAACTCACAGAAAGCTGTGTGGGACATGTTGCTGGCTGCCTATGGCTAAGCACAGACAGAACGCTTCATGATTAAAAAAAAAAAGCGCGCATCTCAACACTAGCGCTTTTTGACAAGTGCTTACTAACTTTCAATGGACACACAGATAAAGCCTACAGTTAGTACTAGTTCTTGACTTGATAAAATGGCCGCTTCCTCTGACGACAAATTTTTGTTGCTGGACACACACAGGGTACACAGTAAATGGCACACACAACAAGCGCCACACGCGTGAAAAAGAATAAGAACTTAATTCTTCATGCTTTTCAAACGACACGGCAGATTTGGAGCGATAGAGTGTGAGTGTTTTGTGTGTGTGTAAAATCGCATAGTATAGATAATTTATAGCGCTAACTTTGAAGCATGCGCTTTTTCAATCGTGAATCGTTTTCGCTGTGCTTCGCCTAAAACGAGGTGTTAGCACAGGCATGAACCCTGGAAGACACCCTCTTTATTTACGCGCGTCTGCACCTGCACGTATCGAGACTTCCACGGTCTCTCTCACGCGGTCAAGTGCAATTAAAACTCGTCAACTTGGCCCATAGATGGCATGTGTGTGTGATATTCGCCAGTTACAGTCGCGCCAAAGCAAGTCTCGGAACTGTTGACATGTTCCATTTATAGAACACACATTGCCTCACTGAGACTGCACAGCACTCTGGACAGGGTCAGAGACCCTACGTTTACACCGGGGTTGGGGTGGTGGGGGAAGTGAAAAGGGGATGGATAAAGTACGCTCAGCCTCGAAACTGAAGGCTCAAGTATCCCATCCATGAACGCGGCCAGACACTGATTGCCCGGCGGACAAGTGGAGAGGGCATTTCTACTTGTTCACCAGAAAATTTGGTTGGCTTGGGTCTTTGCCCGCCAGCAACAATCAAATGATCAACACGTACCAGGATGGAGTGGCTTCAACCAAGAGGTGTCTACATCCAATCCACCAGTGACAGAAATAGGTCCAATGCCAATCCTATATGCCCCGGCCATGAGTTTTCTACACTAAGGACAGTGATGAACCAGCCGCCGTGGCAAAGTGGTTAGCGTCGCGGACTCCCGGCTGGGAGGTCGTGGGTTCGAATCCCATCAGAAGTCATGTGGGTTTTTCTGCCCCGACCGGCTCCTACCCAGAGTTGAGTTTGCTGCGGACTCAGTTGGGAAGACTGTGTCCACACAGTCGAGTTTCATCCACTTAATGGATGCGTTTCTGAGAGTGTTGCTCAAATTTCCTGACCAACATTGCAGGTGCCTGTATCTCTCGGGCCTGGTTGACGCCGGGATATATTATGAAAGGAAGCGTAGAGTACAGCCCTGTCATGTAGTCTCAGACCGAAATGGAAATCCGTAGCATCATCTTAATCATCCTCATTCTCATCGATCAGCATACAAAAAAATGTCTCAAATTCTGTGGCCCTTCATGCCCTGCTCTCATGGTGACCTCAGTTTCGATGTCCTCTCCACGTCTGTGGCCTTGGTTTGGTTCCGTCGGGGTCACCGGTATCGGCGAATCCATGGGGCTGTCGTTGGACGGACGTGGTGGCGCCCTCCGGAGGGAGAGCTCACTCACACTGGCTCCGCGACTAAGCAATTATTGTCGTCAGTAGGGGCTTAGTAGGTGGTGTCCTGCGTATGTTAGATCAGAACAGGCGCCACTGAACACCACCGAAGTGACTCGGCAGCAGTGCAGTGTCTCCTCCGGTGGGTTGCCTCTTGACGGCTTGACATTGACTGCTCCCTGTGGATTGCCGGTGCCGGGGCTGCGGCGGGGCTGACCGGGCTGTGGCTGTGGACGGGGTGTCGGAATGAGCGGCGTGGGTGCAGTGCCTCTGAGGTGGCGCAGAGGTTGGGACAGCAAAAAAAAAAAAAGGACAGTGATGAACAAATGCCATGTGATGACGAAGAAGTTAAGTCACAAATACACAGTCATCACCTTTGATGAACAACTGTACTGTAAAGCAAAAATGCTTCAGTGGGACAAGAAGGACCACTTCAAAGACTTCGTTCTCATGCTGGGTGGTTTCCACATTCAGCTGAATTTCTCCAAGGTGCTGGTGAAAACATGGAGTCATCTGGCCTGTGTACCATCTGGATTGAAAGCGGAGTCCTTGGGAAGAGAACAGCAGTAAGCGTCCAGAAACGAAAGGGTTGGAATCACGTGCTTTGCACACGCAAGCCCACTTTCGAAGCACTTTGCGCTTTTCTTTGGCTTCGCTTCAAAGAATGGGTAGAGGAGAATGCTAAGGTCTTCAGTGAAAGTCTCGAGGAAGCAGCAAAGATGGTAGCAGATGGTTTCTCAGACAAGGATGAAGAACAGATCAGATCGTCTGTAGCAGATCTGCTGACTGAGTTTGAACAAGTGTTGCCATTGTTAAAATGTTTTTTGAAGCCTGCTGGTTCAGACAGTGCAACCTCAAAGTACTGGAGGAGTTACATGAAGCTGGTTTCCATTCTCCTGCGCTTCACACGCTCACTGCATGAAGGTGACTGGGAGCTGTACCTCTCATCCTTTGCAGAAATGCTTCCATGGTTTGGTGCCTTCGACCAAGTTCATTACACTCGCTGGAGAACAGTTTTCTTGCCAGACATGAAAATGCTCTCCCAGACAGCCCAGAGGTTTATCAAGGACTCGAAACTGGTGATTTGTGACAAAAGAGTCCCAGCAAAGTTCAACCAGATCCCAGATGTTCAAGCCATTGAACATGTGAACAAAAATAATTGACAAAACTGGCAGGGGGTCATGTTGGGATAACAAGGACAGACACAGCCAGAGACAGATGGTGCCTGACATACAACGAAAGAGCAAAACTTGCAAAGGACACTAAAGAAAAACGTTCAGCTTGACTACTGACATCAAAGAGGAAAGTGACTTTGGATACGAGGACTTTGGAAAGAAGCGGATGAAGCAGGACCATGATGATGTGCGAAAACTCATTGGTATGTTCTGTGTCTTCAATCCCTTTGCCCAGCCATCTCCAGAGCTTGTTTCACTCACCACTGGGGATGTTGACAATGAGGCTGTGAAGAATGACTTTTTTGATGGCGGAAAATTAGGGAAGTCAATCGTCAAAGACTTTGTCCGTGAAAGATTCAAAGACAAAACAACAAAGGTTTTTTCATGACGGAATCAAGACACAGAAGCTTCAAACATTTGATAGCATGTGCACGGTACAAATTGATACTGGAAAACAGAAAGCTGTAAATTTTGAAAGCAGACAAAGAGCTGTTCAGACGTGTGATAACAGCAATGGAAGCAGGAAGAAACTTGCTGTTGACAGGCTGTTACAGCAAGAACTCTGTCCAATTCCTCTTTTTTCTTGCAACAGCTGACCGTAAACTGCGGCTAAACCCCGAAACAAGGCTGAACTGGGTAAAAAAAACTCAAGAAGGCTTTGCCTCAGAATGCTGTCCCAGAAAGCACCGACTTGACCTGCACCATCGTAGATGGTATGGCTATGGTTCAAGCCCTTGAAAACCGGGTTGGAGCAAAGACCTTTGGAGAATGGAGCGACAACTTTGAACAACACGTGGAAAGCCTCTTTTCCAACAGTTGTACCCGTGTTGACATCGTCTTTGACAGACACAATCCACAGACAATCAAATCAACAGCTCGTGCTACAAGAGGGGAAAACGGAAACAAACTACCAAAAGGAGTCTGCAGTCACGAAACCAGATTATTGACCAGTGGGACAGATTCATCTCACTGAATGAAAACAAACCCAGTCTGACAGACTTTTTATGTGCTCAGCTATCCAGCAGATTCCAAAATGAGACAGGCAGAGAACTGGTACTCAGTGGTGGATTCAAAGAGCCTGCAAAAGTCTGGACATCAACAGGAAGAGACGTATCACACCCTTCATCAGCTGATCATGAAGAAGCAGATACCCGCATGCTGCTCCATGCAAGAGAAGCAAGTGAACGAGGATTCCCTCAGACTGTTGTTGTCAGTCGTGACACCGATGTCCTCGTCCTCCTCCTTGCCCACCAACCACAGTTTAGCCTGTTCCTTTGGATGCAGTCTGGACGCCACTAAAGGGAAAATTATGTTCCTGTCCACCGCATCAACATCACTGATGCAGAAAGAGAATCTCTATTAGCATTTCATGCTGTCACGGGGTCGGACAGCACAAGCCAATTTGCTGGCATTGGCAAGCTATCAGCTTGGTTCATTTCTGTCAACAACCCAGAGCTTCTTCAAAATCTAGGAAAAGAAGACTTTCCTGATGAGGCTGTTTGGGTGATGCCTAGTCTTTTGTCTGTAGATTGTACAACGAGACAGGCATCAGCAATCAGTTCACCAGGTTCGATGTGATCTCTTTCACAGTGCAAAGAGAAGTATTGAAAACCTTCTTCCCACACGTGATGCTCTGTTACTGCACATCAGACGATCACATTGTCAGACGTTGATCTGGAAGCGAGCACTAGAGGCAAATCAGCACTTGCCTCCAGCAGTGGAGACATTTGCCACCTGGACATTTGCCACCCGGACTTATGCCATCGGATTTATACCACCCCAGGACATTTGCCACCCGGATGTTTACCACCCGGACTTTTGCCAACATAGGACATGTGCCACCCCAGGACATTTGCCACCCGGATGTTTACCACCCGGACTTTTGCCGACATAGGACATGTACCACCCCAGGACATTTGCCACCCGGATGTTTACCACCCGGACTTTTGCCGACATAGGACATGTGCCACCCCAGGACATTTGCCACCCGGATGTTTACCACCCGGACTTTTGCCAACATAGGACATGTACCACCCCAGACATTTTGCCACCCGGATGTTTTACCACCCGGACTTTTGCCAACATAGGACATGTGCCACCCCAGGACATTTGCCGCCTGGATGTTTGCCACCCGAAAGTTGCCTTCTGGATGTTTACCCCCCAGATTTTTGCCATGTAGATTTGGCAAATCTATGAACATTTCCCATGAAAATTTGAAATGAATTCTTGCAAACATTTTCATGACAGTGATGTTTTGTTTGAAGCTGCATCCCCCCCCCCCCCCCCCCCCCCACCCACATATTTCTCTGTCTTTTTTTCTTTCTTTCTTTCTCTGTCTGTCTGTCTTTCTCTGTCTTTCTTTCTTTGTTTCTTTCTTTGTTTCTTTCTCTGTCTTTCTTTCTTTGTCTTTCTTTCTTCTTCTTTCTTCTTCTCTGTCTTTCTTTCTTCTTCTTTTTTTCTTTATTTATTTCTCTCTCTTTCTTTCTTTCTTTCTTTCTTTCTTTCTTTCTTCCTTTCTTTTTTTTCATTCTTCTCAACAAAACCGAAATTGTCTGTGTGCACGAATGTATGCGCATGCCCTTGTGTGTGTACATGCGGGGGAGAAAAGGGAGGGGAGGGTCTGGAAGGAAGGAGAGATAAAGATAGAGAGATATTCAGATGCATGAAATGGATCTTCGAAAGTTTCAAAGTTTTAATGTCTCTTTTTGTGTGTTTTATTCAGAATCATATAAAATTTTATAAAGCCAACCTCAGAATATCGGGAAACAGAGTACCATCAATAAAGCAACAAACATCTCCTTTGGGTATCCTACCAAAAACATCCACCAAAACATGTGATGTTTTGTTTGAAGCTGCACTCTTCCCCCCCCCCCCCCCCCCCCCCCCCCCCCCCCATCACGCCTTTTCTGTCGCGCCGATTCCAAGAAATGAGGCTCTCGTTCTCTCACACATTTCCATGTCAGTGATTCGAAAAATCTGGGTTCGATGAAACAGCAGTCCCCTGCCCTTCACATAATTCCCAGAAATGATGCTCAGATTCTTGGAAACATAGACCAGACGCTTTCTTCGCTCAACCCATTTATAATTGTAATTTTTATATAAATAAGCGATTAAAATATTTCACCAAGTAACATATATATTCTTACATTTAATGGTAGCTTCAATTAAATTTTTTGGATGGTTAATTTTTCGCAAACCATTCCTCACAATTATAATTATAAAAATGGGTTAAGCGGGCGCTTTCGTTAGACAACTCACGTCTGACCACACAGTGATTCCAAGAATCCGGTTACTTTTGTTTTAGTTGCTGAATGGCATTTCCACAATTATGGAGTTCATCGCAACAACCAGAGGCGGCAGAAAACTTCTTTATGAAGGATTCTGCTATGTAAAGCTCAAAGATTTGTCAGATGGGAAAGAATCATGGGAATGTGAACTAAGAGGAGAACAAACTGCAAAGCGAAACTGCATCTGCAGGGCAACAGATTACTCGATCAAATCAATGAGCACACTCACGCTGCAGATGCAGCAAGAAATGAAATGTTAGCCACTCGGGCAAACATGACACAAAGAGCAAAAGATACGGAGGAAACGCCACAGCAAATCATAACAGAAGGTGTGCGTAATATGTCAGACGCAGCGAGTGGGAGAATGGTTGCTGTTGAGAACGTTCGTCGAAATATCCGTCGCAATAGACAACATGCTGGGAATCGACTGCCAGTACCCCAGAATGCTGCGCCATAGTAATTCCCCAGCATACCAGGTTACCACCAGAGGTGGTCTCTTCTTGAGGTATGACAATGGTGAAGGAAACGCAGAGAGGATCCTCATCTTCATGAGCGATGATGGCCAGCAGAGCTTATTGGCGTCGCAGTTTTGGTTTGCAGATGGCACATTTAAGACTGTCCCCGATCAGTTTTTCCAGCTCTACACGCTACATAGTCTTTCTGCAAATGGACGAGTTTTCCCCTGCGTCTTTGTGTTGTTGACCAACAAAAGGCAGGATACATATGAACATGTCCTTCGGAAGTTTCGGCTCTTGCTAGAAACGGACTCCATCCAGAGGAAGCACTGATAGACTTTGAGAGAGCGGCACTGAATGCACTCGTCAACGTCTTCCCCGGTATAGAAGTAAAGGGCTGCTTCTTCCATCTCACCCAAAACGTGTATCGTCAGGTATGTAGGCCAATGGTCGAGTCTTAGAAGCTTCTTCCATCTCACCCAAAACGTGTATCGTCAGGTATGTAGGCCAATGGTCGAGTCTTAGAAATGGTCATTTTTTTTCATTCAGATGAATAAAAATGTGTAGAGTACAGTCTGAAACAGACATTGAAAAAGTAAATCAAGTGATTGTCGATGCTTCAGTTTTTGGATTACATGTATACTGGTTTCAAAAAACGGCCGTGGGTGCACGACCATTTAGTACGCCTTACTTCACATATTAAGAAAGCGTCTTCTAAAGGACATCCAACAATAGCTACCTTTTTTGACGTGAAGTCTGCCTATGATAATGTATGGTTAGATAAAATTGTATTTTAAACTTTCAAACCTGGGGATTAATGGTCCAATGTATAATGCGATAATTGCTCTCACAAGGCGCCGTCAGGTACGCGTGAAAGTTGGTTGCCGCCATGTCAGAAGAGCACGTATTGGATATGGGGGTGCCTCAGGGCAGTATACTCGCCCCGACGTTATTTAATGTTATGTTGCATGACATCTCGAAGGTGAAATTGGATAAATCGAACATGATCCTTTACGCCGACAACCTAGTATTATGGCGTACTGTTCCATATAAATCATAAATGTCATTTGATTTTCATGTGTATTGAAGAAGAGGGGGTGTGGGTGGTGGAGAGGGGTGGGGGTACGATTGAGGGAACGGAGGTTGAGAGAATGTTGAGAAGGGAGGAGATAAGAAAGTGCGGAAGAGAGTGAGGGAGAGAGAGAGGGGGAGAGTGGGAGGAGAGAGGGGGTGAGAAGAGAGGGGTGGGTGGGGAGGGAGGGAGAGGAGAGAGAGAGAGGGGGGGGAGAGAGAGGGGGAGAGAGGGGGAGAGAGAGGGAGAGAGAGAGGGGGGGGGGGAGAGAGAGAGAGTTAGAGAAAGTATGTGCACATTTATTGTAATTGATCTTAAACAGAAAATAATATTCAAAATGTGAACATCTAGCTACGTCACGGTTTTATGTGCATGGCGCGAAGTTCGAAAAGGTAAAAAACCGCGTATTTTATTAATTAAAAAAAATCGGCAAATTTTTTTTTCGCAAAATTAATCCCATACTGTAGTTATTCGACCTGTTGGCTTGCTTTACAGAGTTTATACAATATGGGGATTGTAGGCCTTTAAAATGCGGTCCCATATGCCCCCCCACCCCATGACAAAAAGGGCGCCTCTCATGTTAACCTTTCATTTCAGATTCAGGCTCATGGGCTAGCAAATGCCTACCAGGCAGACGCTGAATTCGCTCTTCAACTTAGAATGATTCCTGCCTTAGCATTTGTGCCTCCTGATGATGTTATCCAATCTTTCGAGGACTCCAAGTTTACCTGCCTGCCAATGCTGCACCTATTCTCCAATACTTTGAAGCCACGTACATTGGAGAAGAAAGGAACAATGGCAACGGTCGAAGGAATCCACTGTTTTCAATTGAAATGTGGAACATGCATGAACGCACACTCCAAAACCTGCCAAGAACAAATAACAACGTCGAGGGGTGGCATCGTCGACTACAAGCTGATATCGGGGTTTATCATCCAAATTTCTGGAAATTCCTTGATGTAATCAAAAGGAAGAATCCTTGACGCATGTGGAGATGGTCCAAGATCAGGCTGGTCAAAATCCTCGTCAGCAGAGGGCTGTTTACCGAGACGTCCAGCAGCGCATAAGGAATATTGTGGAAGACTACCCCAACCGAGATATCATCGCATTCCTCAGAGGAATAGCACACAATTTTAACTATTGATCTTGCCATGAAAAAAATGAGAGGCTAAGGCTGTTGTATCTGATTCAATTGGAACTGACTGAGATGATGCTACATTGTTGTGTTAGTGAGTCTGTGTTAGTATTCTTAAGAACACTCTCTCCACCAGCACAGCCTGACTTGCCCAATTAATGGAAACTGTTTAATTTTGCTCAATTACAGTAAAGTCTCTTACGGGATCGGGCCCCTGCGACCACAATTGGCTGGGACGATTAGAAGTTTCAGAGGCACGCCTGCACATCTACGTTCACAAAGGATGTAGGCGTGCCTCTGAAACTTCCATAGTCAATGACCAATCCCGTTCCCAGCCGACTGTGGTCGCACGGGCTGCGATCCAGGTAGGACCAACTTGGTAGGGCCAACTTTACAGTACAGTAGTTCATGTTGTAATTTAGGAAGTGGAGAACCACTATATGATAATATGTCACTATTGTCAAATTTTACTCTCAATGTGTTACTGGTGTCTTTTGTTTGGCAAAGCATTTTATGTCAGATATGACTTCTACTATTTGTCTACTGGAAGCGTGGTGCACAAGAAACCAAAGTGGCAATACGCCATTGTGACAATGCCACTGCTACCTGATTTTGAAATAACAGTTCTAATAAGAAATATATTAGGTAATTAGTCACTGCAGCCAAAATTGGTGCCAGGTCACCGTCGCTTTGATTTCAGTCACAGGTGTGCGATGGTTTTTTTTTTCTGTGTTGATTCCAGGTTATGTAATTACTCACTGCAGCCCGAATTGGTGTCAGGTCACCGTCGCTTTGATTTCAGTCACAGGTGTGCGATGGGTTAGGTCGTAAATAATTATTTACAGTATTTTTTCTGTGTTGATTCCAGGTTATGTAATTAGTCACTGTAGCCCGAACTGTTGATTCCAGGTTTGAACCATCTGTTGTATTCAAGTACCGGTAATTGCAATTATGCCGTGCCCTTTTTAAAAAGCCCTCATGTAAGAATTTTTTTTTAAAAATGAGTACTTTGACAAATGACTTGTCTTATGCCAAAAGCTGTTTTGTTTGGTAGACAATGATACTGGTGTCTTTGGCTGAGCAATTGAATTATACTCTGGATCCTTCTGTAAGGGATCGAAAGTGTTCATCCCCTCAATCCAGTGACAAAATGGTCCTTTTATATGAAACAGACAATATTTTGGTGGTTGGCCCACTCACTTAGCGGTCTTTTTTATTTCACTAATAGGCTTTGGCTTTTCTTGCTCTCTTACAGAAGCATCATGATCTTTATGAAAACTGCCAGTTTTACCAGGTCCGTTTCATTTCAGTATGATGCCGGCTACCGTAATGTCTTGATTCAAATTGTTACTGATGTTCAGTCTTACAATAAATCCATGTTTGAAAAATTTATTCATCTAACTGTTGTGAATTTTTCAACCGAGTTTAAGACAGATTCTGACCAACACTGTCCAGATGAAGATTCAATTAGGTCGCCCATCCCGGTCTTGAAAGTTTGCTGATGATGACTCGGAAATATCAGTTAGCCTTTGTAGGCGATTGATTAACGCTGCGAAATGTGATTCTAGGACAGGTGTCGGATTTCTTTCATCTGCAAAACCTAGTGGAAAGGCCCGGTGGCAGATGTCCTATGTCGGTAACAGTCCGGTGTAAAAATCCGGGTGGCAGATGTCCTAGGGTGGCAGATGTCCTATGTCGGTAACAGTCCGGTGGCAGATGTCCCTAGGGTGGCAGATGTCCTATGTCGGTAACAGTCCGGGTGCAGATGTCCTAGGGTGGCAGATGTCCTAGGTGGCAGATGTCCTATGTCGGTAACAGTCCGGTGGTAAAAATCCGGGTGGCAGATGTCCTTGGGTGCAGATGTCCTATGTCGGTAACAGTCCTGGTGGTAAAAAATCCGGGTGGCAGATGTCCTAGGGTGGCAGATGTCCTATGTCGGTAACAGTCCGGGTGGTAAAAATCCGGGTGGCAGATGTCCTAGGGTGGCAGATGTCCTATGTCGGTAACAGTCCGGGTGGTAAATATCCGGTGGCAGAAGTCCGGGTGGTTATTGTCGGGGGTGGCAAATGTCCTGATAGGGGCTGGAAGCTAGTTGAAAAGGATGACAGCCATGCAGTACTTGAGCCTACACTTCTCACAGAGGAGCCTTCGACAGCCATGTGCCTGGAGCTCACATCCTGTGGTTGTGGAAGAGGAGCAGGGGGCGAGGAAGCAGCATGCTGTGCAACACGGCGGTGCAGATGCACACGGCAGGCTCTTGCTCGCACAAAGGCATGCTACTGTTACAGAGGAAACTGCAGAAATCCCGTGTCTCCTGAGCAGCAGGATAACTGATGAAAGTACAGTTGGTTTGACCTGCCCCAAACATATCCAAAAAGTGCACTCCAAAGAGACCGACACCACAGGATACTATTTTCTGTACATGTTGACAGTGTACCCCAGGGAGACTGACACCATTGATGGAAATAATGTTTATCACTTTATGTGTGTCTTGAATTCTCTAAAGTAGCCTAGTATTCACTTTTGTAAGACATTTTATAGGTCAACCCTCATTTTCACACAGAAGAGAGTGAAAAAATTTGATTTCTATACCAAAAAATGGTACATTTGACATTAATTATGTGTACTTATGTTCATTGCAACTAGAGATATGCAGAAAAGTGTCGTTTTCGGCGGCCATTTTAAAATGTGTCATGGCGGCCAAGGTGGGCAAATTTGGAAAGGCCATCCACCCAGGCTGTCTTCGAATACATCAACAGATCTCAGAAACACGGATGTTTGCTTCTAACCCGAAACGTTTAGGGTATTAGTTTTTTTTTGTTTTTGCAAGATACAGATTTCAGCCACCTGACTATTTTGGAGTTTTCGTTCTGTTTATTTCCCCTTTTCTGCCACTCCCTTTTCCTGATTTCACGGTCAATCACTGTTTCGTGCCGTTTCACTCCTTTTTCTCTACACTCTGGAGGACGCACACGCTTGTTTGTTGTGGTTTATAACTCACAGCTTTTTGTTGTAATCTGGCAGATGCGTCGTGAAAATGTACAAACATTTCAGAGTGACGCGAAATGCATTGTGTTGTGTCCTGCAATCTGTCTGTATCGTCTAGCGGAACTTAAACCATTTCTTTTTAAAATCTACATTTCAGAGTGCACTCCAGCTGTCCATGCTATCTGTGTGTCCATCTGTTTTATGTTTTTAATTTTCGTTCGTTTAAACGGCTATGTTTTTTTTTTTTAAATTGATGTTTTATTTTGTGGTTAGGGGAAGGGGTGGATGTGTTTGTGTGTGGGTAAGATACTAGAGGAGGCACGAAAGGCTGGGAGGAGGGGAGTGGGAAGCCAGTGGAATTGCTGACGTTCTCGGCAGATGTATCTGCTTTAAGGTATGTCAAATGGTCAGCTACCGTGACATGCATTTCGTCGATAGCTTTGTTGTCGTTGTTGTAAGACGATATTTCTTTCCCTTTTCATGGTGACAGCCCTGAAAAGGCTCTTTGTGGTCACAAGAAACTGTAAAGTGCATCTTGTGGCACATAGCACTACAGCATAACGCTACAACAAAACCCTCATTCAAACTCTTTAATCAGAATAGTTTACGAAGTTATTTCAAAGCTGTAGTTTAGCTATAGATTATGCTTGGCCACTATACTTACACATGACGTAACGTATTGAGTAGAGCTGATTGAACGAGTGTTGTTGTGGTTACATCACCTGGCGAAAGGTCATGCTGTCATACTGGCGATACTCCAAACATGGATGATGGTAAAGAAGGGGAGAAGAGATAAACTTGTTACGTTTGACAGAGGGGACATTTTATACATAAATGTGCATGTAACAGCTTTTTTGCCTCTGTAAAAAAAGATTTTGAGGAGGAAAAAAGGATGGAGGTTTGGCTTGACTTTCGGCCTGTGTGTGTGTGTGTGTGTGTGTGTGTGTGTGTGTGTGTGTGTGTGGTGTGTGTGTGTGTAGAAGGAGGAGGAGAGGGGAGCTGAAAAGGAGGATCAAACCGACATGGTGTTTTGGCAACATTCTCTTTCTCCCCCTCCTCTCGCAGATACAGAAAGGCCAGGTGCTAATGGTTTTGTGTGCTACCATTCTTTCTCTACTCCATCTGAGCTTTTTTTCCCTCCCCAAATAATATGGTGGCATTATCCAATGAAACAGATGCCATTTCCGAGGATCTGTTCAAAACAATAGGTGTGGGGGCGGGGGAGGAGGGGGGCGTTCCTGTCTTCTTCTGGTGTTCTTTTGAGTGTGCACCCCGTGTAGTTGTGTGCAAGTTTGGTCTCTTGGACCTCCTGCCCCATCGCCCCCTCGCGCTTTCGTCAGAACGAAACAACTTCCAAGTCAGGTCAGATACACTGGGAGGACTGTTGGGTTTGTTAGCCACCAGGAGATGGTTCTGTGACCTGTGCAGTAGACAATCTTCTTGGATGGGCATCTGAAGATGAGTTGAGGACAGAAGAAACAGGTGAAGAAGGAGCGAGAGTGTAAGAGAGAGAGAGAGAGAGAGAGAGAGAGAGAGAGAGAGAGAGAGAGAGAGAGAGAGAGAGAGAGAGAGAGACGTGTGCGACTATATTGTACTCTCTCTCTCTCTCTCTCTCTCTCTCTCTCTCTCTCTCTCTCTCTCTCTCTTATACCTCTTTCCTCAGTCAATCCTTTCATTCCTCCGCTGCATAGTTCCTCCCTACCTCTTTTCTTCTTCTTTTTTTAAAAAACTCTCTTTTCCTCCATTCACTTCCCTTCTGCCCATCCCCATCCCCTTAGAACCCCTTTCGTTCTCTCCTTAACAACACCCCCTCCCCTTCCGGAATCTAATAAATGTTAAAAAAAGAAAACAAAACAAAACAAAACCAAAACAGAGAGAGCCTAGTTTCGGAATCATTCAGTATTTTTGACAGAGTAGACAGGGCCAAGCCTATTTCTCCCTTTTTTTCATATTTATGTTTTGACATTTGTCAAGTATGAACTGAAGTTAAAGGTGAAATTGTTTGTTGTGTAGACTGAGGAGTACATCCACCCGCGCTGTGACAGCAACTCTCAACCCTTTCCCTCCACACGTGGTTAGGAGTACCACACAAACAACAAACGCCATTCCAGATAGGGAGGCTGTCAGACAGTTTGCACTTCTTTCGTGTGCCTGTCTCAGCTCAGTCGGGGATGCTGGTTTTTCACAATCATACAAGCTCAGTGGCAAAATGTAATTCGAGAGTGGAAGCTGCAGATCTGGTGAATCTGGTGTTGTTGGGTTTTTTTCTCCTCTCCTACTCACATTTTCCCCTCTTCCTAAACATCAATGTCAGCCTATTCCCAGTGTAACAACTGTATACCCTCTCATCGTCATACTATGCACAGCTCATGTGTGTGTGTGTGTGTGTGTGTGTGTGTGTGTGTGTGTGTGTGTGTGTGTGTGTGTGTGTGTGTGTGTTTGTGTGTGCGCGCGTGCGTGCGTGCGTGCGTTTGTGGGCGCACGCACGCAAGCTAATCTGCTAGGCTGCGTAAGACACGGCATAGCAAATCATGTAGGAGAAAGCAAACCCCCCCTCCCCCCCGAAGATGTTAGAATACGTCTTTAAGTGCTTTGTTTTAACAGCATTCCTTTCTTATGTGTTGCTACTGTTTCTCTCCTTTTGTTTTCCTCTTCTTTGTCTTACCTTGTCTCCGCTTCATCCTGGTCTGAGATGACACTCCATTCTACACGGCATTTCTCACATTTCAACATTTATTCTTGTACACACAAGGGAGGCAATTAGTGCAAAAGAAAGTTATTTACCCAAGCGTGTCAAAACATCACAACTATTTCTTTACGTATTCCGCACTTTCTTATACTCATTCTTCACACATTCATATTTCAAGCGTAACTAAACGTAATACTAAGACACGACCGACGAACGCACTTATCCAAGAGATGTATTACAACTAGCCATGGTTCGACGTTTCCAGTGTTCGACTCGCAAAGCAAGAACGGGAACAGCAAGGAGGCAAGTGATGGATAGAGTGCTCTTTTGTGTACCAGGGCGGTGAATGGTTGTCTCATCAGAACTCACCACCAGTGGCGTTTGTGGGCAAGCTGGGTCACATCAGTAACTAACTACCCCCACTCTTCCAGAACGACGATAGTCGACAAGTAGTGTACTGAGACGATAGCAAGCTGAGTAAAAGCTGGTTGCTGTTTGTTTGCTGTCAAGGCATAGTTCAGTGTGCTGCACGGAGCGACTCGCATTCTTAATAGCTCGCTTATACACTGCCGAACTAAAGTTAAGGGCCAGAAGAAGAATCATCTCTCATAACCCCCAAAATCAAAGCAACACCTTCAACTCTTGAAATGTATTAATACGACATGTAACCTTTCGATTCATGTAAACAAAATCACCAACAAAGAAATTTCATTCGCGCAGCAAACGTCGGAATTACCCCACCCCCCTTTTGAAAAGTTGCAAGAAAGTTCTTTCAGTTTGGTCAAGTTCAGTAACGGGTGTGCCCACCCTGGGCTGCAAGGCATTCACCGATCCGTGAGCGCATTGAGTTCACATGGTTCTGGAGCATCTGTTGAGAGATTGCCATCCACTCCTGCTGCAAGAACCGGAAGAGCTGGTCGACATCAGCAGGTGGGGGGTGATTGTTCCTCACCCGGCGCCCAAGGATATCCCAGAGGTGTTCTATGGGCGCCAAGTCGGGTGATCGGGCTGGCCAGTTCATCCTCACAATCTGCTGACGCTGCAGAACATCTTGGATCACCCTAGCGCGATGAGGGGTCGCGTTATCGTCTTGGAGTATAGCGCCGGTCGTATATAATACTGTCGCTCATAACATCGTGTCGCAGCGACAGTATTTCCCGGGAAATACTGCATTTTATGGACAGCTACAATATTCTATGGGACATTTTTCGTGAAAAGTTGTCGCGCGACATTTTTTTCCAGCAATTATTGTCGCTGCAACAATATTTCACGTGAAATGCTATCGCTGCGATACAATTCCACGGCGACAGTATTATATACGACACCGGCACCCATGGCTTGCAGTGTAGGGAGGATCAGAGGCGTCACGATTTCATCCCTGTACCGTACGCCGGTAAGATTGCCTCTAATACGGTACAGTGGGGTCCTCCCGTGCAGATGGAAGCCAGCCCACACCATAACTGAACCGCCTCCGTACCTGTCATGTTCCTGGACACAGGCGTCGATGAAACGTTCACCTGGACGTCTCCAAGCGCGTATGCGGGCATCACAGGAAGACAGAGTAAACCGGGACTCGTCTGTAAAGAGTACCCTGCCCCACTGCTGTCTGTTCCAACGTCGATGGTTTTGGCAGAACACCATCCTGGCCCGGCGATGACGTGGTGTGAGGGGCACACGGACGACAGTTCTCCTTGAGTGCAGGCGCACCTCACGCAGTCGACGGGTCACCGTCATGCGACTTATGGTGACGTTGGTAGCGGCCCTGAGGTTGCCTATCAACGTCCTGCGGGTGATGGTTCGGTGACGTAGAGCCAAGACCTGGAGGTAGCAATGGTCTCTTCCATCTGTACATCTTGGCTGCCCAGACCGAGGTCGCTCATCAGTACTTCCGGTAGTCTGGAAGCGTTGGTGGAGCCGCTGAATAAGAGAGTGGCTAACGCCTAGCCGTCTGAAAACTTCTCTGCCGGAAACGCCGTCCTGCAGCCATCCCAGCGCCCGTCCTCGATCCACTGTTGTCAGTTTCGTTCTTGGAGGCATGCTTAATCAGAGCTCTGGTGCGCGCCCCTAAATACCCATTCCTGTGCAACTTTCGTTGAGAAGTGTTCAGTATAGCCATGGTTTGCTCGTGCAAAATGCCAAAAACCTACTGCAATACTGCTTCTTCAGCTAAATTCGAGCAAAGTTTCAAGAAAAGTCTCGTGTTTTGACAACCTTTTCACTGCCCCTAAAAACGGTGTTGCTGAACTGCAATTCTTGCAAAACATGGTCAGGCACGTGCAGCAGTGGGAAAGGCTTTGGGAAAACCCAAGTTGACCATTTTTTCGTCACGCGGTGTTGGCATGAAAAATACATACGGAAAGCTGCTGAAATCAGAGGCCGGCCCTTAACTTTAGTTCCGCAGTATAGTTTAAAATGAATCTTCGCGTTTTTCGTTTCTCTCTCTTTCTCTCTCACTTAATTCAGGCGTCAATCAACTTAAAGTTGTTGTTTTTTGTTTGATTAATTCTACCCTATATAAGCACTATTCTTTTTAAAGGAACTGCGTTCATTTAAAACGAAAAGCTATAATAAGGAGTATCATTTTTAGAGCAGATTCTAAAAACACGTGAATGATAAATGAATAAATAGATAGAATTGGTAACAAGTAAATGAATAAACGAATATACAAATAGATAATTAAATAAGTAAATAAAGAAAAGAATGAATGAATGAATAAATCAATCAAGAAAATAACAAGGAAATACATAAATGAATAGATTAATTAGGAAAGGAAGAAAGAAGGAAAGAAAGAAACATAAATAAATAAATAAATAAATAAATAAATAAATAAATAAATAAATAAATAAATAAGAAGAAAAAGACAAAATTTGTAAATGTGCGCTTAACATGAGATCGTTCAGATGAAACACAAACTGTAACATGGTCAATCTTTTCAAATGCAATCAGATTGTCAAACAAGCAGGATGATCCAGTGTGTTTTCTTTTCATCACCTTTCATCGTCTCTGTTAGTGGGTTTAGGTGAAGTTAAAGTGACATGGAAGGATTGGTTACAGAAATCTATTTTCTTCTCTTTTATTTCTTTTTCTTTTTCTTTCTGTCTTTCTTTCTCTTTTTTCCTATTCAATCCTCTGTGCCAAGATAAGACTCATTGCACCCACGCCGCTCAATTCCAAGCTCCCGTCCACAGCCACAGCCAGGCCCGTCCCGCCGCAGCCCCGGCACCGGCAATCCACAAGGAGCAGTCAGTGTTAGGTCGTCAAGAGGCAACCGTCCGGAGGAGTCACTTAGGTGATGTTCAGTAGCTCCTGTTCTGACCCAACATGGGCAGGACATCTACCTACTAAGCCCCTTAGTGACTAGTGATGACAATACTTGCTTAGTCGCGGAGCCGGCGTGAGTGAGCTCTCCCTCCCGACAACGTTGGGTAGAGAAGTTATCTCCTTCGTGTCTAGTCAGATAGAGCATCTCCTTCGTGTCTAGTCAGGTAGAGCATCTTATTACCTTCTCTTTTTCATGTATCTTTTTATAGCTGTTGTGACACAGGAGCAAAAAGGAGTGTGTGCATGATTATTTAATGTTCTGAATTGTTAGCTGGCTTGAGTCTTCCTGTGGAACGGTGTGTTGGTGTGTCTTCTCTTCCCTGACCACACGACGAGTTGTTCCCCCCTGCCCCCGTGACGTCAGTGGCGACTGAGGAACTGACTGGGGACACTAGGACGTCACACGGCTGCCACGCTCTGGCAGGACGTACGTGATGCACACACGGAACACAAGAAGTCAAAAATAGCAACGCATGACAATATCACTGCAGCAGAAACACCCAAACCACATAACAGCGACACCCCACCCATCACACGGTAGTGATAAACTCACGTCGCCGGCAGCAACGGCAGACGAACACCGAGCGACACAGGCCAGCCAAGGCTCGGCGGAATGAGGAGAGAAAGAGCAGATAGAGCAGCACTTTGTACAGCCCCGTGAACTGGTTCACCTTCTCCAGGACCTGCATCAAATGAATCTCGTACATGGTCAGCGGGAAGCGGCCTTCCTGCTCCGCGAAGCTCATCCGGGCTCGCAGGTAAGCCGACGGAAGTGTCAGCGCGATGAAAACGAGGCCCATGACGATGCACATGATTGTGGATCTGCATTTCTCTTTGTTTAGATCCACAGCCCCTGGCTGAGCGTGGCCGTCACTCACTGAAGTCTGAGGGCGGTTTCCGTTCGTGCCCTCCTTGGAACTCACTGTATCTGCCTGTGGTGGGTGTCTGGAGAGAGCGGTGATCTCCCCGTTGTCGGCGTTGGCGTAGTCTTTGTTGGTGGAGCGCAGGTTGTGGTCGCCCAAGGCCTTGAGTGACGTCAGCATGCGGTCTGAGGCGGAGCGAGGTCTGCTGGCTCTGTGCAGGTGCTTGTGGATCATCTTGAAGACCAGGGTGACGTCGATGCCCAGCATCAGTAGCATGGGGAGGAAGAGAGCCATCACCTGTAACACAGACACACGTAAAGGAATGTGTAAGTTGGATGGAAGAGAGCCATCACCTATGACACAGACACACGTATAAGAATGTGTAAGTTGGGTGGAAGAGAGCCATCACCTATGACACAGACATACGTAAACGAATGTGTATGTTCTGTGGAAGAGAGACACCACCTTTGACACAGACACACGTACAATTGTGCCTTAGCGATACTGAGGAGGCCCATCAACTGTAATAGAGACACCACGCAGTATTTTATTATTTATGTGGAAGAGACCCATGAATACAGGCACGTACAATAGATTGTTTGCTCTGTAGAAGAGAGCCATCACCTGTAACATGAACACGCAGTGTGTTAGCTATGTGGAATATACCAATCACTTGTAACTTTGGCACACATGTGCAACAGTTTGTTAGTGATCTGAAAGGGACCCATCATGTGTATTATAGACACATATACAATAGTTTGTTAGTCATATGAAAAATATGAAAGATTCCCTCCACCTGTAATAGAGACACACATACAACAGTTCATTATGAAAAATCCCCTTAACTCGTAATATAGACACTTACACAATAGTTGTTAGATATATGAAAGAGAACCATCACCCGTAATATAGACATATCCAATAGTTTGTTAACTATAGGGAAGAAACCCATCACCTATAACATAGACACACACACTATAGTCGGTGAATCGTATGGAAGAGAGTCATCGCCGGCAACAATGAGACACGCACGCGGTTTATGAGTTGTGTTGAAAAGAGCTATCATCTGTGACAGAGACACGTGTACATTAGATTGTTAGTTGTATGAAGGAACCATCACATGCAACATATACACGTATGTGTTGTATGGGAGAGGTATCACTTTTGACATAGACATGTGTACACCAGTTGGTAAATTGTACGAACGAGAGCTAACAACTGCAATCTATACACCTGTATAATAGTTGGTGAGTTGTATAAGAGAGAGCTATCACTTTGCAGCACAGACAAGTGTTCAGTATTTGTATGGCACTGAACTGTCAACTGCAGCATGGACAAGTGTACAATCATTTATAAGTTGTATGGCTAGAAACCATCGTCTGCAACCTAGGCATGATTATGTATAATGATTTGTGAACTGTGCGCAATAGGGCCACCGCCTGCAACATAGACACATGTACAATCGTTTCAGCTGTCACTTGCAACACAGACATATGCACAACACTTCATAAGCTGTGTAAAAGAGAGTGGTTACGTACAACATGGACACAAATTCAATAGTTTGTGAGTTGTATGCAAGAAAGTGTCACGTGCAACATAGACACATGTACAGTGAGTTGTACAGAAGACAGCTACCGCCTGCAACATAGACACATGTACAATAATGTGTAGGCCGTGTAAAAGAGTTATCACCTGAAGAATAGACATATGTACCATATTTTGTAGGCTGTATGAAATAGAATTCTCACCTGCAACAAAGAAACGCCTACAAATGGTTTGTTAGTTGTGTGAAAGAGAGACAGTCACTACAAAATGGACACATACACAGCAGATGATTACTTGTCTGGAAAAGGGCCATCACCTGCAGCATCATGTACACACGCACAGTAGTTCTTTCGGTGTATGGAACAAAAACGTAGAGGAAGAAAACAATCGAAGAGAAGCAAATCCTTTGAGCTTGCTACAAATGAGGGGGAGAAGTGTTTAAAACGAATTTTAAAAAAAGTGTTCGATGAGAGCCTGGGATACGTGGCGGTGTGGGGGGGGGGGGGGGGGGGGGGGGGGGCATTGAAGCAGTGTATATAAGCAAAGCAACCGTCTCAATCTCTTCACTGAGAACGTATGGAAATCACAGGAAGCTATGCAGGGGACAGTACTACTAGTTGCACCAGACTTGGGTTGAGTTTCGTCTCTTGGGCGATCCTCATCAGCAACATGGGCATTGGCAGTGAATCCTCACTCATTCACCGTGTCGTATGATCGAGGCATAGCACTGACATTTTAAAGTAGCATAGTTCGCTGCTTGCTTAGCTTGGCATCACTTACTATCAGTTTCCCGGCCTATAGCCAGTACCTGTGCCACATGTAATGTTACAGATTAGGAACAATCCTCCCGGGTATGTGTATTTATTTGTTTGTGCATGCGTGCGTGCATGCATGCGTACGTGTGTCCGTTCGTGCGTGCGTGCGTCCGTGTGTGGGGGTGGGTGGGGGTGGGGGGGGTGGGAGGTGTACGTGTGTGTGTTTGCACGCGCATCAAGCATCAATGATTACCTAGACACGAGCCTTTGAACTTGAAAAACGCCCGTCCCCCCCCCCCCCCCCACACACACACACACACTACCCTACTCCCCACTGATAACACAACGGCGATGAAATGTCCGAAAGTCTTTTTTTTAACGTGTCACTTGTAATTTTTCCATCTTTCTCTTGTATAATAAATTAGTTTTCTTTTCGTCAATCTTTTTAAATGTTCAATGTGTATTATGGATGAGATTGAAACTGAATTCTAGAATTTACAACGAGGTTCATAACAATACATTTGCCTGTGCCCACCCGGGTCCTCTATATTCACACAGACATGTACGCGCGTACACACACACACACACACACACACACACACACACACACACACACACACACACACACACACACACACACACACACACACACACACACACACATACACACACCCCTCACCACCTCATTCTCTCATCCACTTTCCTTAAAACTTTGTCACTTCCGTGATGGACGGACGGTCTCATGGATTTGCGAGAACAGAAATCACATTTGTTACTCCTAAATTCATTCATGCAGAGAGAGAGAGAGAGAGAGAGAGAGAGAGAGAGAGAGAGAGAGAGAGAGAGAGAGAGAGAACACACTGAACACTGAACACTGAAAATTTATTGCATAACACTTGACATGTTCATTGCAATGTGAATTGTAAGTTATTGTCAAAAGGACTTATCGCTAGGAACTCATCTGATGCGACAGGATAATTTCAAGTCTTTAATAAGCACAGGGGAATGTCATAAAAAAAGTCTCTTAATAGCACTGTTACAAACAACTTAGATTAGGTTAGAAAGTCTAGCTAGTTCATGTAGACCTTTCCTTTTTATTGAACCTGCTGTAATCTTGCTATTCTGGATTTCCAAGCCAGGAACAAGAACTTACCCAGGTTGACCATAATTGTTTCATTCTCTGTTTTCAGCATATTATTTATCTGCTCTTCGATGTCATTTGACTGCATGTTCAGCACCAAGTAACGTTCCCTAATATCGTCATAGACTGGGCATTCAGCTACCACATGGATTTCATTTTCTGTTTGTCCTGGCAAAAAGGGCACTGTCTACTATGTTCATGATGAGCAAATTTATACTTATGTGCATAGAATGGTGATACGCCCATCCTGAACCTGGCTAAAGCACATCTGTACACTGATACCCTTATGATGTCTATATAGAGCTCCCGGCTAATGCAGCTTTTAAAGCTATGATAGACACTGAAATTGTCACTGTCTTGGAGGTGGTTAAGCCACCGCAGCCCAAAATTTGATTTTAGGCGTTCTTTAAGTTCGCGTATAAAGTTCTTCTCATCAGTCACGCCCCCGAACAACCATACCAAGCCAAAGCCACATTCGCACAATAGCGTTTTCACATGGGTTACCAGTTCTCACGACCTCTTTCATGCATCGCCAGCAATGATAAATAGGCCATTTTAGAGTATCGTGTGTCATCCTGCTTCAGAACACGTAGCCAATACTGCACGCATCGTGCCCTGGATTCAATAGAAAGAGGGTAACGGCCTAGATCACCATATATCATATCATTTGGGGTCCTGGAAGGCACATTAATGAAGAGTTTGCATGCGTACAAATGTACCTTTTCAATTTTGGGATTCTCCTTGAAGCCCCACAGCTCTGATGCGTACAGCAAGGAAGGGACAATTTGAGAATCAAACAATTTAAAAAACACATTGCTTGAGTAGCAGCCATACCTTTTTAAGGCTTTAACGATCTGTATGATTCCTCTCTTTGCACGAGACACAAAATCTTCAGTAGCAATATTAAAACTTAGCTTTGTTGAAAAATTTAGGCCCAGATACCTATACTTCCCCACCACTTCAATGTAGTCTCCACCTAAGTGCCACACCTCTCTTGCTCCCAAGTGTCCTCCCTTGCGGAAAACAACAATTTTGGTTTTGTTTACATTTACTTTAAGGCCAAGTCTTTGACTAGATTGGTGCAATATGTTGAGCTGATTTTGTAGGCCTGCTACTGTAGATGACAGAAGGGCTAAATCATCAGCGAAAAGCAGGAGGTACAGTTCCACATGGTTTGGCAAAAGTTGTATCCCATGCCTGCCGCCTCTGATTATGTCATTTGCAAGTTCATTAATAAAATAACTGAAGAGGATAGGACTGCACAAACACCCTTGCTTCAGCCCCTGAAGGCATTCAAAATAGTCAGTGAGCTGACCACCGCAACAGCGTACACAAGATTTTATGCTAGCATACATTCCGCGAAGAACATTTAGCATCCTGCCCTGTACACCAGTCCTAGAGAGCACCCTCCAGAGCATTGAATGAGAGATAGTATCAAAGGCTTTATAAAAGTCAACAAAAGCAATATATAGTTTGGCGTGTTTTGAAAACTGCTTCTCTATGATGGCGTACAAGGTAAAGATATGGTCCACAGTAGAGTGGCCACGCCTGAAGCCTGCTTGAGCATCAGTTATGGCAGAATGTGTCTCTGCCCATTTCATCAGCCTAGCATTCAGAACTCCTGTGACAACTTTGCTGACACAGCTGAGCAAACTGATTCCCCTATAGTTGTCAGGACTGTCTGGGTCCCCCTTTTTATTACAGTGGTACTATGATTGACTTGGTCCATTCTTTAGGGAAGATACCAGTGATGAAAATACGGTTGAAAAGTTTCAACAAAAAGGGGATCACCTGAGACCCGGCATTCTGTAGAAATTCATTTATAACCAGATCAGGCCCTGCAGACTTTCCACATTTGAGCCTACATAGTGCCTGAATCACTTCCTGTTCAGTTATCATGGGGTCCAAAATTTCGTCGAAGTGCTCATAGTCAATAACCACGTCTTGTTCATCCTCATCAATATCTACACCGAGATTTAACAGTCTCGAGAAATGATCAAACCAATTGTGTACAGACACCTCACCGTATACTGGCCGAGTTCTTCTGCACTTTTTAACTTCTTTCCAAAAAGTCAAGGGGTCGGTCGCTGACTGCTCGAGTCTGCGTACCCTCTCTGCTCTGAAGGCACATTCTTTCACTTTGATCAAAGTTTTATACTGTTTTCTTTGGGCTGTATAAGTAACTTTGTCTCCATCTGAGTGGGACCTCCTATATCGACTCAATGCCCTGCTTGAGGCTTTTTTACTGTTTATGCACTCTAGGTCAAACCACTCACTGAACTGGGTGCCTCGCTTGGCCCTAATCGTCTTTTTCATACACTGGCCTGCCTGAAGGAGGCACCCACAGAATGTCTCTACAGCCTTGTCTATATCTGTGTCTACCATCTCACATGCATCTCTAATCGCAGCCATGCTCTCTTCAGTGAAAACTTGTTGTACATACTGTTCAGCCTTATCTGGCTGCCATATATACTTTTCACAAGAAAATTCACATTGCTCATCTGGGGCATTCTTGTGTAAAAGAGACAAGGGTATCTCTAAAGGCATGTGTACTGATTCGACTCTTTGGCCAACCGTTAAACTGAGTACTCTTTTAGAAAAATCAGATGACGTTATACAGTAATCAATCACACTATTTCCATGCTCTGATACATACGTAAACTGTCCCTCTCTGTCGCCACCCCCTGCTCCATTATGTATGAATAGATCGAAACAAAGACATAGGTCCAAAAGGGTTTTACCAAAATCATTTACTGCAGCATCTTGTGAATTTCTCGTTTCACTCAGCAGAGCATCGTGACTGAGAGGATCTGCGACTGGCAGCACCGAGTCTGCCTCCACATTTACCTGGAACCTACCAGTTCTAGCATTCAGGTCTCCAAGCAAAATTAGGTGAAAATCTTTATGTGCGTCCATAAGCTGCAGGATACAGCTGTCTAAACTTTCTAGGAGGCAGTTACATTCTGCTGTGTCATAATAGCTGCTACCCTGTGGGGGTACGTAGGTAGCTATCATTATGATATCATGAGTTGTTTGAAAAACATCTTTAGCTATTTTTAACACCACCATTTGATCATGCATTACAGTTATCACTTCTATAAAGGTCTTTAACCATTTCTTGACTAGAACTACAACGCCCCCTGAACGTCTACCCTGGTGCGATAATTTCACTGCAGAACAAGCATGTTTGTCATGATCAGGAAAATGCTGAGACAAATCGTATGATTTCTCTGTAAATGTTTCAACTAGTACTGCTATGTCATAGCCTCTAATGTAGGATTTGCAGTCCCCATCGCTAGTTTTACTATGTAGACCATCCACATTCCAGCTGAGAACACATAATTTTGGGTTATCATTACTTATTGCTTCAGTTTTGCTAACTGTGCTAAAACAGACTGTGCTACTATTACTACCACTGTCAACTGTGCTAGTTTTAACTGAGCCATCACTATGTAAGGAGGTTTGTTGTAAACGGTCGTTTTGTGGACATTCGCCTAAAGCGTGTTTTTTGTATTGCCTTGTTGAGTCTGTTGTGTGTGCGATGAGCCATTGCTGGTAGTTTTGTGCGTGGGGCTGACATTTTTGGGCTGAGACTGTGACTGGTCTGCACACCCCTCCCCTGGGAGGATTGAGATGCTTGCTCCCCCCGGCGCTTCATGGACTGTAGTACAGTTTGTTGATGGCCAGTATGCACCTGGGGAGGGTAGCTGCGAATTTGTGGGAACTGCCATTGGCTCAGGTGTTTGTGGGTGTGCTGCCCCTCCCCCAGTGCTGGCCGTTGCAGGACTTGGGTCCTGTTACAATGGGTGGGTGCCTGGGGCCACTCGACGCCACCGCCTGTGCCATACGCTGAGCTGATCGCTAGCATGCCTTCCACGGGTACATCAGCCTTCCTGCCACTGTCGTTTGGCCCCTCTGTTGTGTTGCTGGTTGTGTGATGGGCACCGGCGGGGGCGCCACTGGACCCCCAGGCTCCTTTGCTGCCAGCCTGTGCGTGTTGTCGTTGGTTGGATGACTCTCCGATTCTGATAATCTCCTGCCGCTGAGTGTTGAAGGTGTAGATTCCGTCCTCCGTGAACAGCCTGTCTGCTCTTAATGTAGCCCTCCTCCCACCACTACGGAGCTCCTTGTAAAATGCCACAAGTCCCTTGCGACGGTTGCTGACCTCCTTGGAGAAGTCCTCCCTGATGGACAGCCTGCTGGTAGTTGGAAGTTGCCGTGCATGGGTCAGGACCAAACCCCGCTGCTTCATGGACTGGAAACGCACCAAAATGGCATTGCCAGCCCAGTATGCATACTCAATTAGTATGTCGGCCGTTATGTTGAGCTGATCCCGGAAAACTTCTCTGATAAGCTGTTCACAGGACGCACCAACTCGATTTGCTATGCCAAAGAAGAGGAGGTTAGGCTTCCTTCGCTCGGCGTCCAGCCTCTCTATCTTGGAGGACAGCCGTTGTACTGTCTCCTTCAATGATGTTGTGTCCTCCTCGACACGTTCCTGCTTGTCACACAGTTCGTCCAGGTCAAGGCGCAACACCTCCTGCTGCCCCCCTAGTTGGTCCAGCTTGTTGTTCAGCGTTGACTGGAGGATGCCCAGCTTTTGGTCCAAGCTCTGGGCTAGTTGCTGCTGCCCCTCCTCTAGTCGTTTCATGCCACTGTTCAGAGACTGCACAGCCTCGGTGAGGCCCTGCAGCTGCTGTGCTGATTCCATTTCTGTGAACAATGGTTGTAGGGTGCTGTTGTCGCTGGAGTTGCTGAGATTGACTGTCTTTGTGTTTGTTGGGTTATCTCCATCATTTGATTTTCTTAGCGGTGCAGATGGCGGCTGGGGAGGAGGAAGGGGCCCTGGATTTCGTTCTATGCACCCAATCACTAACATGAGCAACAAGCATGTCACAGCAATACGACTGGATAACTTGTCCACTCGAAAACCTCGTACTCTTGTTCTGGCTATTTTTGCCTTTCTGGTTAAGATTTTCTGGAGTATGTTCACAAACAGTCCAATTCTGTTCCTGTAAAGCTGAGTTGAACAACCCATCTTGACGTGCACAATCAAACCAGTTTACTTTACACACTCCATAAGACAGAGCGAAGGGTGATAAAGCAGATTCGTTCCGATTATACTTGACTCTAACAGTGAGTAATCTTTACCGGTAGAAACAGTGCCTGCGAGAGCTCAGGTAGGACACGTCCTCTCACCTCGGCGGTCGTCGGAGGAGAGCGAGAGAGAGAGAGAGAGAGAGAGAGAGAGAGAGAGAGAGTTCGCCGATGTTCTGTTGCAAGAGTCCTCGGTCCGTTTGAAAGATGCAAAATGCAGTAAAACAAGCTGCAAGACCACACACACACACACACACACACACACACACACACACACACACACTGCTTTTATCAAGTTCTTTTTTAACACTTTTTGTACAGCTAACTAATAATCTCTTTCACGATGGTTACTTAATAGGTGATATTAACGTTAGATTTTTTTGGGGGAAAGGTGGTACTCAAAATGTGTGTGAAGGAAATTATATATGTCTTGAAATTCCAGATGGTGATTAAAAAAAAAAAAACTTCAATGTTCTTTTCTCTTT
>CM031610.1:76652026-76654526 GCA_018398815.1 Conus ventricosus | reverse complement strand
CACACACACACACACACACACACACACACACACACACACACACACACACACACAAGCAGTTTCCACTACTAGCTTTTTTTTCCCTTTGTTTGTTTCTTTCTTTCTTTTTTCCCTTTTTTTCCTCCAACCATGCGTAGTCTGTATGTTCTCTTACAAATGGACATAGTCTTACTGATTTTTTTTTTATAGTGTTTTGGTGTTTGATACAAAATGTCTGGGTTTGTTATGTTCTAATGTGTGGTGTACTGGCACTCTCACACTGATAACGTGTTGCTTATACAAAGAGAACACCATAAATGAAACAAAAGACTTAATACTTAATTATTTTCTTTTCTTTCAGATTTTCCCAAAGAGAGAGAGAGAAAGAGAAAGAGAGAGAGAGAGAGAGAGAGAGAGAGAGAGAGAGAGAGAGAGAGAGAGAGAGACTGACAGACAGATAGACAGACAGACAGACAGACGGACAGAGGCAACATCATAGAGTTTTATGTAGAGTTTGTTACAAATCGTCCCACCAGTTGCAGCGAAACGAAAAGGTCCACAAGGAAGGCATGAGGAAAGCCCAGAAGCGTGACAACAGGGGTGAGATGTTGGTTTGTTGAGTGTTTTTTCCCCACTTCCCCCTCTTCCCCACTGTCGATCCCACCCTCCATCCCTTCCCTAAATCTGCAGTCTCCCCCTCCCCAAGGCCACATCTCTATCCCTCCCCCTCCACCCCCCCCCCCTCCTTCCCTTCTTTGACGAGGTTTTAGTATTTGGGATTGAAAAAAAAAAAGCTTGGGTTATACAAGGACTGGCGTTAGGTATGATCGTTTTGTTACAATCAATTCTTTAAGCAAAAATAGGCAGCTATCACAAGGAATAAATAGCATACCAATGGTATAACGTCCCTTTGTTATTTCCCTTTTACTTCCCCGTGCTTCAGGGGAACCCTCCATTCTTCCATCTCCTTGCGACGTTCGCGCACTGAGTCCTCATTCTGTGAGGTTGAAGACAACTTCAGGGTTTTAATGTTTGTTACAAGTCTTACAGGTACAGCGCTCAACAGAATGGAAAGCCGGATGTGGAGTAGAAACAGTATGTTGAGAACACTCCAGTTCTTACCTGTTTTTTTTTCTTCTTCTTCTACTAACCCTCTTCCTGCTTCTCCTCCTCCTCTTCCTTCTCCTCCTCCTCCCTCTCCTCCGCCTCCTTCTCCACCTTCTTTCCTCATCCTCTGCTACTTCCTCCTCATCCTTCTTCTTCTTCTTCTTCTTCTTCGTCTTCTTCTTCTCTCTTTCTCTCTCTCTCTCTCTCTCTCTCTCTCTCTCTCTCTCTCCTCTCTCTCTCTCTCTCTCTCTCCTCTCTCTTAGAACACGGAAAGAAACCTTTTGATAGTACAAGGATCCGTTTGATCATGCGAGGTGTTGGTGATTAACGGCAGAACCTATGAAAACATCTCTATACATGATTTTCTCCCACCCACCCCCCTCTCTCTCTCTCTCTCTCTCTCTCTCTCTCTCTCTCTCTCTCTCTCTCTCTCTGCATGACCCATCTATCGCTCTTAGTATATATATATATAATATATATATATATATACCAGTTTAAAATAGGATTTCAAAATGAAGAGATTAAAACCTACAAGCTTGTTTCAAGCTAAAAACGCTCTCCTCAGGGTATACAATTTGGGCACGCCACCTGTGTTATATATTGTGGTGTGTGGGCGTGTGAGTTCTGTGCGTGTGGCACGTGGCCTGTCGGTTTTTTCTTTTTTGGGGCGCGTTCAGGGGGGACGTGTTACGGAATGGCGCATTGACAAAGATTTCCATTTATGCCTGCAATTGTTTATCATTTCTACTTTAGAGTTCAGGGATGCTAGGTGGGGTTTACATAATATCAGCCACTTTTCTGTAGTACATAAGTTGCATTTTTTAGAAATGTTGTTTTATGGTGTTGCTCTTTTTATAATTTTCCATGATATGTTGCAATCTATTTTCTTATTTTTCAGCTTCCAAATATATTTACTTAATTCTGTTTGGTTTTTATATTTTTCATTTTTGAAAGACTGTTTATGGTTTGCATATCTGGTTTAAAGTGGTTTGCCGTGATTCCTATGTATGTTTCTTTATCACTGTCTGTTGTTACCGTAGCTTGGTACACAATATTGTTGTAGAGACATTTATTATTCAGAGGGCACTGGTCTTTTTGTGCAATTACAAGATATCCTTTCATCACTCTCTTTGGTTGTGTTGTTTTTGGTTTTATTGGAAGAATCAATTATATTTTTAAGGTTGGGCATACACGAGTATGATAGCTTGACGGTATTCTTGTTGAATATTTTAGATAGTACATGTTCTTTTGGGAATGATGTTTTAAGGATTCTGAGGAATTCTTTTCCTACGTTAGTTTTTGTTCTTCCATCATATGGAGGGTTATACCATATAATTTTTCTTTTCCTGTTTTTCCTGTTGCTGTTTATGTTGTTATCTGGGTTGTATTGTAATTTGTAGTTGTAGCCACTTTT
>CM031610.1:76644526-76647026 GCA_018398815.1 Conus ventricosus | reverse complement strand
GCCTCGGACAAAAATTTCTCGGACTATTGCTTCGTCGCACTAATGCACCACTTTTTCGGACTATCGCTACGTCGGACTTTCGGTCTTCGGACTATTGATACATCGGACACTGAACGTCGGAACATCGGACCCTAACCCTTTACGCATTCGGCGTAGGTTGGACATTTTGCCGACGGTGAACAGGTGGTGGCATCACCGTGGCCGCCGGCATCAGTCTGGCATCCAGAACTCGTGGTGGAAGGTGAGTTCTTCCCTTGATGCCGGCTTGTTGCTAGGTTTTCCTCTCGCCGTGCAGATCTTGTCGGTTAGGAGAGGAAAACCTAGCAACAAGCCGGCATCAAGCGAAGAACTCACCTTCCACCACGAGTTCTGGATGCCAGACTGATGCCGGCGGCCACGGTGATGCCACCATCTGTTCACCGTCGGCAAAATATTCAACCTACGCCGAATGCGTAAAGCTACCTAAAGAAAAACACAACTCCGTTGAAAAAAGAAAAATTGTTTGATTTACTTTTGATGTTTAAACTTTTAAAACAGACCTTTGTTTAGTTAGATTTTCATGAAAATGTTCATATATCTAAACAACATTTTGCAATGGAACTGTGGTTCTGTTGTTAGATATACTTTGTATTTAAATCTGTATTTGATGACAAAAAAATGTTTTGTTTTAACAGCAGCAATTTGCCTGACGTTCCTGGTTATTACCACCCACCTACTTCCACACGGATATTACCAATGACTTTTATGATTAAATATGCGTGCATGACAATAAGAGTGTTAAAAATATCAGGAACGATGATAATCTGCATAACTACAGTTATGCCTGTAAATACAGTCTACTATGGAGTTAGATCCAAATAACCTTTTCACAGTGTTTCAGTGGAACGCGAGATCTATTTCCACTAACCTGTTATCTTTTGAGAGTCATATTTTGGAGAAAAACTATTGCGTGTTAGCGCTCCAATCATTGAACGTGGAAAGGAAAAAGCTTCCCAAACTTAAGAACTATTACTATCCTCCTCTTTGCAGCATCAATGGGTAAATAAAAAGGCGCAAACAGCTATCTATATTAGACTTGACCTTGAGTTTACAAATATGAGCCCACTACCAGTGTCTATGGATAAACAAGATGTGTTTGCCACAGGTGCTGCCATCAAAGTAAATAAGGAATCAGTTTATAATGTTCTGTCTGTATACTATCCTAATGGTCCTGAAGGGGATGACACAGATTGGTTAAAACATACTGATTTTACAAAGAGGAAGTGGATTGTTATGGGCGACTTTAATGCTCATGCGCCCTTTTGGGATACAAGTTGTAGTAAAGTGACTTCTAATAGATTTGTTGAAAATATGGTTGATTCGAATTTAGTTTTGTTAAACGACGGTAGAATTACGAGAATTCCTGATGTAGTTACTCACAAGTCGAGTGCAATAGATCTATCGCTTGTTTCCCCAAACATAGCAGTAAACTACAGCTGGTCCACAATAGAAGATTGTTTAGGGAGTGATCATCTTCTTATTACAACACTTTTTAATGAAAACATAGTTGATGAACCGTCTCTCTGAATGCAAAATTTCAAAATTTAACTATAAACTGGCCAACTGGGAAGCCTTTCAAACTTTTCTTGTGTCCCAAAATACATCACCAATTGAGAATGATGATCTAGATACTTTTTATGCAAATTTCTCAAAAGTGGTATTACTAGCAGCTGAAAAGACTATTCCAAAATATAAATACAAAAAGATTGGAAAATATGTAGGCAACGTATGGTGGACAGAAGAATGCAGACTCGCTGTACAGTCAAAGCGAAAAAGCTACAAAACATGGATAAGAAATAAGTCAGATGAAAACTTGATAATCATGAAACAAGAGAAGAATGAATGTACTAAAGTTATTGCTCAAGCAAAAAAGAAGTATTGGGTTGAGTTTTGTGAAGCTGAGGTATCAGAATCAAAAGATTTATTTAAAGTTTGGAAAAAAGTAAAAGAAATGAAAAATTGCTATAAAACTCAGTCATACCCAATAAAGTTAAAAACTGATTTTCCCACTGCTTTGGATAAAGCTGAAGCTTTTTCAGATTTATTTTCAGCTTGTAGTCAATCTAAAAATCTTCAGCCAGAAAACAGTCGTCACAGAAACTATGAGGAACAAAAAGACGAATACATGGCTCCTCCACAAGAAAAGGAACATTTCCTAAATTCACCTTTACTGTTATCAGAACTATCAGAAGCACTAGATTCTATCCCTTCACATGATTCAGCTGTTGGCCTTGATGGCGTGTCCTATCAACTCATCAGACACTTACCTTCTTCGTGGAAAGTACTACTGCATTCATTATTCCAAAAATGTTGGATTAATGGCACTATTCCAAGAATCTGCAAAAGTTCAGTAGTAGTCCCAGTTCTCAAGGAAGGTAAACCGAGGACATCTGTGCATAGTTACATACCCATAGCTCTAACATCTCATGTTGGTAAACTTTTAGAAACAAATTATTCAAAA
>CM031610.1:76637026-76639526 GCA_018398815.1 Conus ventricosus | reverse complement strand
CACGCCATTTGTTGTTTTGTGAACATTCTTGAGACTGATACACGAAACAAACATCTCACCCATATTGCAATAATTATGTTCTTGATTCAATACATCTGTTCTATGAACCGTTGGTCTGGCCGTGTAGTAATTTTACCTTCGCTCTGTTGCTTCTACTTTCACCTGTGTTGATCGTACTTTGAACCAAACGATCGTAGCTGATGGATACTACAACATGACTGGAATGAAGCCAACATGCAAATAAACACACACGATGCAGGGTGTAAAGAAACCCTATTCCAATACATAATACTAAACAGGTAAGTAAAATTTTCAACAAATACGTCATCAGATGTCACAAATGCAGGATGTAAAAAAGCTTCAAACAATACCCCCAACATAGCCATAAGTTTGGGAGTGCTGTTCAGCAACTTCTGGTGTGTATTGTGCTTGTTTATCTGATTATCAAATAGGGGCATTTCTTTTGCTTTTACGTCCGTCATTTGTAATGTCTGACGATCACATGTATGTTGACAATTCACTTAGCTGTTTGGCATAGCGAATGAAACGTGTTGCTTTCCATTCTGATGTGTTTGCTTTCATTTTTTTTCCATGTATTTCTAATTAGTGCTTGTTCCGTGTCTTACTATGGCTGTACATGGATCGCTGTCAGCAACGGATACGTATTAAATATGATAACAATCATGTTTTGATTTGCAAAGCGCCTGGTTTCATATGCTGGGCACCTGCGCAGACTTCCGCGGAATAATAGTTTGTTGAAGGCCATTATCTGAAGACCTTTTTTATGACCATTCTGTAAACATCAGTAAAACAATGTTATTGTGTTTATGGCGCTTTGTGTCAACACCGGTATACTGGTAGACCAACTTTACTTTTATTGATAACTTTCGTTCCCCAATCCACACGGACAACTTCATTTAAACGATGGCTATTTCGATCGCTAATACATCGGTCTCTTCTATCTTGGATCATTCCGGCAACAGAGGAAGAAAAAGGGATTGTGGCACTTATCTCCCTGGCAGGATATGAGAAATGGCTCCAATTCACCAGTTGTCGTCACCACTTCGTTCCAAAACAACAGAGTACATTTAATTTGATTACCTCCTCAGAGAAGCGTCCTATTTTCTGGCTTAGCCCCAAAGTCTTACAGGGATCAGTGACGCTTGTTGCTAACATACGCAGCGCAGGGCCCCACTGTTCTCTTTTCTCCACTGTGAATACAGGTGTCTGTGTGGATGTAGCAGCTGGTCACATGTTTCATCGTTCGTTCGTTTGTTTGTTTGTTTGTCTGTTTTGTCCTCTTTGCGTAATGTATGAGTGTGTTTTGTTTTCATAGTGTCGTTTTTTTTAATTCTATCTGTTTGCTTATACGTTCGTGCACCAGAGTGTCTGGATTATCTTTGTCTTCTAATTCTCACACTCACTATTCCATACTGTTCATGCTTATTTTTTCTTTTCTTTTTTTCTCTTTTTTGGGGGTAACCCATCATGAAGGTATCTGATCTAGTTTGTCTTTTTAGAAACCAATTCATTTAGAAATACATTTTAATGACACGGTGGACTAATCTTATATCCAAGGTGGAATGGGATTAAAGGTGTTAACTAAGGTGTTCTTTTCCCCTCGAGTTCTTGTTTGAGGGTTTAGTATGCTTGTGTGCGTTGGGGTGGGAGGGTTGGGGGAATCAGTGTGTGGGTGTGTGGGGTGGGGATGTGTGTGAGTGGGGGATGTGTGTGAGAGCGTTGGAGTGTGTGTGTGTGTGTGTGTGTGTGTGTGTGTGTGTGTGTGTGTGTGTGTGTGTGTGTGTGTGTGTGTGTGTGTGTGTGTGTGTGTGTGTGTGTGTGTGTGTGTAAGTGTGCATGCGTGTATGCGTGCACACTGCATTCATGCTGACACAGGCGGGAATTCGAAGGACCTGGAGGGAGTTGGAGGGTGAACAGATGTTGCATCCACAAACATCTCTTCTTCTAACCTCAAGCTGTGTCCAATGGGCTTTCAGCCCAGAATCCATTGATCAAAAGAACAATGCTGTAGCACCCACAGGCCAGTCAGGCCCTCTGTGTCGCCCTCCAACGTACCAAAGGCTGTGCCGCGTCAATTATAGACCAATATATCGCTAAAATGTGGGTATTTTCTGCCAGTAAAACTGCTCAGCTGCCGAAGTATACACCAAGATCGAAATCCAGTCGTAGCATCAGCTTTTGAAAAGAGGATGCAGAAATATCTCCATTTTCATAGGGATGGTGTTGGCACGCGGGATGGGTGCATCCTGTCATATGCTTAGTGTTGTGTGGATTGGGTTTGGTCGAATGGGACTGCAAACGATACTGCGGTGATAATGTTTTAAAGGAATTTCTTATGTTGACTAGTACAGCTGGTGTCAGTTTTTCATGGGATTTCCTATGATGGCTAGGATTGCAAATGATATCCTGGTGACAAATTTATCGGATTTCCTGTACTTGCTAGCATTGCAAAAGATATCCTGGTGACGATTGCAATGGA
>CM031610.1:76623162-76633162 GCA_018398815.1 Conus ventricosus | reverse complement strand
ACTCATGCTCAGGTTTCCACGCCGCTAGTATATGTACGATATCTCGGGCACCCATATCTCGTGATGCTCAAAATTCGAATCCAGCACTTTGTGTATATATACTGACTTCCATAAAAAACGCGAAAGCAAAACAAGCTGAAGGTTAGGGGCGAATTTTATTGGTCACAATTGTACAGAGTGGAAGCGAAAATTCAACGTGATTTGATTCATTACACTGGTAATGTGTGAAAATGTCATCAGCACTATGTCTTTGTGTGGAAAATCCAAAGTCACGTGACAAACCAGCTTGAAGTCCTAATACCGTGTGTGGCCACCATTTGCATGGACAACTGCTTGACACCTGCGGCTCATTGAGTGGACCAGGTGGTTGATGCGTCCCTTGGCACACAGCCCACACATGGACGATGGCCTGGTGAAGTTGAGCCGCTGTTGCTGGTCGTGGACGCAGGAGGTCCAACGTCTGCCAAGTTCATCCCAAAAATGTTCTATTGGGTTTAAATCGGGACTGAGGGCTGGCCAGGGCAGCACATTGACGTTGTTATGCTGAAGAAATTGCTGGGTGGCCCTGGCTGTGTGTGGTCTTGCATTGTCCTGTTGGAATGTCCAGTTTGGGTGTTGTGCAAAAAAAGGAACGACATGGGGTCTGAGCACCCGGTGGATGTAGCGCTGTGCATTGACACCCTGTCCACGACCAGGACCAATGTTCTGAAAGATGACTGGTCCTATGGCGTGGTTAATGCCAATTGCACCCCATATCATAACGTTCGGGCCTCCCCAGGGGTTCCGCTCTACCACACAGGAGTCAGCATAGCGTTCACCAGGTCGACGCCATATTCTGACACGACAGTCAGCCATGTCAATACAAAAACGGCTCTCATCTGAGAACAGTATGCGTCCCCACTGCTGCCTGCGCCAGTTGATTTGGGCTTGTGCCCACTGCAGCCTGTCCTGCCGGTGTTTTGGTGTCAGTACCGGACCTCTGTGAGGATGCCTACACGCCAGCCCGTTCTCCTGAAGACGCCGCTGCACAGTGTTGAGGCTGATTCGTTGCTGGAGATTCCCAGGCACCTGTCGAGCAGTGTTAGCGGCTGTTTGCTGCCTGTCCCGCAGATGGGTTCGAACAAAATGGCGATCCTCTCTGGTGTGGTGACCCGAGGACGGCCTGGCTGGGGACGATCATCAGTGGTACCAGTGACTCGCATGCGGTGCTGCAGATGATAGATGGTTGAGATGTGGACGTTAAAGATGTTGGCGACCTGCCTGGCATCCACACCAGCCTCCAGATGTCCTAGGGCACGATTGCGTTCCTCTGCTCGTAGTCTTGGCATCTCTGTAGCGCTCAGACGGCAGTCGTTATCTGAACCTTGTAGCGCGGCTTTATAAAGGCTGCATGCCTGCGTACTTGTCGCTGGTTAACTTTGCTCTGCATGGTGTGCACGTGCCTGACATGCAGCAACCAGTTTGCCATTTTTGTTGACCCTCCAATGCCGGGAATGATGTGTTACTCACACAAATTTTTTCACTGCACGTGAGTCTTGGACCCAAACAACTTGCCACAATGGTTCAATATTGTATATTCACCCCTTTTCACCCGAAAAATAGCCTTTCAATTTTTCGCGTTTTTTTATGGAAGTCAGTATATGTGTTTCTCGTGTTTCTTATCTGTTCAGATCGTGACTGCGGCATCTTAATTTCTTGTGCTGCTTAAAAAAAAAAATTGTATGCATCTAAATCTCTCAGATCTCTCGAATGTCCAGACCAGCTCTGTAAACGTCTGTTTAATCCGAGTTGCTCAAACCCCTAAACGAAAACGGCACGAGTGACAATATCCAACATACGCAAGATGTCGCCTATTATGTTCCCTGCTAGTTACTTAGTCGTGAAGAGGCGGGTGCAGCATAGTAGGCTAATGTAATTTGAAGTGCATTCATCAGCCACTAAGGAACTCTTTTTTCAAACAATGTTACTGGATATACAAAGTAGCATCTGATGTAATTTTGAAGTTTATTCATTAGGCGCTTTCATCTTGTAATTTTTGACTGTAGCCTAACTCTGTCAATTTCCCGGCCTCGTCGATTTTCTTAATTTTATTTCGGGGAGGGTTTTTTCTCGTAACGTGACAGCTATTTCACGTAGGCATTCTTATAAAAAATGAATAAATAAAATAAAAAGAAAGACCCCCGTCGTAAGAAAACATCGATTCCAAGCAACTCCCAGTTCCAGAAATAGAGAGCAGTGTAGCGGCCCGCATTGTGCTCTGTTCTTTTCCCTGTTTTTGCCGGGCTGGGAACCACGTTCCGGTCTCATCTCCCGCAGCCGTTCTCCCTCTGTCCCACGGCCAGGTAAACGATAAAGCAGTAAGCCAAACACCTCCACCGCTCCGCGCTACAAAGACGGGTGCAGAACGAAGCAGAACAAGCGCAAATTGTCGGCACAACTTGCCTTTCCTTTCCTCGCACGACTCAGACTGCAGGGAAAGTTCATCTGCATTCTCATCTCGCCCTCATCTTCACGTCTTTCTGTTTATTTTATACACGTTAGAACTCTGAGCCACCTACTTGCTGTTGAGTGAGGCAACAATCATCCCACACGGGCGGGAGTATCTGTTCAGCTGCTACGTTTTCAAAAAATGGTCACAGGTTTCCGTTTTCACGGACAGACAAAAGAGAGACAGAGACACGCCCACAGGCACACACACACACACACACAACGCCCCCCACGCAACGCACGCACACACACACACACCCACACACACCACACACACCACACACTCTCTCTCTCTCTTCTTTTTCTTCTTCTTTACACACACACACACACACACGCGCGCGCCGCGCGCACACACACACACACACACACACACACACCAACTTTCTAATCCCTGGTATAGCTTCATGTTTTGTTCTCCTCGAACATTTTATGATATAAACGAACATTGTGACTGAATCTAGTGCCGTAATATTTTAGCGATGAAGTATAATGCAATATATTGGAGTTTATTTCAGGTACAGACATAAGAGTTGATGTGAACTGAACGAAGAACGAAAGGCAACGAGCCTTATAAACAATTTTCCGCAAGGGAAAAAAAAGTAGCTACTCATTGAATAAGGTGACCAAAGTTACGACAGTTGTAATAGGGCACGGGGAATACCAAATGCCAACGTTACTATCCCTAAAAAGTTTAGTATTTCATGAAAATATCGTTTAACAGATATCTGCCAATTCGTAAACAGTACTTTCACCGTGTTCAGTCGAAAATTCGCAATACCCTCAGTTGCTGATCGGATCTAGATCCGACTAGAGGTCCGGATCCGTCCCACAGATCTGCACCAGAATATCACTGAATTGGCGTTGAGCCTTGTTCCGTCTCTCCACCAAGTTTGGCTTACATTGGGTCAGTAGTTGTGCGTGGTCCTGCTGACAGGCGCACGGAAAATAACTTTCTTGGTGAAGGTAACATAAACAGAAGCAAAAGATCGACTTTACTCGGTATACAGCGCGCAGACGTTGGTTGCGGAGCAGTGAAATTTCCTGTGTCTGCCTGCCAGGTCCATGAGTACAATACTGAAGAAACGAGTAAAGGAAAACAGTCGCAACAAACCAGCGATTAATGGTGACCGGAGGTGATGCAGTTTTCTTTGCAGAACGGAGCGGGTCAAGTGGGGAGGATTTTAACGTAATTCTGGGACGCTTGTTTTCCCCTTCGTGTTAACTTTCTTTTCTTTTTTCTTTTTTATATTTTATTGGGATTTGATTTCTGGTGCCAAATTCGCCCCCCCCCCCCTTTTTTTTTGGGTGGGGGGGGGGGGGGGAGGGGGGATGTTATTTCATTATCAATTCAATTCCGCACGTTTGTTCCTGTGACGACGTCTTTTTGATTAACGTTGTGCAGAAGCTTCGCCACGTGTGGTGTCTGCGAGCAGAAGGCATGTTTCAATGGATCTGTTTTATCTCCTTAGAGAAATCATTAAGGGAGGACGAAACACATGAATGCACGTCCATTCAGATGTGCGAGGTCGTCTCTCTCTCTCTCTCTCCTTTCTCTGCCCTAGTATTAACCTGACCTTTCCATAATGTATATCCCCACCTACGAAGTTTTTCCCTTATGAAATTTTCTGCGCTTGACTGTGTCCTTTTTTCATATGTAATTTTTCCTTTTTTTAGATGCATTTTTTGCTATCCTGCCTTTTGTTGGCACTTTCGCCACTTTATGTAATCGCCTTGGAAGAGTCTACATTCCCCCTCGCTTAACTGTGTATAGTACATAGGAAATCGCCATACTGGACATCGGGCTTTGTAGTGGCTTTCTTACGGCTTTTTGTAGTCCTTTTTAGGAACCATCTGATGTCTTGTAGTTCCTTGTTTTCATTTCAACTAGGGATCTATGTCTATTTTCCGTACGTTTTTTTTTAAGAAACTTTTGTATGTTTGTTAGATTTTTTTTATTTAAATCTAGGGATCTATGTCTAATTTCACCTACAATTTTTGCGCTTTTTAAAGAAACCGTTTGTGGCTATGTCTTGTAAGTTCTTTGTTTTCGTTTAATTTCGTTAAGGATAATAAACCAGCTGTAATAGCTGGACTCTCAACACGGCCTACTCTTATCCGCTTCAGGGTTCGATATTTGAGCTATTTTCTTAATAATTCTTCCCAGTCTATATTTCTGTTTTGCCAATATTTTTTTCCACAAGTCAGGCAGGTTTTTTTTTTTTTCCTCCAAACTATAGATACCTGCCTACGATTTGTGTGCATTCATGTGTGTGTGTGTGTGTGTGTGTGTGTGTGTGTGTGTGTGTGTGTGTGTGTGTGTGCGGGCGCGCACGCGCGCGCGCGTGAATGCGTGTTTGTGTGTGTGTGTTGTGTGAATCTCTTCTCTCTCTCTCTCCTTTTAACTTCTCTCTCTCTCTCTCTCTCTCTCTCTCTCTCTCTCTCTCTCTCTCTCTCTCTCTCTCTCTCTCTCTCTCTTCTCACTCTGTCTGCCTGTCTGTCTGTCTGCCTCTTTTGTCTGTCTATCTGCTGTCTCTCTCTCTGTCTATTTCTCTCTCTCTTCTCTCTCTCTCTCTCTCTCTCTCTCTCTCTTTCTGATAGTGCGTGCGTGTGCGTGCGTGCATGGATGCGCGCGCGCGCGCTGTGTGGTGTGTGGTGTGTGTGTGTGTGTGTGTGTGTGTGCGTGGTGCGTGTGCGTTTTATGCGTGTATGTGTACATTATGCATTTCAGCAAGATAACTGGTAAACGGCCCTTTAAGATTTCGTCAGATTTAACAGTCGTTTGCGTTGTCAATATTTACAACGGAATAAATTGTCAGATATCTTAACTGCAAACTGACAAAACGCCGTCCACTGTCTAGCAACAGGAGAGAGAGAGAGAGAGAGAGAGAGAGAGAGAGAGAGAGAGAGAGAGAGAGAGAGAGAGAGAGAGAGAAATATTGATGTGCTTGCGTGGATTTTTCTGTTTTCTTTTTCTTTTTCCTTTTATCTTTAATAGAGAAATGGCTCAACCGCACCGTTGTTGTGTTTTTTCCATTCACATTTTCTCCCTAACAAGGCTTAGGATACAGCAAACCTAAACGGTTTTTTTAGAGCTTAAATGCGCGTTAAATATGTGAAAATATTTTCATCATCAAATCAGAAATATAACATCTGTGACATGCATCAATGCGACACGGATGAATCAAATGGACTCGCTTTCATATTAATGCTGTGGGTTGGAGTTATGGGGGACTATATTGAGGATGGTCTTTGGATTCGAAAACGAGGATGGTAAATTGCATAGGATGTACTCAAGTTTTCACAGAGGCGCGCGCGCGAGCGCGCGCGCGCGCGCGATGTGTGAGGTGGTGTGATGGTAAGTGTGGAGGGTGAGTTGTGTGTGTGTGTGTGTGTGTGTGTGTGTGTGTGTGTGTGTGTGTGTGTGTGTGACTGTTGTTGCTTTTTGTCGGTTTGGATGTATTTGCAGCTATCTGAACAAGCAAAAAAAAAAAAAAAAAACGGGCTGAGAAATGTATCCCGTTCTGCGTTCTGATGTTGATTACTTGGAATGTTTGCCTGCAACTGAAGATCGGCAGATAGCGCTATGCTGGTGTTACGTCTGTAGTGTGTGTGTGGGTGAGTAAGTGTGTTGTGTGTGTTTGTGTGTTGTGTGTGTGTGTGTGTGTGTGTGTGTGTGTGTGTGTGTGGTTGAATTTGTCTGTCTCTCCGTCTGTCTGTCTGTCTGTCCGTCCGTCTATCTGTCTCTGTCATCTGTCAGTCTGTCTATCTCGCTATCTCTGTCTCTCCCCCACCCCCTCTCTCTCTCCCTCTCTCTCTGTCTGCTGTCTGTCTGTCTGTCTGTCTGTCTGCTCCCTGTGTGTCGTCCTCTGTCTCTCTCTGTCTCTCTCTTTCTGTGTAAGTCATGCTTTGCACCCCAATTAGTATTGTTTGACTGAACATTCTCTTGTTCCCGTGTTTTGTTTCTTTGTGTCTTCTTATTTCATTTTTTTTAATTTTCACTTTTCTCTCCCTGCTTCACCTTGTGTGTGTGTGTGTGTGTGTGTGTGTGTGTGTGTGTGTGTGTGTGTGTGTGTGTGTGTGTGTTGCGCGTGCGCGTTTGTTGTATGTGTGTTTTGTGTGTGTGTTGTGTGTGTGTGTGTGTGTGTGTGTGTGTGTGTGGGGGGTGAGAGAGGTGAGGAGAGAGGGGGGGGAGAGGGGAGAGAGAGAGAGAGAGAGAAGGGGAGGAAGAGAAGAGGAGAGAGAGATTATGCAAATATTCGCATGATGAGGGAAGAGAACAGGCGCACAAAAGGCTGTCAGATTAACTTGCCCGCTTGGCCTAAGCACCGCAAGTACCTCCACTACCACCACTAACAATGCGCACACCATCCCCACCCCCCACGCTCCCCAAAAAGAAAAAAAAATACAGAAAGCACAAACTTATTTCCATAACATTAACAATAGCAACGCACACCCCCGCACACACACACACACACACACACCACACACGCACACACACACACACACACACACACACACGCACGCACGCACGCGCACACACACATATGTCGCACGCACAATAATATGCATAGTCTACAAGCAAAACATGTGCACGCACCGCACGCACACACACCACCACACACACACACACACACCACACACACACACACTAATGCAGAGAGAGAGAGAGAGAGAGAGAGAGAGAGAGAGAGAGAGAGAGAGAGAGAGAGTCCGTTTTCTTCAACTATGCCTTTCACGATCTTCGTCTTTCCTCAAAACCCAGCTGGGTAAACAGTCTCTTTGCAACCGGTAGTAACCTGTCCTCATCATCCATAACATCGTTTGAAACAGAGTGTAGTCTCCACCCGAACCTGTTTCTCACATTTTAAGCAGAGCGTGCTCATCACGTATGCCCTCGTTGTTGAGAGAATATTCCGTCGATGCAAGCATGACGTCATTGCGATGTGATACGTCACAGAGTGTAACTCGATTCGTTGACGTAAAAGAACGAAAAACGAGATAAGATTCCGTAAACTGCAAAAGGGATTGATTGGTGGGGGGGGGGGGGGGGGGAGTAAATTCTGATTCTGATCTCGTGCGTCGCTTCCATCCATACATTTGGCAGGATTGCGAGAGGGGGAGGATTTGACGTGCAGGTCGGGCGCTCACTCTCGGTTTGTTGAACACTTGGCCAGAGCTCCTTGGACCCGCGGAACGTCTGCCAGTCATCCACCTCTCTCCACGGAGTCTTCGCCGTGCCGGCCGTCAGTTCTGAATAGCCAAACGCGCCAAAGACCTGGGGATAATTAGACAGGGGAAGACCCTTGTCGGAATGTTCAGAGGGCCGCGGTTCGCCTGTTATCTCTGTTGAGAGGGGTTGGCGCTTTTATTCTTTTTCTTTCTCCTCCATTTTTTTTTTTTTTACTTCTTCTTCCAAGACCTCCCATCTGTGGCTCAGTTTGGTACGTTCCAATGCACACACGCGCGTTCTTGTCGAGTTCCTGGTTTTTGCATTTATCTCCCTTTTCTTTCTTGTCTTAGGGCTGTGTAGTGTGGGGATGATCGTTACAGTATGCTCACTAGTTGTTTTGGAGGGAATGGTTCTGGTGATCCGTCTATCTTATCTCTCAGAGCCTACGTATTTATGTGTGTCTGGTTCGGCGTTAGTTCTTGTAAAGAAAAAAAAATTCAAAGCCATGTTCTCCTGGCGGGTTTTCACGTATTGTACTGCAGAGACACAGTCACTTAAAATGGGACGAGCTCATCTACCGATCACTTCCGAATGTATATCATTACGAAACTTTCACTGTTAAGTCAGAGATCTTGCAAATACAGGTTATTGCGCATACCTAGTCATGCATTATCTGTAAAGGTGAGAAAATCAGTTGTATAAAGTGTTGATTAAATTGTTTGACTCTGGAGAATCAGTGGAACAATCGGATGCTCAAACTGAGAGCCTTTGTGACAGCTTCGATTTACTGTGATTTTGTTCCACTTATTTGAGTTGATGTTTTCGACATTTGTTCATTTATTTATTTATCTTTTTTATTTATTTGTTTTTTTTTTAAAAACTTATTTATTCATTAGTGAATTTGGAAACACCTATCGATTAAGGTCAAGTGTGACACAAAATTCGATATCGAACACACTTGAATTCTATTACACGTGTGTCATAGTGGGTTGGAAATAACTCAGACTGTACCCTGTCATCTCTGTTCAGTCCCCTCTTCCTTGTCGACCGTATAATGATTTATACGCATGCGTCTAAGTGATTGCATCAATGCGCCGGACATCATATTTGTTGTTAGCGTGAGGAGACGAGGAGAACGCTATATACATCTAGGAGGAGACTTGAGGAGAGCGCTATATACATCTAGGAGGAGACTTAAGGAGAGCGCTATATACATGTAGGAGGAGACTTAAGGAGAGCGCTATATACATGTAGGAGGAGACTTAAGGAGAGCGCTATATACATCTAGGAGACTTAAGAGAACGCTATATACATGTAGGAGGAGACTTAAAGAGCGCTATATACATGTAGGAGGAGACTTAAAGAGAGCGCTATATACATCTAGGAGAGACTTAAGGAGAGCGCTATATACATCTAGGAGGAGACTTGAGGAGAGCGCTATATACATGTAGGAGGAACTTTAAGGAGAGCGCTTTTATACATCTAGGAGGAGACTTGAGGAGAGCGCTATATGCAGCTTGGGAACGGTGACCTGTTTTGACCTTTGTACATCATTTGCGCCTCTTAAAATGGCCAGTCAGATTGATTCTGATTACACCAAGGCCACATGTCAAGCACTGGGCGTGGCCTTGTTTGGACAGGACGGATCGTTTCCATTCGTTTTACTGGCGGTTCCAGCGCTCTTTGGAAAGGCTTTCCTCGAACATCCATAACTGTCGTACAAACGCTACGTTTGGTCAGTGTGTTTGCCAGCTACTTTAGGCGTCGGACTGACGAGAGTCTCTCTCTTTCTCTCTGTCTGTCTGTCTGTCTGTCTGTCTCACTCTCTCTTTCTCTCTCTGTTTGTCTCTGTCTCCGTCTCTGTCTTTCTGTCTGTCTGTCTCTCTTTGTCTGTCTGTCTGTCTCTCTCTCTCACTCTCTCTATCTCTTTCTCTGTGTGTGTGTGTGTGTGTGTGTGTGTGTGTGTGTGTGTGTGTGTGTGTGTACGCGCGCGCGCGTGCGTGCGTGCGTGTTCATGCGTGCGGCGTGCGCGCACACCCGAGCGTCCGCGAGAATGCGCTTACTTTCTGCGTGAGCTGAGCTCGCGCAACAGTTTGTTTTGACGAGAGTTCCCCAAGTCTTAGAATGTTGATACTGGTGCTAGACATTTACATTGAGGGTATTGGCGTCAGACTGGTGTCAGCTTGGGCGTCTTCCTTCATTGTTTGCCGGTTTTTATGTCCGCCTGTCTATTCCTTTGTCTTGTTTGCTTGCTTGTTGGTTTGTTTTAACTTGGTTTGGAACTCTATCTCTCTTCCATTCATTTTGGACTTTTTTCACACGCACACACACACACACACCAAC
>CM031610.1:76615662-76618162 GCA_018398815.1 Conus ventricosus | reverse complement strand
GAGTAAAACTGTTTTCCTCTGTCTGTATTAAAACACATTTAACAGCAATTTCTGTAAGCGTTCCTTAACTTGTTGCGGGGAGTATAATGTTCCTTTCGTGGCGTCCCAGACTGCATCCAAAGGAACAGGCTAAACTGTGGTTGGTGGCAAGGAGGAGGACGAGGACATCGGTGTCACGACTGACAACAACAGTCTGAGGGAATCCTCGTTCACTTGCTTCTCTTGCATGGAGCAGCATGCGGGTGTCTGCTTCTTCATGATCAGCTGATGAAGGGTGTGATACGTCTCTTCCTGCTGATGTCCAGACTTTTGCAGGCTCTTTGAATCCACCACTGAGTACCAGTTCTCTGCCGTCTCATTTTGGAATCTGCTGGATAGCTGAGCACATAAAAGTCTGTCAGACTGGGTTTGTTTTCATTCAGTGAGATGAATCTGTCCCACTGGCCAATAATCTGGTTTCATGACTGCAGACTCCTTTTGGTAGTTTGTTTCCTTTCCACTCTTGTAGCACGAGCTGTTGATTTGATTGTCTGTGGATTGTGTCTGTCAAAGACGATGTCAACACGGGTACAACTGTTGGAAAAGAGGCTTTCCACGTGTTGTTCAAAGTTGTCGCTCCATTCTCCAAAGGTCTTTGCTCCAACCCTGTTTTCAAGGGCTTGAACCATAGCCATACCATCTACGATGGTGCAGGTCAAGTCGGTGCTTTCTGGGACAGCATTCTGAGGCAAAGCCTTCTGAGTTTTTTTACCCAGTTCAGCCTTGTTTCTGGGCAGTCGCAGTTTACGGTCAGCTGTTGCAAGAGAAAGAGGAATTGGACAGAGTTCTTGCTGTAACAGCCTGTCAACATCAATGTCTCTTCCTGCTTCCATTGCTGTTATCACACGTCTGAACAGCTCTTTGTCTGCTTTCACATTGACAGCTTTCTGTTTTCCAGTATCAATTTGTACCGTGCACATGCTATCAAATGTTTGAAGCTTCTGTGTCTTGATTCTGTCATGAAAACCTGTTGTTTTGTCTTTGAATCTTTCACGGACAAAGTCTTTGACGATTGACTTCCCTAATTCTTCCGCCATCAATAAGTCATTCTTCACGGCCTCATTGTCAACATCCCCAGTGGTGAGTGAAACAAGCTCTGGAGGTGGCTGGGCAAAGGGCTTGAAGACACAGAACATACCAATGAGTTTTTGCACATCATCATGATCCTGCTTCATCCGCTTCTTTCCAAAGTCCTTGTGTCCAAAGTCACTTTCCTCTTTGATGTCAGTAGTCAAGCTGAACATGTCTTTAGTGTCCTTTGCAAGTTTTGCTCTTTCGTTGTGTGTCAGGTACCATCTGTCTCTGGCTGTGTCTGTCCTTGTTATCCCAACAAGACCCCCTGCCAGTTTGTCAATTTTGTTCACATGTTCAATGGCTTGAACATCTGGGATCTGGTTGAACTTCTGCTGGGACCTCTTTTGTCACAAAATCACCAGTTTCGAGTCCTTAATAACCTCTGGGGCTGTCTGGGAGAGCATTTTCATGTCTGGCAAGAAAACTGTTCTCCAGCGAGTGTAATGAACTTGGTCGAAGGCACCAAACCATGGAAGCTTTTCTGCAAAGGATAGAGAGGTACAGCTACCCAGTCACCTTCACGGAGTGAGCGTGTGACAGTGCAGGAGAATGGAAACCAGCTTCATGTAATTCCTCCAGTACCTAAAGGTTGCACTGTCTGAACAGCAGGCTTCAAACACATTGAACAATGGCAACACTTGTCAATCTCAGTCAGCAGATCTGCAACAGACGATCTGATCTGTTCTTCATCCTTGTCTGAGAAACCACCTGCTACCATCTTTGCTGCTTCCTCGAGACTTTCACTGAAGACCTTAGCATTCTCCTCTGCCCATTCTTTGAAGCGAAGCCAAAAGAAAAGCGCAAAGTGCTTCGAAAGTGAACTTGCGTGTGCAAAGCACGTGGTTCCAACCCTTTCTTTCAGGACGCTTGCTGCTGTTCTCTTCCCAAGGACTCTGCTTTCAATCCAGATGGTACACAGGCCAGATGACTCCATGTATTCACACAGCACCTTGAGAGAAATTCAGCTGAATGTGGAAACCACCCAGCATGAGAACGAAGTCTTTGAAGTGGTCCTTCTTGTCCCACTGAAGCATTTTGCTTTACAGTACAGTTGTTCATCAAAGGTGATGACTGTGTATTTGTGACTTAACTTCTTCGTCATCACCTGGCATTTGTTCATCACTGTCCTTAGTGTAGAAAACTCATGGCCGGGGCATTTAGGATTGGCATTGGACCTATTTCTGTCACTGGATTGGATGTAGACACCTCTTGGTTGAAGCCACTCCATCCTGGTACGTGTTGATCATTTGATGTTGCTGGCGGGCAAAGACCCAAGCCAACCAAATTTTCTGGTGGACAAGTTATTGCCCTCTCCACTTGTCCGCCGGGCAATCAGTGTTTGGGCCGCGTTTCATGGATGGGATACTTGAGCCTTCAGTTTCGAGGC
>CM031610.1:76600662-76608162 GCA_018398815.1 Conus ventricosus | reverse complement strand
ACGAGTTCAAGATTAGAGGATACTAACCTCTTTGACAGTAAGCTTACACGATACTACATTCTATTTGAGCGGATCTGATGTAATGTATAGAGATGTTAAGTTGTGTTTAACTAAGCAGGTTAATAAACTGCAAGGGAACAGAAATAATTGAAGAGTTGTAACAAGATTTGCAGATCCCCCGTGCAGATCCCCCATACACAAACCAGAGGGTCAGGCTTCGGTTGTAAGTTACGGTTTGGAATAAGAGTTTGGATTTGGGATTTCTGTGTCAAGTTGGACCCATGCACGTCAATGTTTCATTTCTTTTCACTAGATTATTCAGATATGTTGTTTCTTACTTGTTTAAATACAATATTACAATAACATATACCTATTGACCGATACAGGTACTCAGGAACGTTATTGCTAATGTGCAATACAGCTGAGACGAATAAGTAAAACCCTTAGGATGATTTGCATCATGATGCCTTTAACTGAACACGGAATGCTGCAGATAAAGAGAAGGACACATTGCATATATGAGGCAGCTAGGTGTGGCTTTTCAACCAAAGCGCAATACCACTGTGAAGTGGCAAGATGAATCATCATCGTGTATGCTGTCGGATCGTTCAGATGTGCTTCACGTCGCCTGGCAAAGCCATGCTTCACCAGTTTTTGCACTTTGTAGACTGATCACGACCGAATACCTCAAAATATTTCTGACGTCCCCTGTTTAATTTTGGGAAATACGTTTAAATCACGAGAGAGAGAGAGAGAGAGAGAGAGAGAGAGAGAGAGTGAGTGAGTGAGTTCGTCTCGTTCTTCCGCTATTTAGTGCTAGGCCTAATTGAAACCATTGTTCAAATTGGTATACCAACATATCCTTTGGTGTGCTGTTAGAACACATCCAAAGAATGTAAATGCCGGGGGGTGGGGGGGGGGGGGGGGGGGCAAGCAATTTTTGTCCTCTGGTAAAATGTGGTTGCTAGGCAACGGAGTGCCTAGTCGCGAACGATATCAAACACACAGTGCAAGCGTTTTAACTCACATAAACTATAAAATAAGACTGAATAACAAAAGAAATCCATATTATAGGGTTGTTGGTGTCTTTTAACATCCTTCCGTGAAGAAAAAAAAAAACCCAAATGGTTGAAAAATGAGCCAAAAGTCATATTTCGAACCTTTGGGTCAGGCTATATTGTAAGCGCTCTCAGTTAGAGACATAATAAGGTAACTAGCAAGCTAGAATTTTTCAATAAAGACACCAAAGCTTTGGTGATATACAGGTGAAACCAAGGACCTGTTTGCCAGAAGGACACGACAGAAAAGCTGATAAATCCCACCGAAGAAAGCTACAGCACAGCATAGAGACATTTAGAAGGTTTCGAAGCAGCTGGAGCATTCCCATCATCACTGAAAATAGACAAACTCAATGACGGGTCAGGGATTGCGTCTACGGTAGCCAAACATGGAGCTAGGTGGCACAAGAACTGCCGTGCTAAGTCCAACCAACGAATGTTGGACAGAGCTGAAAAGAGAGAGCATGATGAAAAGAGAGAGCATGATGAAGCTGAAGAAGATGGAAAAGATGAAGGCGAGACAGGACCAAGAAAGAGATCAGGCAGAGAGAGTGGGCAAGTTTCCCCACAAGAGACCTGATATTTTGGACTGTGGTAAAACAGGAAACCTTTGTAGAGGTTCTACATACCAGCTTGATTCACATGTTGGGAAGCTGCTTTGAAGATTGGTGACACAAAGCTTCTTGCAAAGTTATCAGCAGGTGACGTCATTGCAGTTGACATGATGTATCATAAGGGGTGCCTGGTAGACTTTTACAACAAGGCAAAGCTTGGTGAAACACCACAGACGTCCAGTGACTCTGACTTGGATGCACATCGAGGCATAGCATTCGCAGAGCTTGTCATGTACCTGGAAGAGAAGCTGTCGAAGAGCCACACGTTGTAAAGCTTGCTGAAGCCGTGTCACTGTATCAGAGACGGTTAGAGGAACTGGGACAGAATAAAGAGGTTCGCGAGAACTCAACAAGACTGAAAGAGAAACTTCTAGCACACATCCCTGGCCTCACTGCTCAGAAGAAAGGACGAGACGTTCTGCTTATCATGGACACACAAATTGGAACCGCCTTGGCAAAAGCAATGGACAAAACCCATACAACAGAGGCTCTGATTTTGGCTCAAGCTGCCAAAATCATCCGCTCAGAACTGTTTAATGACTGTTATATTTTTGACGGTATTTCAAAGAAGATTGCCAGGAGAATTCAGTTCCCTTCACCTTACAGTCGTTCATCAACATGCTTCTGGAAGGTCCGGGCATTACAGAGAGATTTAACAGGCAGGCAACGCCTGCATGCTTGTCAATAGCACAGCTAATCAAACACAATGCTGTGAAACGCACAAGAGCTGCAGAACCAACAAGAGTCCGTCATCATCGTGAGAAAGAAACTCCCTTTCCACTGTATGTAGGGCTTCTGATTCACACACACACCCGCCAGAAAGGCCTTGTTGATAAGTTCTTTGATGCTGGTGTTTCAGTCTCCTCTAAAAGAATCAACCAGCTGTCCCAAGATCTGTCCAATGCAGTGTGTGCACATTTCAAGAAAGGTGTGGTTGTTCCTAGAGGCTTTCACAAATCCGTCTTCACGACAGGAGCTGTTGACAACATCGACTACAATCCTTCATCATCTACTGCAAAGGGATAATTCCACGGGACTGGAATCTCCTTGTTCCAGCATCTAGACTTTGATGGCCAGGGCCAGGCAATGGAACCCATGGACTTTTCTTCTGGGAGTGCTTCTGATCACCTTCCAGACTTCTATCTCAAAGTACCTCAAGTCACAAAGCCTCCTAAGGACGTTGAAGTTCCACCTGCAGCGCAGTCTCTGTTACCAGATGCAACTGTGGAAGGGATCATCCTGCAAGAAGCTGAGTGGCTCCAGTATGTGCCAAAATCATTGCAATGATGATCCTACGAAGGATCTGTGCCTGAGCTGGGCTGCATTCCACGCAAATGAGCACCAGCTTGTGAACCAAAGAACAAAATCACACTGACGTCATGATCAGGACTTCTGACACTGACGTAGTGGTGCTTGCAACAGCTCACTACCATTCCCCTAGCTGGAAAAAACTGTGGGTTACATTTGGTGCTGGATCCCACTTTCGTCTTCTGCCTATTCACAACTACGCCAGCACACTGGACCCAGGGCTAGCAGCAGCATCTCTGATGTTTCATTCTCTTACCGGCTGTGACACTGTAATGCTGGGAAGTGTGGATATCTGATCCAGAATTCACACAGCTGTTCCTCAGAGTGCTTGCATCACCAAAGAAGTTCCAGGATGGTTTCAGCCAGATTGAGCGCTTTGTCTCGTTGATGTACGACAAGACCAGTGTTTACGACAGGTGAACTATGCGAAAAACACCTGTTCACGAAGAAAGGGCGCATGCTGGAAACCATCCCACCCACTCAGGCTGCTCTTCTTGAACACACAAAAAGAGCGATTCTGCAGGCACTCATCTGGAAGGAAGCTCTCATTCCACAGCCAGAGATTCCAGATCCTGCAAGCTGGGGCAGGGAAAAAGTTGATGGAATTATTCACCTGTTTGGACATCACTTCCAGATGCGTCCAAGATCTGCTCTGAACTAATAAAATGCAGCTGCAAGAAAGGTTGTAGAGGTCGGTGTAGCTGTGCCACAGCGGGTGTCCCCTGCACTGCCCTTTGCTTCTGCGATGGCAAATGCCAGCGTGACTGAAAGACTGAATTCATGAACTGGTTATGTGAGTACATTGCTATGGACAAAGAAGAAACTATGTTAACATGTTTCTTTTTTAAATCTGAGATTCAATAATTGTGCATGTAATGCATTTGTTTGTTAACAATAGAAGAAACACAGCCCCACGTACAGTACTTGTAAATAGGAGTGCACCTACAACCTGGTTGAGAATTTAGCTGTAGACAATTGACAGAAAAGTCTGTTTTACATCAGTGTGTAGTGTCGAAGTGTCATCTGCCTTTGCTTTAAAATGAAGCAGAATCCTGTACCCTTTCCAAAAGATAGCAACTAGCAAGAATATATGTGTCATTCACATAATTTCAAAACTCAGTATGCAAGCTTGCGACTGTTAGTAAACGGTACTGTTCTTGAAAAGAAAAAAGATTCTTTGCACATAAACAATCAATAGCCAGTGTTTTTATTGTCATGATGTCAGAAATATGGTACAGGCATACATAGATATTAATTCAAAGATAAAATGAACTCCTGATAACAAAGAACTGGTATTTTGAATGTTCGCCGTCTGCAAAAGTGCGTTTGGGGGTATGCTTACTAAACAGGTCATATCTTTGTTCATAGACCATAAAGAAGTTGCCCCTCCCTGGCATTTGGACACTGAGACATGTCTTTTTAACTGTACAAAGTGGTATGTTGGTATACCAATGTGAACAATTCAGCCCCTTTTCTGCAATTAATCCTAGCACTACGTTAAAACACGTCCGTAGATTCTTGCTTTCGACGATAGAAAAGATGAAATGAATTATTATGGTGTACTGAGTTATTAGTTTGGTTTCATGTAGGCCTACAGTATCTGATGTATGATGCTTCACGGTGGGAAATGCAGACTGTCTGAAGATACCTTCACAATCACAGGTTCCTCCGCAAAGACAATACAAGCGAGAATGTTCGTGACAATCGAGAATGCCGTGACATGCAGAATGTCGTGACACGTGATTAAGTCGAACAAACTTGCGTATTTTCACCAGTTTTGGGTTAAAAAAAAAAGAATGTGGTTTTGCATCTTTTGTGCCGTTTGGATATGCGGTCCATGTTTCCGAACGGTTGGTTTTAAATAGGCATTCTTGTTACAGTCTGCCTCACATGGTATTGGAAAATGTTCTACTCCGTCTGCCCCGAATACACGAATACCCCCCCTTCCTTCCCCATCCACTCTCATTTTCACATATTTTGCCTGAAAAACATATGGAAATCATGAGCGCAAATGTGATTGGTTGTTTGAAAACCAAGGCTGGGTAAGCCTTTAGGAACGGAAACTCACGCCTTACACACGGTTTGAAAAGTAAACAGATTTTAAAGTCACTAGGGAATGTTCCTCCCTCCCTAATTACAAAAAAAGTAGCAAATGTTACACGACGATTGGGTCGATTAATACCTAACACTATTGTACACGAGTTAAAGGGCGCCGCCCCGCGGTTTGTCTTTTCAAACCTCTTCAGATCGATCGCTGGCAATGTTCAGACTGCATTTCACCATGGCGCACTTTGCACGCTGCGATGTTAAGAGACGGGTCCAGAAAATGTGCGCGGCTCTCAAGGGTTAGGTACAGGCAGTTAAAGAGTTACTACCGTGATAAGGGAAGGGAATAGAAGCGAGAGGGAAGGGTGGAGAGGGAATCGGGGGTGGGGTGGGGTGGGGTGGATGTTCGGATACTTCGGTTCGGGGACAGCATTTCGGGAGAGTAAAAGTTGGTGTTGAAGAGTGCCCTTAACGGCTTTCAAAAGAGATGGCCGCCGGCCCCCCGTGGGATAAGAGGCAGGATAATTTCGTCTGGTTCTGAAAACAGTATTTTGTCTGGTGGCTGAGGAGGTTTCGGTCTGGCCAGTCCTTCCCCTTCGCTATGGTGGTACTCTTCGCCTGTGACGCAGACGTTGGTGTTTCTCGTTAGAGGTCTGGGAGATGGGTCATTTTATGGCGCTCTTTCTGGTGATATGTCAAGTTTCTGTCTCTGTGAGTCTAGTGTCTGTAAGTCTGTCTGTCTTGTGATCTCGGTTTAAAATTTTTTTTTAAGGGGTGTCTCTGTCGTTGTCAGTCATTGTTGACCACTTCACCTACCCTTCCCCTCTCTCTGTTTGCCTGTCTGTCTCTCTGACTCTCTCTCTCTCTCTCTCTCTCTCTCTCTCTCTCTCTCTCTCCTCTCTCTCTCCTCTCTCTCTCTCTCTTCTGCCTTCTGTCTCTCTAGTCTCTTTGCCTGTCTGTCTGACTGTTGGTCTCTCTTGTCTCTCTCTCTCGCTCTATGGAATGAAACTAAACTGTACTTTTTTACACGACCATGCCATCATCAGCTCTCTTCTCTTTTCCCGAGGAGTAGGCCATCAACAGTGCGCCAAAGCCTGTCTGTTTCGGACATCGCTTTCCAGCCACCCAAGTATATCCTATGGATTTGGTATCTATTTGAGGGTGTATTAGTTCATGGGCGTGCATTGAAAAAAAAGCAAGAAAAAAACCCAAGCGGGTCAGGTAACCAGAATCGGCTGATCACTTCACAACACACTCGAGGTCAAACGATACGCAAGCTGAGCGTTAAGACCTTTCTTGTACACTTCGACTATGTCTCTTGTTCAATCCACTGAAGTTTGAAGGGAAACCCCCTGTTCTGTTCAGGGATCGGTGTACTGTGCCGAGTAGCTGGATGTAAAATGTGTTTGCTGAATTGTCTTTTTCTTAACAAGGGGTTCTTTCGCTTTGTACTGATGGACTTTGCAGAGGGCTTTGTGGTCATTGACGACAAAGGCCTCGAACGTCCGTTTTAGCGGTATTCTATCGATCTTTAACGGGCCAGAACTGGGGCAAGGTAGGACAAAAGGAAGGGGAGAGGACGCGGAGTTGTGGCGAAAGTGGCTGGAGGGAGCGGAAGGGGTTTCGTTTTTATGTGATCGATGTCTTTTTTTTTCATCATCTGGTTTTAGGGGCTGTAAAGTTATTGTCCCAGCCTCTCTCATTACCTCTGTCTGTTTGTCTGCCTGCCCCCTGTCTATCTGTCTGTCTCTGTGTATCTCTTCTCTTTGTCTGTCTCTGTCTTTGGCTCTCTGTCTCTCTGTCTGTCTCGTCTCTCCCTCCCTCTCTCCTCTCTCTCTCTCTCTCTCTCTCTCTCTCTCTCGTCTGTTCTGTTTGTGTGTGTGTGTGTGTGTGTGTGTGTGTGTGTGTGTGTGTGCGCGCGGCGCGTGGGTGCGTACGTGAGTGCATGTTAGTCATGAGCACACGCGCGTGCGCGCCTGCGTGTGTATGTATGTGTATGTGTGTGGACACTTTAAAAAGATCTCCTGCACCCACCAAACAAAAAACTTGAAAAGTTAATGAAAAATTTTCGCGTACAGAGTCATCCCTTTTGTGTGAATTTTTGTCCCCTTTGTGTGTATTTTTGTCCCTGTCTGAATGCATTTCGTATGCACCAGTCTTTGGACGGATCAGCGATGAGCCATTATTTTCATGTTCACCCTTTCCTCCCCCCTGCCCCGCCTGCAGTCATCCACCTGTTGACCTGTAATCCGGATGTAGCACACGGATAAATGCTCTGTGCTCCTTGTTCCCATGTTTTGTTCAATGCTGTCCGAGGCTAGAAACCGCGTAAATGCATCATGTTTAGAATTCCCACGTGGCTTTACACAGCAGACAGGTAAATGCATACGTATAACTTCCATTTTCGCTCCTTACTGTGCCGATGTAGTAGCTACATAAAAGCATCATATGATTCTCATGTTCGCTCATTGCTA
>CM031610.1:76593162-76595662 GCA_018398815.1 Conus ventricosus | reverse complement strand
ACTCCAACAGAGGCTGCAGCTCAAATTCCGATGAAACTTGAGAAAGTATCGCTGATCTCTCTCGTGGCAAAGTCCTTGAAATGCAGATACACTCCAGTCTGTGAACACTACTGAGTACCACTTCTGTGCTTTTCTTTTTTGTTGTTGTTGTTGTTGTTTTACAATAATGCCTGAACTTTTTTAAGACCGATTCACCCTTAGCAATGTCAATACCTGACAAACCCGAAGCCCTAGATTGATCAAAGATGTGATATGCTTTTTGTCTCGCCTGTAGATAGGGGACAGTTTATCTTTTTTTCTTTCTCTACACAAAAGATCGAACGCCCAAAATTGACGTCGATATCCACAGGCTGCCAATACACTACCAAAGCTGAGATATTGATCTACAGCGCAGTGGAGACGACCACTAAAAACCCCCACACCTGCAAACGAACTCATCCTTTTAGTTGTGAAATTACTTGACGCCATAGACGAAGTACTTCAGTCATTGAGAAAAGACCATCTGAATAGGATTGGTTTGGAGGGATAGAGGGGCATTTTCAGAACGCCATCACTTTTAGACATATTTTCTTGCCTCGACGAACGTCTTAAGGCCAGAAAAAGGTTTTCGGATGCCTTTTGATAAACCATTGGCCTTTGACCTAACGCGGACTTCCGAGGGAAGACGATGAAGAAATGAGACGAAGAAAGAGAAAGAAAGAAAGAAAGAAAGAAAGAAGAACAAGGAGAAGAAACATGAGAGGAGGAGGAGGAAGAGAAGGAGAAAAACTAGAAGAAGAAAAGAAAGAAGAAAAGAAAGAGAAGGAAAGGATGATTCCCTCAGAAACGAAAGCGGAAGAGGAGAAATGAATAATTCTCTCTGATACACTGGAATTCCAGACCGGTCCACAGGAATGTGTGTATCCAGACCGGTCCACAGGGAATGTGTGTGATCAAAGTAGACTTCCGGGCATTGCAAAGGTACGGAAAAGAGAGTCTAGACTTGCGTAATTGAATTCAGTTGACTCTCGGGGTTTTTCGGTTCCTATCATCAGTGGTGTATATAAGTCGTTGACACAGGCCTGTCTTTTGTCTTTCGCGTCTTTGTTTTTGTGGTAATCTCTCTCTCTCTCTCTTCTCTCGCTCTCGCTCTCGCTCTCTCTCTCTCTCTCTCTCTCTCTCTCTCCTCTCTCCTCTCTGCCTTGTGTTGTGTGTGTGTGTGTGTGTGTGTGGTGTGTGTGTGTGTGTGTGTGTGTGTGTGTAAAAGTGCTTCTTGGCAATCCTTGCCTCTCTGTCCGAGGGGTGAATTAATGTTTGCCTCAACCAATCAAACTTTGGACTATTTATGACCCTCCCCTTCACCTCAGGTCCGTGTTCAAATTTTACGATCGATAGTGTTCGTTTTAATGTGAAATCCACTGCGAAATCACTATGATAGAATTATAGATGTGCACAGTTTAATGTAGAACCAGCTGAATAGAAACTTGGGGGCGGGGAGGGGGGGGGGGGCGGGCGGGGGGGGGGGGGTAGTTCAAAGAGAGGTGACTACAGCCAGAAGTTGATGAAATAAACTTCAAAGAAGAATTACTATGCCGCTGAACGAAAGAAACAAACACATTGCAAGACAAACACGACGCGTTTCGACCTCTTTCGTCTTCTTCTGGCAAGATACACAGCATTCTAGACAGTGAAAACGAAGAACTAATAATCACTTATCTCCTCGAATTGGACGCAAAACGGCATCAAAATGGAAATTATAGCAACTTTCGAAAGTACATACGTTGAGTTTTGCAAAATGGAGCTTCATGTTCTGGCATATAGATAAATGACTGAAAAATCGTTTTCAATTGAAAACGCTAAATCAGTGACCTAATCCTCCATCACGTGCTAGTGGAAAAGTGGTTAAGGTGAACGACTTATCTGGTTATGGAGATCGCGTTTGAAGTCGAGCAGCAAAGACTCCGGAACCCACTTTGTCGGCGACTATTTTTCCATTCCGACTAACGACACAAGGGAATTCAACAGCCCGAGGTGGTTGACAAGAGGAAATCAGAGAGAGTGATGAAGCAATCTCAACGAAAGACTGACAGGCTGACAAACCACTGTACCACTTTCAACTTTCTTTCATGTTGTATTCCCAGACAGCCCCATCCATTCTCATCGGAGAATGACTCGGTTGTTTCGACAAGCGGTTTCCACCGAGCCTTGGGGGCAAGGAGGAGATCCGTTCCTCTGGGATGTTTCAGGAACGTTTTGTTTAGAATACCGCCGAGTTTGGACAGTGGTTCGTTTGTCTCGGATACAAAGTCTGGTGTCAAGTGCAGGAGGAGGTGGTCTCTTGTAGCTGATAAAGTTTGGGGGGCGTTTAGAAGTCGTCTGTTACATGGCATGTTATTGTAGTCTATACTGGCATGCTCCGAAAAGACGAAGTTAGCCTGTTGGATTTAGTTTCCAGAAGGGCTTATTACGTCTTTGAATTTTTTTTTTAACATTATGGTGCCTGGAACCGTCAAGGAAATGC
>CM031610.1:76585662-76590662 GCA_018398815.1 Conus ventricosus | reverse complement strand
GCGCTCGGTTGCAAGATAATTAGAAAACACTTGCCCGAATGTACATTAAAATTTTAGATGATAGTGTCAGTTTTACCAGCGTGCAACCATCGAGGTCTCTACTTTCAGTATTGATTCCACGCTTACAACAAACCCATCCAACAACATGTAATGTCTAAGCCCATCGGCAAACGAGCATCAACAATCATGGTTTGAGTTAGTTTCACATACGGAGATCATGGAAAGCCAGTCTTTGACCTAGCCATGGTCGACTGCATGACATGGGGGCTGGCTTAGACAGACGGTGTAAAGGTCTGCTTCGTGTGGTTAATTAGTTTAACGCACTTGTGGCTGCTACAGGTTCGATCGACGACTCGCATCCATGGAAAGGTAATCTTTCAACCCGATCACCAGCCTGCTCCACAGCCCGAACTCTGAATGGAAACTGTCAGGTAGTCTGTTTTGTTTTGCATGCTGATTCGTTTTCTTGTCTGGCTCAGCCCTGGTATGGCCCTTTGCGGTCGGCTGGACTATAAGCAGTATTATCTCTCTCTCTCTCTCCCTCTCTCTCTCTCACTCTCTCTCTCTCTCATCTCTCTCTCTCTCTCTCTCTCTCGCTCTCTCTCTCTCCCCTCCCTCCCCTCTCTCTCTCTCTCTCTCTCTCTCTCTCTCCTCTCTCTCTCTCTCTCTCTCTCTCTCTTCTCCATGCCTGACTATGAAACTGAATTAAAGGGAAAAACAACAAGAACAACAAGAACCAAGTTATAGTGTGGTTTTTGTCAGAGACAACACACAACAACTACTACTACTCTTGCACTACTACAACTACTACTACTGCTGCTGCTGCTGCTGCTGCTATTACCACCACCACCACTACCACCACTACTATCACTTCTACTACCACTACTACTACTACTACTACTACACTACTACTACTACTACCTACGACTTCTACTACTACTACTACTACTGCTACTGTTCCTGCTGCTACTATTACTATTACCACTACCATCTCCCAAGACAATAAATAACCTTTCCTCTTTTAATATTTTTTTTTAAGCTCACAGAAAAAAAGAAAGACCAGAAAAAAGTAGCTGTTAGTTTCTGAAAAGATCTGTCCAGCGACCCTGTTAGAAACCCGTGCCAGACCGTTTTTAGCCCGTCAAAGCGACAAGCACTTCAAACCCTCGGTCTTTTAATGGACCTGACAACTCTCGAACGATTCTCACTCAACCCCCCAGCTCTTGTTCCCCAAAGGAGTTTTTTTTCTCGGTATACTCCCCCTACCCCCCTCCGCTATTGGCCGCCCAGACCCTGAATCGTTGGAAGCCTATCCAGCGTGATGGAGTCTGGAGTGGAGGGCTAATATTTGTAGCGTGGGTATTGACTTCTGGATTTCAGAGTCTGCTTGGCTTGTATGTGTGTTGGCCGAGTATGTTCGCACCTCTCCACTTTACGACTAAGCCTCTTTTCAGGGCTAAAGAACATAACCTTGACAAGGCTAGATTTGAAGGGGTTTGAGCTGGGGGTTGTTGTAAAGGTTTCGAACCCTTCTCTGTCATCTTTAGCGAGGTGAAATAGCGAGAATAGGCAAAATACAAAGAAGCACACGAATGTAAAGAGATATAGGTTTGGCGGATAACTTGATGGGGAAATCGTCCAGTTATTGTTCGTCTCGCTCGGCAAGTTTGATTATCAGTCGTCTTTATGTTGTCCTCGCCCTCTGCCTCTGTAATGTATTTTTTTTTTTACTGCTTTGAGGAGTCCAGTCCAGTCATGTTGTTTACAGGAAAGCGAGCACGGAATCCATAGCAAGACTGCAAGCCAGTTACAATCAAAATGATGTACAACTTAAAACCCTAGGACTCAAAACTAAGACCCAGTCAGGACCAGAAAGAAAAAGATCAGTCGAGAACAAAGTTTATAATCATATTAAGTTTCTAGTCAGATGGAATGAAAAGTGTTGATTTAGATAAAAGTCACTAATCCGATGGGATAATTCGGAAAACCCTTCATAGAAATGGCAGCGAAATGTATGTGCCTACACCTGTTTTTTGATGCAGGCTGTTTTGTGCAATGGCAAGAACGTTCACACAATGCGACGAATCACACACTTACACACACACACACACACACACACACACACACACACACACACACACACACACACACACACACACACGAAAAACAAAGACCGAGTTTAAGCAACCTATTTTCTAATTCAACTTCTCCGTTTAAGATCCGATTCATCTTCGACAAGAACCAAATAAGTGTTGTCTTAAAGAGCAAGAGATGGAAAAAAAAAGAAACCTTTTCGAATCGTTTTCCCGCCATTATTTTTGTCCCCACACACCAACAATAGTAGCGTCCATATGATTGGCAGGAAATTGTCGCTTCTCTCACATCCTATTGGTGTATACATATATCCCCCTTATGCTTTTATATTTGTGAATCCATGCTTCCCCTCCGGAGCCTGCCCACCAATTTAAAACCCGATCTTTAGGGTGGTGTTTTTTTTTTTTTAGAAGCCGGAAGGAATTCCTTTCCTTTAATAAGATTTTTGTCTTAGTGTTCTCGTTTCTGTTTCAGTTCCGCTCGGGGACCGTACAGCAAAGGATTCGCGCTGCCGGCTTCCCCCTTCTCCGAGTCACAACGAAGTACTGAAAGGGGGGCCCCACCACCTATGCGTACAGAACTTCCCGGTGTCGTGGAAACCCTATTTGGCAGCCAAAACAATCGTTCAGGTAAAAATTCTTTTTCCATAATTCAGTTTTTAGTTATGCGTTTACTATAGACATTGTTATGATTTTGTGTTTGGAGGAATGTAAGTGCGAACCTTTATCGACTGGCAAGAATTACCCTATAACTGATAACGCGGCCACAGTTTACTGGGCTTTAAAAGCGTGAACAAACCATGCCTGTCCCTCGAGAGATGCCTAGTCTGTGTTATTGTGCTCCCGCAGCTTATTTTTCCCATGTCCCTTCTTTAGGCATTGAATTACAGCTGGTTGCTATATTTCCAGTACTTTCGTAATTCAGTCTTCGTTTTTGGTTTTAAGTGGTATTGCTGTTTCATTTTGTAGAACAAGCGACTGCAGTGACACTGACCAGCCTTTTGCAATGGCAAGAAACAACACCGATACCACCCGCTGATTCATCAAAAAAGGCAGCGAACCACAGCCAATGTTGTAAGTATTCAACTCTCTCTCTCTCTCTCCCCTCTCTCTCTCCCCTCGTCTTCTCTCCTCTCTCTCTCTCTCTTCTCTCTCTCTCCTCCTGTGGTGTGTTGTTGTGTGAAGACTGGAGAGAGAGAGGAGAGAAGAGAAGAGAGAGAGGAAGAGAGAGAGGGGAGAAGAGAGAGAAGAGACTAAATGTTTTATGACAGGTTTACCTACTTTTAATAACCAATCAACCCATTTTTTGGGCCCAACATCAACAAGACAACCTCAAAATATTACTAGTGTATTCCATCACTTTAATGATGCTCTCTCTTCCTCTCTCTCTCCCCTCTCCCCATCCTCCTTTTCTCTCTCTCTCTCTCTCTCACACACACACACACCCCACACACACACACACACACAACCCAGAACGTTGATGTTTTTTTAAACCTTTTCAGATTACACCAGACCTTGTCAGTGAAGTGTGCAGCTCAATGCAAGCAGACAAATGCCTTCGGGATGAGACAAGACAGTCTATTTCACAAGCAGCAAGTGAGTACAGATTATACTCATCAGCTAATCTAACCAGAACTAACATCACATATATTTCCAAGCACTGTAATGCATGGTAAAATATTGAAATTTTGCTAAAAACTTTCATCTTATTGTTCCCCCAACAATACAAAACCATTTTCTGTATTTTACCATGTTTAATGATACACTTATAAGTAGAACACCTCTCTCACTTTCACACACACACACACACACACACACACACACACACACACCACACACACACACACACAAAACACACATACACACACACACACACAATGCTAAATAAATGTAAGGAAATTCAATGATACTGTAAAAAAATGTATTATGAGAACATCCGCTGTTTTTTGTCTTAACAGGAGAGGCTCCCTATTCAGGACAAATGTCTTTTCTGAATGACTGCTTGCCTACAAAAGGACGCTTTCCAAATGCTGCCGCCGAGAAGGCTTGGGCAACTTCCACAGAGCCTTCAGGAAAAAGATTCAGAACTGTCCACAGACATTGGATTGTCTCGAGAGCAACCCTTTCAAGCTGGTCTTAGCTATTTAAGCGGTTTGATTCAGCTAAACACTTTCACAAAGTGCAACCTGCAGCATACACCCTTCCAGCAGGCAGGCAGTCCAGTTCAATTTAGAGACACCATTCAAAACATTTTAGAATACATGGGAAGTATATAGTACAAAAAAACAGAAAAGCAGTGAAGAGACACAAAAAAGAGCAAGGCAGTTCATTTTGACATAGTTCAGTGTCTCAAACAAGACCAGGTAGAGGATGCAGGAGCATCAAGCGAACGCCCCAAAACAATGACATCTGTTCTGGACAGAGGGGGGCTAGTACACGTCAAAACCCTTTTGTGACAGCGCTATTAGAGCAGTTAAAATGTACCTGTAGAAAAAAACAATACATACATTATAGATGCATACATTATAGATACATACATTATAGATACATAAATATAAAATTATAGATTTCATTCAAATTTTAGATACATACACTATAGATTCATTATGTAGATACATTACACCGTACAACAAAGCATGCTCTTCAATTGCTCCAGTAATATTATTTGTACATACATGTTTTGAATTCTGCGATCATTTTCCCTTCTTTTCTCTTTCCGTTTTTTATGACAAAATATAAACCCTAAATGACTTACTGATATAAATTGTATGTTTTTGCTTACCGGTGGTTTCCCTTTTTGTTGGTTTTGGAGTTCAATTGTTCGAACCGGCAGTAACTCAGTGGGCAGGCTGCCTTCAATGAGTCTCCTCAGTTTTTCCCCCCAGGACCTAGAAACATAGCGGAATA
>CM031610.1:76578162-76580662 GCA_018398815.1 Conus ventricosus | reverse complement strand
TGTGTGTGTGTGTGTGTGTTGTGTGGTGTTTTTGGTGTGTGTGTGTTGTGTTGGTGGTGTTGTGTGTTTGTTGGGGGAGAGGAGGAGAGGATAGAGAGAGAGAGAGAGAGACAGACAGACAGAAGACAGAGAGGGCCTTTTTCGGCTTGTCCCAGGTAATTCGTTACATAAACGGCGGCGCAGTTTGCTGTGTCAAACCCTGAGGTGTTATGCCATACCTCTTCGTCACATCGCGGCAAATGTTGTCCACACACTGAATGCGTGACCGGGGGCCCCTTGGGATCCCCCTCGGCCCAAACAGCCCCAAAGGGTAGGCCGAAGAAGCTTTTGTCAGCTACCCCGGGGGGTAAGAACTAAGATGGGAAAAACAATGGATGGTTAAATTTTAAAATGAAAAGAAGCGGTTTCAAAGTGGGGAAAGGAGGGGGCAGTGAAGCGTGAGATCAAAGAAAACGTTACTGGGCCCGCCTCACGAACGGAAACAAACGTTTGAAATAGATAAGCGTTTCGCCGTTGGTTTTCTTCGGGTTTTGTACAAAACAATTAAAGAGTTAAAAACATCAGACGCGCAAAAGAGGAGATGAGTGACTTGTTTCATTTGAGTTTTTAGTGTTGGTGGGGTTTTTTTTTTCTGGTTTTTTTTATTGCACGAAGTCAATAGGTTGAAGCGGGTTGTGTCTATTTTTAAAAAGTCTTTGTTCCCTGCGTTTTTTTTTTGGTCCAGTAACTTTACTTTAGTCGAAAGGGAGTAGATTTTTGTCAGCCTGGGCCCTTTTTCGCGCTTTAAGAATTGCTTCGTGTCTGTCAATCGTGTTTTTGTGTGTTCAGTTGTCAGTTTGCTTTTTGTAATATCCCTTTTATCTCTCTCCCCCCGTCTCTCTTGTCTTGTTTTTCAGTATCTTTCTCTCTCTCTTTTTCTCTCTCTCTCTCTCTCTCTCCCCCCCTCTCTCTCTACCTTTCTCCCCCCCCCCCCCCATTCCTCCTCTTCTTTTATGAAAATGCATCACACACACCCGGGACCTTGCGACCCTGCTCTCTCCGTCTCTTTTGTATCCTCTCACACACACACACACACACACCACACACCACCACACCACACACACACACACAACCACACACACACCACGCGCGCGGCGCGCGCGGGGCCCCCCAAAGCATACACCAACAAGATATTTAAAAGCGTCCCCTGAAAATACAACGCTACACACACCTTCATACACACGCAAAAAACGTAACCATGCAAAAACACACCTCACACATCTAGCAAACCACACTTTGCCGCGCACACCAAAACCACACACACACACCACACACACACCACACACACACACACACACACCCCACACGCACCACGCACGCAGCACGCACGCACGCACGCACGCCCCCACGCATGAGCACGCACGCACGCACGCAGACACACCAAAGTTATATATATTTATATTATATATATATATATATATATATATATATATATACCACAACCCATATACACTCACCCACGCACGCACCACAACGCGACCCGCCCCGACGCACACACACAACACACCACACCCCACACACACACACCACGCACGCACGCATGCAGCACGTAGCACGCACGCGCGCGCGCGCGCACACAACACTACAAACACCAACACACAAAACACATACACAACACTCTCTCTTCTCTTTCTTTCTCTCTTCTCTTCTCTCTCTTTCTCTCTTCTCTCACTCACACGCGCGCGCGCGATTTTCGTGTTCCTTTTTTCTGTTTTGGAAAGCCGGGAAAACGATCAACAGTGCTTGAGAAAAGGGTTTAGCAGGCTTACGCATCCAGCATGTCCATCAACATCCTTTTTCTTCCAGTTCAACTTCGAATTTGTGTGTGTTTTCATCGCAGTTATTGCCGCTTGATCGCCGTTGCCACCAGCATGGCGGCATCAAGGGTATTTTTTCTTTAGCTTTTTTTGTACGAATCCGGCTTCAAAGTTGAGAAGGAACCCCACACTTTGATTCGGCTTGAAAAAATAGTTAACCCGAAAGGTGGGGGTGCCTCTTTTTGGAGTGCCCCAATTTGCAGTGGGTTGTAACGGCGGGGTGAACCTGAAATGCAGTCCCCCAAATTTTGGGGGTCGACAAAAAAAATTAGAGAAAGGGAAGTAATGGAAAAGAGGGGGGGGGGGAGGGGGAATGTTTAGGAGGAGAAGGAGGAAAAAGAAATGGTGGGAAGAAGAAGAAAAAGAAGAAGAAGGAGGAGGAGGGGAGGGGGAGGAGGGAAAAAGAAAAAGGAGGAGGAGGAGGGGAGAAAAAATCAAAAATGGGTTTGAAAAGAGGAAGACGACGACGCGACAACTCGACGACCTGAGAAGAAGAGAAGAAGGAAAAAGAAGAAAGAAGAAGAAAAGGAAAAAGGAGAAGAAAAGAAAAAGAAGAAAGCGCAGCCTGGGAGACAGCAGTTGGCAGCGCAGGAAAAAGAAAAAAGAAAGGAAAAAGAAGCGAAGAAGAAGAATAAAAAACAGAA
>CM031610.1:76570239-76573062 GCA_018398815.1 Conus ventricosus | reverse complement strand
CTACAGTTTGTCTTGTGCACATTAAAGGTGATTGGCTCATCTAAATTCGGATCATGGATGTTGAGTGGAACCAAATTTCATGCATTGTGAGAATCGGATGACAGTATTTTGCAATATCCCAATTAGTGACACTTCTACACTATGCCTTATCACTCTCCTCCTCCTCCTCCTCCTTCTCCTCTCCTTACACATCCACCCCCTCACGCATCATGCATCCACACACACACACATACACATACACACATACACACACATACACACGCACGCACACACACACACACACACACACACACACACACACACACACACACACACACACACACACACACACACACACACACACACACACACACACACACGCACGCACGCACGCACACACACACACACACACACAACACACACACACACACACACACACGCACGCACGCACGCACGCACGCACGCACACCCCCGCTGAAACAAGAGATGTGACACTTGCTGCGGTATTCATTCCAAACTCACAGCTCATAGGGAATGGTTTGTGAAGAGACTGGATAGTTGCGTCGTTCATTCTTTATTGATAGACCGTGGTCTCTGTCATTGCAGACCGGCTGATAGACCGTGTGTCTGGCACTGCAGACCGGCTGTAGTTTGGTCAGCACGGTGTCTCTGTGTCACAGTCGGTCTGGCTGGGGTGTGTTGTATTTTTCGACAGATTGTATCCCTGAGGGGGCCGGAATAGTTCAGTTGGTAGAGCGGCCGGATCGTGATCCTGGGTTGCGGGTTCGAATTTCGGTACAGGGGGATTTTTTCCCTCGGAGTTAACATTGGTTCTGACTCCATTTCCCATACAGTCCTTCGAATGAAATATAAACCGAGGTTCCGTGTGTGAACGCACGCATAAAATCTTGCACACACGTAAAATCCCATCACCAAAATTTCGGAAGAGAAGGCCAGGTTGGCCGTTGGTATGGATGACACGTTACACATAGTATGCACCTTCCCCGAAGATGGAGTATGGCTGCCTTAATGGCGGGATAAAAACGGTCATACACACAAAACACTACGGCCTGTCTATACAGGCAGTGTCCGCAGGAGTATCAGCCTGCGTACGCAGAAAGAAAGAAAGAAAGTATCCCTGAAATTGTTAATTGTAGAAGGGATGTTGTTTGTTCGTAATCGTAGCTCTGGTATAATTTCTCTCATGGTGGAGATGGTGTCTCTTGCAATATGAAAATAGACTGTGGCTCTGTTGGTCTATTTGCTGGTAGGCTGCTGTGTTTTATTTTGGCAGCATGCACATCTGAATATGCTGGTCTGAGAGCTGTGAAGGTAAACTGCAGAGTTGAAAAGGGAATGAAAGCTGTGATGTGGTGTGTGGTTGTGTGTGTGTGTGTGTGCGTGCTGTGCGTGCGTGCGAGCGTGCGTGCGTGCGTGCGTGCGTGCGTGCGATCGTGCGTGCGTGCGCGCGTGCGTGCGTGTGCGTGCTGGTTTGCGAACAGTTTTATCTTTTGACATCGTGATTGTTGCTAAACCCAGAGACCTTACACTGGAGTCTTTTGCAGATGGTGAACCAAGTCACCTTGTGATAGTGAGTGAACAGTTACCTCCCCTTCAATATGTCTTCGTGAGTGTCTTCCCTTCTTTCTCTTTTCTTGTCGTTTTCTTTGCTTTTGTTTTTTTTTGTTTTTCCTTTAAGATTACTTTTATGTCTTTGTTTTGCTTTTGTTTTTCTGTCGACCTTTTGTTACACCTTTGATTCTTTTAATAATTTCTTTACATATATTTCCTTTAGTTGTGTGTTTAATTCTTCATTCCTTTTTTGTGGAAAAGAATAGTTGTCATTGTATTAACATCGACTTCTTCCATTATTGTCCTCGCTTTTCTTCTTCAACATATTCTGCTTCTGTTAAATAAAGCTCCTTTGTTTAATACATTGTCACCATCCAAATACGTTTTTGGACATATACGATGTCTTCTAATCTTTACAAGAGGTATCAACGTAAGTGTACTCAAATTAATTTGTTTTCGAGTTTCTCCGTCGTCTTCGCTAAAGACTGACATTTACGTTGCGTGAATATTTCTTGCTTTTTTTTTTTCCCAAATCCTCTCTCTCTCTATCTCTCTCTCTCTCTTCACTCTCTCTCTCTCTCTCTCTCTCTCTCTCTCTCTCTCTCTCTCTCTCTCCTTATTCTTGTTCTTCTTCTTTTCATCCTATCCCCCTCCTCCTCGTCCTCCTCCTAATTACCCCTTCTTTTCAAGCAAACGATGAAAAATAGAGAAAGACAAAAAACAAATAGTGAAGCAATTATCCAGCGAAGAAAAAAGAGTAGGAAGAATAACCAGAAGTGTTGACAGTCCAGAATTCCTTTTAAGAGCAAACTCCAATTTTTCTACAACTTACAGACACTGACTACACACACACACACACACACACACACACACACACACACACACCACACACACACACACACGCACGCACCGCACGCACGCACGCACGCACGCACGCACGCACGCACGCACGCACGCACGCACGCACGCACGCACGCACGCACGCTCGCACGCACGCACGCACGCACGCACGCACGACGCACGCACCACGCACACACACACACACACACACACACACACACACACACACACACACACACACACACACACACACACACACGCGGTTTGCGGTTATCTCTGGTGTGAAATTGTATATGCTCTCTCTCTCTCACTTTCTCTCTCTCTCTCTCCTCTCTCTCTTCTCTCTCTCTCTCTCTCTCTCTATCTCTCTCATCTCTCTCTCTCTCTTCTCTCTCTGTGTGTGTGTGTGTGTGTGTTGTTTTGTTCTTCGAT
>CM031610.1:76545239-76555239 GCA_018398815.1 Conus ventricosus | reverse complement strand
TTGAGATGAATCAATTAAATCATTATCTTCGACCCATTCAGTAAGTCTTTTATTAAGGATATAACTGTACAACTTACCTCCAATATCGAGCAAGGAAATACCCCTGTAATTGTCAGGACAATCAGGATCACCCTTTTTATACACAGGCAGAATGATAGACTGACACCAACTTTTAGGAAAACTACCAGAATCAAACAGTTTATTGAAGTATTGAATTAAAAATGGAATGACTTCTTGAGATGAGTTTTTATAAAATTCACCACTTAATCCATCGGGACCAGATGCTTTTCCATATTTCAAAGCTTTTATAGCATCCTCAATTTCCCATTGCTCTATCGCTCTGTCTAGTGGAGCACAGTCCAATTTTGTGTGTCTACAGGCAAGTTAGTTTGAAACGTTTCTTCAAAATCTGGTAAATCAGTATCGTTAGATAGATCACTATTAAAAAACCATCTTGAAATGATCAAACCATTCACCAGAAGTGATCGAATTATGCTTTAATTCTTTAGATATAAGAACAGATTTAACAGTTCCCCAAAAACGTTTAGGATCGCCACTACTATTCACAAGGGTATCTAGAATTGAGTGTTTATGTTCGGATCTCTTAACGCTAAGCAGATTTTTATACTGTCTCCTTGAAATCACATACATATATCTGTAATATATCATTTGTAGCTTTTTACTATCATTGTCAACATCATTTTTTACAATACTGTTGCAAACTCTGTGAAATGTTCGTAAAGCTTTACGTACTTCACGTCTTTTTTCTGCACATACTCTGTCAAACCATGGCTTTTGTCTGAAACTATCTACCCTAAATGTCTTTAACATACTTTTTCCAGCCATCTTGAGACCACCAATGAATGAAGCTAATGATGCATCAATATCAAGATCTATTAAATTACTAGCATCTTGAATTAGTTTTCGTAACATCATTATCATTAAACATTGCACAATAATCATTTTTCTTTTCATTATTCCACACAAACTTAATAACTTTACTTGTCGTAGAATGGGTCGAGGTGGGTTTCAGTTCAATGGCCTTAGGTACTTCAAGAAACATCTCTACAGGCATATGTTTTGAGTCAGTTCTGGGAATAACGTTTAAATATGAACCCGCATGAAACATACATTCAGATACAATAAAGTAATCAATAACACTACATCCATTATAGGCAATGTAAGTGAAGTTCCCCCCTCATCACCCAAAACAAGTCCGTTCATGATAATCAGGTTATATTGATCACATATTTGAAGTAAATATTTACCAAATTCATTTGTAACACCATCCTTTGACTCCCTACAAAATCTTGTACACAGCTTTGAATCCTCTGTATTTTCACCAATAAAGTCGTCTATGGAAAATTCAGAAACACTACCATTGCCTGTTCTGGCATTCAAATCTCCAAAAACAATGAGAGGTAGTTCACCATATTCTTCAAATAAATCAGCGATACAGTTATCCAAAAAACATAAACCATTATCAATTTCAGTTTCAGCATAATAAACACTATTTGAAGGTGGGATATACAAACCAATCAAGAAACAGTCAGAATAAAAACCCGTTAGTAGTTTCGATATCTTGAGAACCAAGCAGTTGTCATATTCAATTGTGACATGTGTAATAAATCTAGTCAGCTTTTCTTTACAAGAAGTGCAATTCCACCGGACAGTCTAGCGGTAACGGAATCAGAAACTTGAATACCAGGAGAAATATATACATCATGATAAGGAAACAAGTGACATGGGAAGGAAACTGAAAAAGTTTCAACGAAAAGAATGAAATCATAAACAGACACAAAAGAGCGAACCTCATGATCATATATTGTTGACATACCTTCCACGTTGTAAGTTAAGAACCGTAATGTTTTGGCATCTTTTAAAATGCCAGATTGTTGAGCCGTGGGGTGATTTGAAACACAGGCAGGGCCGAATTCCTAGCTACTAGAGGGGGCAGGGGCTGTACGAGGAGTGGTAGTGAATGTGTCTGTCAGGTGTGTTTGGCGACATTTGGCTCTGCTTCGGGTTTGGGGTGGGTGGCATGGTGATTTGACTGGGGTTTCGTTTTCAAATGAAACTTGAGGAATGAAGTACGAACAGGCAGGGACTGGTCACTAACTAAAGGAGACTGCTGGGACTGAAACAAGGGCTGAGAAAAGGACTGACTTTCAACATCGTCGGAGTTCCAGGTATCCACAGGGTCTAGAACGGAGGAATGGTCGGCAGAAACAATTCCACTGGACAAGAAACCATTCAATTTGTCCGATGTCACAGGCACAGTATGGGCAGGTGGACCAGCATGAGTATATACACTGTTTTGCGAACATGCACTGAGCGGTGGAGGAGCGCTGATCACACTGGAAGCCGTGGTGGTGCGGGAGAATGAGGTGACACTTCTCTGGTAGACGGAAGGTTTATCAGCGAGTTTATCACTCACACTGTCCACTGAATCAGCTGCGAGGGTCTCCTGGCTGGCAAGGTCCAGGTCCTGTGGAACAGCAGCACCGTCACCAGAAGCGGAAGGAGCAGGACTTGGTGAAGCTGTCTGGCGAACACTGGCCTTGGTTCGCGGCGCTCTCTGAGGACGTGGCGTTGGGGCTGAAGAGGGAGGGCAGGACGCGGAGCGGGATGTCGGGCAAAGCGCAGCGCAAGAGGATCCGTCGTTCTGCTGAGCTGAGGCATGTGGACGTCTGAGGGCAGGAAAGGATTCCATATCAGAGGGAGGAGGTGGGCTGACAGATTGCCGCGGCTGGTTTTTCATTTCAGCGTGATGGCTTTGCGGAGAACGTTGTCTGCCAGCACGGTATCCAGAGAGAGAGAGAGAGAGAGAGAGAGAGAGAGAGAGAATCTGATATCCTTTCAAACCAATATAGCCACCAGAATGGTGCCGTTTTTCCATCGCCATTTTGTCAAGGGTTTCAGTTTCAGTTTCAGTTTCATCAAGGAGGCGTCACTGCGTGCGGACTAGTCCATATACGCTACACCACATCCGCTAAGTTTTGAGACCACACTACGCATGATTTGAAGCTGATGGATAAATGAATCAACAACAAAGATGAGAGAATTGAAGAAGAGTGTCTCGTGGCTACGACTCAGCGGATGTCTGACCTGCGCATTAGCCAAACGCGCTGGTCAGACCTTGAGTGCCTACCTACCATTTTGTGTGTGTGTGTGTGTAGTGGATGTACACGTGTGTGTATGATGTGTGGGCATGGGCCCATGTGTGTGCGTGGGCGCATGTGTGTGTGTGTGTGTGTGTGTGTGTGTGTGTGTGTGTGTGTGTGTGTGTGTGTGTGTGTGTGTGTGTGTGTGTGTGTGTGTGTGTGTGTGTGTGTGTGTCCGTCCGTAGTCAAAATGTGTTCCACTCGCTCCAGACAAAACTACTGGGCCGATCTTTCTGAAAATGTGCATTTCCTCGTTCCCATTGTAAAGTACTCCCTGTTCTAAAAGAACTGGGAGTACAAAAAAAATCCAATAGGTCTCCAGAACAGGACTGTTAGAACTGATCGTTTTGCAGAAAAGAAACGATATACCAAACAGCATGAATCGTTTAATTTTCAATCTTACTTAAGTTTATAAAGTATTCAAGACTCTAAATTCTGAAGACAAAACAAACATATATTAGTAGAAAACTTCAAAAATAAGAACGGGACAATTGATTTTGTTTTTCTGGATTCTTTTCTTCGCTATTAGCCTGTCGTGTTAAGGTAATGTAGTTTGCCAAAGGATGGTCTCCTTGATTGATCGGCCCATAAACAACTAAAGTTATTCCGAAAGGGGACAAAATCTTCATGATGTGATCTTGATCAAGCTTCAACCCGTACACCGCCCTGCAATCGATCTTGCCAGGTAGCGGGATTACGGTGAAGGGAGAAGATGATGCTCCATGATTTCACAAGCGCTCTCTCTTCTAATCCCTTTGGCTATCATTGGAGTGGTTACTATCGGAACAACGGGCACGGAGATGTTGATCTGTCTCTGTCTCTGTCTCTGCCTGTCTGCCTGTCTGTCTGTCTGTCTGTCTGTCTGTCTGTCTCTCTCTCTCTCTCTCTCTCTCTCTCTCTCTCTCTCTCACACACACACACACACACGCACACACAACACACACACACACACACACACACACACACACACACACACACACACACACACACACACACACTCACACTCACACAAATACACACAACACACACACAGACACATACACATGCAAGCACGCACACATGCACGCACGCGCGCACGCACACACACACACGCACACACACACACACACACACACACACACACACACACACACACACACACACACACGCAGGCACGCACACACACACGCACGCACGCACGCACGCACGCACAAACACACGCACGCACGCACGCACGCACACACACACACTCACACACACACACACACACACACACACACACACACACACACACACACACACACACACACACACACACACACACACACACACACACACTCACACACACACACACACACACACACACACACACACACACACACACACACACACACACACACACACACACACACACACACACACACACACACACACACACACTACTTCGTCGTTAAAAAGGTAGCTAGTTTCAGAGAAACACAAATAATGTGCTAAAAGAATGAAAATACAAAGATAAAAGCGGAGAGAGAGGACAGAGAAAAGAGAGAGAGAGAGAGAGAGAGAGAGAGAGAGAGAGAGAGAGAGAGAGAGAGAGAGAGAGAGAGAGAGAGAGAGAGATTCAGATTCAGATTCAGATGTTTTATTCTTACAGGCCTTGGCCCCTCAGAAGGGGGATATACATGAAACATAACAAAGTCGCTATACGAAACTAATAATAATGATTACAATCCACAAATGCTTCGCCGTTTGAAAGCTTTGAATAAAAATACTGCGAACTGCTTTACAGTGTTTTCATTTGCAGATGACATTAACAAAGTAAGCTTGAATAAGCAAGGTCTTGTATAAAATTTTGGGGGAATAAACTTTTCTCTTATATCCTGTAACTCTGGACAAGTTAATGCGAAGTGTACTTCATCTTCTCTTGACTGTCGACATAATGGACACAGCAGACCAGAAACATTTACTTGTCTATAACGGCAGTGATGAACAAGAATATCAGAAACACCAACTCTAAATTTTGTCATCACAAACTTCAAGTGCCTGTCCATGGTCATTGACATATACGTTGGCAGAGAATGCACATCAATAAATGTTCTATAGAAACTAAACCTGTCACTATTCTGAATATGAAAATTCCAGTCTTGCCACCTGCAGTCAATTAGTCTTTCTTTAAAGATACGAAGAAAACTGTTCATATCTCCGACACCTTGGTTAAGCCATACGTACCCGAAACCATGTTCATATAATTTCGCCTTAACACGTGACACCCAGTTCATCTTGCCTCTATTATCTAGTTCTACTAGCATTTTACAAGCTTTATAGGGTAATCTATGTTCAGCCATCTGAGTTAATTTGAGCCAGTACTTGATACATTTAACAGTAAAATGCAAAGATATGGGATATCTGTTAGTCTCTCCATACACAAGATCATTTGGGGTTTGTGATGATACACCCAAGAACTTTTTAAAGCAAATAAATGAACCTTTTCGCATTGTGCAGCGGCAGCATGAAGACCCCACAGTTCAGCCCCATATTGTAGCATAGGCAGGATTTGAGCATCAAACAATTTCAAAAACAAAGCAAGAGATTCATTATTCAGCTTCGACAACTTCTTCATAAAACACAGCAATGCATTTTTGGCTCTGCAAGCAATATCTTTACATGCGAAAGTGAAACTTAATCGCGTAGAGAAATATACACCTAAATATTTATATACATTTACAACAGGCATATTTGCCCCATCATATGTCCATTTTTCCCGAGAGGAAAGGTAACCCCCTTTTCTGAAAACGATTATATTACTTTTACTCAAATTTACTTTCAGCTGGAGTGAATTAGCTGCCCTTTGCAAACTATTTAGTTGAGTTTGGAGGCCTATTACTGTCTCAGACATTAATGCCACGTCGTCGGCAAGCAATAGAATAAATATTTCCATAGCATCATTTACAAAATGGGCACCATGTCTTCCAGAGTTTATTACCTCCAAAGTCAGCTCATTAATGAATAAAGAAAACAAAACTGGGCTGCAAACATCACCCTGCTTAACACCTGATGTGCAATTGATATAATCAGTTAAAGCAGCACCACATCGTACCTTTGCCTTTACACAATCATACATACTCATAATGCATTTATGTATCTTTCCACGAATACCGTTTTTAAACAAGAGAGGCCAAAGTATGGTTCTATTGATAGAGTCAAACGCTTTCTCAAAATCGATGAAAGCAACATACAACTTACGGTTCAGACAAAATTGTTTTTGGATGAAAGCCAATAATGTGAACATATGGTCTATGGTGGAACGATTCTGTTTAAACCCAGCTTGAAACTCACATGTAATGTTGTTGTCCTCAACCCACACTTGAAGTCTTTTATTAATAATTGCACTATACAGTTTGCTGCAAACATTGCACAACGAGATTCCTCTGTAATTATTTGGATTGGTAACATTACCCTTTTTATATAGTGGCACAACAATTGACTCACACCAACTTTCAGGATATATGCCTCTCTCAAACAGAGAATTAAAAAATTTTACCAAAAATTCCATTACCAAGTTTGATTTGCAGGCATTTTTAATAATCTCCCCTATGACTTTATCCGGACCGGCAGCCTTGCGACTTTTCAGAGTTTTCAGCGCAATCAAAACTTCTCCTACTAAGATAGGTTGATTCAAATTATTTTCGCCGTCACCATCGTTATTTTCTCCATCATCATCACCATCATCATCATCATCAAAAGCACCAGCAGCAGCAGCATGTCATCATCATCATCATTATCAACATTGTCATAAACATCATCATTCTTAACAGCATCATAAGCACTTTGGTCACTATTACTTTCTCCCTGAACCAGAACATTATCAAACTTGTCTTTTCTTTCTAACAATTCTTTAAAGTGTACATACCAATCGCTTATGCTAATATCATTCGATGTCTGCCTTCTTGTTGCAGATATTTTACGCACAGATTCCCAAAAATCTTTTTCATTATTTACAGATCGTAATAAGTCAGTTAATAGAGTCTCATTAAATTGCTTCTCTTTTCTCTTTAACAAATGTTTATATTCACGTCTTGCCATACATAAAGAAGTGCGATCAGGTGGAGACAAAGTACGCTTAAATTTCGTCAACAAATTACGTACAGTTTTCTTTTCTGCACGACATTCTTTATCATACCAGTCGTCATCTTTCACGTGCCTACCAATGTATATTTGTTTCTTCATAAAGTCTGCTGCATCTTTTATACAATGATTAAAAACCTCAAGTGCTTCGTTGATATTTATATCTATTAAAGTGATCGCCATTTCAAACTGCCTTTGCATATCGTTTGAACAGATGTTGTCTCTGAACACATTGGTATGGGTTTCGTCCCATACAAACTTTTCGAGAATTTGAACATCATCCTGAACCAAATCTCATTATTCATAGGAAAGTGAATATATAATTCCAAAGACAAATGGTCAGATTCAATTCTATCAGACACATTCATTCTGATGCTATCAGACACTCTTGAATACAAATCATACGACAATAAAAAATAATCATCTACACTGTTACCATTATCAGCTATGTACGTGTAATGACCTTGAAGGTCATCCACACACATACCGTTCAAAATACACAGGTCAAAAACAGTGCACATGTTAAGTAACATTTTGCCATAATTATTAATCACACGGTCTTCAGAATTTCTGTTCAGGTTCAAAGGCCCACTCAAATGTTGATTAACAAAATCACACACATTGTATTCTAAGTCACAAGATATATTTGAGGTTCTGCTATTTAAATCTCCATTAATTACTATGTACATATCATGTTCTTTATTATAAAGCAAACAAACACATAAAAAATCTTCCAATAAAGAAACACCATTTTCATAATCAAAATGCACATAATATGGTGAGTTCTCTGGCGGTATATAAGCACAAACATACATAATGTGTCTTTCAATGCCTAAAAGGCATTTATTCCAACACAAAAGCATAAAAAAGATGAGACTCCACACATATAGGTTTGACAAAAGAACACAGCTCACTTCTTATCAAACATATAATTCCACCCGAACGTCTTCCGTGTGTCGACAGTTTAACAGCAGGCTTACAGAACAATGTGTACCCTTTAAAAATGGGCACCTGAAAATCTTCTACAAACGTCTCAACTAAACAAACAAAATCAAAGGAACAAACATACGAAACAAAATCATGATCATGTATTTTTGTGAGTAGTCCATTAATGTTCCAATGAAGGAAAGAAAAGGGTTTCGTTTTATTACATACATTAGCATCATCAAACTCATTATTCATCACTGACGAGGTCGATCCACACACATTTCCATTTGACACATCGTCTACAGAGCTGTTCACGTGTACCGGCGACACAGAAACCTCGTCACAGAACACGGGCGCACAGTTCTCACGTGGCGCTAACTCGCTGACACTGTCGCGCTGTGACAAGGCCACCGGCGTCGACTCAGTATGCGTTCCTTCCACAGCAGCGGACAAAAAACAAGGATAAATACAGGACCGGCCCAACCCCTATTTCATTACCACAAGACGATCACCCGAGTCCAACGTGTAACGAGTTCCGTCCACAAGGAGATGATCATGGATCATTGCGGCACGTTTCCCGTCACTTCTTGCCTGTTTAAGATGAGGGGTTAGTTTTCTTCTTATGTCTCTCACTCTTGTGGAAAAGTCCTCCCCTACAAAGATTTGGTGCCCTTGAGTTTCCGCTTAGCTTTAAGTATGTCCATTTTCTGTTTATAAAAAACACATCGTGCAATTATCGGGGAATCCGGTTTGGAACTGACACGATGGACCCTATCGAATTCCACATCGCGAGACAGTTCCAGCTGATCAGTGATGAGTTCCCTAATAATGTCCTCACACTGCGCGCTTGTCTCATTCTCCTTCCTGGCGAGACCATAGAAGAGGATGTTGTTTCGCCTGGACCTCCCCTCCAGATCGTCCGCCTTCCTTTCCAGGTTGTCCACTCTCGAGACCAGGTCGTCGTTCCTTCTCTGCAGGTCGTGGTTCTGCTGTCGAAGGTCGCCCACCTCCCGCCTCAGCCCTCTCATCTCCTCCTGCATGGCAGCATACCCCTCACGGAGAAGACGCATGTCCTGCTTGACCTCGTCAAATTTGCGGTCCATCGACTGGAACATGGTCATGAGGTCGGACAGGGACGGCTCCTTCACTGGCTGGTTAGAGGCGCCTCCCTGAGGGTTGACAGGTTTCTCCAGACTCACTCTGCCACTGCTCACCCCAGTGCTGGAGAATCGGGTCTGCCTGGTGCTGTCACGTCCTTGTGCAGGGTTGGGGCCAGGATTAGTTTCAATATCTCCACAACGAAGCAGAAGGCTCCCCCAGAACAAATACGTGAGGAGCAAGCCTGCCACAACACCGTCCATTCTCCTTTTCAGCTGCAATATGGCGACTCGCATTGAGAGTTTTTTGCGTAGCTCGCTTCATCATGAAGACCAGGAAAACGGGGAGAAAGGAGCACAAGAGGCCCCCAAAGTCCAACGCTCCAGATTGTCAACCTCGGGTGATGTCGATGGAGGAAGGACTAGCGCACAGCCCAAACACACTCACAGCTTGCTTACAATCTCATTCACATATCATGCATTCGTCACATCAAACCACTAGTAAAGTCTATAACTTTACTACACATGATCATAGAACGAAACATCAATGCATATGGAATCAAACAAAATAAAACATTCTCTCTTTCCTGAACTTCACAAAATCATTTATCTAAAACATCATTAACTAACCCGGGTATAAATAGATTTCTACTTTACCTGGCCAGGTGATCTTAACTATTCACGAATCACTGTCTTTTTCTTTTCCTTTTT
>CM031610.1:76535239-76540239 GCA_018398815.1 Conus ventricosus | reverse complement strand
CGTTGTCCATACAGACCTCATGGACAGTGAAGAACTGGTTGTGCATACAGACCTCATGGAGTGTGAAGAACTCGTTGTGCATACAGACCTCATGGACTGTGAAGAACTGGTTGTGCATACAGACCTCATGGACTGTGAAGACCTCGTTGTCCATACAGACCTCATGGACTGTGAAGAACTGGTTGTGCATACAGACCTCATGGACTGTGAAGAACTGGTTGTGCATACAGACCTCATGGACTGTGAAGAACTGGTTGTGCATACAGACCTCATGGACTGTGAAGACCTCGTTGTCCATACAGACCTCATGGACTGTGAAGAACTGGTTGTCCATACAGACCTCATGGACTGTGAAAAACTCGTTGTGCATACAGACCTCATGGACTGTGAAGAACTCGTTGTGCATACAGACCTTATGGACTGTGAAGAACTGGTTGTCCATACAGACCTCATGGACTGTGAAGACCTCGTTGGCCACTACTGGACGACGGTTCCGGAATAAGCGGACGCGGGGGGGGACGGTGGAGGGGGTGGATAAAGAGCAGAAAGACTGAAAGGGGGAGGGGGGGGGGGAGTAACAGTGGCAGCGAGGACGTGAGAGACGAATGAAGCGAGGAGAGGGAGGGGTGGGGGGAGGGGAGGAGGAGGTGTTGGAGGGGCGAAGGGGAGAAAATGAAAAGAGGTAAAGACATCGACCACTGTGCTATTGCTGTGGCATTGTCTGGCAGAAAACGGACTCGTGCTTGCCATGGTTCTGTGCAGAAATGGCCCCCTTCCTCCTCCCATTTCCTCCCCCCTCCCCCCTCCACCCCCCCCCCTCACCCCCACTCCCATGGCTTATAAAGACGTAACCACATTTCCTTTCCATTCCTCTCCTTGCTTATGAAGGAAGTAAGGGAAATGTCTTCACTGAAACATTTAATGGAGATGCGTGTGCGTTTTCGTGGGAGAGTAGGCGAACTAAAAAAAAAAAAAAAAACGCTAAAAATGGATCTCTTTAATAAAAGACATCTAGAAGGGTTTGTTGTTTTTTTCTAGGGAGGGAGAAATGGAGAGAGGGAGGGATGGAGAGAGAGAGAGAGAGAGAGAGAGAAGAGAGAGAGAGAGAGAGAGAGAGAGAGATGTACAGAATTTGCTTATAAGATGGGATAGGGTGAGGGGTGGGGTCAAAAGAGAGACACTGGACAGAAGAAGAAGAAGGAGGAGGAGGAGGAGGAGAAGAAGAAGGAGAAAAAGGAGGAGGAGGAGAAGAAGAAGAAAGAAGAAGAAGAAGAAGAAAGAAGAAGAAGAAGAAGAAGAAGAAGAAGAAGAAGAAGAAGAAACACACAGCAAAACAATAACAACAGGAACAACAACAACAACAACAAAAAGAGATGATTTGAAGCAGGAATTAAAAAAAAGTGTAAAAGAAAAGGTTGGATTCAAAGAGAATGTCGGTCAAACTTTTTTTTTAGCTGCCCGGATTGGGTTACCATTTTACCTTCTCTTGAAAGCCAGGCACTTTTTTATGTAATGTTCTTTAAACAGAATAGGAGAAATATAAGGAGAAAGAGGGGGGAAAAACGTTATGTAAAGGTTTAAGACAAGAGCTGTTATTTATGAAATTACATTGTTACTGCAAAATGCACGGTGCATGAGTACGGGTAAAGAGGCCCCATTGATGATTATACCAGATAACTCCAGAAGAACAAGAACAAGAACAAGAACAAGAACAACAACAACAACAACAACAACAACAACAACAACAACAACAACAGCAGCAGCAGCAGCAACAACAAACAACATGAAAAAGAAGAAGAAGAAAGAAGAAGAAGAAGAAGAAGAAGAAGAAGAAGAAGAAGAAGAAGAAGAAGAAAGAAAAGAAGAAGAAGAAGAAGAAGAAGAAGAAGAAGAAGAAGAAGAAGAAGAAGAAGAAGAAGAAGAAGAAGAAGAAGAAGAACAATAACAACAACAACAACAACAACAACAACAACAACAACAACAACAACAACAACAAGAACCAGCAGAACAAGAAAAAGAAGAGGAAGAAGAAGAAAAAGAAGCAGAAATATCAGTAGTGACTGAACAGTTTAACATTATCAATTTACAATACCAGCTTTTTCCGAAATAAAAGGGACAAAAAAACTTTGATACAGTTTTATAGTTCCTTAAATGTTCAGAGGAACAATCTACCTGAACATCGTGTGCTTCTTGGCCACTTACTGGTTACAGAAGAACAAGAATTCTCGTCAAAAGAAGACAGGAGATAAAGAGGAACTTAGAAGGGCGAGGATGTTACGTCTTTTCTTTTGAATTAAAAGAAAAATTACTTCCTATCAGTGAGTCTTCCCTGTTCCCAATTTGTCTTCCCTTTCACAAAACTAGGGCGCCCTCTTGTGAAGAAAAAAATGAAATCAGCAAATTCTGTGAGGGATTCGTCGAAAGATGGGGATGGGTGGGGTGGGGAGTGAAAAGATGCTGGGGAAGGTCTAAGGAGGAGCAGAGCAGGGGGGGAGGGGGGGGGTTGGAAAACGGGCAAAGAGAAAGGGGTGGAGCAGAATCAAAGATATGGTCCGGCCTGCCGATATAATTACATTGTCATAAAGGGAAGAGCATTCTTTGCATGGCCTCCACCGACATTATGCTACCAGCCACACAAAGGGAGATAAACGTTTAGAACGGACAGTCACAGAGAGAGAGAGAGAGAGAGAGAGAGAGAGAGAGAGAGAGAGAGAGAGAGAGAGAGAGAGGGAGAGAGACAGACAGACAGAAGGACAGTCAGGCAGACAGACAGACAGACAGACAGAAGGACAGTCAGATGGACAGACAGACAGATACAAACAGATACAGACAGAGACAGAGACAGAGAGACAGAGACAACGAGGCAGAGAGAGAGAGCGAGAGATTGAGACAAATAAACAGAGACAGACAGACTGACAGACTGACAAATGGGCAGGCAGGCAGACAGATTAACAAGCTGACAGACAGATAGACGGACAGAAGCAATAGAAAGGTCTAGTATCCCCAAAAAGCAACACACATGACGGAGCAATCTACAAAATACGTCCAACATTCTAAAACATGAGCGCTAAACTCTTAACATCACTATGGTGGCTACATCGTTCTAGAACTGACAGTGCGAGCCAACTCTTAACATCAATATGGTGGCTACATCGTTCTAGAACTGACAGTGCGAGCCAACTCTTAACATCACTATGGTGGCTACATCTTTCTAGAACTGACAGTGCGAGCCAACTCTTAACATCACTATGGTGGCTACATCGTTCTAGAACTGACAGTGCGAGCCATTCCAGATTAAAAGCAAAGCAAAACATTGAATCAAAGACAAAAAGCACATAACATAAAAAGCTGTAGGAGCAATTGACATGGCAGAAGTAACGTCTTAAGTCCACGCCAAACTTCATGTTTTCGCCACCGAGCCAGCAAACTGTAACAACAACACGATAGACAAAATTAGAAGAAAATGTTGCTTTCTTACATGTAATCAGATTTTGAGGAACAGAATGTTGTGAAGACAAGCTAAAACAAACAAACAGTGGTGAAGGGACTACAAACAATGGAGAAAGGCAGCCACGATAAAGCTAGATTACAAACATTGAATTAAAAAAAGGCAGTGTCTAAGAGAGACAAGAAAATATTAAAAATGAAAGAAAGAAAGAAAAATGAAAGAAAGAAAGAAAGAAAGAAAGAAAAAAAAAGAAAAAAAAATGAAAGAAAAAGACAGAAAAAAACTTAAAAGATAGAAAGAAGAAAAGAAATAAAGAAAGAAATAGGAAGGGAAATAGAATGAAAGAAAAAACAAGAAAAAACTGAAAGTTAGAAAGCAGGAAAGAAATAAAGAAAGAAAAAAGGAAGGAAAATAGAAAAGAAAGGAAGAAAGAAAGCAAGAAAAGAAGAAAGAAAGAAAGAAAATGAACGATAAAAAGAACGAAAGAAAGAAAAAGAAAGAAAGAAAGAAACGAAGAACAAAAAGAAAGAAAGAAAGAAGGAAAGAAAGAAGCAAACAAATACAGAGAAAGAAAGAAAAGTATGCAAATTCCAAAAAGGCAGGGAGACAACTAGTTCTGAAAGAGCTGGCAGGAGAGTTCCATCTTTTTTTCGGCTGGTTCAATTCGGCAGAAAACGTTGATGACCTTTTCCTGTCCCTGCCCATCTCACAGTGTTTGAAGATCAATCTGAGCATTGCATGATAGCATTTTGCAGGGAAGGGAAGACAGGTCAAAAATGATCTTGCGCCGAATATGAGAAGATAAGTGGTTTCTATTTCTTCGTTTTCACTGTCCTAAATGTTATTTGTCTTTGCCTGAAGAAGACCCAAGAAGTCGAAATGCATTGTTTTGTCCTGTACTTTGTCTATGTCCTTGGCGGTAACTACCCCCCTCTCTTTCTAAATTTTGAACACAGAGTAATTTTCAGTTAACACAAACATCAAAAACGCTGTACTGGGAGATTACCTTGATTTCAGCAGAACGAATAACATCCTCCTGCCAGCAAAACCGTTCGGCATCATGACAATGCCAAAATGATGCTTCCATGTCAAACTATGGTAATAACCAAACCGCAGGATTCTTCAGTAAGTTTGACAAGAATGACATTCATATTGTTCAGAATGGCTGGAATACCAAGTTGTGGCGTGGATGTTTCCACAAATGAAATATGAAACAAATACTGAAGAAGAAGAAGAAGAAGAAGAAGAAGAAGAAGAAGAAGAAGAAGAAGAAGAAGAAGAAGAAGAAGAAGAAAAGAAGATTCATTTCATTGCAATCCTATCACAACCTGCCTCACCAGACAAGACCTCCCCTCTCAACTCATCTCACCCTCCTCCTCATCCCTCTTCCTCTCCAGCCCCCAGTCCCACCCCTACCCCCGCCAACCCTCTCTCCCTACGCTGTCAAAAGACAGTTGACAGGGCGTAGAGTATAAGCGGAACAACACTATTGAGAACTTACAGACCGAGAGAGCGAGTGGGTGGATTCTTGGAGGATGAGTAGAAGGAAGAC
>CM031610.1:76510239-76527739 GCA_018398815.1 Conus ventricosus | reverse complement strand
CTTTTCCCCTCTCCCCCCTTTTTTTTCACCTGTTCTTTTTTTTAATATTTTTTTCCCTCTTCGTTCCTACCCTATTTTCTTTGCCCCTGCCCTATCTTCATTGTCCCTGCCCCTATCTTATTCCCCTCCCCCTTCTTCATTGTCCCCCCCCTATTTCATTTTCCCTGCCCCTATCTTCATTGTCCATCCCCACTTCATGTCCCTCCCCCTATTTTTTTTTCCCCCCCCCAATTTCATCGCCCCTCCCCCATCTTCATTGTCCCTCCCCCATCTTCATCGCCCCCTGCCCCTTTTTCTTACCCTGCACTATTTTCATTGCCCCCTACCCTGTTTTCATTTTTTCCTGCCCCCTTCAAATTACCCTACCCGTCTATTGCCCACCCCATCTTCTTTGTCCCTTCCCTATCTTCATTGTCCCTACCCTATCTTCATTACCCTTCCCCCTATTTCATTGCCCTGCCCCTACTTCATTACTTTCCCCCCTTCTTCTTTTCCCCTCCCCCTTCTTCATTGTCCCTGCCCTATTTTCATTGCCCTTCCCCTAATTCATTGTCCCTCCCCATCTTCATTGTCCCTGCCCCTATCTTCAGTCTCTCTTCATTGTCCCTACCCCATCTTCATTGCCCCTCCCCTATTTTAAATAATAATAATAAAAATGGGTTTTTATAGCCCTTCCCAGGGCAAAAGGCTTTAAAAAGGCAAAAAAAAAATAAAAATTTGCTAAATGTAAAGAAAATCTTTAAAAAAACTAAAAAAAAATAAAAAAAAAAACAAAGGCTCCCCCTTTCTTCCCACACGCACACACACTCCACGCTAACAACAATCTAACATCGAAATAATAAACAACTATTTAGCGATCCACAGAGACAAAAAGAGTCAATAACTATCGGTAATAATTTCCCTTTTTAATATTGTTTAAAAAGGTGGGTTTTCAGAGAGGTTTTTGAAGGAAAAAAAGGGTTTGAAAGTTTTAAAATATGGGGAGTTTTTTCCAAGTTTGGGACTGCGTAAAAAACTCGTCCCATGCTGTTTACGATGGGGGGAAACGGGGAAAGGGGAAGGGCCCGGGTGTGGGGTGGAGAACGAAGCATTCGTGAGGACGTTATTTTAAAGGAAATGGGAAAGTGGGCGGGGGCATCCCCATGAAAATCTTGAAGCAAAGAAAACAACATTTGTTTTTTAATTCTTTCTCAACGGGGGCCCAGTGCAACTTTTCAGGGGGGGGCTGCAGGGTTGGGCCCTAGGAGTTTTGCAAATGAGACGGTTGCGTTTTTCGTACCTTGGAGGGGTTGGATGACATTGAGGGACACCCAAAGGGAGCACAGTTGCAGAACTAGCCTTGAAAGGATGGGGATAAAACGAATTTTTTTGTGGGTCTTCATGAGATGGGGTCAAATAGCAGAAATTTCTTTTTTAATTTCCCCTGAAAGCTAACTGACAAGTTTTGTAATGCCTTCATTGAGAGGTCGCTTCAAGGGAACACAAGGTCAGAACAGTGTTTGAAAATTCGATATTGGGGGAACCCTAATGTCAAAAAAGAAGGGAGCGGATCGGGGCCATATATGATGCTTTGAAAAACGGTGGCTTCGTCTTTCACAGTTTAATTTAAGTTTATTTGCTACATCCATTTTCCAATATCAAAAGTCAAGATTAAAGAGAGAGAAAAAGGGGTAGTAGTCATCGGAAAGGGGAATGGAGCAGTGAGTATCATCCGAAAACATTTCGTGTAAAACGGTGGCCGGGATAACAAAACGGGGAATTGGGTAAAAAATAAAGGCCCGGCCCCCCACACGGACCCCTAGGTACGCCAAACTGGGGGTTAAATTCACAAAGGGTGTCCCCTACTTGAATGAATTTCCCTGCAGAAGATAAAACAACCATTAAAGCTGTTTCCCTAATGCCACTGGTTTTAAAAACGAGAGAGAAGGTTTTTCAGGTCTATGGTTAAAAGGTGCCGAAAGTCAGCAAAAAAAAGGCAGAAATTTTGTTTTGTCAAAGGGAATTTAAATAATTGAAAATGCAAGGATGGGGGGTGCCCGTCTGTCCCCGGGCGATAGGCGACTGATGGTGTGAAAGTTGTTTAGGCCAGATGCAGAGAGCTTTTTGAAAAATGATTTCTCAAAAATTTTGGATGGGAAAGGAAGTTTTGAGAGGGGTCTGTTTTTGAGAACGTTTGGGGACCCAAGATTTTTTCTTAATTGGGTTTAAAAGGGGGGTTTTAAAGTCGGGGGAAACTGTGCCGGGGACAAGATTTTTTTAGAATTTTGGTGAGGTAGGAAGGAAGAGCAAATGTTCAAACAGGAGTGGGGGGGGAATGGGGTCAAGTCACAGGATGTTTCGCAACTGTTGGGTTATTTTACGAACATCGCTCGGACATGGCAAAAACCAAGATGTGGGGACCGTTAAAAACAACAGACGATCTGAATATCTAGGATGGGGGGGAAAAACGTTTCGAATTGTTGAATTTTGTGGGCGAAAAAAAGAAAAAAACAAACCAGGAAGTTGTGAGGTCATGATTGGGCGGGATTTCAAAATTTTCAGCCTTACCCAACATCTAGTGACAGTTCAAACAGTTTTTTTACAGAGGATGCTGCGCAACTTTGGAAGAAAAAATGCGGTTTTAGTTGAGGGCAAACTGTCGACTTTCTGTTTGGCAGCATAATAAATTTGCTTGGTATTGTCAGTCAGAGTACCCCGCGCCGCTCGGGTCGACGTCGTCGCGTTTTTAATTTTTGCAGCTCAGGTCAAATTGAATTGTACCACGGAGCCGGGCGCGCCGTGTAACCCTCCGTGACTTCAGGGGCTCTAACCAAGACTTTTCTAAGACCAGTGTTCAATATAAGTGTAGTAGGGGTGGGTAAGTTACGATGTCAGAAAAATCAGCGGGGCAAACTTATGAAAGGGCACAAAAAATTTGAATTGGGGGCTGACTTTTTCTTTGGAAAACTGAATGGCCATTAACATTTGGGCAAAATCAAAACAAATAAACTTACAGAAAGCAAAGACCCCGTTCACGAAAATCACAAGATCAAAAATGTGACCACTTGCTGGGTAATGGGTTCATCAATGGCCCGAGAAAGGCCCACGCCTCTAAGAGTTTCCGGGAAACCCCTAAATCTGGGATCACTCAAGTCGTCAAAAGAAAATTAAAGTCACCCATGACCAGAAGACGCCTCCGCGGGCGGCAAAGTCAAGGGGAAAAGGGGAAATCCGTAAATCTTGAATCAAGCATTTTTTTCCCTTTTACGGGCGGGGTGTACAGCCAGCAACGATCCGTTGATTCTGCAAAACAAAGTAGCTCAGCCCCTTCAAAAGTGGGGGTGGGAGAGGGGAAGGTGGAATTACTGGGAAAAACAACATCTTTTTATGACACACGATCCCCCCCCCCTCTTGGGGTGGGAAACCAAATTTTCCCGGGGGGAAATTTTAATTTAAACCCGGGGTCAAATCAGCAAATTTTCCTTTACACCTGACCACAACCCTTTTTGACACCATTTAAAAAGTCAACGTCGTAGTCGGGCATGAAGTCACGACGCAGTGCTTTTGCGTGTTTAAGGGCATACCACGAAAAATTTGGGGGTTCAGGTGACAGACACAGACGATTTGGAAACAGGCCCCGTACAGGAACGTATCAAGTTTCTCGAGGTTGGCACTCGAAGCACAGGGCAGCGCGGGCGACACGTCAGGGGGGCGAGGGAGGGGTAAACATGACAGAAGAAAAGGTTGTAGAATTTGTGAGATAACACAGGGAATCTGCCGGGGTTTTCTGGTCCCCTCGGACGATCGGGGGCGTGGCAGACGGTAACCAATAGCATTTTTTTCAAACAAATGATGTCGGGGTCGAGGCACGGGGTGCCCCCTGTTTTTTACATGCTAAAAGTGATTTGTGTATAAGAATAGCAGGCACACAAGTTAAGTACGAAGCGCCTCCGGCTACACTAGTGTCAGCTAGCGGCAGCGTGGGACGGTGAAAAGGGGTCGAGCATGTGCAAGTTCCCGGGGATCCGGGCCCGAAAATGGCGGATGCCACCTGATTAAAAAGAAATTTCACGATGAATCATGAAGAAAAAATCGTCTGACGTAAAGTGGGCATCTTAATCCAACCCAATCCATCATGCAGACTTAACAAAATATCAAAACTTACACCAGTCAAACCCAAGAAACGAAAAAAAAGACGGGCTAAGAGGCCGTGCCCCCAGGGCCCTGCCCTTCACTCCCAATCTCATTGTCTCTATTTTCTTGCCCCTCCCCCCATTTCTTTGTCCCTGCCCCTATTTTCATTGTCCCTGCCCCATTTCTTTTCCCTCCCCCTATTTTTCATTGCCCCCCTTCCCCTATCTTCTTGTCCCTGCCCTATCTCATTGTCCTGCCCCATCTCATTGTCCCTGTACTACCGTAGTTCATCTCTTTCCTTCCCCGCGACATTTAGGATAAGAGAGAGAGAGAGAGAGAGAGAGAGAGAGAGAGAGAGAGAGAGAGAGAGAGAGAGAGAGAGAAGAGATTATCTTTTTCGTTTCTTGTCTGATTACAGTTATTTCCCTTTTCCTTCGAAGTGCTTTGCTTTGCAATTTTGTCAACATAACAATGCAAGACTTACGGCTGATTTGACCTGCACAAATATACGTAATCATTATCTGTATAGATTGCGGAGTCTGGTTGCGAAACGTAACGAAGATAAATAAAAAGGTGGTTTTTTTTAAGGATCAGGAACACCAAGAGAGAGACACAACGACCGTTTCCCCTATTTCCCTCCTCTCCCCCCCCCCCCCCCCCCCCCCCTGCCCCCTTCTCCCCATTTCTTTCCCATCAATCATCCGTTTACCCCACGCCCTCCCCCGTTACGTTGTTCTGTCTTTCCCTGCTCCCGTGTATCCTTTGAACATAACCCCATCCGATTTTTTCCTCAGTTGTAAATTATTTTTGTTCCATAAATCATCTTTATCTGTTTCATCAACCATTTAGAATTATCCGGTTTTCATCTCACTTTTTTTCCAGCCATTAGTACTGTTATCATTACTCGTTATTACTGTTTTCGTGAAGAATAAGTATGAACGTCAATTCAAACTGTGAAGCAAAGTAAGCGTCAGTGATCCTTTTCTCTTGAGAATATTAACTGTCACCGTTTTCTGGAAGGAAGATAAAACAAATTTTTAAAAACTTTACAAAGAAAACACTTATGGAAGCTGCCAAACACTGTTGACGACCACAGAAAGGTGCAAACCATCGGAGCAGCTCTCAACTAAAAAAAAGTCAATTATTGTAACAGTCTTTTGACTGTTTTGAGGTTGTTGTTTTTCCCCTTGTAATTATTACGGCTTTAATCAGTCGAAATACTGTTTTCATTAGAAGAAGTATGAACGTCGTTTAAACTGAAAAAAAGAGTGATGTATTTTTGGTGAAAATATTTGTATACCGTTTTCTGAAGAAAAAAATATTACTTACCTACAAAAATGTCATGTAAGCTTTTTGAATCCTCTCGACTTACATAGAAAGGTGCTCAACTATTAGTTCAATCACTTGCCTAACAGTCTTTAGCAACATCTTTTGAAGTTTTGATATTTTTATCTCAATAATTTATGCCTTCATCGGTATATATTATTATTCCAAGAGGATCATTTATAACTTTGTTAAAATATGAAATTTATAATGTATGAATAGATGTGTTTCTCATTATGAAAATATTACGAATAACGCTTTTCTGAAAGAATTATTCACAAAGAAACCGCTTAAGTAACTTTCGAATCTGTCAGTTACATAGAAACCCGTCGCACTCCATAGAATAGGTGACATAGTTTTGACCTTTCTAGAAGTATCTTGACATTAATTTGAGTGTTTTTTGACGCTTTCAGGTATGATGATGAAAGCAGTGATGACATGTTAATTATTGTGACGGTGTTTTGACGCTTTCATGATGAAAGTGAAAGCCATGATGACATTGACTATTATTGTGACGGTGTTTTGACGCTTTCGGTTGATGTGAAGCATGAGACATGGACATTATTGTGACGGTGTTTTGACGCTTTCATGGTTGAGTGAAAGCCATGATGACATGGACATTATTGTGACGGTGTTTTGACGCTTTCAGGTTGATGTGAAAGCCATGATGACATGGACATTATTGTGACGGTGTTTTGACGCTTTCAGGTTGATGTGAAAGCCATGATGACATGGACATTATTGTGACGGTGTTTTGACGCTTTCAGGTTGATGTGAAAGCCATGATGACATGGACATTATTGTGACGGTGTTTTGACGCTTTCAGGTTGATGTGAAAGCCATGATGACATGGACATTTATTGTGACGGTGTTTTGACGCTTTCAGGTTGATGTGAAAGCCATGATGACATGGACATTATTGTGACGGTGTTTTGACGCTTTCTGGTTGATGTGAAAGCCATGATGACATGGACATTATTGTGACGGTGTTTTGACGCTTTCAGGTTGATGTGAAAGCCATGATGACATGGACATTATTGTGACGGTGTTTTGACGCTTTCGGTTGATGTGAAAGCCATGATGAATGGACATTTTGTGACGGTGTTTTGACGCTTTCAGGTGATGTGAAAGCCATGATGACATGGACATTATTGTGACGGTGTTTTGACGCTTTCTGGTTGATGTGAAAGCCATGATGACATGGACATTATTGTGACGGTGTTTTGACGCTTTCAGGTTGATGTGAAAGCCATGATGACATGGACATTATTGTGACGGTGTTTTGACGCTTTCAGGTTGATGTGAAAGCCATGATGACATGGACATTATTGTGACGGTGTTTTGACGCTTTCAGGTTGATGTGAAAGCCATGATGACATGGACATTATTGTGACAGTGTTTTGACGCTTTCAGGTTGATGTGAAAAGCCATGATGACATGGACATTATTGTGACGGTGTTTTGACGCTTTCTGGTTGATGTGAAAGCCATGATGAATGGACATTTTTGTGACGGTGTTTGACGCTTTCAGGTTGATGTGAAAGCCATGATGACATGGACATTATTGTGACGGTGTTTTTGACGCTTTCAGGTTGATGTGAAAGCCATGATGACATGGACATTATTGTGACGGTGTTTTGACGCTTTCAGGTTGATGTGAAAGCCATGATGATATGGACATTATTGTGACGGTGTTTTGACGCTTTCAGGTTGATGTGAAAGCCATGATGACATGGACATTATTGTGACGGTGTTTTGACGCTTTCAAGTTGATGTGAAAGCCATGATGACATGGACCAGTGCTGTTCGCTGACTCCTGGGAAATGCCCTGATGTTGATTCACAGCTGATGCAATGTCGTGTGTGTGTGTATGTGTGTGTGTGTGTGTGTGTGTGCGTGCGTGCGTGCGTGCGTGCGTGCGTGCGTGCGTGCGTGCGTGCGTGCGTGCGTGCGTGCGTGCGTGCGTGCAGCATTAGCATTGGCATCAGCAGAAGCAGCAGTAGTAGCAGTAGCAGCAGTAGCATTGGCATCAGCAGAAGCAGCAGCAGCAGTAGTAGCAGTAGCAGCAGTAGCATTAGCATCAGCAGAAGCAGCAGTAGTAGCAGTAGCAGTAGCAGCAGTAGCATTAGCATCAGCAGAAGCAGCAGCAGCAGCAGCAAGAACAGCAGCAGCAGCAGCAGCAGCAGCAGGAGAAAAAGAAGAAGACGAAGATGATGATGATGATGATGATGATGATGAGGAGGAAGGAGGAGGAGGAGGAGGAGGAGGAGGAGGAGGAGGAGGAGGAGGAGGAGGAGGAGGAGGAGGATTATGAAGGAGGAAGAGGAGTAGGAGGGACAGAAAATTTAACTTTCTTAACGTCTTTTATCCTTCTATCTGTCATCTTTCCAAAACGCTTTCCTATAATGTCGAACGAATTACTTAATTACCAGGTTCCCATCTACCGCACAAAAGTTTCGGAAATGAAAGCACAACTTAGAAGAAGAAAAGAAGAAGAAGGAAAGAAGAAAAGAAGATGAAGAAAGAAGAAGAATAAAGAAGAAGAAGAAGAAGAAGAAGGAGAAGAAGAAGAAGAAGAAGAAAGAAGAAGAGAAAGAAGAAAGAAGAAAAGAAAAAAGTAGAAGAAAGAACAACAACAACAACAACAACACAACAACAACAACAACACAACAACAACAAGACAGTTCCTCCACTGTGAACTTATTCCGTTCACACCATCCCCCATTCCCAAACGTATGCCCCCCCCCTCCCGTCCCCCCCCCCCCCCCCCCCCCCCACCCCCCCACCCCCAACCCCACCCGTCTCCTTCCGGCTATATGGCCCACTCCACGTTGTCAATACACAGCTAAAGAGGCGTGCATAACACGCTGGGAAAAAATACAGGGCTAAAGCTATTAGAAGGCAGGGTGGGTAGTTTGGATCTCTGTGGATCAGGGAAGGACAGGAGGAAAGAGGCGAAGACATTGGCTACTGGGCCAGACTAATCCGCTTTGGACAGAGGATGAATCTGCAGTGGTTCAGTCCGATCCACAAATACCACGGGATCTAGACGCAGGACAGGCGACAGGCTTTTACTCTCGCTCCCCAGTTTTCTTCCTCTCACAGTCTTTGGGTGAAATTTGAATGAGAACCTATTGAAATTGGCGCATTGTTTTTATATAGGAAAGGGTGATGAGGAGGGATACGGGTAGAAGAGAGAGAGAGAGAGAGAGAGAGAGAGAGAGAGAGAAGAGAGAGGAGAGAGAGAGAGAGAGAGAGACAGACAGACAGACAGACGACAGACAGACAGACGGACTATCAGACAGACAGACAGAGAAGGAGGGAGCAAGGAGAGAGAGGGAGGGGGGTAGAGACGGAGAGAGAAAGGGGAACACACACCACACACACGACACACACACACACACACACACACACACACACACACACCACACACCACACACACACACACACACAACACACACACACACCACACACACACACACACACACACACACACACACACACACACACACACCACACATGCACGCACGCGCGCACGCTCGCGCGCACACTCCCCGATAAGTGTTTCCAAGTGCACAACAACTTTTTTCCCCAATCATCATATTAATGCTCTTCTGTGTTTGATTACATATCCAGACGCCCCGCCTCCACTCATATTAATCCCGCATCATCAACTTCCCAATCGCCCCCAACAAACCTTCGAGAGAGAGAGAGAGAGAGAGAGAGAGAGAGAGAGAGAGAAGAGAGAGAGAGAGAGAGAGAGATGAGAGAGAGAGAGAGAGAGAGCACAAGTGGGGAAACATAAAATGACTACACTGGGTGAAATTTCAATTTGCTGTGACAGAACTAAGGAAGGAAAGAAAGAAAGACAGAAAGAAAAAGGAAGGAAAGAAAGAAAGAAAGAAAGAAGAAAAGCAAGAAAAAGAAAATAGAAAGAAGAAGAAAAAGAAAGAATGCAAACAACAATGGAAAATAAGGGGAAAACAAAGGCAGGCGAAAACAAAGGGGGGGGGGGGGGGAGAAAGAAAGGGAGAGAAGCAACAACAACAAAAAGAAAAGGCTGAAAAAAAGAACTGATGAAAAAAAAAAGAAGGGAAGAAGAGAAGAAAGGTGAAAAAGAGGGCAATGAGAGGAGAAATCAAATTAAGAAAGGACAGAAAGAAAGAAAATAAGAAACAAAAATAGATAAAAGAATAAAGATGAAAGAAAAGGCTGGGGGAGGGGGGGAGGGAGGGGGCGGCTAGGGGGTACAATCAGAAGGAAAATAGAGGCAAAGTTCCACCAAACTTTTCTAGAAACGGCACAGACATCTAGCAATTATACCGCTTGCATGTCGACCCCGATCTCCACACAAACTCTCGAAGGAGCACTGTCGGGTGTTTATCTCCCTTTGGTCATTGCTTTCTTCAAACGAAAAAAAAGAAAAAATAAGAACAAAAGACAAGAAGAAGAAGAAGAAGAAGAAGAAGAAGAAGAAGAAGGAAGAGAGAAGAAGAAGAAGAAGAAGAAGAAGAAGAAGAAGAAGAAGAAAAAGGAGAAGAAGGAGAAGAAGAGAAGAAGAAGAAGAAGAAGAAGAAGAGAAGAAGAAGAAGAAGAAGGAGAAGAAGAAGAAGAAGAACAAGAACAAGAACAAGAAGAACAAGAAGAAGAAGTAGACGAAGTAGACGAAGTAGACGAAGGAGGAGGAGGAGGAGGAGGAGGAGGAGGAGGAGGAGAGGAAGAAGAAGAAGAAGTAAATATCAGTAGACAATACTGCAATATTATGATATCTGTGTCTCAGTTTTAGCGGTTCTAGCTTTAAAGCCATTATCTTTTTTCTACGATATCGGCTTTCTTTATATGAAGTGTTCTTCAACTTCTAAATGGCATGTTCCCTAGTAACGACGCGGGGGGGTGGGGGGTGGGGGGGGAGGGGGGAGAGGAGAGAGAGAGAGAGTGAGAGAGAGAGAAGAGAGGGTGAGAGAGAGAGAGAGAGAGAGAGAGAGAGAGAGAGAGAGAGAGGAGAGAGGGGTCTAACAGGGAGACATAAAGAGAAAGAAAGAAAGAAAATAACGAGAATTATGGAGATTTGTTTTTGTCCTGATGACGAACTAGAGAACACACACACACACACACACACACACACACACACACACACACACACACACACACACCACACACACCACACACACACAACTTGGTGAAGTGTAAAAAAGATAAGCTGAGGTGCAGAGAATGTGGATGCAAACTCTCTTGTCAAGGTCTGAGCACACACCCTCCCACTTCAACCTCTAGGCCATGCTCATCCACTCTTCCCCCTTTTTCTACCCCCCCCCCCCCCCCTCCTTCTTCCTACACAAGAGAGAGAGAGAGAGAGAGAGAGAGAGAGAGAGAGAGAGAGAGAGAGAGAGAGAGAGAGAGAGAGAGAGAGAGAGAGTAAACGAAGAATATGATATGATAACTTTCCGTAAGAAAAATGCATAATTCAATTTCATTTGGATAGAAAGAAAGAAAGAAAGAATTATAAAAAGGACAAAGGAAAAAAGTGAAAAAATAAAGGGAGGGGGAAAGAGAGAGGGTGAGATGTACTGAGAATAGTTTTTAAAAAAACTGAATACAAAAAAGGCAAAATAAAAGAAATAAAGACGAAAGAGGAAAGAAGAAAAGAACGGCGAAAAAAGAAGGTAAGAAGATCAATCAAATTAAGAAAGGGAAAGAAATGAAGAAAAACACTACTGACAAATAAGTAGTCGAAAGGAAAGGAGAGGGAGAGGTGGTAAAGTAGTTTACAAGCGTCTAGAAGTGAAAGATAGAGACAAAATTACCCAAAAGTTTTCTTAAAGTGGCGCGACATTTAGCAATTATACCCTTGCACGTCAACACTGATTTTCACACAACTTTAGAAGCATTGTCAGGTGGGTTCTATACTTTAGGCCACTGCTTTCTTCGAACGACCCCGACCGACGACGACGACGACGACGACGACGACGACGACGAAGAAGAGAAGAAGAAGAACAAGAAGAAGAAGAAAGAAAGAAGAAGAAGAAAAAGGAGGAGGAGGAGGAGGGGAGGGGGAGGAGGGAGGAGGAAAACTAGCAAGATTTCGAAGTAAGAGGAAGAGAAGAAGAGCACAACATGAGGAGGATGAAAATGGTATTGATGACAAGGAAACTAACGACGATTACGGCTATCATAGACACGGCAAAAGCGACCACTAACAAAAATCAACAATGAGAAAAAGGGAAGAGGAAGAGAATAATTCGTCTTATCTATCGGTCCAGTCGTGTTCACGATGTCCTTAACGAGTTAGAAAACCCAATAACACCCCTACCTCCACTTCGTCCTCTTCCCTTCTGTTCCATCTCCCCCACCCCACCCCCATCCTCCTCTCCCAGCATCACCATTCCCCAACCCTCGCTCTTCAGTCGACATTTCTGGAGAGAGAGAGAGGGGAGAGAGAGAGAGAGAGCGAGAGAGATGAGAGAGGGGAGAGAAGAGAGAGAGAGACGGGGTGGGGGAGAGATTGGGAGACAGACAGACAGACAGCCAGACAGACAGACAGTCAAGCAGATAGACCGAGAGACCGACAGACAGACAGAAACACAAAGTGACGGAGAGACAGACAGGCAAAGACAGACAGACAGACAGACAGACAGACAGAAAGAGCTTGTGTGTGTGTGTGTGTGTGTGTGTGTGTGTGTGTGTGTGTGTGTGTGTGTGTGTGTGTGTGTGTGTGTGTGTGTGTAAGGAGAGAGAGAGAGAGGGGAGAGAGAGAGAGAGAGAAGGAGAGAGAGAGAAGAGAGGAGAGAGAGAGAGAGAGGGGAAGGGACATTTCAAAAGCATTAGCTCTACAGTCCTAAAGGTCTCAAGCCAAACAATTACAACGAAACTGAAAATGAAATGAGGCAGGGAACAGTAAACAATAAACAGTAAACAAGTAGGGTAACTCTTGCTCCCATAAGGAAACCTAACACAGAGTAACTTTTATTCAAGACTGGCACAGCCTTTTAAACTTGAATAAAGTCAGACAAATACAGAGACGATTAATCTAATAGTGGGGGATAAACAAGCAGCTAGTGAAGAACTTTCATATCTATAATATATTTTCTTAATTTCATGTTCCCATTTTCTTCATCTTCTACCCCCCCCCCCCCTCCCCTCCCCCCTTAAGTCCAAATCTTGCCAAGTCATTACTGTGATGACGGAGGGGTTGGTTGGCCTGCGCTTGTTTTTCCCCCACTATCAGATTGTTCGTCTTTGTATTTGTCTGACTTTATTCAAGTTTAAAAGGCTGTGCCAGTCTTGAATAAAAGTTACTCTGTGTTACGTTTTCTTATGGGAGCAAGGGAAATTTTTTATTAATTACAAAGAAAACTAATGCAACCAAACATGAATTCGTTTAAAAAACTTATAAACAAAGTTTGAGCTCATTGCCGTTTGTTTTTTAAGGGCTTGACTGCCGCCCCATGTTTTATTTCACATGAAGCTCATTGCTGCCATTTCTTTCTTAAATTCTGGTAGGCTTTTGTTAGGATTTTAGAGCAGTGAGTGGGAATTCAGGTGAACTGGGAGTGAGAGATGATCAGTCTTAGAATATAAATGCGTGCTTTGGGCTGTCATTTAGTGGGCCCTTGGTTTTTATGCTTGACAAAGGTTTTACCAATAAACCGAAAATTTGCAATATGCTTATTGGGTGTGGGGTTTTTTTCGTTCAAACTTAGAATTAAAGCAAGTTTCACCCACGACCATCCAAGATAACCCATATAACAAGAAGTCATGCGGTTCCACATTTCCTTTAGAATGTACTTGTCTCTTTTTCTTTATATATCAACAGCCTCATTCCTTTAACGAGGATGGGGATGAGTGGTGGGTAATGCTATTAAATGCTTCTGCAGTGTGTTTTTAAAGCCATTGTTACAATTCATTTTCGGTCTTTATTTGGCAAGTCATTGTTATAATTAATGTATTGTTTTTTCGATTGAGTCTTTCTGTCCCTCTCCGCCCTTTTCTCCGTCTATGAAACTGTGATTTGACTTCCAAATGGCATAATCTTGTAGTGACAACAAGAGAGGAGAGAGAGAGAGAGAGAGAGAGAGAGAGAGAGAGAGAGAGAGAGAGAGGAGAGAGAAGAAGAGAAAGAGAGAGAGAGAGAGAGAGAGAGGAGAGAGAGAGAGAGAGAGCGGGGGGGGGGGGAGGGCTGGAGAATCTTATCAAAAAGAAAGAAAGAAAGAAATTTACAAGGAGAATCAGGGAGCCTTGCTTGTGTTCATTGAATATCCTGCTCACGAACTATTGAACACACACACACACACACACAACACACACACACACACACACACACACACACACACACACACACACACACACACGCATGCACACACGCGCACACAAACACACACGCACACGCACACACACACACACACACACACACACACACACACACACACATACACACACACACACACACGTGTGTGTGTACACACACACACACATAACACACACACACACACACACCACACACACCACACACACACACACAACACACACACACACACGTCACAAACTGTGTGAAAGTTAGATGCCAGTTTGCACTTCGTGTTGTGTTTAAAAAAAGTTGGATCGCAGAGAACGAGGAGGCAAACTTTCTTGTTAAGATCTAAGCACATACCCTCCCGGTTCCCCCCTTTCACCTCAAACCCCAACTCATCCACCCTACCGTCTTTTTCTGCCTTCCCCTCCTCACACGCAAGCGTGAGAGAGAGAGAGAGGAGAGAGAGAGAGAGAGAGAGAGAGAGAGAGAGGAGAGAGAGAGAGAGAGAGAGAGAGAGAGAGAGAGAGAGAGAGAGAGAGAGAAAATGGATGCAGTTCTCGCCTGATCCAATTTTTACAGAATGCACAGTGTAGAAAAAAAGAGGGGGGGGGGGGGGGAGGGAAGCAGGAGGAGGAGACCATCACGAGAAAAAAAAAAGGAGAAAAATGACAGAAAAGAAGAAAGTATTAAACAAACAGTGGAGGGGGGGGGGGGAGACAGAAGCAAACAAAAAGAGGAAAAGGGAAGAGAGAAAGAATGAACGAAAAGACGGAAGGAAGGAAGAAAGGAATGAAGGAAGTGACGAAAGAAAATGGAGAAAGTGTGGAGAAAGGGAGAAAAAAAGCATGGAAGGAAAGCGAGACATTTTCTTTAACGAAGAAAAGAAAGTAAGGAAGAAAACAAGAAGAGAAACAGACAGGCAGAATGAAAGAATGAGAGAAAGAAAGAAGAAAATACAAAGAAAGAATGAAGGCCGAAGAAAGAAAGAAAGGAAGCAAATAAAAAAGGAAAGAAAGAAAGAGAGAAGAAAGAGAGAAAGAAAGAAAAGGGGAAGAAGGGAGGCCAAAGAAAGAATGAAAGAATGGAAATAGAAAGGAGCAAAGAAAGAAAGAAAGAAGGAAAAAATATACAAAGAAAGAAATAAACAAACAAAAGAAAAAAAAGAAGGGAGGTGAGAAAACACAGAAAAGTAATAATAAGAAGAATGTAATACAAATAAAAACTAGAAAATGGAAGATCCAGGAAGCGTATGAAGTTGAAAAAGTAAAAAGAAAAAAAAATGAACAAAACAAGCAAATATTCGGACTCTCTCTCTCTCTCTCTCTCTCTCTCTCTCTCTCTCTCTCTCTCTCTCTCTCTCTCTCTCCTCTCTCCCTCTCCCCCCCCCTCTCTCTCTCCCTCTCTCCCTCTCCCTGGACCAGATGGTATAATTGGAGAGCTATTAAAAAAAATCAGGAGATGATGTAATTGATTTCTTTGTAAAATATTTCAATGTTTCTATTTGACACAGGCCAATATCCCGATTTATGGAAAGAATCTATTATTGTTCCATTGTTTAAAAAAGGCAACATTAACGATCCAAATAATTACAGAGGAATTTCTCTTTCAGACATAAGTAGCAAAATATACAGCTCTATAGTTAATTCAAGATTACAGGAATGGGTTGAGCAGAACAATATTACCCGTGAATTCCAAGCTGGGTTTAAACAAAATTATTCTACAACCGATCACATATTTACACTTTTAGCAGTTATTCAAAAGCAATTTTCATGTAATAGAAAACTGTATGTAGCTTTCATTGATTTCGAGAAAGCGTTCGACACAATTTCAAGAAAATTACTGTGGCCTATTATGTTAAAGAATGGAATTAAAGGTAAAATTTATAGATGTATTAAAAGTATGTATGAGGTTGTTACAGCTCGAGTTCGTTGTGGTACACAGTACACAGGTTATATCAATTGTACGAACGGTGTGAAACAAGGCGATATTTGTAGTCCTCTTCTGTTTTGTTTGTTTATTAACGAACTTGCGCTTGAAATTATGAATAATGGTAGACATGGTGTTAGTCTCAATATGGATATGATTGAGTTGTTTATTCTTTTATTTGCTGATGACATTATACTATTGTCAGAAACTGTGGTTGGGTTGCAGACACAACTAAATAATCTTCATAAAGCTGCATGCCAGTTACAACTTAAAGTTAATTTAGAAAAATCTAGCATTATGTTTTTTAGAAAAGGGGAAACCTAGCAAGCACAGAGAGATGGTTTTACGGCAATGTTAAGATGAATGTAGTGAATTCATATCGATACCTAGGTATTGTGTTTTCAACAAGATTGAGTTTTAAGCCTGCATGCCAAGATTTAGCGAACAAAGGGAAAACGAGCTGCTATTCGCATTATTTGTAAGTTGAATCAGTTGAATAATAACTCTGTGAAATTATTCTTGAAGCTTTTCGATTCACAGATTCAATCTATGCTTCTATATGGTGCTGAGATTTGGGGTTTAGAAGATGCTTCATCAGTGATAGAGAGTGTTCATTTGTTTGTGTTAAAGAGGTATTTAGGGGTAGGTATCAAAACACCGAATGATCTTGTATATGGTGAATTAAATCGATTCCCCCTGTTTATCAATTCTACTGTCTCTTGCATTAGATACTGGTTGAAATTAACCCGAATGGAGAGGCATAGACTGCCATTCAAAGCATATAAAATGTTATTAAATTTGTCAAATAGAGGAAAAGTTAATTGAGCTTCGAAAGTTCGGGATGTTTTGAATAGTAATGGCTTCTGTTACGTATGGGAAAATCAAGGTGTAGGATGTATAAATTCTTTTATAAGAGAGTTCAAACAAAGATTAATCGATTGCAGGTGGCAAAGCTGGAATTGTCATATGGATGATAGTGACAGATTTATAAACTATAGAAAATTCAAGATGTCTCATGATCTGGAGACATACTTACTTTTGGATTTGAACAGATTTATACGATACACACTAACAAGATTTAGATTTGGGATTTCTAATTTATCAGTGCACAGTTCAAGATATAACAGGGATAACGAACGTGTCATGAAATGCCCATTGTGTAGATCTGCCACAGATGATGAAATTCACTTTGTTTTTTGTTGCCCTGCTTTCGATGATTTAAGACATAGTTTAATACATCCAAAATATCATAAATAATCCTAGTGATTTCAGATTAACATTACTTTTAGCATCACGAAAGACAGAAGTCGTTAAAAATCTTGCTGTATATCTTTACAAAGCCTTTAAGAGAAGAGAAATAGCTGTATCTTGATTTATCAAATCTGTTGCTGTATGAATGTGAATTTGTTGATTGAGTCTATAAATGTACGAATGTAATGATTTTCTTTATTGAATTTCCATTATTTTCCTTTGTAATTTGGAAACTGGTTTCCAGTTTTGCATTTGACCCAGTCCTCATGCTTATAATGGGATGACAGTGTCATTCATATTTGTATCTATATTCATTGTTATTGTTCACACCCCTTCAAATGGGGCTTGGCCTTTTTGAATAAAATTCTGTTCTGTTCTGTTCTCTCTCTCTCTCTCTCTCTCTCTCTCTCTCTCTCTCTCTCTCTCTCTCTCTCTCTCTCTCTCTCTGTGTCATTGCTTCACCTACATCCCAAACACTGTGCAGCTCCGGATATTACCTACATTCACCCCTCCCTCGTCCCCCCGCCCCCTGCCCCCACCCCCCGACCCCGCCTTCAGAAAATCATTCATTCCCACAGAAAGAAAGGAAGGAAGGAAG
>CM031610.1:76505096-76507639 GCA_018398815.1 Conus ventricosus | reverse complement strand
GATCCCTTAAAGGTCTACTTTAGAGATTTTCGATAATTTGTTAAAAACAGGTCCACATGCCATATAACTACAGTATGGTATTCATTTTTTTTTAAAAATCGCCGAAAGAATTTAATAGATAAAAAACGACTTTTGCACACCTGTTCAAACCCCGCGCGGTAGACCGAAAACCGTGACGTCACTTGATGGACTGGCCGTCAGCCGCGACCTACACAACAAGCCAACGCCAAGTGAGAAATCAACACGAGTTGCGATCCCCCACAGCCTAAAAAGTCACGAGGGGGTGGCAGATATTGTGCTGTAGGCGAGTGCAGCAGCTCAGCAGGAGACGGATATTCTTTGCACACATTTCCATCTGATCCAGATACTCGAAAGAAGTGGATTCGGTTCGTGCAACCATGCCGGGCAGCTAAAGTTCTTTCTACCACGTCAGTTCCAGCTGGGCCGCGGCAACGAGCTATTCCTACAATTGCCGAGCCCGTTCGAGTGGATCAAAAACTTCGTCTGCATTGTGCGCGTATACTTTGAAGGCGGAGTGGTAAGCTCGTACAGATGAGTACGATAGTCGCACGTTTATTCTGTTCTTATCTATGGACAGATCACACTTGTTGAATTGAATGAACACGTTATGGCTTGAGGAAGGAGAATCTCCGCTCGCCGTCCACCCGTGATCGCATCAAGAAGTCAGTCGGTAGCCTCCCTAGAGACTTCGGTAAAGTCCGTACGCCTTCGGAATGCTGTGTTCGGGCGTCCAGCTGGAACTGAACTGACGTGGTAAAAAGAACTTAGCGTTCAAACTGACAAGGTACTTGTAGAAACATCTCCAGAGTCACATTGGCTGTCGCAATCATAGTCACTGCTTTTACATGATGAATTAAATACCGAGCGAGATGTGCAAGAACCACCAGAATCGCTTTCTGTCACCGTCGCTGACCATCATGTGACGTCACATCCAAGAGCAGTTAAGCCATGCCAAGATTTAGTTGATTACCTCCCGTTTTCTTGATTACAGGTGAAAATGCCCACTTTCGCGGATCGATTTCGTGTTATCGGGAGCGAATCGGATGTTTATTTTACCAATTTATCAAACATTTCATATTTCTGCATAAGCTGACCAATTATCGAAAACTTCTAAAGTAGACCTTTAAAGTTTAGCTCAACTGATCAAACGAGAAACATGTACCCGAATCAGTTAAGTCTTTTCATATGTCAATGTTCTTTTTCTGATGTCTTTGCATCCTGTATTTAGTTTTGCAGAAACAGGTTCACTGCAGTCTGCCTCGCGTGTTCCAAACACGTGTCATAGGTAGGTCACTCTTGAATACTGACATCAGTTGTGTGGTTTGAGATCCATTGACATTATGTTAAGCGAAATGTGTGTGGTGCGTGCGAGAGTGTGAGTGAGTAAGTAAGTGAGTGTGTGCGTGTGTGCGTGCGTGCGTGCGTGCGTGCGTGCGTGCGTGTGTGTGTGTGTGTGTGTGTGTGTGTGTGTGTGTGTGTGTGTGTGTGTGTGTGTTCTTCAATTTAATGTCCTTCCACTGAAAGTGATTCAGAAAATAGTGAGTTTGTGGGTGAATGAGAGTAAGTGGATGTGTCTATAATAAGGTTAACAAAAATTGAATAGTGAGTTTGAGAGTGAATGAGAATAAGTGGATATAACAAGGCTTACAAAAAAAGGGAATAAAAATGTGTGTGTGTGTGTGTGTGTGTGTGTGTGTGTGTGTGTGTGTGTGTGTGTGTGTGTGTGTGTGTGTGCAAGTGTGTGTGTGTGTGTGTGTGTGTGTGTGTGTGTGTGTGTGTGTGTGTGTGTAAAGTCTATGGTCAAGAGCCTCAAACAAGCTATTGTCGACATCAGAAAGGAATTCTTCAGAAGGGTGTAATACGTGTTTTACACACTATTAGAAATGGTTTTGGTACAGAAAAATACAGATATTTTGTACCGATATTTAAGTTTATTCCTTTGTGGAAAAAAAATGATGCCGTTGCAACAGACTAACCCTGAACGTGGTTGGAAGAAAACAGTTAATCCTAGAGAAAACATAGTATCAATTTCTTCCTATTAAATAAAAGTGGCTAGTGTTCTGGAGAAGACCTGATTTGTTGTCATCTTTTATAAGATCTCAAATCTAACCAGAAAAGAAGATCCCTTAAAGTTTAGCTCAATTGATCAAACGAGAAACAAGTACCCGAATCACTTGAGTCTTTCCATATATCAATGTCCTTTTTTCTGATGTCTTTGCATCCTGTATTTAGTTTTGCAGAAACAGGGTCACTACAGTCTGCCTCGCGTGTTCCAAGCACGTGTCATAGGTAGGTCACTCTTGAATACTGACATCAGTTGTGTGGTTTGAGACCCATTGAAATTATGTTAAGCGAAATGTGTGTGGTGCGTGCGAGAGTGTAAGTAAGTGAGTGAAAGAATGAGTGAGTGTGTGTGTGTGCGTGCGTGCGTGCGTCCGTGCGTGCGTGCCAGTGTGTGTGTGTGTGTGTGTGTGTGTGTGTGTGTGTGTGTATGTGTGTGTGTGTGTGTGTGTGTGTGTGTG
>CM031610.1:76495096-76500096 GCA_018398815.1 Conus ventricosus | reverse complement strand
CAATACGTGCTTAACTGCTTTTCTGTCCGCACATCAATCTACCAGCTAGGGAAGAAAATTAGAATGATCGGTAACCCATGAACACTGAAGACTCTTCCTCTTATTTACCCATGACCCATACACCATGTGATGACGTTGTTGGAAACGAAAGGTAGAGGGGAGAGAGTTTCGTCGCTAAGGGTGGGAGATTGAACTGGGAAGTGGAAAGTGGGGAAAGGGGGCGACGGATAACAAGACGACTGAAGGATAACCCTTCTCTAACAAATATCGGGACTGTGCAAAGAGACAAGGATGACAGTCATGGAGTGGACACCTTGTTGACTATACCGTGGTGAACACATCGTGACGTAGATGACTACGTCATACAGTTGACGTCACTTGCTTGTGGTTTACTGGTCGGCAGTACGATGGAAGCTTCTCTGTGTTACACCACTGAGATGTATGTCGTCTACAGGGTAGGGGGAGTTCGGGGGGAGGGGTTGAGGTGTGGGGGGGGGGGGGGAGGTGGGGGGGGGGGACGGTGAGGAGAGTCTGTGCCTAAGCAGAATTAATGGGTGTACTGGGGTCTCAGACACTTTGAGGCTGGAACAAAGACTGATAGGCCAACACCCTTATTTTTCACACACACACACACACACACACACACACACACACACACACACACACACACACACACTCTCTCTCTCTCTCTCTCTCTCTCTCTCTCTCTTCTCTCTCTCCACACACACATACACACACACACACACACACACACACACACACACACACACACACACACACACACACACACACGAGAGTGAGAGAGAGAGAGAGAGAAAGACAGAGACAGAGACAGAGAGAGATACACAGTCTTCCTACATCCAGTCTATACAAACTTAACTGCCTTTCTGTTCACGCATTAATCTACCAGCTAGGGAGACAGTGATAACGATCAGTAACCCATTACACTGAGCTCTCCCCCCCCCCTTCCCTCCCCATAACCCATACATCATGTAATGACGTTGCTGGAAACGATGGTAGGGGTGAAAGAGTTTCGTCGTAAAGGATGGGAGATGGAAGGAGGAAGGGAGAAAGGGAGGTGGGGGGGGGGGGGGGGGGGAGAACAAGACGACTGAAGGATAACCCATCTCTAACAAATACTGGAACTGTGCAAAGACACCAGGATGACAGTCATGGAGTGGACACCTTGTTGACTATACCGTGGCGAACACGTCGTGACGTAGAAGACTACGTCATACAGTTGACGTCACATGTCTGTGGTGTGGTGCTCGGCAGTACGAGAGAAGCTTTTTTTTTTTTTTTACAGCACTGAGATGAATCTCGTCTACAGGGGGTAGGGAGGGGGGGTGGTGGTTGGGGGGAGGGGGTAGAGGGGGTGGGGAGGGAGGAACGGCGAGGAGATTCTGTGGCCCAAGATAGCAGAATTAATGGGTGTACAGGGTCTGAGACTGGAGCAAAGAATGATATGCCAGCACCCTCATATTTCTCCCCCTTACACACACACACACACACACACACACACACTACTCATATACAGTCGATGCAGACCATTGTTACTCCCCCCCTCCCCCCCCCCCCCCAAATTCTATGATTTGGTTATTTCCTATTATTGACGATCGATCATACTTACTGCTAATATTTTCCCCGTCCCTCACAAGCCTTGTAACTAACACGGAAGAAAAGAGAAAGAGGAAGTGAAATGCGCATCAGGTAGAGGTGGATGTAAACCAGATGGAAAGGGAAACCCATCTATACCTTGAAGCCCCACATGCAGCCAAGCATTAATACCACGGTAAGTACAGTTTGTGCAGTCCCACATGCAGCCAAGCATTAATACCACGGTAAGTACAGTTTGTGCAGTCCCACATGCAGCCAAGCATTAATACCACGGTAAGTACAGTTTATGCACTGTCAAGACGCGAACACACGAGGATGCCAAAATGTAGTCCACGACGGCTCAAAACTAACCATGCATATTCTTCAAGGATAGATGCAGACAACACTTATAATGCCCCCTGAGATAAAACAAGAAACTCAATTTGCCTATGTGACTCACAAAAGACGAGTGACTGAAGTGAGACGAATTCACACACAACAGTAATTATGAAAAAGACCAAAAAATATTACAGTAAATGAAAGTCGATGAAAATAGATAGATAAATACATAAATAAACAAGTAGATGAATGAATGAATAGGGTAGATGTCACAAACAGAGACGGTAAGGAGCATTATGAACCACAGCCTGCATTTTGGATTTGTCCCAGAATAAGCGTTCATCATCTCAGCAACACAGTCAAGTTTATGACGTTTTGACAGGCCTATAGTGGGGGAATAAAGAGCTGCTGTTGTTCAAGCCAGGAAGGCTGTATTCGCTTGCTGCCTTTGTTCGCGTCATTCATCATAAATGGCAGACTCACTGGTATTACTCGGCCAAATGTGTCCCATCTGCGTCTTCCATTTAGAGCGAAGCCATTCACATCTACTTTAACTGTATCAAATGCTCTTTAAACGCATTCTAAAAACTGTAACAGTAGTTTTATAAAAACGTCAACCAACAAAGTGATAGTATGAAAAACAAACTTCCCATATTTCTTCAGGGTTTACAACGGATCCTGTAAATAATGTGGGAGTGTTTTCAACCCACGCTCTACTTTCTCCATTTCTAACCTCGCCCTGAGTTTTGAACAGAGCAGCACAAACACAGAAACACAGAGCAAGGCATGCGCTGTCTACCCACATCCATCGCAGACCAGACTCTTTTTTTCCATGCCTCCATCAATACTATATAGAAAGACCGTCAACATGACTGATATTACCCGTTACATCGACCCCTTCTCCCCGTTTAAGTGATACATGAGCGGACACTATTGAAAACGAGGAAAGAGGTAAGAGAGTTAGGAGAGTGCGGTGTAGAGGACAGGGTGGGGGGGGGGGGGGGGGTAAGGAGAGGCAGAAGGGGAACATGATGGCAACACGGTTTTTCTTAAAACAAAATATTATTAGATTTTAGAAAGATAAATGAGAGTCACCGAGGGGACACCTTGTTGACTATGACATGGTAAACCCATCATGACGTAGGTCGATTGGCCACACAAATGACGTCACAGCCCTGTGGTTTGCTGGCAGGTGGTGACACGAAAGAAGCCTCTCTTCGTTACGCCACTTTGATTGACATCTGCAACGTCTCTCTCTCTCTCTCTCTCTCTCTCTGCTCTCTGTCTCTGTCTCTCTGTCTCTGTCTCCTCTCTCTCTCTCTCTCTCTCTCTCTTCTCTCTCTCTCTCTCTCTCTCTCTATGTAATATATATATATATATATATATATATATATATATATATATATATATATTAGTGTGGTTAAAATACCCAAAATGATTTTGATAGTGCTCGACCCCTTGGGGAGCAACATTTGTTAAAATAGGTTTTTTCTAAAAAAAAATTTTAACAAATATATATATATATATATATATATATATATATATATATATATATATATATATATATATATATAGAGAGAGAGAGAGAGAGAGAGAGAGAGAGAGAGAGAGAGAGTATAGATAGATAGATACATACATACATACATACATGTGTATGTATGTATGTATGTATATATATATATATATATATATATATATATATATATATATATATATATATATATATATAGATAGATAGATAGATACATACATACATACATACATGTATGTATATATACATGTATGTATATATACATGTATGTATATATATATATATATATATATATATATATATATATATATATATATATATATATATATATATAGATAGATAGATACATACATACATACATACATACATACATACATACATATTTACATACATACATACATACATACATACATACATACATACATACATACATAAGGGAGATACTGGGTTCCGGCAGTCAACCCTCGAAATTATAATCCATGTAAGCGTTTTGAGGCCCACTAATGATTTGAGCCAGCATTTAGTGTTAAACTGATAATTGATCAAAAGTACGACTCCAGACTAATTATTTTCCTTTCTTTATTTTGTTTTGTTTGTTTGTTTGGTTTGGGTGTGTGTGCTTTTTTGTGTGTGTGTGTGTGTTTTTTTTTATTGGGGGGTGGTGCTTTTGTGTGTGTGTTGTGTGTGTGTGTGTGTGTGTGTGTGCGTGTGTGTGTGTGTGTGTGTGGTGTGTGTGTGTGTGTGTGTGTGTGTGTGTGTGTGTTTTGGGGGGGGGGGGGGTTCACCGATGAAATCACTAACAGTCTTCAAATGTATGACCTTGCCCTCAGTTGACAAACCTTTCAGACCTTTGCATCGTGACCCGTGAACCTATCTTTGCGCCAGATGCTATCCCCAAAATAGTCCCGTTTCTTTGGTCTTAATCTATCTGCTTGGAACCACCTGGCTTGTACCTTGAGAGATATATGAAAAACAAAAATGAGGAGATCAACTTTCAGACGCAATAAACATTCTCAAAACAATCTAACTGCGCCAGTCTATAAATACTCGGTTCCTTAAGCAAGGTCTTGGAGCAGTAGTTTTTGGTGTGCAGCCCGTTGAACGGAGGGGGTGGGGGTGGGGTGGGGGTGGGGGAACAAGATGGATGGAATCAAATCTTCTTGAAGAAGTACTGGACCGAACAGGAGGAGTAGAGAAACTACATCGTTGGTTAACATACCGTGACACAGACCGATACATCATACACAGTGGTGACACAGACCGATACATCATACACAGGGGTGGCATAGACTCCTGGTTTGCTGGGAGAACATTCTTCTCCTCCACTAACCACCAACTCAGGCTCATGTCCTCCAGACAGAGACCGAGGTGAGGTTTCGAAAAGTGGAACGAGAAGAAAGGATAGATGGTGGAGTAGCTGTAGGATCAAGCATCTTTGTGCCTAACACAAGATGCCATTGCTGTGGATTATTTTCCTCAAGGATCAAGCATCTTTGTGCCTAACACAAGATGCCATTGCTGTGGATTATTTTCC
>CM031610.1:76472596-76487596 GCA_018398815.1 Conus ventricosus | reverse complement strand
CATTCATAGAGCGGTCACCATCCACCCCCATTCCGTGTTGGCCAGTCTGGTGTCATTCATAGAGCGGTCACATCCACCCCATTCCGTGTTGGCCAGTCTGGTGTCATTCATAGAGCGGTCACCATCCATTCCCATTCGTGTTGGTAGTCTGGTGTCATTCATAGAGCGGTCACTGTCGTCAAATCGAGAATCCAGCAAAGCGAGGAAAAATGAAACATCATTCTACACACTTTATACATCTAGGTAGGCCGTGTGTGTGTGTGTGTGTGTGTGTGTGTGTGTGTGTGTGTGTGTGTGTGTGTGTGTGTGTGTGTGTGTGTGTGTGTGAGTGTGTGTGCGCGCCCGTGCGCGCGTGTGTGTTTGTGTAAGCGAGCGCTTGTTTGTTTGCATGTGTGTGTGTTTTGTGTGTGTGTGTGCGTGTGTGTGTTTGCGTGCACGCGCACGAAAAACGCGCGGGCCCGTGTGTGTGTGTGTGTGTGTGTGTGTGTGTGTGTGTGTGTGTGTGTGTGTGTGTGTGTGTGTGTGTTGGGTAGCAGAGCTTAGTGTGGCAAGTGGAGAGTTGACCTCTCTCTCTCTCTCTCTCTCTCTCTCTCTCTCTCCTCTTCTCTCTCTCTCTCTCTCTCTCACTCACACACACACACACACACACACACACACACACACACCACACACACACACACATATAATTATTATATATATATATATATATATATATATGTATGTATATATATATATATATATATATATATATATATATATATATATATATATATAAAAATATATATATATATATATACTTAATTGTTCAGCATTCTATTGTTTGGTCAATCAGTGGGAGATTGCATCTCTTAAGAGATCCAAGTAAAGGTTGTTCTGTACAATTCTTAGCCACTCACAATGCTTGGGTTATTGAACAGCAGAGATGACCACTCAGACTGTTCCATATCTTTTGACCTCCCTTGCATCCTTGAATGGATCCTCAAGCATAGGCTCAAAGATTGTCCGTACATTTTATACTGTTTGAATAATGCTTTTAGTTTTTCAGCAACTTTTTTCCTCTCCACACCCTTTGTTTTGTTCCATTTACTACCCTAGGCTGGCTGCTTTGGGGGTGCTGTTGGATTCTTTTTTTGAACCTTGGCGGTGAGAAAACCACAGAATTATGGACTGTGGTTTTGTCTCTATTTGACACCAAGAGCACAGACACAATCAGCCGTGTCTCCCTGATGAGTCCGATCCAGTGGACGAAAGGCCTAGGAGCAGGCTGTCACGACCGACCCTGGAGGTCTGCCCTGACAGGATCGGTCTAGGTGGGGAGTGAAGGGAGTGACTGACCTCACACGCTCCGCAAGAGACCACACAATAAAGATTACGATACAAACACCCATTTATTCACACCAGCAAAATAAACATTCCAACACACGCACCATGCACGATCACAATAAAGCACTCCAACGCACACAACATGCACAATCACGATCAAGCACTCCAACGCACACAAACATGCACAATCACGATCAAGCACTCCAACGCACACAACATGCACAATCGCAATCAAGCACTCCACACCCACAACATGCACGATTATAAATAGATATTTCACCATACGACGTACACAATCACAATTACAGCATTCCAGCACATGATGACATGTACACAATTATAAAGAAATATTTCCAGTATTGAACGGCCTATGTTCCTCCACACTCAACGGAGTGGCGTTTCCACTATCCCGCCGCCCCTGACAAGTCAGCAAGGAGCACCCTTCGCACTAGGTGCTCCGAGCCGGGTTGGTTCTCGCAGGGAGTCGCCGCAAAGCCGACACCCTCGACACCCAAGCTGGCAGTGAAGAGCGTGTCCCGTGGGGGGGGGGGGGGGGGGGACTGAAGCTGTTAACTGGAGGTCCTGACGGGGGTCCAGGCCGGCCATACGAGACGGCGGGCTCCCCTAGCAGTCCACGGTCCCGACCAAGGCGTGGCCATCGACCAGCGCGTGGCACCATCTCGTCCGTGGTCTCCAGCCAGAAACGTGTTCCTCGACCAGCACGTGGCACATCCAGTTCATGCTCCAGAGAAGCCCCCCCGTAGGGGGGAGGACGTAGCAGGGAGGGTAGAGTCGGCGAGGAGGAAAAGAAGAAGGCAGGATGAAGGAAGAAGGGAACTGAACCCTGCCGCATACCGTCTAGTCAATTGCTGTCAAGTCTTAGCCACTCGCATGATGGGCGAGGGGAAGTGTATTCAACGCACACAGTAAACCCATTGAAATCAAGTCCTTCTCACGAACGATGCAGGTAATAGACTCATTTAATCAACAGGTTTATAAAACAAATATGAATTATCTTCACACCCTTGCTCTCGACTCACGCTTAACGTTTCCTTCCTTAGGAAATAAATCAACACAGCGAACCAATCGCTTAATAACTGCCACCAACATTTGCAAATAATGAATTCCATGGCACGTAACTTGTCACATTTTAATAAACACATTTCAAAAATAACACAAATCTCCAACCACGCATCCTAAACGGACAAAATCATGCGCACGCACCTCGTGAACATAAACTCGCTCTCCTTGCAACACACAAACAACGTGGGCCGAGGATTAAAAGTCCGCGAATGTACAGGGGCGTACGAGCGAGACGCAAGCAAGTTCCAACCCTGAATCACCAGGTACTCATCACCTCCCCACCGACTACGCATCACCAGATCATAACCAGGAGAAAGAATTTTTGGAAATAATTTAGAATGGCCAGGTTAAGATGGAATTAAACAGAGAAAAGGTCTCACAAGAATAATTCTCTTACAAATTCGAAAACAAAAGAAAAATGCGCACAAGCAAAGACTAAGCCGGCTAACAACGACAAATCAAAACAACTGACCACGAAAACTTATGCTTACCACTACACCGTGGGTGACCCCGAAGAGGCGGGTCAAAGGACTCTTCCTATCTACCCACAGTCCAGTCGAAGGACCAGAGGCGTCCAAGTGCGGAGACGAGAAGAAATGGAATAGTCCCTCTCCTACCCAGGCCGACTGCATGAATTGAAAGTACTGACTTGTACTCCTCGAACGATAAGGGTAAAGAGACCCAGGACTGGAGCATCAGTGCGGCCCCCAGAGACATCTCCGCTCGAGTGAAGAGCTAACCTCCCTCAGTCAAAGGCGGGCCAACATGCCAAGCTGCGTCACAAACAGAGTGAGCATACTTTCAAACTAAAAGAACGAAAGCACGTGCCAGGTAAAAAGACAGGCGAGAGGCGACAGACAGAAAGTGCGAGAGAAAGGTACCGGCCACAGCCGTGAACTTTGCAGATGAATAGCACGGTGCGTGGAATTAGAGAGAGAGAGAGAGAAGAAAAAAAGCAAACCGAAGTACTGAACCACACCAAGGTGCAACTGCACCACAAGCCAACCCCTAATGACGGCTACACTACAACACAATCGAGCAACGACAATAAACAAATATGAATTAATTCCCGCCAACCCTATGTGGGTCTAACGCGTCGTAGGCCTCTTGACAAAAAAAACCTCTTGACAAACCCCCCTTCTAAAAAAGCAAGCTGTTTCCCTTGAGATACAGTGGCTCTCTTTTTGCTCCTTGTGACCTTTGGTCGCATGTGCAACAACAACGAAAAACAAAGAGACCGAAAGCCCAACGCTCTGTTATCGACGAGATTAAATAGAACCGCTAAACAATCCCACAACAAAACCATTCCAACGATAGAATCACCCCTCACGCACCACACAACCACACAAACAGCCTCATCCCAACATAAACCCACCAAATCACAACGGCTCCCCCCCCCGCGCTGAGGTCCACCCAACTAACCATCCATACAGGTAAAGTGACCACAAACAACCACACAACCCCCCCCACCTCGACCCCCCGCCCTCCCCGCCTTGACGTCCTTCTCACCTTCCCCCCATTACAGTAAAAATACGAACCCTTAGGTATTCACACAGCCGATAACCACGACTGACTGCCAACTGTCACAACAAAGCATAAACAGCTACCCAAAGTGATAAACCCCTGGTTGAGGGGAGGTGTCGCCCTCAGACTGATTTCCCAATTAGCTAACTACTGAGCCGGCTAAGATAGTCAGCATCCGAATTACAGTGAACCCTTGATATGACGGAAAGTGCACCGCAAGACTCTTTGCCGTTCCACTTGCCAAACTCATGAGTCGAAGACGACAGACAGTCCGATCCGTCCAAGCACTGGAGAGATGATGATCCGCTCACCAGTCCAAACTTCCCCCGGCCTTAGCTATCTTCTTGGGCACGCCAGTGCGCTTCCAAATCTGCCAGAGAGAATCAGTAACAGAAGGGGCGTACGATAGTCCTAAGGCGGGACAGCCTCGTGGTAAATCGACTTGCCAGATTCTACTATCTAGAATCTACCACTACCGAAGTGTAGCCGGTGACCGCGATCGTATGGTGGCTAAATGGGCCCCCCCACCGCAGGTCGACCCCAACCTATGCAGAAGTGGTTCCCGCCAACCAGTGGCAACAAAAACTGATCCCAGGGGAACACGTGCCTGATTGCTCAAGCGATGTCCCTAAGGTTCGATGTCCCGTTAGGCAGGTAACGTCACCTGCAACTGCGGGTGCAGTAACACTACTAAACACTCTCTGCCTACACACTGTACTTAGAGTTATACACACATCACACACAATCAATGCATGTATACAATTCCCACTAAAAGCATTCATATACACACCCAAAACATGTAATACAACACAATACCCGGGAATAACAAATGATCAAAATCCCACATCAAGCCACACACACTACAATACCCTAAACACAACCATCAATCGACCACCCCAGCCATAATAAATCCTCTGCCGTAACTACGCTTACCGATCGAACTCTAACTCCGCTCTGCCTGTCCTTAAGATCATATCCTCCTGTCCTGAAAAACCTGCCCTAACGTACTACACCCGCCCAACACAAAACGACGACGCTCGAGAGTCCCGCAACGCTTGGAATCCCATATGACCTGCCATGTGGGAATCGTGGGCCTGCCGGCGGACAGGAACTCTCTCAGGCTTTGGTGAACCACAGCTGGCTTGGCCCACCAGAACGAAAACTCTGGGTAAACACCCAAAAAAGGAACCCTTGTGGGGCATGACAGCTCACCTTGTGGCGAGCCGGGCAGACTGAGCAGGACACCTACCCATTTGTCGCAGGCCCCCCTGTTGGACATCCAAGTCACCTGGCCTTTAAGACGAACCAAGGAACAGGAACGTCACTCCCGGCCAGTTACCTCGTCAGAAGATCGGCAGAAGAACGGGACCGCAACTCCTTTTCCTTGCTTACCTTCTAACTCTAACATTTCTTCTTTCTCTCCGCTTTTGGCCGCCTGTTGTAAACTCCCACACAGGTGCCGCCTGTACAGGCAGATATAGATGAATCCGTAGACAGGAACCACACACCGGACTGACTGCGGGTTGGTGGTTCAGCGTGTTGTGGGTTTCCGTTCCAGTCAAAGGACATGGAGTATGTTAATAGAGTAATGGTATTATTTTTTCTCCCTATGAAAGGGAAAACAGAGGGAGGGGACGCACCAATTGCGCTTCCGGCCTCCGGCTTACGGCAGGGTGAGTGGTCGCTCAGGCTTTCTCGCTGGTCGCTCGCTGAGGAGGTGTCGCGGCTCCCACCGCGAAGGAAGGCGCGATTTGTGCCCCATACCTTCGTCGGCGTTCGTCGGGCGCAACTTTTCTACTGAATCGCCACATGAATAGGTTGGAGATAAAACGAGTACTGAAGGACGGGTGGAGGTAAAACCCAGCCTCCAACCCGCACGACATCGTAACTGGCCCCGCCGGGCCTTAGGAAACTAAATCCTTATCAACAAAGAGCGTGATGCTCCCGAATCCCTGATGGTGTGTCGACAAAGGAGGAAACCAAACAAACAGAGGAAACACTTGGGCACTCTGAATCACCATAAGCTGGGATGGAACCCACGTTAGCCGAGGCACGAGGAAGTTGGAAAAGGACAAGCCCCATGACTACCATCGCACTAGGGCAATCTTTCCTGATGAGGCCAACGAACCACAAGAAAACAAAATTCGAGGTGCATGAGGTCCCCGATGGACTGCCTGCCATTGTTCACTAAGGCGTAATGTGACTGACAGGCAATCCCACTTAGCAGGTTTTCGGGCACCTAATTGCTTATTCATACCTGGGAAGGCTTTCTCTCCGCACTTTTCTTCCTCTCTTCCCGTATCTGGGGCGATGCCCATAAGCCCTGCTGCGAGCTTCAGCAAACACCTCAGAGGCTGTGGTGAAAATCGCAGGCTGCCGCGAAATCCGGAGGTGCTGCTGTCCCCCTATCCATCGGATCCTCAACACTGGGGACCCCACAGTGTTGGAGAGAGGCTGTCAAATGAGGGCACCTATCCTCCAAGCACCAAACTAAGGCTAAACCAGGACGCCATACATTCCCAGCCCCCTCGCGACAAACATGAATGGCTCACTCATGCGCCTACCAACCACCCCCACAAGTCGCACGCCACAACGTTTCCCCAAACCGCAAACCCGACGGTGACACACTCCACCCTCCACAAACTATACAACGAAGCTAACTTACATAGGTGCCTATCAGGCCCACCCCAGCAAGCCACAAACTCAGCCCGCACAACAACCCTCCTAGTAGGCGCATGAGGTCTCCTCTTCCCCTCTTCTCAGGGTAAAGTGGAAAAACTCATAGCTATACCAGAGAACCAATACGCCAGCAGAGCCACCCCCCCACATATGGTCTGTCCTTCTATCTTAACGTAGAACAACACCCCCACGACGGCAGCACAAGTCACAAGAAGCTCGCGCCATCATGTTAAGAGAGAGCATAAGAAGCACACCCAACCAAGCACCCAGCTCTCCCATTCGTGGTCCCCTTTGCAAGCTCAACGCAGATAGCAAGCACACAAAATGCCGCAGCAAGGCACCATCACCGTCGAACAGAAACCGAAAGGAGCATGCTCCTATTGCACGCACAAGGCCAAAAGGATCTGAACAAGCACCCTTGGCGAAACATAGCTCTAAGAACATAACAAAAGGATCCTCACTCGTACTGCACTCCGTGTAAGCCTATAAAGACATTGTGCCTCTAACTCAATCACGAGGCCTGTGATTACCCCCTTGTTTATCCAGAAGGAGCGGTAGGGCCGCGAAAGAAGTTTGATCCAATCTCCAACCTTACCCTAAACTCAGAGCCCGTCCTCCAACCTTTCTAGGTATCATTATCTACCCTAACGTAAGTGCTATATTATGGTACCATCCTACCTGAGGATACAGTGGAAGCACCCAATCATAAGTTCAAGGGCCTCATTCCCCTAACGCCGATCCTCCTGTCAGGCAAGCCTCCTCCTCAACGCTGAGCAGGCCTCCACCCTACGCTTGAATAGGCCCTCTTCCATAATGCATAATCTCCCGACCTGTCAGTCTCCTCATCGTTACGGCAGAGCTCTCCTGCCTAAGCAGGGCCATCTATCTACTCTAACGTGATTCCAACACTACTCTTTTCCCGATCGTAGCCTTGGGGCCTCTTTTGGCTCTCTCTTTCATCTTCCCTACGGTGGTATTGCTACCTGCCTAGCAATCAAACCCACTAAAACTCCTCATCCCTACTGAGGGCCGTCCTCATGCAACCTCTCCCCGTCGCTGACGCAGCTCCACAACAACAGGATACGGAGTGGATAACCTGAGGCTCGGGGGTTACACCACAATTCACTCCCGACACGGGAGGATGATCCGTCTGAACCCCTGTGTGATCCCGTCCCCTGGGTCCTCGACGTTATTTTTTACCATCTCTCCCCAAAAGGAAAGTCTTCTTCTGGGTTTTCATCATGTGGCATGCCCGCCCTAACGAGTGGAAGCCGTGAGCTGAATAAGGAATCGTCTCCCTTCTTCACTCTCCTGTCCGGCTCTCTGTACAGCCGACTCAACAGAAGCCTCACAGTTGCTTCGCGCCCCCGCTATAACTCTGACGTCTTTCGACGGAAGTGCCAGTCGGTCTCGACAGGAGACCCCCCAGCGAAGAGGTAGTAAAAGTACACTCACTGGACTACCGTGCTACAGCACTGGAATAGGTAGAAGTTACCGTTAGACGAAGATACTGGAACTAATAGTAGGTGTACTACAGTAACATTTTGAAATACAACCTTCTTCTTCGACGCCCGGCGACGCATACACAGCTCCGGACGTCGCCATTACGACAATATCCTACAGTTTTCAAATACAGGGGAAAAACAATTCCACTAGAGAAAAAAAAAACAAATATTTTTGAGGGGCTAGGTGGTATCTGTGTGTATGTGTGTGTGTGCGTGTGTGCGGACAATTCCGGCTGCTGCCACATCTGGCAACACCGCGCTCTACAAGCACTGAGGCAAACAGTGCGGTGGGCTCACCGAAAAAAAAACGAAACAAAAACTATTCCGTTTCCGGCTGCCGCCCACTGCCTGGGCAACACCGCGCTCTGACAGTCACGAGCAACAGTGCGGTGGGGGCTGGCCGTGAAAAAAAAACAAAACAAAAAAAAACAAAACCTAGCAGAGAAACGGATCCGTGAGAGAGGAAAAAAAAAGACACTAGCGTCCCCCCCCGATACACCCCCCCCATGACTCAACCACCCGGTAGCGAAAAAAAAAAAAACAAAAATGGCTAAATACAAACAGGAAGGAAGACTGAGCGGCAACAGAGAGGCAAGACTTACGGCCGTACCTGCGTGAGTTACCCGGCGAAGGAGGTCCGGGAAGGCGGTCGACTATCCTCTCCTCCTGGTCCTCAAACCTCGAGAGCGAAACCCCCGAGTCAACAGCGCGGATGTATTTCCCTCAGGGCCCACCAACAAGAGACTGCTCCCTTCACTCTAGAGTCAACCCAGCCAACCACGCCCACGAACCAACCAACCACGACGAACTGACAAAGACATATACAAAACGATACAACACAAACAGGTACTCTGCGAAACTGAGAGAGAAGACAGCCAGAGCCCATTCAACAATCCCGGAGACGTACGAACCCATAGCCCCTCACCCCACGAATTGGACCAAAAACGACTGACCCCTGGAGGTCTGCCTGACAGGATCGGTCTAGGTGGGGGCGTGACGGGAGTGCTGTGACCACACAAAACCAACACACACGCTCACCGCACAGACCACTATACAATAAAGAATATACGAATACAACAAAACAACGGTCCCCACACACCCCATATATTCACAGACCATGAATCAAATAAAAAACATTTCCAAACACACGCACCATGCAACTAACACCATAAAGCACTCCCACGCACGACAACATGCACAATCACGATCAAGCACTCCCACGCACACAACATGCACAATCACGATCAAGCACACTGCCAACGCACACAAACAAAGCCCATTCGCAACACAGCAACACCCACCACCACTAACAATGCACGAATTACTAAATAGATATTTTCACCCAAACGACGTACACAATCACAATTACAGCATCCCAGCACATATGCTCATGTACACAATGTATAAAAGAAAATATTTACCAGTATTGACCCTATCCCTCACACCACGGAGTGCGACCACTTCCCTGCCCCATGACAAGAGGTCCTGCAGTGAGCAACCCAGTCGCACTGGGCACTCCGAGCCGGTTGGTTCTCGCAGGGAGTTCGCCCAAAGCCGACAAACCCTCGGGAACTCGCCTAAGCCTGCAGATGCGGGAGCGTGTCCCGGGGGGGGGGGTGGGGGGGGGTTGTGACGTAAGGCAGTTACAGACAACTGTACTGGATGTACCTGGACGGTGGTCCCAGGCCGGCGTGCCCCCCGCGGCCATGTCAGAGAAACGGCTGTGGTGGCTGTCTGCCCCTAAGGCTAGAATCAGCAGTGTCCACGGTCCCGAACCAAGAGTCGTGGCCTCCGAACGACCGCGATCGGACGCGTGGCAGCGAGTGCAAAAAGGCCTGAAAGCCCCACCAACTCGCGTATCACGAACACTCGATCCGGAGACACGAGGCCAAACGTGGCCTCGACCCATCCCAGAGCAGCACTTGTCACCAATCCAGGCCAAACATTCCAGTTCAGCTACCAAGTGAAGCCCTCCCCGGTGAGTGGGGGGATGACGAAAGCCATGGAGGAACGAGTCGGAAGGAGGAAAATAAGTACGGAATGCGGACTGAAGAAGGACCACAGTCACGCACCCAGCCGACCTAACCCGTCTGACCAATGCTGTTCAAGTCTAAGGCCACTCCGCATGATTGGTCGAGGGGAAGTGTAATTCAAAACAACGCACACACAGAGAACCCCTATGCGATCAGAGTTCTTTCATTTCTCCCTACACAACACCGCTAATCCGGAAAACAAGACAGCATTAAACAACCAACAGGATATAAAAAACAAATAATAAGATTAAATCTTCTCAACATTCAGAAAACGCCGCCCCATTACCCCTCTCACCTCGACGCTTAACGTATAACCTTCCATAGGAAATAAATCAACAACAGCGACCATCGCTTAATTAACTGCCGACCACATTGCAAATAATAAATCAATGGCACAACTGTCACATTTTATAAACCCATTTCAAAATAACAACAAATCACCAAGCACGACGCATCCGAACGACAAATCATGCGCACGCACGCTCGTAACATAAAACTCGCTCTCCATGCACACACAAACAGACGGAGTGCCGAAGATAAAATCCGCGGCAGAATGAGACAGGGCGGACGCCGAGACCAAGCAAGTTACCAACCCTAATCACCAGGTTCACCGTCTCTATCCTTCCCTTCCCCACCGACTCCGCTACGCATCACCAGAATACCTAAACAGGAGAAAGAATTTTGAAATAATTAGAATGGCCAGGTTAAAGATGAATTTAAACCAGAGAAAATGTCTCACATACAAAAATTTCCTCTTAACAATTTCCGAAAAAACAAAAGAAAAGTTGCGCAAAAGCGAAGACTAAGCCGGCTAACAACGACAAGATCAAAACAAACAGACCACGAAACTGATGCTTAACCAGCTACCCGTGGGTGACCCCACCGATGAGGCGGGACAAAGGACTCTCTCTACTCTCCACTAACTTCTACCCTACCGCTGTCCAGGTCGAGATGACAGAGGCGAAGATGCGGAGACAAAGAAAAGATGTCCCTCGTCCCAACCGGGGGGCCGACTGAGCCGGAATTGAAAGTAACTGACTTACAGTGACTCGACGATAAGGTAAAGAACCAGGACTGGAGCAGGTCGCCCCCAGAGGAACATGCTAACCGCACGAGGTGAAGAGTAACCACCCTCAGTCAAAGGCGTGCCAACATTCCAAGCTTGCTGCGACACACGAGTGAGCATTCCTAAAGAACTTTCACACTAAAAGAAACGAAGCACGTGCGACATGAAAAAAGTTCAGGCGATAAGGAGGCCAGACATGACAGAAAAAGAAACGTGAGAAAGGTAACCGCCACCCGTGAACTTGCAGGATGAAAATGCACTGGCCCCGTTGGAATTAGATGTGAGAGAGAGAGAAAAGCAACACCGAAAGTTGAGCTTAACCACACCAAGGTTCAACTGCACCACAAGCCCAACCCTAGAGGGACGGCAACACGACAAACGAGCACACAATAAACAAATAAAGTAATTCCGGCCACCACCCAATGTGGTCAAGACGGGTCGAAGGCCCGTGACAAACTAAAGCTCGAGACACAGGGCAGATACAACAACATTATTTGATTTGCTTCGAAGAGAGATTATGAAGGGTCCTCAGGCAGCTAGTGAAGGGCTTCTTGCTTCTCATAGTGATAATATATCCCCCGCCATTTTCTTCATGCTCAATTTTATTTTTTATTAAAGTTCAAATCTTTGCAATTCATCTACTATAACGAGCCAGAAGAAATTGCAAACCTGCCCTTGATTTTCCTTCTACCTTCTTCCCCCCCACTACTTACCTAGTACAGGGGCATTCTCTCTCACTCACAGTCCTCACTCTCTATAAAATATATATATTATTACCTATAAATATCTCAAATACACAACATTAAAGAAACAATAAGTAGTAGACGCAATTAATCATGATAACTGGGCGAAAAAAAGCACACCGTTTACTGCGCGCATAAACAAAGTTTTCACACACGTACATACTTTGAATGGCCCGTTTAAAAGAATTGCGAACAACTTGCAACATATACATTGATCCAGTCGACTTCACGTTTAAGGATTTAGTGCATGAACTCTTTAGAAAATCGTTAGGTGGCCGTCACATGACATAAAGATAGTGCCAGAATCTTTTAGTATTTTTGATGATGGTGACAGCGACCCGAGCCTGTGCGATCGTATAGTCTTCTCTTCTTTTTCCCGTAACATGACAAATCCACAAACATTATCTGTATTCAATGATTTCCTGTGTTCTTTTTCTGCTGCTGCCTCTCGCCCCTACAATCATACAGTCTGCAGATTGAATGGGACAGCTCCCAAGGGGACCGTCTTGGGCCTGCCTCATCATGTCTCTTGTCTCTCTCTCTTGTCAGTTGTCATTGGGAGCATCAAAATTGTACTCAGGCCAATCGATGGTAACGGTCCTGATGCAGATGAGAAATTGATGATGTATTTCGGTAGAATACAGAAAGAATGTGGCAGTATTATAGTATCACTGTGAAATATAGGTTTAGGTGGTCAGAATTCCGACAGACCAAGATACTCGATAAGTGATAAGGGATGCAAACCGTAATGCGTGTAACAGTGTAGCCAGAACAATCAACATGTAAGACGAATCAAAACCAGGATACAAGGTCATTTTGGTGTGGTATGTCCTCTCTCCCTGTAACCAAAGTATAAAGTAATTAATATCATACATCCACACACCTACATGGGTTCATACAGCGCGACTGGGCCACCTCCCCACCGCCCTCAGAAATCCAACACAACTACACGGGCAAGGCCACCACGCTAGGGTCCTCAACTCCCCTCTCCGGTCCTGCGCGAGATTCCAGAACAGGACCTGCCAGAACACCCAACGACACCAAAAAAAAAACCCCGACACGAGGCCCCGACACCGCGCGTGCGCGCACGCACACAAGAACGACGCACACACCCCAACACACACCTAAACAAACACACACACAACAGCAGACACACACCACCCGCGCCCCCCACGCCCGATAAACAGTACGCACGCCCCCCACCACGCACACGAGATTTGGCACTTTATGAGAGGACTTGTTAACCGTAACCGTACTAAATGAGTCCCAAAAATGCGAAATACAGTGATTATAGGGTGTAGACCCCATCCTGTGGATTAAGGAAAAGTTTTCGACAACTTTACGCATGTTGCATTAAAGCAATACAGCTCACCATTCATGCAGTAAACAGTTCACAAACTTAAAGTCCTATACAGAGTACCCACCGTACACTAATGGGGGGGGTGTGGGGGGGGTAATTTTAAAACTAATCATAGATTTGACGGCTTTGTGGGATGAAAGAAATGTACTTTTTCGACAATGTCCTTGGTATGATACTGACAAAAGAAACCTTTCCCCATGAACTTTGACTGATACTTTCAATTGAGATCTCGTTTTGGTAGGACAGAAATGTACCTGTCAGGTAGTACAGCACAGACTCGTGATTCCTGGGTTGCGGTTCAGAACTCCAGAGTGGCTGGGAGTTCAGTTCGTCACAAATTATCAGATTTGTATTACAGATATCATGGGACTATGTAATTAACTTTTCAGCTTTATCCCCTGTGTTAGCATTCTATGAATGTCGTAGAGGTGGCTGCCTTCGGTTGTTATCAACAGGGATCCGGCATGTCTTTCACATTCTGTCTTGGAGAGTTAGTATCGGGATGATGGAGAGAGAATAGGGTGCGAAAATACATAGAAGCAACACCACACATAGTATGTGGATTAAGTTTGAACAACAAGTGAACACCTATTTAAAGTCACACACACACGCGCAGCGCGCGCAAACACACCACGCACACACACAGCACACACACCCACACACACAGACCCCCCAACAAAAAAAACACACACACACACACACATCACACACACACAAAGCGCGCGCGCGCAGCGAACACACACACACGCACGCACGCACGCGCACACACACAACACACACAACACACACACACAGCACACACACACACACAGCACACAACAACACACACACAAACACAGGATATAGGGAGGGAGAGAGAGATAGAGAGAGAGGAGAGAGAGAAGGGAGATAAGAGAGAGAGAGAGAGAGCTTCCACAAGATTCTCCCGGCCAACATCAAACTCTTATTGGATATTGCAATTCATTTTTTAGACTGAAAATGACTTCTCTATCACCAGTCAGTGATCACAGTGGGCTAGGCGGAAGTGGGCCATTGGACATGCAGTACAAACGAAAGGAGGGAGACAGGACGTGCAGACTATGGTGAGAGAAGGAGGAGTGAACTGAAGTTCGGACAAACTAGAACTTTTACAGGTGACTATGACCATGTTCGTGTGCGCGCGTGTGTGCGTTGTGAGTGTGTGTGTGTGTGGGGGGGGGGGTGGGGGCGGTAACGCATATATCAGGTGTTTTAGTATTTTGGCGATGATGTGGTTGAGTTTGTGTTTATAATGTATTGTTTTTACAAGCTATGTAATGTTTTATATGTCATATGGATTTTAATGATTATTGTAGGTGTGTATGGTGCCGCGCGCGCGACGTGGGTGTGTGTGTGTGTGTGTGTTGTGTGTGTGTGTGTGTGTGTGTTGAGTGTGTTGTGTGTGTGTGCGTGCGTGCGTGCGTGCGTGTGTGTGAGTGTGTGTGTGTGTGTTGCCATGTTTGTATGTGTGTGTGTTGGGGGGTGGGGGGGGGGTATGGGTGTGTGTGATGTGTGTTTGGATGTATATAAAAATACATATACTAACTAGGCTTTTAACGATCTATAATTCTTTTTGTAATGGTCTTATGTACTTGTGAAAGTATGTGGAGCAGAAGAAAATTTCCGAGGCCAATACAGTTTATTTAATTGAATGAAACAGGAGATA
>CM031610.1:76465096-76467596 GCA_018398815.1 Conus ventricosus | reverse complement strand
GTACCATCTTCAAAGACAACAGCTGACCTCCCTCACAATAGCCGTTAAACAGTGCAGGAGGACTAACGAGTTCTTATTCCCGGAGTCTATATGAGAGAATGGTACGCCAACTAACGACCGAGTTTTGCGTACAATGTGCGTTAAAGGCAGGACTAGCCTAGTTGTTGTGCCCGGATGGTGGAGGTGGAGGAGGGGACGGAGGCGGGGATGGGGGTGGGGGAGGGTGAGAGGGGAGGGGTCTGAGTGGAGAGCGGTGGGTTGCAAGGAGGCAGAGAGATGACAGTCGATGGGAAGTCAGTGGGATCAGATGAGCATGCGTGCTACCAGTGTCCTGGATCAAGCATACACTTTGACTGAACAATTGGAGTAGTGGAGAACCTGCAGTTGCCCCCCCTCCCCCTCCCCTCTTATAGATGATGATGATGATGATGATGATGATGATGTTGATCATCATCATCATCATCATCATCATCATCATCATCATCATCATCATCATTATTATCATTATTAAAAATATTACTATCGTTATCATTTTTACCATCATCATTATTATTATTATTATTATTATTATTATTATTATTTTCATTATTATTGCTGTTGTTATTGTTGTCAATATTATTATCATTATTATTGTTGTGTTGTTGTTGTCGTCGTCATCCTCATCACTTTTATACTTTTTTTTAAATTATTTGATTGATTAATTGGTTCCTTGATTGATTAATTGATTGAGTGAGTGAGTGAGTGATTCCTTGATCTATTTACACATTTACTACTTATTCTATATGCTTTTTTCTCAATTGGATGTGCTTTAACATTTGTGGCAACATGTAAATGAAATTTCAGTTAAATATGTTATCGCATGATGAATACACTCTTTCCGACCCAAATCAGGGGTTAGAGGGATTCTGGGAATGAATGTAGGAGCTGCCAACACGCCAACTCTTATTTTCGTAGCCTAGCATGAGCTTTGGATTCTGGGAATGAATGCAGGTGTTGCCAACACGACAACTCTTATTTTCTTACCCTGCAATCAGCTTTAAACGGAACAAGGAACAGAGTTCTAAGCGCTTTCACTTTTGCGAATTAAAAGAACCATGCCCGTCTTTTGTCCATCAGAAGTCAGCAACCTGAGCGCACCAGCACGTCAGTCCATCTCTACAGCACACGTAATCCTCAGGTGATTGGATGCTCAACTTCTGTTATAAACTGCCCACGGCAAGCAGGACTGCATATAGCTCTACCGAGGCCTTATGGACATTGCACACACGTTTTACATTCTACAATATCTCTCTCTCTCTCTCTCTCTCTCTCTCTCTCTCTCTCTCTCCTCTCTCTCTCTCTCTCTCTCTCTCTCTGCTGCAGAGTATAAAGTTTTATTATCCTTATCGTTGATGCTTTTCGTTGTTGTGTATAAACGTACCATTTTGAATGAAGAGCTTATAAAAGGAACAAAAGAGACCAAAAGGAGGGGGATGTGGGGGTGGGGGGTGGGGGAGGAGAGCGATAACTTGAAACATTCGCCCAAGACACAACAGTTAGCAGAAACTCGTACGCAAACCACACCACATATAGACAGCGTGCGCCTCAACCACTGTGAACAGTCTCAAGACTTAGCTATCAAATATATAATATGTGCACATCAAGGGTTGCAAACAGCTCTGTTCCTTGCCTTAGGCCACGCAAACAAACAAAGAATGTCTTTGGGTCCTTTCATTCCCAGGAGAAATTGTGAGATGGACGGATAAAGGAACAGGAAGCCACTTCCCCGAGTGTGATGGTCATGACGAAAAGATCGAATCCATTCAGAGGTCTGTCTTGCCCATTCAACGATGGTATCAGTCCAACGTGACCGCTGTCCTTTCAGGCATCTACCCCACGGCACTGCTCCCCAGGGGGTGGCTTTGGCCCATTGGCATTGTCCCGATTGTTCTTGCAAGAGTAACTGTCTTCTCTTCAGAATTGTCCTTTGTGACGTCAATCTAAAAAACAAGGCGCAAGTATTTGCAAGTCCATATATTACGCCAGATGTCTTTTTTTTTTCAGAATGATTTAGCTGGCTGATAATTTGAGAATTATGTAATCGGGTGCAATGAAACAGAATTGCAAGCCCCATATTTCAAGATTAGTTTAAGATAAGATATTGGACCATTTAAAGCATTTAAAGCAATACAGATTTAAGTGTGAATTATGGAAATTGTGTCGCTATCAGCCCATGATGGGGGGGGGGGGGGGGGGGGATGAACGATCGTTTATCAGCGCCACATTTTCATTTATCTCATTTTCATGTGAAGTTTGATGTGGTGGAGGAACGTTGGAGATTATAGGAATATGAAAACGACCCGTGGGTGTAGTTACCATCCTTTGGACTCAAGAGGATTCTTTTCTTCCTCCCTCCAATCTAAATATCAAAGCACTGCAGCTGACATTTATGAAGTTCCCATAAGAATTCCTGTTCGAACCTCACTCTCACTGATGACAGTCCCCTAAACTTTAAAGACAG
>CM031610.1:76440520-76464996 GCA_018398815.1 Conus ventricosus | reverse complement strand
GATCTTAAAACATCAAACGAATGGTGCTTACCACACCAAACCGTTTAACAGAAATGACAACACAGAGCACAAAGAATAGACAAGTAAAACATCCCAAGAAAGGGACGTTCCAAGCTTGCCCATATATCCCGGCTTAACAAAATCTACACAAGAGAACAGCATTTCCCAATCCTGGCTCCTTGCTACTCTCCCCACGTTTTTGGGCGAAAGTGGCCTAAAGCCGCCTATTCCTGTTCTCTGACAAGTAACCAAAAAATAACGACCCTACAAACAAATATACTGTGTTAGGGTAATCCGTTTTTAATACTAATTTTACTAAACTTTTCATAGAGGAACGTAGGAGAAAGTAGCCTAGACTGAACACGCCCCATAGAGTAACGTAGGAAAAGCGGCCGTGACTGAACGCGCCCATAAACACGTGGGTGCACTAGGCTATCCGATTACTTCGCAGTATGTTAACAGACAGACAGACAGACAGACAGAAAAGAGAGAGACAGAGAGACAGACAGACAGAGAGGCGGGCACACAAACACACACACACACACACACCTCTCTCTCTCTTTCTTTTTCACACACACACACACACACACATACACATACACACACACTCACTCACTCTCTTCTCTTTTCTCTTTCTCTTTTAAAATTAAATGACATAAAATCCGCACACTTCTTCTGACAAAATTTTACCTACAAACTTTGTACACAGACAGCAAACACGGGGCTGAAACCCGTCGCACCCTTTTGGGTCGCAAAGCGCACAGCCCGCTTTGCGACCAAAAAATCAATAAAAGCACACGGGTGGCGCGTTGGGCCTACGAATGCTCTAGACTGTCACGTGTCACTCCGGCCGCCACGTAGCAAGACCGGTTTGTATTGCCAGCGGCATTGGAGCTGTAAAGGTGTTGCTTTTGTATGAAAAGAATTTACCGGGTTTTGTGCAGGTTGGTTTTTGTTAAACGTTACTGAAGAACAGGTTTGTGCATTCGTGCCATAATTTTTTACTTTAACAGCATGTTAGAGTATTTGTTGAAAGAATTAGGCGAAGCAGTTGGGGAAACCGGAGAAAATTGTTTTTTCTGGAAACAAAAAAGTGAACTAACCTGCTTTGGAAAAGGAACAAACTATCTTAAAGGTTTGTTGGTTCAAGGAAAATGAAACAAGATGTAGCCATTTTTTAATACGTGTTTGACTATCGATGAGATGGTTCCTTATCTAATAAATGGCGCTGCATTGTTGAAAGTTGGCTGAAGCAAAACAAACCATCACGCGTTGATTGTTGGGAGCGGGCTTGAGACAGCTAAAGCCATGTTTAAAAAACATGGCGTTCATTTCTTAAGGCGGAGGTAAAAAACGGCTGATTCGAAATTTGAAACATTTTTGCTGTTTTTTTCCCAAGTAAAAATGTTCCCAGTTTGTATCAGATTTGGGATTAAATTGTTAACTACAGATTCAGTGTTCATGTAGCAAGCTGATCTGTGTTTTAAAGATGTGTATACTTTTCTACTTTTCAATTCTAAACCAGTTCATTTGCCTTCAAGTGTGCCCTTATGCAACTGAATGGCGATTTTCGAATGTTTTTGGCAAAACTAGATGGGGCTAGGCAGACCTTATACATCTACTAGAATGGAGAGGATATTTGCGTACCCCAGCACTATTTTCATTATAAAATGCTTCAAAAATACAATGGCGGGTGTACTAACTAACTGGCGATTCCCAAGCCTGGATAGAAAAGTGGTATAAAACTTTTTTTGTGCAAGAAGGAAAGTATAATGAAACTCTTTGTTGTGGGAGGCAACCTGCGGTGAAGTTAGCCTTGCTGACTGCTACTAAAATAGCCGTTCATGCTGTGAACGCCTTATTTTCGTGGCAAGAGGAACTGCAGTAAAATTAGCCTTGCTGACTGCTACTATAAATAACCGTTCATGCGGTGAACGCCTATTTATAGTAGCAAGAGGGGCTGCGGTAAAATCCGTTTTGCTATAAATAACCGTTCATGGGGTAAAACGCCTATTTATAGTAGCAAGAGGGCTGCGGTAAAATCCGTTTTTGCTATAAATAACCGTTTATGCGGTGAACGCCTATTTAAAAGTAGCAAGGGGGCTACGGTACTGCTTATACTTGCTATGTGCGGACACTAAGGGAGGTAACTCCTGCGCACCCCCACCCCACGCACGCACGTCTCCCCACCCCCCCCCCCACGCACGAAAGTCTCCCCACCCCCCCCCACGCACCACCACACTTAAGTCATCCTCAAGTCATTCACAAGTCATCCTCAAGTCATCACAAGTCATCCTCAAGTCATTTACAATTTTATCCTCAAGTCATTCACAAGTCATCCTTAAGTTATTCACAAGTTCTTACTTAAGTCATCCTCAAGTCTTTCACAAGTCATCCTCAAGTTATTCACAAGTCATCCCAAGTCATTTACAAGTTCTTACTTAAGTAAACTTTAAGTCACCCCAAGTCATCCTCAAGTCTTACCCAATTTAAACCTAAATCATAGCTAAGTCATCCTCTAAGTACAACCAGTTCTTATTTAAGTATTATAATTATCAAAAAAATACAAGCTATGTTTTTATCTTAAATATAGATGTCTGATATATACACACACGCCTAAAAAAAAAACGCGTCATCGTTGAGGATGTCTTGCCAGCGTTCCAGCATAGATCTTAAGGAAGGTTTTACACCCGAACAACCGCATTGATTACAATTCGGGTCTATGGAAATGTCTTTTATAGACTCCATGTCTTTATTTATTGACTTAAATCAATTTTAAAAATACGCCATAAATCTATTTTTATAAAAAAATTTAAAATTAATTTTCTTAAAATATTATTCCATTATAATGGATCAAAATGATGCTTTGTTTTTGGGCGGTTTTGGCGTGCAGTTGTCTTTTTTCTGTATTTAACGGTTCATTTGTTTTAACTTCTTTCGTTTCGTTGCCATTGTGTAATATATTTTATAGCCATAATAACTGCCCCCAACAGCAGCAAGGCGCCAAAAATGGAAAACAGTTTTAAGTTCAATATTCCATGAAGACTTTGGGGCCCCTTGAATCACATGGAGTTTTTATAGCTGGCATTAAAATCAACTTGTTCTGGCGCTGGCGGTGTTATGTTTTCATGATGAGTCATATTCTGAAACATTAATTTTTTTGTCTGTTCCACTCTGCTAATTTTCTTCCTGCTTCAACACGCCCAGGATTTTAATGGTCTCCGCCTGATTCAGCGTTTCTGGTGATTTTCTAGCTAGGGTTTTACTTTCTCCACCTGATTCATGTTTTCTGGTTCTGATGATTTTCCAGATCGTTCATTTTAAAGGGGAAATAAAATCTATATGATTAAAAGTTATTAATCCATGATAATGGCGATAACAATGTTCCAAATCTGTAATATAGATCACAGCCTAGAGACTCTAATGACTTTGTTAAAACAGGATTTTGCTTTAAATCATACGTAAGATCTTGTTCAGAATCAATGGGAGCAAATCTACTGACTAGTTTAGTGTACAAACTAAGAACCGTTTGCCCCACATTTTTTAACCATTCAAAGACCCCAGCTGCGCTTTCAACCTGTTATGATACTTTAAAATGTCTTGCGGCGACATCTGTTGAATCTGTTCAATGCTGAATTCAGTTCCGAGGAACTGTTTGTTTTCCACATGCTCCCAAAGAATACAACCTTTCCTTTTGGGCAAAAATTAGCTTGATCATCAACTTGGTCATTCATAAGTTCGGGAAGGTTTAGGCCGCCTTGTAGCTGTAGGAGATCATCACTGTTCATGTTTTTTAATAATTATAATTTTTTTAAATTTTATAAAAGAGCACTGAAAAAACTGTTACCAACCTTGTATACCATTCTGCTGTTATTGGAGGCCTAAGTGTAGGAAAACACGATGCTTGGTAAAAGTTTGGGTAAAAATAAAGCCAGCAGATCTTGGCAAACTAGACTTGAGGATTCAGCAAAGCAAATTGCTATCATTGCAGCTTCGTTTGCTACGAAAGATTTTCTAGTCAAGCAAGGAATAATTCCAGACAATATAAATATGTAAGAAAAAAAATTTACATTAATAAAAAATGGCTTCACCGAAATAATGATAGGCGGCGCTGTGGTGAATGCGCTTGCTTTTAGCGGAAGAAATTTCGCATTTAGTAAACTGGGGAATGACAGCGAGAGAAAAAGACATAACAAAGCTATGGAGCAACTACAGCTGCACAAGACGCCATGAAAAGGCAGAGAACTTGAGCAGTAAATTTATAATGACACCTGAAAGAACAGGGGCAGCGCTTCACATTAAAAATGTTGACAAGCAATAAACAATATATCTTGTAACAGGCAAACCAGTCCAGACATGCCCCCCCCAAAAAATTCAGTGACTTTTATCAACCATCAAAAAACAAAAGATGCAAGAAATCGGGTTTATTGCCCTTTGGGTATGACCGTTGTGTATTTTGTTGCACATAATTTTGCTGAATAAAAAATGAACAAAATCTATTATTCGCCCAAGGAAATTGGAAGGGCATCACAGCAATTAAAAAGCTAACCAAGCGGCAGGAGTCAGTGAACAAACAGCAAAGGAATGGTTATCTAAACAAGCAATTTGGCAAATTTATTTACCTGCCCCTAGACGAATACAGAGACCACACTTTGTTAATACAACTCCAAACGACACCCATCAAAATCTTCTATATTTACCCTCTGATAGGATTAGACGGAAAAGATTTAATACGCACTCACAGTCATTGACATAGCTTCAAGGTACAAAGATGGGGAGCCATTAACACAAAAGAGTGCTTCTGCTGTTGCTTTTTGCCATACAACTGATATATCAACGAGGCCCTTTAAACTTATCCTCGAAATGATTCAAGTTGATGATGGAAAAGAATTTAAAGGCCAAGTGAATCAATTATTGTTGAAACATAGAGTTACCATTAAAAGAGGCATTCCAGGAGTTCATAGATCACAGGCTTTAGCGAAAACTTTAACAAACAGTTAGCCGAAAGACTTTTCTCCTACCAGAAATCACAGAGAGCTTATTGACAATTCCGCAACACAGAATGGGTTAGAAGACTGCCCTCAGTTTTGCGCGCAATGATAAATAAGAATTAAAAAGGCCTAAAACAGTAAAAAGCAATCAAAAGAAAAACAATAATGGGTGTTGAAGGAGTTTTTCATCCGCAAACTATTACCATTGGTTTGAAAGTAAGGTACCTTTATTTACCGGGGAAGCAGAAGGGACACTTCGCATCAGGCAACCGATCCGGTTTGGAGTGGTTTACCATACGAAATAAAAAGAATTGTAAAAATGAAAACCGCCCGTGTATTATTTACGAGAAACTGAAAACAACAAAACAACCAGCTCCTCAAAGATCTTTTTTGAAGGAAGAACTGCAGATAAATCCCGCCGGGCACAGTTCCGCTTTTAAATTTAATTTACGGTTCTCCAGGCCCAATTTCATATGAAAACTCTGGATTAACAAACACACGTTTTGTGTTTGTTCTATCTAAAACTTCTTTGTTACAACTGTTGTTTGATCTCATGTAGATTAAGATCGCAGTTTTACGTTGTCATGATGGAAAGTCTTATTGCCAAACAATGCTTCTTTGTAAATTGTCATGCGATATGTTTGACTGCACAACGCTGCGAGATATTCCCCTTTGCTTTCTTAATGATTTTCTCCTGGCTCGAAAAAACTGTACATTTTTGACCTTAACCCCACATACTCCTTGATCACCTTTCCAAAAAATTCATCCTTCAATCTTTCCTAAAACCTTCTTGTTAGTAATTGAATGTAAAGGCAGTCTTTAGGATAATCGGACGTGTCATACCATCCCGCATGGGCCTTTAGCTACTTCCATTTCCCTGTCCTTATAGATGTCTTCAGTAGGAATATCTATAACAAAACTATCTGTATCTGTGTAAAGAAATCTGGACTCAGGATACAAGGGCTTAAAGTAGTCATAAAGAAATTCTAACATCAAAAGCTTTGATAATTCTAAAACAGTAAACCCAATAAATACAGGTTTTTTCTAATTTGACTTTTTTTTTTTCATCATTATGCCAAAAAGGTGATCATGAAATCTTTTAAAGTCCTGATAATTTGGTTTTGAAGTCAGCTTAATTGCTTCGTTCTCTTTGGTGACTAATCAACATCTTTGCGCTTGTCGGATTCTCCATAGTCTTTCCAAAACAGCTGTTTGTTCATCAGCTTGAAAAGTCTTTTTCGAAGCATCTGTGGATTTAGTTCTGAGGTCAGTTTCTTTCATGATGTATGGTTTCATGAACTGTTCTTGATCAAAAGCAATTAGCCCATGGACAGCTGTTAACTTTAAACCATGTCTTAAATAAAATTGTAGAAGTCTGTAATGACAGACATAATTTTTTTTTGCCCCGAAGATTGCAACAAGTTTTGGTGGCTCTCTTGGATCCAATCTTTTGACTTTCTGCTGCTAATGGATAGTCATTATGCTGGTCATGGAGTTCATGAGGATATTCTAAGTCACTTCTAGAATGAACCGGCTGCATGATCAGGGTTTAACTGTTCAACCACTTTTAAAGCCTTTTGAATATTATTCGAACCTGTGTACATTTTAAAGTTTCGTAATGAAGTGATTGCGCCATTTCCCAACCATACAGATTGGTTTGCGTCTAAATACATGAGATAGTTAGACCTTTTACTTGATCAAGTTTTCCAAGTATTTGTTGTTTGCTTTACAGTAATGATGCGACGCCATACTAAATCCTCCCACGCAATCCGTTTTCAATCATCTGATCATTGGGAAAAACCGACAATAAATCAATCTGTACTCCAGTAAACTTTAAGAAAGCATCCCAACTCAAACCCGGGCGCAGAAATATAATGCGCGGGGTCCAGGCTGTAATGTTCATGCAGGTCTTTTCCCATAATTTTCAAAACGTCCGCTAACAAAAATACAAACCCATCAAGTAGGAGTCATGAAAAGTCTCCCATCGTTTTACACTCTAACTTCTGCCACGCATCTTGAGCATGTTGGTAATCGAGTCGCTGATGTCCTTTTCCTCTAAGACTAGAAAAGAACGCACCTTTAGGCGGAAGTGTATTTTCATCAAACCTTTCCCAACTGTCAGTACCATAAGGGTAAACGCCCTTTCTAACAAGAGTTGAGTCAAAATATTCTTCCGTTATTGGCAGACTTTAAGGACATAGCCAGTGACTCTAATGAACCCATCATGTGTTGCATAGAGTCATAAAAAGACATGTTATTTAGATTAAAGCACATGTACTTTTCTGATGACTGTGCAATGCATGACACCCTGAAGGCAACGTCCCTGCTTTCATTATAAGATGAGAGTCGTAACCTCGCAAGTTATGAAAGAAACAGGGAGCTTCCATGTCTTAGGTCAAACTTTAGTTGAAGATTGCATTTGTTATGCGCCGCTCCTCGAACTTTCCGCTAATGTGATCAAGTCCCCTTACTTTTGGATTCTCTGCGTCTGATGAGAGACCTAAACCGCAAATCCAACAATGTGTGGCTGAGTCATACTGTTGTTGGTCTTCAGGCGCCATTATGATTTCAGATAATTAGATTATTAGAACAGTCTTCGCACATTGCTGCATGCGCTGTAAAAATCTTCTAGCCGCATTTTGGGGCCCCTGTATAATTCTTTTGGGGCTGAATGGGCGCCATCCGACCTGACAACAATGAAGGCAAATGAACAAATCTGATGATTACTCATTAAGACTGTTTTTTCGTAGTTTTTGTGGTGCTGGCCCTTCAAAGGAACAATGAGTGATTCGAAGTCCCGCGTAAACAACATATGGAGAATGTTGCAGTTTTTTTCCAGTTTTTTAAAACTAACTTTAGATCCAGGTGGGGCGTAATTAGTTCTGTATACAGTCAACTGGGCCGATACAATGTTTCTTATGTTCGCTTGCGGCTTGAACAGAATGGCATTCTTGTTAAACATTTTCTACAGAATTCTTGTTTGTGCCCATCTTTTGAAATATGCTGCATTAGTTAACTCATTGTTCGTATTAATGTGTAATGCGGTAGCCCCGCTGGGAAAACATCAGTAGTAAGTCAACATGATTTTGTCTGGTTCGCCAATTGTTTGGGCTGTTCTTGGACACTTTTAATTGGGACCAAAAATTTTTTTCCTCATCCCATGTGTATACATTAACAGTTATTGGTTGTTTTGTTCTTCAAACCGATCAATTTGGGCTACACTAACAGGAAAGGGCACCCCACTAAAGTTAAGATCATTGATGTACGGGTGATAGTTAGACACACTCTCTGCGTTTTTGCGGGCGTGATCAGCCTTGCAAGAACACACCACATAAAACATTATTGTCTGTATTCTTTATGTTTAAAACTGCTTTTTTTGCAACTAATCTGGAGGTAGTGGAATGAAAACCTTACCAACAATCGGGGGCAAAACTTAGCCTGTTTTAATCTGATCTCTAAGACTTCGCCCTCTGACCAACCAGAGCCCTCTTTTGGCTTCTTCAGCCGCAGCGTCAAATGTGCAAGCAGTTCGTCTGCCCAACCGGGTGTTAAGTCGTTATGAGAAAGAACAGTCTGTTTTTTTAGTTGAGACCCAGACTTCTAGATTTTCTTCATTTATTGTTACATAGTCCCATTAAAACAGCTAACATTACTTTAACTGGCGGGTCTATTAGTAGTTTACTTGGAACTTGAGAAATAGCATGTACAACGCTTGTCCGCACGTTTGCTGATCAATGACTTCTAATCAATATCATTCATGCTCTTGATAAACGCTCTCTCTCAAGGGATTCCTTCAAAAATTTTGTCTTGCCCTTCATATACTTAGCCATGTTGAGCTTCTTTCTAACTCAAAATATTTTTTTAAATTAAAAAAATAATTAATCAAACAATATCAACGTCTTTTTGCGCTTGGACTCAAAACTAAAGTATAAACACCCTTCGGTTTTTGTTAATGTGACTGTTTAGAACAGAGTTAAGTCTCGTTTACTTTTTTTAAGCATTCCTTTTTTATCTGCTCGGGTCTGGGTGTTGAGAAAAACTTGTCCTCGCCTTCTTTGAAGATCAAACTTTGTCTTTTGTAGTCATCAAAATCGGCCTGTAAACGATTAAATTCTTCATCCGTGATGTTTTAGTCAACTACGCTTTATTTATTGTCAGTTTGAACGAGCTAAGTTAGCCGTTATAGTTGAACCATAGCTGTTGCTTTTGGAGTTTAGTTTTATTTTTTTGCTAGCAACACCTACGGCTAATGAACACAGGCCGAGAGCTAAAGACAAACCTCCTAGAGGTAAAGCTGCGGGGGCGCCTATGCCCGTTGCAAGAGACCAACACTCGTTCCTGCTGATAGAGCGCTTATAGTCGTGCTCCAGTATTAACATAAAACAGCATTAAAGGCAGCAGAATACCTTCGTTTGGTTTTGCTGTATTTTGAAAGGTCCCTTTCTCTAGTACATTTCTGCATTTGTGTAATGTTGGTTAATCTGAAGGTTTTTTTTGTTAGGGTTTCTACTATCTCTCTTTTGCGGCGCTGTAGGCACATTTGGATAAACTTGAACAGACATGCTTTTTATAAAAAAAAAAAAAATTTAGTATTGATATCTTTTAATCTGTTATTTTTTAATATTCAGCTGCGCATCATATATTAAAAACAAATGTACATTAAGCGGTTTATCGGCTTCTTCTTTTTTTATCAATTTGAATGTTTATTACGTCTCACACCCTCTCCCGCTTCCATCAACTGATTATCCTCTGTTGACCTTAGGTCAATCCATAAACCGTATTTGTTGTTAAATAATCATCAAATCTTAACTGGAAGGTGTAGATCTTTAGCCACAAGGTCAACTGTTGGATTTCTACACCTCCCACCTCCAAACAGTTTCCCTTTTTTCATCAAAAAGCTGATAAGGTTAAGCCCGCTAGCATAGATTTGGTTTGGACTTTCCCTCAATCGAACATTGTACTTTCGTTATTTTTGGATTAAAAAACTTTTTACTTCCTCTTTTGAATGGTTCTTCATCTTCACACAGCAATAAATACCTTTAAGCGATCTTTCTGAGACGCTAAAACTAAAATTCCATATAGTGTCTGCCCTGCTTCTAGGATAAGTTGTATGATGAATCACTCTTTCGTAATATATTGCTAATTTTGACTGATATTGTGCTCAATCTGCCCTTTCTAAATTAGGTTGCTAACAACTCAACTCTAAAAGTGATGTCAGAAATGCTGTACTTTGCTTCGGTGGGCTGTTGATCTGATAACACGTTTGTATTCGTTAAAAGTTAGTTCATATGACAGTCTGTCTTTTTAATGCTCCTTGAAAGTATGGCGCATGCGCTTTTAACAACTCAAAATCAAGGGAATGGAAAAGCGATTTCCAAACGCAAAATTTACAGCCACATACTTTTTGCCGTCTTTAGTATCTGCGGCACCTATTCTATGTTTTAGTGCTTCTTCATTTTCTATTCCTTGAAACGCAAGATCAGCCCTTTCATTTTCCCCTTAGCCAAGATCAGAATAGGTTAAAAATATGTCCCGCATTGTGTAAAGAAAATATTTCTTGCCCCCAATTTTATAGAAATTTTCTTAACAATTGCCCGCCCCAAATTCTGGACAACTGTCCTGTTTGTGGGCTGTGTTTGAATCAAGTACTATTTTGAAAGTAAGACGCGCAGAGCCTGGCACAATCACTTCATCTGCTCCTAGGTCCGGAAATTGACAGTAAGAATTTGATCTGCATCAATAGTAGATGGATTATTGGAACAGTAATATTCCGTTTATTTCCCTCACGCCAAAGGGTTCTTTCAGTCTTCTATGCGGGTCAAGAATCAAGCCATATGCATGTAACATTTTTTATAAAACAAAATAAAAAAATTAATTATTAAAGAAACATGGCAGGCATTGAAGATGAAGATTATGATGTTTTGATCGTGGAGACGACATGAGTGATTCCCCTTGGAGCGGCATCGCTCGGGGCTCTCATTGCATGATGAATTAGCAGAAATCGGGAGTACATTACCAACAAGACGGTATAAATTAACAGAAAGTAAGGTCAGATCATTATACCAAAGTTTAGGCCAAGAACCTCCCGAATTTATAGACCCTAATGATTTTGAAGTAAAAGATGACCATTTGTTTGTGAGGAGCGACCAAGGACAACTTGTTCAGCTTACAACTAAAAAAGACCCATCAAAGTTTTTAGCCGTGGTTCAATTAGAAATAGACTCAGTGTAAAGATCAAAATCGCCTTGGCCTTGTTAGGCCAAAATTAAGGGCGGAGGCAGTTGCTAAACTTCAAAACACACTGCAAGAACTCCCAACAGATAACCAAATGCAAAACATGGAACTTAAAGAATTAAATCAATCAGCAGGTGAATTAATAAATGTAATAGAAGCAGAATCCAGTTTTTCAGAAGAAACAGCGTTAAAGACTATACACGACTCACCGCTACCCATGCGAGAAATAGAGGCCCTTGATCATGCTTTAAGAACCATTAGAGGCAATTAACAAACAATTTAGCAAAACTAGGTGAACTAGATGAGCATATAAAAAGAGAAAAAGAAAAACTCGTTGAGGCTGATGACGCCAACTTAGGGCATGATATTAAAGAAAGAATAACCCAAAGACTAAAAGATCTTGAACAAGAAAGATCAGCAAGACTAGAAGTGCTGTCTACTAACCAAAAACATTACGAACTCAAGTGAGCAGAATAAGAGAAACTATCCAAAGAATTTTATATGAAGACACGACACTAGCAGAACGAATACGAACACTGTTTAGAGAGCAAGGAGTCACATTAGTAAGCGTATAACAGCCTTAGGATTTGCAATAAGTACACTAGTGATGGCTATTACAGGCAGCGGTGGAGGTCAAGTTTAGTGCCTCCGTCGCCATCACCTGATAAATCATGGGTAAAAAAACAGCTTGATCATCTTGCGAATTTATTAAAAAAATTAGCCGGTAAAGCCGTGGACGCTTACCAGGAATATTGGGGAGTATTGTCAGCTGGCTTTTGTCTACTGCAAGCAAAGTAGTTGGCTTTATGGCCGAGCACTTATGGTCATTAGTTCTCGTAATAGTTGGGTTACTATTTAGTAAGATAAAGACCAAGTAATCCTAGGCCAGTTAATCCAAGAACAAGCGCTGTCTTTTCATATTCATGTCATCGCGAACAGAGTCCGCGAGCTTTGCTGAGTCTTCAATGACTTTGGGGGTTGGACTTCGGGGATTAGATGACTTAATCTTGGCGTTCTTTTATGTTTTGTAAATATTACGGCTCAGAATTTATGTCGTTTTTTCCCAACCTTCCGTCATTGCCTGCTATAAGAATTTCATTATATAGTTTATTATTGTACCTACTGGAGTCTGAGGTCAGAAGGCAGCATGTAAAACCAGTGCCAACAGCAAAGTCTACTTTCGATCTTGCGTATTGAAAACATGTTTGGTACCTTTGAATACTTGAAGGTAAATCAACTGTAGAATTAATGGCGTCCTCTAAATTTGCTAAGTATTGTTTTTTGTGCATCAAAGCCAGTAGAAAGATCAGTTATGCTCGATCTTGCCTGTGCTTGCGAACCTAGCAAACACCAAACGTAAGTACGAATAGAGTCGTTTATTCGTTCTATTCCCGCTCTAGTTAGCCCTTAGAAGTGTCTAAGATAAATGTTGTCCATGCTGTTTTATGCTCTTGCTCTATGGACCAGGCTGAACAATTTTGAAAGAGGTTTCAAGACATATTTATACTTCTGTGAGTGCCCCGAAAATAAGGGGTGCCTATGCATGATCAAGATCCAACTTTTGTCTAAAGTCTGTCTTGATGTTAATATTGAATTCGTTACAGATCCTTTCAAAGCCTTCATGTCTATTCTGTTGCTGAATGTTTAAAAAACGATTTGTCATTCGGTAATGGCGCTTGCAGTTCAGTCAAAATACGTCTGAAGGTGTAATAAAAATGAAATCTGTACACTGACCTCACCAAAGGATCAGGATGAGTTAAATGATTAGCATACGACACTCCACACCCAGTTGATCACAAAACACACGCAAAGTTTAACTGGTTCTGATAAAAACTGCAACGGATGACTAAACCACGCTTTCTGGATGTGCTCTTTTCAATAGGGGGGTTAAGATAGCTCTTCAATGGAGTACTCACCTTTTTATGAAAAGAGGCAGTCTGGGTCACAGCAATGTCAAGAGTATCAGTTGCTATATTTTTAGGATTGTAGTGCGGCCCCACAGAATATTTGCATCAGTAATTTGAAAGCACTCATTTTTAATTTGTTTTAAAAAATGTTTGTAACAATAACAACTCAAGACCGTCCTTCGTTTTAGAACATGCTATGATAACAATTGGCGGGGCCAAAACGGTCGCGCTCCATGAAATATTTTACAAAGTCGTATGGTTAATAAAACTGAAGCCAAGGGGAATAATAAGATTACAAAATATGAAAGAAGAACAAACGACGTTAAACAGTTAACAATACCTGATGGTTATTACGGGTTTGCTCACTAAAAGAAGCAATGAGTAACTTAGACATTACTCTTAAACTTAACAATGCAAATCTAAAACAATATAACATTCAAACCTGAAGAAGCAAAATACGATTTTGATAGAGAGCTAGCTAAAATGCTAGGCTTTACAACTAGCAATCTACCCACTCATAGTTTTAGTGTTTCGCCAGATGAAATCTACGTTTGAGGGGAAAGTCCGCTCAATCTTGCATACATTCATTACTCTATGTTCATTTGGACGAGCTAAGCACTGATGAAAACTTATATGATGGAAGGCCCTCAACTGTTTTAAGACCTCTGCCGTCAGGGAAAGCTGCATATTGCGATTATGAAATTATACAATTCCCTAATTACAGTTTAAAAGATTAGTTTGTGGGAGGGTCGGATCATTTAATATAAAAATCAAAGACAAAACGGGGAAAGTCGTAAAATGTGATAACCTGCACATTGTTTGGAAATAAAATAATACGCTACTAAAAAATAATGTCGCGTGGGCCAGAAGAACCAGGAGTTACATTAGCGCCTGTGAGGTGTATACCTTAGAATTAAAAGACCTTGCAGACGTTGCGGACTTTGAACAGAACGGTGAGATAGCACTTTGTATGGGTTTGAGTACACTAAAGATGGTGATTAAAACGCAAGAGGTTAGTGACAGTAAAAAGTTTCCTAAACTAGAACAGCTGCGCAATCTAGAAGCAAATAATGTTGGCCATATGAATATAAAAATAGTTCGAAAACCTGACCTCAAATGGCACTTAGAACCATATTTAGAATGGGAAATAAAATTTGAATTCATAAGCCCATTTACATATTTTAGCCGCCAAAAAAGTTTCAGAAAAGCATTCAACTCTGGCCCTTTAACATGTAAGTCTTATGCCAGAGGACAATAGTCAGAAAGAGATTGAAATAAAGCCGTATGGGAATAACAGTACATCCTCCACAGAAGAGAATCAGTTTTGAAAGATGCTTCTACAAAATTACAGTTCATTCCGCAAATGAAATTAGGAGACACGTTCACAATAATATTTGAAATTTCTGTCTTAAAAGATGTAAAGAGGGATGGGGTTGGTGGCATTAGTGACGTCCTTCAAAAGGAATTCTAATTAGCTGGCAAACTTAGACGTTGAAAAACTTAAAGTTACCGTCGTCATTCTTCACAATGGCGAGGATATTAAGGTCATAACACAAGCAACAAAATCAATATTATCTAAATAGAAACAATCTTACAGAACTGAATTGGATTAATCTTACGCATTTAGGCCTCATAGGGTTTTATTACACTGAAACAAGTTTTAACAGAGGACATGATAAAAAACAATAACCGGATTAGATTAAGTTCTGTTATAAAACTATGGAGCAGTTAAACTTTATGACAAAAACCCCTCATTGTTCATTGATTTGGACAGACTGGTTGTGGAAAAACAATATTTATCCTCGACCTGTTACAAACAGTTTATCGTTATAATTTTGATCATATTGTGATTTTCTGCCCAACACTTAAATGGAACAAAGCATATCATAATAGAAGTTTAAATGGACAGATATGACATATATTTAGTTAATCCTAGCAATAAACTGAGTGAGTGGTTTAGAACAGTTTTATAGACTGTTTTGAAGGAACGCAGACACTATTTATTAAGATGACTGTTCGGCAAAGAGACATAGTTAAAAAGAGAAACACTTTGTCGAAACTAGCTTTCAGCGGAAGACATGCTGGATAAAGTGGTGTGGATTTTATGCCAAAAATATAACTCAGTTTTAAAAGACTTTAGAGAACAGTTTAAAGACTGTAGTGTTATTTCACATGAAAGACAGAGACTCATTTGAAGAATGTTTGCGTGAAAATGATGTTATTGAAAATGACCAGGAAAAACACAGGATTAAACAAAAACTGAAATCGAAAAGTTTAGTAAATTAGTATTGAAAACGGATAACCCTACACAGTATGTTTGTTTGTAAATAATCGTTATTTTTGGTTATTGAAGTCTTACTTTTAGAGAACGTATAAATACCAATCCTGGGTCACTTTCGCCCGAAACTGGGTGAGGGCGGAAGTGAGCCAGGATTGGTATTATACGTTCTCTACACACCAACAACATCTGGAGAAATGACAAAACACTTCCAAATATTCATTCAAGATGAGCCAAGCCTTTTCGATCTGAACAGAGTCCCACAAACCACGTGAACCTTGGTGGGTTCAGTGGACTGAATACTGTTCCCTTCTACAATCGTCCTGGGTTCAGTCCCACTTGAGAACGCTGGTTCAGATTCTTTTGTCTCTTCAGAATCATTATCTGTGTGCATCTCTTCATCATTGCAGTGCTTCAAATGAGACTATAGACTACGGCCCAATGGTGTGGAGGCACTCATTGAAAATGAAAAGAACAAAGAAACTTACATGCATGCTGAATCCCATTTCAGTCCTCGTTAAGGGATATTCAGTAGGACATGCTAAATCCCATTTCAGTCCTCGTTAAGGGATGATTCAGTAGGGACAATGCTAAATCCCATTTCAGTCCTCGTAAGGGATGATTCAGTAGGGACATGCTAAATCCCATTCAGTCCTCGTTAAGGGATGATTCAGTAGGGACATGCTAAATCCCATTTCAGTCCTCGTTAAGGATGATTCAGTAGGGACATGCTAAATCCCATTTCAGTCCTCGTTAAGGATGATTCAGTAGGGACATGCTAAATCCCATTTCAGTCCTCGTTAAGGGATGATTCAGTAGGAACATGCTAAATCCCATTTCAGTCCTCGTTAAGGGATGATATCAGTAGGGACATGCTAAATCCCATTTCAGTCCTCGTTAAGGGATGATTCAGTAGGGACATGCTAAATCCCATTTCAGTCCTCGTTAAGGGATGATTCAGTAGGGACATGCTAAATCCCATTTCAGTCCTCGTTAAGGGATGATTCAGTAGGGACATGCTAAATCCCATTTCAGTCCTCGTTAAGGGATGATTCAGTAGGGACATTCTAAATCCCATTTCAGTCCTCGTTAAGGGATGATTCAGTAGGACATGCTAAATCCCATTCAGTCCTCGTTAAGGAATGATTCAGTAGGGACATGCAAAATCCCATTTCAGTCCTCGTTAAGGGATGATTCATAGGGACATGATAAATCCCATTTCAGTCCTCGTTAAGGGATGATTCAGTAGGGACATGCAAATCCCATTCAGTCCTCGTTAAGGAATGATTCAGTAGGGACTAGTGGGTACATGACACATAATGTGAACACCACTGTTCTGCCCCATGAAGATTCAATGTGGATAACCAAGTGGAGTTTAAGTGTAGTGACACTCAGACACACAGGCGCGCGCGCGCGCGCACGCACGCACGCACGCACGCACGCACGCACGCACGCACACACACACACACACACACACACACACACACACACACACGTTTCACTGATGAGGAAGCACAGAAATTTAGGTGATGAGGGGAGAAGAAGAAGGAGGAGGAGGAGGAGGAGGAGGAGGAGGAGGAAGAAGAAGAAACAGAAGAAGAAAAGCAACAAAACGGAAAGAAAAGAAATAAGGAAGGACGGAATCAAGGAAGGATGGAAAAGGAGAAGAAAAACCAACAGTAGGAGGAGGCTAGGAGGAGGAGGAGGAGGAGGAGGAGGAGGAGGAGGAGGAGGAGGAGGAGGAGGAGAACGACGATGACGACGAAGACGAGGGATACAAGGAGAACAACTGATCTATGGTGACAAGTGTCTTTTCCTATGGTGATTTTACTACTTTTTTGTATCCCCGGGCCCCAGCGTGTTCTTTTCGGTGCTGATGAGTTGTACAGTTAGAGCATCAAACCAAGCTCAGCTCATGTGTAGGTAATCTTATCCACTTCTACTGGCAGCAGATCGTAGACCTTTTTCGTTTTGCTCCCCGACCAAGACATCATGTTTCAGGGTATGTGCTGTTTCTCCAGTCCCATGATACTTCGAATAGTCTAAAAAAGAGAAAACATCGAGGGATGGTGGGGGTGGGGGGTGGGGGCACCACTTAGGTATGATACCATTTCCCGCATGGTGTCTGGACTGATACACTACAAGCAATGAGTGCGTTAAAACACTAACAAGCTATACCAGTCCTCAACGACTAGAGACGGCATGTGACAGCGTTTGTGATCTAAAGACCCCCGTCGGTGGAGTACGAGGGACAGAGTATTGCATGGATCTGAAGCTGGTTAACTGGACAGCAAAATGAAGAGGAATAACGAAACACTTATGGAAATATAACATGAAGAGACAGACAGACAGACAGCAGACAGACAGACAGACAGATAGACAAAGAAACCGACAGACAGACAGAGAAAGAGAAACAGAGACAGAGACAGAGAGAGTGCTTCACTCAGATTCGTCTCTCTTCGAGCGATAAAACAGAAGACCGAGAGGCAAACGAACTTTCCCAGACCTAAAGGCCCTTTCCCAGACCTAAAGGCCCTTTCCCAGACCTAAAGGCCCTTTCCCAGACCTAAAGGCCCTTTCCCAGACCTAAAGGCACTTTCCCAGACCTAAAGGCACTTTCCCAGACCTAAAGGCCCTTTCCCAGGCCTAAAGGCCCTTTCCCAGACCTAAAGGCCCTTTCCCAGACCTAAAGGCCCTTTCCCAGACCTAAAGGCACTTTCCCAGACCTAAAGGCCCTTTCCCAGACCTAAAGGCCCTTTCCCAGACCTAAAGGCCCTTTCCCAACCAAAGCGTTTGGCTCATCCCCCCCCCAGAACTGACCACTCTCACCAGTAAGAAGACAGGCATCGTGAACCTGAGTTCCTCTGCCCTAACCGAACACATGACCACAATGACAGCAGGGGGCAGAGGGATTGGACGTGAACAGGAGAATCGTTACGTAATGAACCCCACCCCCACCCCAGTCTCCATGCCCCCCCCCCCCCCCTTACCCCCTCAACATTGATGTCCCAGTTCTCTTGATCATCTGAATTTTTAGTCGCCAGGGAGCTTGATCCCTCACACATTAACCCCCCCCCCCCCCCCCCTCAAGCCTCCTGCCGCTACGCCCCTTTCTCAACTCGCGCCCTCCCTCCCCATCTCCGCCCCCTTCCCTTCCCGCGACACAATTTGTCTCTGTGTGAAAGTAGGTCAAAGTAATAGAAGGTGGTTTAGCTTTTCCTTCAAGACCTACTGTCATTCCCATTATTTGAATCTCTCACTGTGTATGTAAGAGTAGTGGAAACGGTATAAGTTGCAACACTTCACGAAAGCTGCAACACATGGAGTAACACACACACACACACACACACACACACACACACACACACACACACACACACACACATGGGCAACAGAACATAACAGGAAACGAAAATTCTGTAGTAACTTTCCACGACAATAACCAGATCACCTGCACTGACCAAAGAGAAATGCACTCATCAGTAACAACCAAGACTGAATCAATGTCTGCCTGCCACAGGCGAACGAAAAAGGAAAGTCATTAATCAGCAAATCGTCCAAGCGCATCTCCTTCTTGTGTCTGTTTCCATATCGATCTCTGTAGGCCAAATACTTGGATAGGAGGAGAGGGGGTGGGGTGGGGTGGGGACATGTCTTAAGAGTCTTGAGTGACAGGCACGGTGTATACGGTGCCAGATACTTTGTCACATACCAACAGAGATTATGGCGGAAGATAAGGATTCCAGTATCCTGTGTGTAGGCTCGTGTGCCTGTTTGTTTCGAGGGTAGGAGGGTTAATAGGGTTGTGCATGATCCACGTGGACACGAGTGTTGTGTGTGTGTGTGTGTGTGTGTGTGTGTGGTGTGTGTGTGTGTGTGTGTATGTGTGTGTGTGTGTGTGTGTGTGTGTGTGTGTGTGTTGTGTGGTGTGTGTGTGTGGTGTGTTGTGTGTGTGTGTGTGTGTGTGTGTGTGTGTGTGTGTGTGTGTATGTGTGTGTGTGTGTGTGTGTGTGTGTGTGTGTGTGTGTGTGTGTGTGTGTGTGTGTGTATGTGTGTGTGTGTGTGTGTGTGTGTGTGTGTGTGTGTGTGTGTGTGTGTGTGTGTGTGCGTGTGTTGGCATGTGTGGCGAGGAGGGCGGGGTGAATGGGTGTGTGCATACGTGCGTGCGTCCGTGTGTGCGTGCGTGCGTGCGTGTGTGATTGTGCGTGTGTGTGTGTGTGTGTGTGTGTGTGTGTGTGTGTGTGTGTGTGTGTGTGTGGGTGTGGAGGGTGACCGCGCGTGCACGTGTGTTTAAAGAGGGAGATCGGGGTGGGAGAGGACAGGGATGTGATAAAAAGGGAAAGGGGGTGGGAGAGGACAGGGACGTGTTAAAGAGGGGAAGGGGGGGGGGGGAGGACAGGGACGTGTTAAAGAGGGGGAAGTGGGGGGGAAGGACAGGGGCGTGTTAAAGAGGGGGGTGGGGGTGGGAGAGGACAGGGACGCCACTGCTGTGCGGTGGGTGAGCAAATGGGAACAATTTGCCGGATCATCCGCTGGGGGGGGGGGGTGGGGGGGGGGGGGGGGGGGGGCAGGGGGCATTTCGTATATCCGTTTCAATCACAGGCTTACATGTAAACTGAACTGTGCCAGCCACATCAACATGTGAAATTTAAAAAAAAAATGTCTGCCATGTTAAGCTTTTTTGCACTTGAGAGAGAGAGAGAGAGAGAGAGAGAGAGAGAGAGAGAGAGAGAGAGACAGAGAGAGAGAGAGAGAGAGAGAGACAGAGAGAGAGAGAGAGAGAGAGAGAGAGAGAGAGAGAGAGAGACAGGCAGACAGACAGAGTCCTATTTTTCCCCTCCTTTTCTCTCGGTCAGTCTGTTTGTCTCACTTTTTTTCTGTTCGTCTGTTTACCTTCGTTCCTCTTTTTTCGTTTCCCCTTTCTTATCCTTTCATTAATATTTCAAAATGGAGTGACTGAAGGCGGCGAACGAAGCAAGATCAGGAATAGAGTTTTAGAACTACCGCCAATGACATTGACAAACAAAGCACAAGACAAGACACGATGCATTTCAACCACTTGGGTCTTCATCAGGCGAAAAAATAAATCACATTTAACATGTGGGACAGTACAAACTACGAAAAACAAAAAAAGGGAATGAAAAATGACTTATCCGTAATTCTCCATGAAGGCGGAAATGACATGAGGCCAGGGGGATTATGGGAGAGGAAACAAGGGGGGGGGGGGGGGGGGGGGGGGGGGGGGGGGGGGGGGGGGGGGGGGGGGGGGTTGCGTCAGGGGAGGTGTGTGTGTGTGATATGATAGGGTTGTGTGTCTAGTTTATTAGGATGGTATGATATCTTTGTGATGGTTGTGGTAATGGTGGATAGATAATGATGAAAAAAAAAAAAAAGGGAGAAGAAAGGTGTGTGTGGTGTGGGGGGGGGGGGTGATTTAAGGGGAAGGATCAAAACAAAATTAAGATTAGATAGATGGAGGGTTGCTGTAACTACTGTATGAAGTGAGTGAAGAGGATGTGGTGGTGGTGTATGTAAGTGTGTGTGTATGTGTGTGTGTATGTGTGTGTGTTGTAGGGGATATTGCCAACTGATGTGGAAGAGGTGGGTATGTGTGTTTGGTTATTGTTGATATTGATGCCTTGGGGGTGTAGTGTGCCCAGTTTGGAAATGAGATGGGTTTCTTGAGTTGTGCGTTCAAAGCTGTCACTCTGTGACTGCCAGAGTGCCATAACTTTGACATGGTCGATGTTTAGTTGGGTGTGGTTGAAGTGTAGGGCGACGGGTTTGGGTCGGTGGTGGCGGATATCAGCCAGATGTTCAGCGATGCGTGTTTCAAGTGTGCGTGACGTTTCCCCTATGTAGATCTTGCCACACAGCTGGCAGTGGATGGCATATATAATGTTGCGGCTCTGACATGAAAAATGTGCGTTTGACTGTGAAGGAGTTTTTTGGGGCCCTGTAAGATGGTGTCTGGTTTGGTGAGGGGCAGATTTTGCAGTTGGGTTTGGAGCAGGGTGAGTACCTGGTGGTGTAGTTGTGGTTCTGTTCAAACTGGATCGCACGAGAGGTCTTTGAGGTTTTTGTCACGTTTGAATGTGATCATGGGTTTGGTATGGAAGGCGGGTTTGTGGTTATGTATAATGTGCCAATTGGATTTGAGGATCCTACAGATGGGAGGTGTGCGGGTGGTAGAGGAGGTAGGCTGTGGGTCTGTCTGTCTTGGTTGGATGCTGGGTGTCCAGAGCAGATGTTCTGGATACAGCTATGTGCGGCGGAGTGCTGCATTGATGATGGAACTGGGGTATCCGCGGTTGGTGAAGAATTGTGACATTTTGGCTGCTTGTGTAGTGAAGTCTTCCTCGCTGGAGCAGAGTCTGCGGAGACGGAGAAATTGTGAGTATGGGATGCTGTCTTTAGTGTGTGGTTGGGGGAGGATGAGTAGTCTAGGTATGCATGTGCGTCGGTGGGTTTGTAGAAAATGGAGGTTTTGAGTAGGCCTTCTTCTAGGAGATGGTGATGTCTAGGAAGTTGACCGACTGCGAAATGGTGTAGGTAAGTCGGATAGATGGATGGAAGGTCTGGGCAAAGTTGAGGAAGTTGAGGAGGTCTTGTTTTGGCATAGATGTGGCTCCCAGTCCATCATCGATATACCTTTTGTACAGTTCAGGTGTGGGGCCTGTGTATGTGTTGAGTAGGCGGTGTTCCAAGTGTCCCATGAAGAGGCAAGCATAGGCTGGTCCCATTTTGGTACCCATGGCAACACCACTAATTTGTGAGAATGTGTGCTTGTTGAATTGAAATGTGTTCAGGTGAGGACTAATTCAGCGAGTCCTCACCCTGAACACATTTCAATTCAACAAGCACACATTCTCACAAATTAGTGGTGTTGCCATGGGTACCAAAATGGGACCAGCCTATGCTTGCCTCTTCATGGGACACTTGGAACACCGCCTACTCAACACATACACAGGCCCCAAACCTGAACTGTACAAAAGGTATAATCGATGATGGACTGGGAGCCACATCTATGCCAAAACAAGACCTCCTCAACTTCCTCAACTTTGCCCAGACCTTCCATCCATCTATCCGACTTACCTACACCATTTCGCAGTCGGTCAACTTCCTAGACATCACCATCTCCCTAGAAGAAGGCCTACTCAAAACCTCCATTTCTACAAACCCACCGACGCACATGCATACCTAGACTACTCATCCTCCCACAACCCACACACTAAAGACAGCATCCCATACTCACAATTTCTCCGTCTCCGCAGACTCTGCTCCAGCGAGAAGACTTCACTACACAAGCAGCCAAAATGTCACAATTCTTCACCAACCGCGGATACCCCAGTTCCATCATCAATGCAGCACTCCGCCGCACCATAGCTGTATCCAGAACATCTGCTCTGGACACCCAGCATCCATCCAAGACAGACAGACCCACAGCCTACCTCCTCTACCACCCGCACACCCTCCCCATCTGTAGGATCCTCAAATCCAATTGGCACATTATACATAACCACAAACCCGCCTTCCATACCAAACCCATGATCACATTCAAACGTGACAAAAACCTCAAAGACCTCCTCGTGCGATCCAGTTTGAACAGAACCACAGCTACACCACCAGGTACTCACCCCTGCTCCAAACCCAACTGCAAAATCTGCCCCCTCACCAAACCAGACACCATCTTACAGGGCCCCAAAAACTCCTTCACAGTCAAACGCACATTTTCATGTCAGAGCCGCAACATTATATATGCCATCCACTGCCAGCTGTGTGGCAAGATCTACATAGGGAAACGTCACGCACACTTGAAACACGCATCGCTGAACATCTGGCTGATATCCGCCACCACCGACCCAAACCCGTCGCCCTACACTTCAACCACACCCAACACAACATCGACCATGTCAAAGTTATGACACTCTGGCAGTCACAGAGTGACAGCTTTGAACGCACAACTCAAGAATCCCATCTCATTCCAAACTGGGCACACTACACCCCCAAGGCATCAATATCCAACAATAACCAAACACACATACCCACCTCTTCCACATCAGTTGGCAATATCCCCTACCAACACACACACATACACACACACATACACACACACTTACATACACCACCACCACATCCTCTTCACTCACTTCATACAGTAGTTACAGCAACCCTCCATCTATCTAATCTTAATTTTGTTTTGATCCTTCCCCTTAAATCCCCCCCCCCCCCACACACACACACACACACCTTTCTTCTCCCTTTTTTTTTTTTTTTTTTTTTTTTCATCATATACTATCCACCATTACCACAACCATCACAAAGATATCATACCATCCTAATAAACTAGACACACAACCCTATCATACACACACACACACCTCCCCTGACGCAACCCACCCCCCCCCCCCCCCCCCCCCTCTGTTTCCTCTCCCATAATCCCCCTGGCCTCATGTCATTTCCGCCTTCATGGAGAATTACGGATAAGTCATTTTTCATTCCCTTTTTTTGTTTTTCGTAGTTTGTACTGTCCCACATGTTAAATGTGATTTATTTTTTCGCCTGATGAAGACCCAAGTGGTTGAAATGCATCGTGTCTTGTCTTGTGCTTTGTTTGTCAATGTCATTGGCGGTAAGTTCTAAAACTCTATTCCTGATCTCTCTTTCATTAATACTTTCTTCCTTTCGTCCTGTCATCTTTTTTCTGTACTTTGTCGTCCCTTTTCTTTTTTTTCTTTTTTTTTTTTTCTTGTTCTCTCTTATCCCAATCTTTTCTCTGCTTTCTGTGTGTGCCACACGCACGGTTTTGGAACGTGTGCCGTGTGCATAGCCAGAGAGAATTTTTATATCCGTGAGTACTGGACCAAAATGACCATGCCAGATCTCCTCACGACAGCTACAAACCGAAGAGCTAGGAGAGAAACGGCGGCTGCCTCATCACGTCCCCCCAACGACCCCAGCGGTCAGGGGAATGACTAACTGGCTGACTCCTCAGCTGTTCGGCTGCGAGCTCAACACAGATCGAGCTAATGGCGTTGGAAGCAGTCACGTCTGCTCCGCTTTCTC
>CM031610.1:76423020-76425520 GCA_018398815.1 Conus ventricosus | reverse complement strand
TTAGCTACACTCTAGATAAAAACTGCACATCAATGGAATTGTTTCATAGTTTGGATAGGCCATTACGCATCCAGGGAATTTTCATAGTTACGATGTGCTCACATCCAGGGAATTGTTTCAGATATAAACTGGACAAAATTTACGCTTGCAAGGAGTTGTTTTACCTTCAAAGCTAATTCAAATGACATCTTCATGGAATTACTGAAGTTAACATCCTAACCAGTGTTACTCTTTCAAAGCATCGTTTTGATTACCATCCTAGTTAAATTAACGCCTTTAGAAAATTGGCATCATGGGATCTAAACGAATTATTGTCAATTATTTCAATTACAATTTGGGGAAACTCATTCCTCAAAGTATTTGTTTTCCTTAAAATATGGAAGAAAATAACACATTCAAGGATTTGCTGTTATCGTTATTGGTATACCCACAATACGGATGAAAATTACATATCAGGGGATTTATAAAAAAAGTCTCAACTAGATTGTTTTCCTTATAATATTGAACACACACACACACACACACACACACACACACACACACGCACGCGCGCACGCACGCACGCACGCACGCACGCACGCACGCACGCACGCACGCACACACACACACACACACACACACACACACACACATTCCGGGAATCGCTTTAATCATTCTTGATCAAAATATCTCATTTAAGAAAACTGTTTCATTAAGAATCTTGAAGGGAAAAATGTATTTAGGGAATCTTATAAATGTCTGGATGAAAATGGCACACTACAAATTAAACTGTCAGAGAATTGTTTTAAGTACACTATCGAAGAAACTAACGCGTCAAGAGAGCTACCCTTCCAGAAAATTGTTTACGTTACAATCAGATTTAATAATGTGTCTTCAGAGAATTGTTTTGATAACAATGTAAGTGAACAACACCTCCCGCCCCCTAACCCCTCAAGACACGTTTCAGTAGCAATTTAGATGAAAATTATGTTTCCAGGGACCTGTTTTAACTACGATCTAGATGAAAATCAAGCCACCAAGGAATTGCTTTAGCAAAAATCTGGATTAAAACTACGCTTTTAGGGTTGCATTTAAATTACAAATTGGATGACAATCACACCTCACGAAACCGTTTCAGTTACAATCTGAATGCAATAACACCAACAGGAAGTGACAACCAAAGAGAATTGTTTTTGCTGCAATCTTGGTTGCAAATGACATCAGAAAATTGTTTTTGAAGTTGCAGTCTGGACTTGTCAAAGCAGTAAATCAGCTTCCTCATCACGAAGAGCGGGTTTGACAAATCATGCAATTGTGTTGCCCATCACTACTCTTTTTTTCGTTCGTAAATCTAATTTACGAATTATGGACGATTAGCCCTGTTTCTCTCTGTCTGTTTGATTGGATCTGTCGCTTTCTCTGTCTCTGTCTTTGTCTCCGTCTCTGTCTTTTTGTCTGTCTGTATTTTTGTCTGTCTGTCTTTTTGTCTGTCTGTCTGTCTGTCTGTCTCTTTTTCTCTCTCTCTCTCTCTCTCTCTCTCTCTCTCTCTCTCTCTCTCTCTCTCTCTCTCTCTCTCATCAAGCGTATTCACTGATCTGTTCACAAAAGCTGTAAGCTCTCTTCGTGTTGGGAGTTGAAAATAATCCACACCTTACAATAAACGTAGACCTTGTGAAAATATAATGGAGCTTGTTCCCCCCCCCCCCCCACCCCCCCCCCCCCCCCCCACCCCCTTTTTTTTGCATTTATATATATTCATCGATTTGTTATTTATTTCAATATCATTTCTCTCTATCTTTATCTCTCTATTTGTTCGTTGGTTTATCTCTCATTGCAGTCTCTCCTGTCATCTATTTTTTTTCTCCATTACAGGAGAAGCAAAGCTGTGGATTCCTGTTCTATGTCCCATTGTGCAGGCTTATTCGTTTATCTCTGTGTCTATTCAAATATTTGTTTCCTTCCTGGATGGGCTTTTTGTTTGTGTTGTCTCCCCTCGTTCACTAACGTACATTGTTCTCTTGGGCCTTTTCTCCTCGCTCTCCTTGGTCCCCACTAAAATTAAGCATTCTTTGTTGGTTTCTGCTCGTAACTTTTCATTTATTTATTTATACGCTCACTTAGTCAGTCTTTTTTTTTCTTTCTTCTTTCTTTCTTTCTTTTTCTTTCTTTCTTTCTTTCTTTCTTTCTTTTCAATTTATTTTTTATTTGTTTGTTAATTGATATGTTTGTTTCTTTGTTTATGTATTCTGTTCATTCATTTGTTCATTTGCCTAGCTATTAATTTCAGTGATCTGTTGGTTAATTCATTTGTGTATCTATTCATTTATCATTCACACATTTATTTATTTATCTGTATATGAATTCACGAATCTTTTTGTCGCTCTTGTAGTCGTCACATTTTTCAGGCACGCTTCTGAGTCATCTGAATATCAGAACACATCACCCTTTGACAAAATATTTTAAACTGACACAATTTATTGAAGACGGTTGTAAATTTACAATTCAGGGGCGTTGTTCAATT
>CM031610.1:76373020-76405520 GCA_018398815.1 Conus ventricosus | reverse complement strand
ATAAGCAATTCATATTTTAAATTATTTTGATGATTTGGCCTGCTTTTGTTGGTTAAATTCAAGATGGCCGCCAATTTTTGGCCATAAATGGTGAAATTTATAAAGTCGTCATGTGTCCGCTACAGAGTGCTCTCATGAGGGCTTTGTATGTGCTGAGCTGAGTTATGGAGGTGACGTATGTATTACTCACTGTAATGTGCATACCTTCTTCTGTAGAACTGATCTATTGATTGAAATAGTGTGTCCTTATTTATGTTTCAAGTTATTGCATGCGGCGTGGCTTAAAGCGTATCCATCGTCAACTGAAGATTTGGAATAAATATCCAAGACAATTGGAACAGAAAAAATGTCATATGAATGTGCACTGAAATGTGGAAATCCTTGTGCATCGTCTGATACCATCAGCCAAAGCAAATGGGAGACTCTACAGCCAAAGGCTAAAAACTGGTTAGGACTTGACAGATACGGTGATGTTTACGACACCACTTCATGGGAAGATGGGCCTGGTCTTATTACATGCACCAAAGCTGTTACATAACAATTTCATCTTCACGCAAACTTGAACAGTTCCGACAACGCAAAATGAAGGAAAGTGATATTGCCCCAAATTCAAGCCAAGCATGAAGCTCCAAAAGTCAGGATAGATCTGCTGATGAGACAGAGGGACAGAGGCCCGCCAAACGCCTGCAATCATCTGTGGGTGGGCCACTGTATGAGAAGGAAACCTGTGTTTTGGTGTCAGGAGGGTGCTGACACGAAATACCCAAACAGAGTATGTGACAAACGCTTCAGAATCAATACAACTTCAGCATGACACACCTTCAAGCGCCACACTGTCCTAATCGAGGATGAGGATAAACGAGTACGCCTTGAACAGCTGATTGCATCAACGACAGACGCATTTGCCAATGACATCAAGTACTACCAAGCCTGCTGGAAGAAGCATATCATCCACAAAAACGTGGTCAGTGAAGCGATGCATCTTCAGAATATGTCCCTTGATGACGCAAGAAATTTGTTCTTCAGACATATTGATTCGGTGATCTTTCAAGGGCATGAAATTCGCTCACTGCAGTCCCTCTTAGAAGACTACAAACGTATTGTCAGTGACCTTGGCTATCCAGTGGGTGATATCAAATCATCATGCCTCAAACAACTGCTCATCAGTGAGTATCAAGAAAAAAAATGGCTTCCAGGAGAGAAATCAAAAGAACACGACTGCATTTCCAGATGGTGGGTCTACCTTGGCACGAACAGGTGGCTCACTCTTGCTGCGAGGGGGCATCTGTATTGATTGACTTTTGTCATCTCCGCATATTTCTGTTTCAGTTATGCTGAGATTTGCTTCTTGGTCAACCTCACAGCAGGCACTTCAACTGGTTTCTTCTCATCGCTTTCTAACTGCACGAACATGACATATGTTCAGTGAGCCTTCTTAGCACTGCCTGATATTGTGTCAATTTTAAAACGTAGTATACAAATAGGTAATAGACCAATCAACCAGGGTACCTTACCCATTGCACACGGCCGAACTGTGTGAAAGAAGGCCGAAGTGGTCAGATGACAAACAACACCTAGGAGAGAGTTCGGACCTGCCCGGTGGCGAAAGGGGGAAGGGATGTAACCACTACGACCTCGGCGCTCCAAGTGAGCGCTAAATGCTCGGTCAGCTGAGGTTCTTTTGTAAACAGTCAGTGAAGAGCAGGGGTCTTGGATTCGTTCGGATGGTGTTGCCGTGGGTCACTGTGTTGGTTCTATTGTCAGGTTGGCTGAATGCGTGTGGAGGTTGTAGTAGCCCTCCTTAAGATAATTACTGTGTTAAGTAACCACCGAAGTCGGCGGGAATTTTCGATGTCCATCTGGGGCTAAGTGTGTGTTTGCTAATCAATTAGGTAGGGGTGTGTGTAAATGCTGATGTGTGGGAGAATGTAGCGAATGGAGAATTCAGGGTACTTGTGAACTAGGGTTTGAGAAGCAGCGTGGACAAAGGCATGGCCCGAAGGGGGATCCTTTGTTTCCATCCCTATATAAACTGAGGGAGAACAACGTGAGGGAGAACAACACCAGGAGCGAGAGAGAGAGAAGGCAGAGGAGAGAGAGAGAGGAGAGGAGTGAGCAGGACAGAGAAAGGGTCGAGAGAAACGTGGTCTGGGAGATAGAAGAGACAGCAAGGTCTTAGGGTTGAAGACAAGCTGGAAGAAAAGGAAACTAAGTTTGAAGCCCAGAGGTGGGTGAAGACAGACAAACTGAATTTGAACCCAGAGGTGGGTGAAGAAGACGAAAAAGAAGAGTTCTACGTCGAGATCCCAGAGACGACCACGAAGACCCAGTCCTGAAGCCTGGAGCCAGTCAACCAAGGGCATCACCACCAAGCAGTGCTGAAGAAGACGTGAAGAGACTTTTTTCAAGAACTGTGGTGTGGTGTGAAAGCGTGGTTGTGTGTGTGAAAACCTGGCCAGGTAAGAAGTCATTTTATTATAACCCGGATTAGGAAGTATTGATCTTTTATGTTCTGATATTTCATTGTGTGTGATTTGATTGTTCATGATTAATTATAAGTAGCATAGAAATTGTATTTCTTGTTCTCAGTCGTGTTAGGAGAGAGACGAATGCGTGACATCCCATTCCCAGAGAGAGGCGAATGTTTGATGGGCGCATGAGTGTGCATATGCGTGTATGAGTGCAAAGATAACCTTGGTGTGTTAAGCCTGACTAATAATACATCAACTTAGTGCACTTAAGCAATACCATCACGATTTCCCCCGTCCTGGACAACTGTCTACAATGAAAACGCAAGGCTGGTCATTCGCGATCTCTGGTGGGCATGATGCTGACGCCTCAACATCTTTCAATGGTCATTCAGGAGCAGCATGTCTGCGTTGCCTATACAAAACACCACTTTTGTGCAGAGTGTCTACAAGGTCTTTGTTCCTTGTCATACCTCCAGCTTCCGGCTTCCCTCGGCTTTTGCTTTCCTCTTTCCTATGCACAGCTTGATCTGTTATTCGGCCCCTTGATATTGGTGCGTATTCCATACGTCAGTTTAATTGTTGAACTTTTTTTAAAAATTGCAATGCAGATAATCCTGTTAGTCTGGAGGAGTTCTGCCCCTTCTTTGTCTGGAGGAGTTTCTGCCCCTTCTTTGTCTGGAGGAGTTCTGCCCCTTTTTGTCTGGAGGAGTTCTGCCCCTTCTTGGTCCATGTAAGGGTGGCACAGAAACAGCGGAAGACGAGGAGAAAAAAAGGACGGATTTGCCAGTCGGAGCAGCTGTCTCCATAAGGCTTTAACATAGGGACAAGAAGACATTATACTGGAATGGATGTCATATGTATTGATAGTCTGTATGAAACCATTAAACACACACACACACACACACACACACACACACACACACACACACACACACACACACACACGCACGCACGCACGCACGCACGCACGCACACACACACACACACACACACACACGCGTGCGCGCGCACGCACGCGCGCACGCACGCACGCACGCGCGCACGCGCACACACACACACACACACACACACACACACACACACACACACACACACACACGCGCGCGCGCGCGACGACGACGACGACGACGACGACGACGACATAGGACATGACGTGTTTTCTCCGCGCAGTCTGTGACTCCATGAATAACGAAATGCCAGAATGAACGAATGCACGGCCGGCGGCAAGAAGAATGAAGACATTATGCAGTTATCCCGTGATTTTCGGGTTCAGACCATCACAGCTAAAGATGCTGTCAAACCAAATCATTCGCCCGCAGACTACCTCAGCCTGAGTGGACACGGCACGTAGCTACATTTCAAGGGTTCTGAACAGAGGGGAACCCTATCAACTTACAAACAAACAAAGCATGTGTGGGGAGAAGGGCATGGAGTAGGGGTTGGTGGTTCAGTGGTGTATGGGGGGGGGGGGGGGGCCGGAATAGCTCAGTTGGTAGAGCGCCGGACTCGTAATCCAAGGGTTGCGGGTTCGAATCTCCGCCGGGCCATTTCGGTATAGGGGTATTTTTTCGCTCGGAGTTAACATTAGTTCTGACTCCATTGCCTATACAGTCCTTCGAATGAGACTATAAACCGAGGTTCCGTGTTTAAACGCACGCATAACATCTTGCACACACGTAAAAATCCCATCACCAACTTTCGGAAGAGAAGGCCAGTTTGGCCGTTGGTATGGATGAGAGGTTACACATAGCATGCACCTTCCCCGAAGATGGAGAATGGCTGCCTTAATGGCGGGATAAAAAAAACAGTCATACACACAAAACTCCACTCCCTTTGTTGGGTAGATGGGATTAATACTTGCCTGTCCATATAGGGAGTGTCCGCAGGAATATCAGCCTGCGTACGCAGAAGAAGAGGAAGTGGTATATCGCTTTTCCTTTCAGCAGCACCACCATCAGCACTATGGCAGGTAGGTGTGTGTGTGTGTGTGTGTGTGTGTGTGTGTGTGTGTGTGTGTGTGCGTGCGTGCGTGCGTGCGTGCGTGCGTGCGTGCGTGCGTGCGTGCGTGCGTGCGTGCGTATGTGCCTGAGGGTGGGGGGGTTGGTGAGGGGGCATAAAAGATGAGGATAAAGTATGAATGTTCACTCTCTTAAAACCATGTATGACTACTTTTTTTTCCAATTCCAGCCCCATTTGCCCTTCATTCCACCCTCTCTGGTAGCAGCACGAACCGATCCCGCCAACGACTGGATCACAGAGAGAGAGAAAGAGAGAGATAGAGGGGTGAGGGAGAGGCAGGGTAGGGACAGAGAGAGAGAGAGAGAGAGAGAGAGAGAGAGAGAGAGAGAGGAGAGAGAGAGAGAGAGAGAGAGAGAGAGAGTACACAAAAGCACACTCTAACACACACACACACACACACACACACACACACACACACACACACACACACCACACACACACACACACAGTCCTATCCCTGTCCCACCATGAAGAAAAGAGAGAGAGAGAGAGAGAGAGAGAGAGAGAGAGAGAGGAGAGAGAGAGAGAGAGCGAGCGACAGAGAGACAGAGAGACAGAGAATGAGAATGGGAGACAGACAGACAGAGACGGAGAGAGTGACTGAGAGAGACAGAGAGACAGAGAGAGAGAGAGAGAGAGGAGAGGAGAGAGAGAGAGAGAGAGAGACAGAGACAGAGAGAGAGAGAGACAGAGAGAGAGAGCCGAACTATTTCACGTCAGACCTCTGGACTAAACCAGGAAAGAATTAGAATAACCACTGTCTGTATCCTATGAAAATGTACTTTGAAAGAGAACTTGTAAGGTGCATGTTTGAAAATGTGTATATGCTGTAAAGCTAAGATAATCGGACGTGCAGAATGTGATCAGTGCTTGACACAAGCAAACAAACTGAAACATGCATGGGTTCCGGTATAACTTTGCCTACATAAATTTCCTTCTGATTTTCGTGTAAAAGCTTTGGACATCGGAACAAAACCTGAACTCATGTTTCTACACACAGCAAGGCTTGAATGTCCCACCTGTCTAATTGTCCGTGACAACTTAATCTGGTGGCTATGCGAGAAGTCTCTCTCCATTTGTCCATCGGGCCACCAGATCTTATTTGTGCCAGCAAAATGGGAGGGGGGCGGGGGGGGGGGGGCTGACAAAAATGAGCTTCAGCGCAGCGCTTCGCTTCCCTTTCCCCATTTCACTTTCACACCTTCACAACCACCACTCCTAACCTCCCCACCTCCTCTTCCTGTACATAAAACATGCCAGCAATGCTCGTCAAACTGTGCTTGGACAACAAAAAAATGACAGAGAGAGAAAGATTTTATAAGTTCAGTTCAGGAATGGGTCAATGGAAAAAGACCTTGGTAAACAAAGAAATTGTTTAACATCGTCTACTGTATTTTTCTCAGTTAGGCCTTACTTGAGCCGGAGCGGAATATGCCATTATTGAATTCTGTTTGCCGACTTGCCCCTGCATTGATGATAGTGACTGTTATCAACTGCCTTGTTGCTTATACCAAGGGCACGTAGAATGATGGGGCGACAAGTGGATTTTTTTTCAATCAGCTAGTCTACCAGCCGAAAATTACCCGGGAATTTCTAGTCCTGTAAAGAGTAAAATTCACTTCGCACCACCTGTTGGTTTACAATGTAAACACTGGGTTCAAGGGGAACTTTCACAATTTTAAATAGTCCATATTTTTGTCGATTGTTTGGTCTTAATCAGACAACGAGCGACAGAAAGTTTTTGAAAGAGAAAACCTTGAATCTATAAATGGAAATCTTAACGAGTCAAGGAACTGCAAACATGAACAGCAAACAGCTGGGTAAACTCTTGCGACCTGATGCCAAAAGGAAAACCAAGGTTGTGTTTTCAACACGAAAAGGGCAGCATTTCCGGGGGTTGGCCTTAGCAAACATTCACTGGCCAACAACATCTGCCTATAAATAACTCATTTTGGTCAAAACACGAACGACGAATTAGCAAGTCTGAAAAGCCCGCCCCATTTTCATGACCGTAAATATCCACACGACAGCGAATGGAATAATGTGAAAGGGAGAAATAACAAGCAAACATGCCGAGAGGAAATGACTAAGAAAGGGGAGGGAGAAAAGGAGAGGGAGAAAGGAGAGGGGGCGGGGGAGGAGTGGACAGAGGAGGAAGCAGTGGGGGGTTGAGGTTCCAGTTCTGATGGCGTAGCTTTGTAATCACTTTTCTTACGTAACCTCAGGGGCAGTTTTTTTTATTGGATAACAGGGTAGGGGGAGTGGGGCTGGAACTGGTTTTGGGAACAGAAGAAAAGGGAGACCAGAAAGAAGAGTAAAGAACATACGCACATGTACGCACGCGCACGCACACACACACACACACACACACACACACACACACACACACACACACACACACACACACACACACACACACACACCCCACACACACACACACACGGAGAGAGAGAGAGAGAGAGAGAGAGAGAGAGGAGAGGAGAAAGGAGGGGAGAGAGAGAGAGAGAGAGAGAGAGGAGAGAGAGAGAGAGAGAGAGAGAAAGACAGACACAGACAGACAGACAGACAGAAATCTTCAGCTGCTGTGATTACTCACAGATCTACGCTGAATGACGCGTTCATTAATCGGGAATGAATTGTTTTAGCTTTGTTTCCCAACGATTCAATCAAGGAAAGTAAAACGCCACTGTGACCGAGATAAGTTCCCTACTCAAACCCTTTTCACACCATGCCCTCCCAACGCAATTCTGGAGCAGCAAAGAAGCCAAAAGGAATCGATTCATAACGGCATCCTGCAATTTCCTCTCTGCCAGTAGGCAGGACAGAACATATCCATTCAGTGTTCGGGGAGTCAAGTGATCGTAGGCATCATTGACGACACTTGGCCCCGGCGCCACACAACTCTCTTCAGAAAACAGTTTGTTCCAGAATGAGAATGCCACAATGCACATCCCATTTCCTGCGTCCCTGTCTGAGAAACTTAGGTAAGTGTGGAATAGTTAGGTTTAGGGTCGGATAAATTTGCCCATATTCACAATTCACGATGTAATTTGGCCCGAGATACGGTTAGTTGCAAAACGAAGCGACTGCAAGCGGAAATCTGAACAGATCGTGAAAAGTATGAAGAGGAATCCGCCAAACTACATAGACAAACGAATCACAAGAGCCTGCAGTCGTCTCCACTCTGCAACTGGCTTTGATTCATACTGACCGCTACACTTCGTTATTTTGTATTTCGCTTTGTTCTTCGTTTTCGTTGTCCTGAGTGTTATCTTCCCTGAGGCAGACCTACGAGGTCGAAAAGCGTCGTGTTTTGTCTTGTGGTTCGTTTTCCATGTAATTTGGCGGATTTATCGTACCACTTTTTAAGATCCGTTTTGGCGTGATTTTTTGTTTTTAATCTAGCATCATGAAGCCATGAACAGCATCACCAGTCAGTCGTTGACTGTGCTTTGGTTGAAAAATCAAACAGCGGACAAGAACTGGAACTGGTTGTATGTCCGCAGGCTCCGTATCTCAGTCGCAAGGAAGGTAACATAGTCGGACAACTCTTGTGGCTTTGATAGAGATATTGAGATTTACGAATACAAAGGACAGAGATAAAACAAGACAGAAAAAAAAAAAACAAGTCTAGTTTCTATGATGGTTTGTTTCCTTTTAAAAGTTACGTGATCATCAGTGCTTACGATGTAAGTGTCGCTCTAAAGAGCGAAAGGTCAAAGAGATTTTTTCCAGTCATGTTCAGTGATTATTTTGGCCCCCCTGTGTTACAAAAAAAAATGTAACATCATCCGATTCAGAACCGTCGCGAATTGATTCAGATGGTGTGCACGTTTAAAATCAACTTGCTGAAAACTTTGTTTCTTTGCAAATCGAGGCGTATGGTGCAATACGGGGGGTGGGGGTAGGGAGGGTGGGGGAGAAATAGGGGGAGGGTGGTCATACCGGACAAAGTTTCAAGTTCAACGTACATCTGATTCGGCTATAAACTACACAAAGCATTGTCACCGTTACTGTTTTCTTTACATTGGTGTCTTATTTTGAATCTTTCTTGTCAAGGTTAAGTAGCAGCCTTCCTTAATAAAAGTGTTTAAATTACAGTGCAGTCTAAGCGGGCGATTGGACGAGTCCGATCTCCGATCTGGTCACAAAGGATCCCCCCTTGAAGTCAGTACACGATAATTTCGTGTTGTAAGGGAAGTAAATACTGCTTGAACGACTTACTCCCCCCCCCCTCTCTTCTCTCTCTCTCTCTCTCTCTCTCTCTCTCTCTTCTTAATGCGATATGAAGAATTTAAGCTAACAACCTTCACATAGCTTTTAAAACTTTCTTACGCTACAGAAAGATATTATTAATTTCGCACATAATAATCAGTATTTTAAAAAGCACTGCACTTCATGCTGTTTTATTTAGAGGGGAAGTGTGAAATTATCTCGATGGAAGATGCTTTGATACACCGCTTGATCCACATTGGAATCCCGGATTTACATGCATCACCATCAAATGGGTTAGTTATTTTCGGAATGGTCATTTCTACGAATACCTTTCACCAGTAACGCAACACTATTTTGGTGTCTGGAGAGATACCTTAGCCACTAACATCAGTATAAGATGAATGATAACACTGCAACAACTAAGGCGCTACAATTTGGTTCATAACTGATTTATTCTAATTATAATCACTCTTCGGTTTTATCTCCACTTTTGCTTTCTCGCATGGCGTTACAGTGACAAAGTCAAGAATCCTTATCTTGTTCTAGTTTCATTTTGATCCACAATCCCCCCGTCTCTTCTCTACTATGCACCACTTCATCTCCCTTTCGACTGCCAAGTATTGGTGCCTGTCTCATACCTAAGATCAAGACGGGTTTTTTTTTTTTTTTTTTGCTTTTTGTTTTTGTTTTTTTCTTAATAGCAAATGTAGAAAATCTTTGGGGCTAGAGGAGTTTTTCCCCCTTTTTCTTTTTCCTATTTTTGATAGCAAATACAGATAACTCTTTTGGGCTGGAGGAGTTCTTCCCTTCTTTATCCACGTAACGCGGCACTGACACGGCGGAAGAAAAGGAATGGAGGGACTTGATAGTCGAAGCAGGAGTCCTGTTCGTATGCACTGTCCCGATAGGCTTTAACATCGTGAGACTACAATATAGTGACATGAGGCTTTAACATACGTGAGACTACAATATAGTGACATAAGGCTTTAACACACGTGAGACTACAATATAGTGACATAAGGCTTTAACACACGTGAGACTACAATATAGTGACATAAGGCTTTAACACACGTGAGACTACAATATAGTGACATAAGGCTTTAACACACGTGAGACTACAATTTAAGTGACATAAGGCTTTAACACACGTGAGACTACAATATAGTGACATGGATTTTATATTTGTTAAGACAGTCAGTATGCAACCATTAAAGGGGAAAAAGCCTAAAGAAGATGACGTATTTTCCACGCAGAAAACGGTGATCCATGAGAAACGAAATGCCAAACGAAATAAATGCTCAGCTGCAGTGGAATGCAGAAATTATGCAGGTATTCCGTGATTTTCGGAGTCATTCAAACGTTCGCACTTCAAGATGCTGTCACACCAAATTGTTTCCACTTGAGCGTGATCGAAAACGACTCGTGGGCACTTTCAAGGAGATAAGAAAGACGGATAGAAAAAGAAGAGAAAAACGAAGAAAAGGGCTAAAGGGGGGACGGGAGGGGGTCGATGGGACATGGGTTAGGGGGTCTGCTGGGGGGCGTGGTTGGGGAAGGGGGGTGGGGGGGGGGAGGAAGGCAGCCTTTCTTTTCAGCAGCACCAGGCATTGGCACTGAAACGTCATCTGCGTTAAAAAAAAAAGCAAAAAAATGAGACGATAGCGCGCGCACGTGTGTCTATGTGCACACACACACACTCAGCTACACCCTTCCCAATTCTACACTCAGCTACACCCTTCCCAATTCTACACTCAGTTACACCCTTCCCAATTCTACACTCAGTTACACCCTTCCCAATTCTACACTCAGTTACACCCTTCCCCAATTCTACACTCAGTTACACCCTTCCCAATTCTACACTCAGTTACACCCTTCCCAATTCTACACTCAGTATATTCTACACTCAGTTACACCCTTCCCAATTCTACACTCAGTTACACCCCTTCCCCAAATTTTACACTCAGTTACACTCTTCCCAATTCTATATCAGTTACACTTTCCAGTTCTATACTCAGTTACACTCTTCCCAATCGACACGAAACACGGAAGCTGTCGTTCCTCCAATACCGGAAATGCCAGACTGTATCGATCTGTGAAAGGCCACAGCGGGCAGGAAGGAAGAGGAGCACGTCAACACTCACTGCATTTCAGCATCGGCTTTCCGGCATCGAACAAGCACAGACACCATCAGGCGAACATGCCCAGGCACCCAGGCAATGAGACAGACAGACACACACAGACAGGGGGTAAGGGTAATGTTGCTTTTAGCCCAACCAACCGCAAAGGGCCATATAAGGGCTATCACCGCGTTGACGTCAACTCACAAGTCAATCATAAGAAAAGATCATTCACACAATCCTTTCAAATACGCCTAAGAACAGAAACTTTAAAAAAAAAAATTTCGAAAGCAAGATTTGAAAAGAGAGGGGGTTTGTTACCGCCAAGGACACAGACAAACAGAGTACAGGACTAGACACAGCTTGTCTGTGTCCTTGGCGGTAACTAACCCCTTTGCAAAGCTTTCGAGTGGGTGTCAAAAGAGTAGTTCTGTAGGCAAATGGCACACTTAAGTCTGTTTCTTCTTTGCGGCCAGTGGCTACCATGGTGACCGAACATTTTAGTGGCAGGATTCACCGCGATACTGCCGGGGTTGTACAGCACAAAGCGGATCTACATGTCCAGCACCACTCTCAGAGGTGAACCGTGCGATGTTCCGATGCCACATATACAGACCAGCTATCCTGACAGACTGAACATAGGAAACAAAACGTGGGATTGACCCCCCCACCCCACCTCACCCCACCCCCCTGTGTCTGTCTGTCTGCCTGTCTGTCTGTCTGTCTGTCTCTCTCTCTCTGTTTCTCTTCTCTCTCTCTCTCTCTCTCTCTCTCTCTGTCTCTCTGTCTCTGTCTCTGTCTCTCTCTCTGTGTCTCTCTCTTTCTCTCTCTCTCTCTCTCTCTCTCTCTCTCTCTCTCTCTCTCTGTCTCCCTCTGTCTCTCTCTGTCTCTGTCTCCCTTTGAATCTCTCTCTCTATCTGTCTCTGTTTCTCTCTGTCTCTGTCTCTCTTCTCTCTCTTTCTGTGCTTTCTCTGTCTGTCTGTCTGTCTGTCTGTATGTATGTGCGCTCTCTCCCTTTCTCGGTCTCTCTCTCTCTCTCTCTCTCTCTCTCTCTCTCTCTCTCTCTCTCTCTCTATCTATCTATCTATCTGTCTGTCTGTCTCGATCTGTTCCGTTTGCTTAGTTCATTCTGCTTTAATTCATTCTGATGGGTTTTTTTTTTGCTATTGACTCCAAACCCAGGAGTGATTTTCATGAAGGTATCCTCATCTTCCTTCTTCCCCTTGTGCACCTAAATCACATAGTGCGATGGACAATCACACAGTGCGATGGACAATCACACAGTGCGATGGACAATCACTAGTGCGATGGACAATCACATAGTGCGATGGACCTAAATCACATAGTGCGATGGACCATTCAGATCACAACAGCATGGTCGCAAAACGACACAGTATGTTCTGCAGTAGACTTGAACATAATGACCTGCAGCTAGAGAGAATACACCCTTCCCCCCCCCCCCCCCCACCCCGCCCCACCCCTCCCAGAGTAATGTTCATTACTGGGAGTGACAATCTGTACCACAGGGGTCTCACTGTGCCATTCATTGCTATTGACTTGCCCCGCCTCTGCAGACAAAGGCGGATCTTTCCATTTACACAGCGCTGCAGACAAAGGCGGATCTTTCCTTTTACACAGCGCTGCAGACAAAGGCGGATCTTTCCTTTTACACAGCGCTGCAGACAAAGGCGGATCTTTCCATTTACACAGCGCTGCAGACAAAGGCGGATCTTTCCATTTACACAGCGCTGCAGACAAACGCGGATCTTTCCCTTTACACAGTGCTGCAGACAAAGGCGGATCTTTCCTTTTACACAGCGTGCAGGGCAAGAGGAAATGATCAATGAGTGGAAGCATTGCTACGAAAGATCGATTGCATCGGCTACCTGCGCACCCCAGATGGGTCAACGGTTTGCTCGCGTCATTTCACGTATTCATGTGTCAAATCCCTTGATCGGAAGAGTAAACGCATTGTATTGTAGTCAAATGCATATCTGACGAATGTCGTGCCTTTTTCCCTTCATCGTCATCGCTCTTACTACCACGAGTACTGCATGCACTGTAAACAACGAGACAATGCGACTATTCAATGTGTTTAAGAAGTCATTCAGGTCAGGAGTTTATACTATTCAAGTTCAAATATATTTGTTCCAAGACTTGAACCCTGAGCAAATGGACAGGGAAATGAAAAAAAGCCTGCATAGAGTGTCAACGGGTGACACTGTCAACAGTACTGATCGTGTCTGGCTGAAGATCTATATACATTTGAATGTATATGGTATGTGAATTCGTGAACAGTTGCGTCTATATTCGCGTGCATGCCAACGCGCCAGACAAATAAAACTATCAGATTAAGTATCAATAATCAGGCTGAATTTCATATGAAAAAAAATCTTTTTTTTGCTTTTTCATAATGTTTTTCAAGACTGTTCTTCTATTTTGCCGCGCGTGTGTTGTGTGGTGGGGGGGGGGGGGGGGGGGGGGGGGGGGGGGGGGGGGGGGGGGGGGTGGGGGGGGGGGGGGGGGGGGGGGGGGGGGGGGGGGAAAGGGCACGTGCGCTTTTTTTCTTTAAAAAAAAGTTTTTTTCATTCTCAGATCAGCATGATCAAAAATTTCCTTTAACTTTTTTGGTTTTGTTTTGTCAATTGCTTGGAGAATTTTGTTGCCTATTCACTTTCCCCAACCCTAGGGGGAAATGTTTCAACACGAAATTATTGAAAATTAGTTTCATTTCTTTCCTCATTTTCCGGCGAACATTATTTTGCGGGTTTTTAAATTTTAAATAATTGTGACGAAAAAAAAACCCCAAGAAAATATACTTGGGAAAAATCACCTTTTTCGGGTTGCATTGTGAAAAGGGATGCTGCGTTTTTTGTGCTTTTTTTGTTTTTTTCCCGGCTCTTTTTTCAGTGATGCAGTCTTTTTTTCCCCGGTTCGGTCACAATTTGACTTATCATTGCTAACATCACCAGGAAATGGCGAAATGAAAAAGGACACCATCGTTTACTATTTAAATAAAGTAGGCATGTTGTGAATCCCAATGGGTTTTTTTTTGTTCGTGTTCGGTTTTTTTTTTTGTTTTTGCTCGTTTGTGCTTTTTTTTTTGCTTTTTCGTTTTCAAAATTTGCAAATTTTGGTAAGGGTCACCCAAGATTTGACATGCCCCTTACTGCGATTTTTTTAAACCACGGGATAAGATCCTTGAGGGCTGTTAAAACCCGGCCCTGTAGGCGAGGTTTCAAAATGACCCAGTGAAGCCCCGCTTATCATGCAAACCCCCCTGCTATGTTTTTGGGGTAAAAGCGAAAGTATCCCCTTCAATCATCTTTTTAATTTTTAAATTTGACGCTCATAAACCAACACTTAAAAAACCCCAGTGTTTTACATATCCTTTTAAAAACCACTTATTTCAAAAAGGGCTTTTAAAAAAACCGAAAAAATTTAGGGGGTTTATCTGAAAAATGACTCTTTAAAATGGAGTAAATTTTTCAAGGGGGTCTTTAATGGGTTTCCCTTTAAAAATACAAAAATTTAAAAAAAAAGGCCCCATGACCCAGTACTGAGCCCTGAGGTAAAAACCAAAAAAGAAAATGGATCTCTATCTAAACAAAAAGTCGCTAAAAAAACGAGTAAATAAAATTTAACACAACTCTGGAACCAGGTCAAACTTTTTCAGAGCTACGTCATGAAAAAGGAGTGTCCCAAAAGGCCCCAGGGGTTTGATCAATCGGTCAAATGCCGCTCAATTTCCAAAGCAAACTTAAAAAAGGGAAAAACGTCACCTTGATAAATTTGGCCCTTTCGACTTTTGCTTTAACCCCGAAAAGGGAAACATTAAACCCAAATTTTTCACGATCGGGGTTAACCCGGGGCGTGTCTTGCGCCCAAAAATTTTTAAAACCCCTTCAAGCGTGGGGCCGCAGAGTTTCAACAAAAATTTTTTCCTTAAAAGTATGGACCCGGGGTTTCGTGTTTGTCATTTGCTTGGTAGACCTGTTTTTAAATTTTTAAAATTGAAGCTCAGATTTAAAAATCTGTACGTTGTTCCGCTTCTAACTTGCAGCACCAACTAGACGCTGTGGTTGATTTTGGGCAGAAAACAAAAACATTTTTGGGAGATAGGGTTTCGCCCACTTTTGTGAAATTTTTAAACCATTGATAAAAATTTCTGCTGCTCAACGTTTGCGCGAGGACGCCCTTTTGGGCCGCGGTATCATTCACCCGATTTTAAAAACAAATCAAAACCAAAATTTTTGCCCACTTACTGATCACCCCTTTTTTTTAAATTTGTGTCCTTTCGCCGGGTTTCACCCCTCTTTCCCCATTTTCCCAAAAATATTTTTTCTGATTTGATAATTCCCCCCCGTTTTATCTACAAATTTAGGGCGAGTTCTTTTTTTGTAGGGGGGGATGAAAGAAAAAAAAAACAAAATAAATAAATCAAAAAAAGTAACTTTTTTAAATTTAAGGGATGGATGGAGGAAGGGATGCAGGGATAAAGGGATGGAGGGAAATAGACGGTTGGAAGGATAAAAATTGAATAAAACTCCTCTATCTTCTTTTAAATTTGTTTTTTTTATTTTTTTTATCTATTTATTTTTTCCCTCTATTTTTTACTAAAAAAGATGGATTATTATTATAAAAAAACTTCCTCTTTAAAATAACCTTTTACAGAACACATGTATCTTATTCTTTTGAGATACGGGAAATTAAAAACGAAAAAAAAGCTGTATAATGTTTATTTTCACACACCCAAGGAAAACACACTGCCCACGACCTCCCCCTGGGTTTCTGCCCTGACAGGATGGGTCTGGGTGGGATTGAAGGGAGTGACTGACCTCACACCCCTTTCCGCAAGAGCCCACCAAGAAAGATTACGATACAACACCCCTTTTATTCACCCCCGCAAAAAAAACCCTTTTTCCCACCACACACCACCATGCACTTTCACAATCAAGCCCGCCCAACGCACAAAAACAGCCAATCCCAATCAAGCACCCCAAACACCCAAACAACAGAAACGTTTAAAAATTAAACATTTCACCATACGACTACCCAATCACAATTACAGCATTCCAGCACATGTAACAAATAAACAATTATAAAAAAACCCTTTCCAGCATCGACCCCTTCTAACACCCTGGCGTGCGTCCACACCCCCCCTGCCTCTGTCCGGGCCAAACTGGGACACCCTGTGGGCACTGGGTTGCCCAAAACCCGGGGGGTTCTCGCAGGGAGTCGCTCAAACCCGAAAACCCTCGACACACAACCGGGCAGTGAAGAGCGTGTCCCGGGGGGGGGGGGGGGGGGGGGGGGGGGGGGGGGAACGTGGCGCTGTTACTGGAGGTCCTGGAGGGGGGTAAAGGGCCGGCCATTCAAGAGGGCGGGCTCCTCTACCGCCCACGGTCCCGACCAAGGCTGGCCCGACCAGCGCTTTGGGAAAACCACCCAGCCCCGTGGTCTAAACCCAGCACTTTGCACCATCCATCCGTGGCCTCAGCCAGAGCGGGGCCAACCAGCACGTGGAAACCCCCCGGTCCGTGGTCTCAGCCAGCACGGGGCCCCAAATCCGGGCCCCGGGGTCCCCAGCCAGAGCGTGCCTAAACCAGCACGTGGAAACCACCAGTCCTTACCCCGGGTGAAGCCCCCGAAAGGGGGGGGGGGAAACTAGCTGGGGGAGAGGAAAAGGGAGAAAGGAAGAAGGAAGGGGGAAAGGGAAAAAGGGGTTTTACTGAACCCCCCGCCGTCGTACATCTACCCCATGCTGTCAAATCTTAACAGCCATTTCCATGATGGGCGAGGGGAATTTCCTTTTAAAAATTCACACAGAAAACCCCATCGAATCAAGTCTTCTCACACAAATGCGGGTTTAAAAGACTGCATTAAATCAACAGGTTATAAAACAAATATGAATTAATTTTTAAACCCTTCTAAACCCCAAACTTTTTCCCTTTTTTTCCCCTTTCTTAGGAAAAAAACCCCAACAAAAGGCGACCACCCTTTAATAACTGTCACCACATTTGCAAATAAAAATTTCAATGGCGAAAATTGCCCACTTTTTATAGCCACATTTTAAAAAGCAAAAACAAATCCCCCAAACCCCACGCATCCAAACGACAAATCATGCTTACCCCAGGGCTCGCGAACAAAAAAAAAAAAATTTCGTTCCCTTGCACACACAAACAAAAGGGGGCCGAAAGATAAGAGTCCCGGCGAATGTGCCCAAGGGGGGGCCCGAGCGAGACCAAGCAATTTCCCCCAACCCTGAATCACCAGGTTCTCCCCCTTTCCCCCCCCCACCGACACCGCTTTCACCAGATCATAAACAGGAGAAAGAATTTTGGAAAAAATTTAGAATGACCCGGGTTAAAAGATTAAATTTAAAACCAGAGAAAAGGTCCCCACACAAATATTTCCCCTTAAAATTTTTCGAAAACAAAAGAAAATTGCGCAAAAGAGAAACAAGCCGGAAAACAACAACAAACCAAAACAAACGCCCAAAGAAAACTGAGCTTCCCACTACCCGGGGGTTACCCCGGAAAAAAAAAAGGCGGCAAAGGACTCTCTAAAACCCCCCTTACCCAGTCGGAGGACAGGGGCGAAGATGGGGAAAACCCAGAAGAATGATTTTCCCCCTCTCCTACAGGCCGACGCAGGAATTGAAAGTACTAAACTGAAATTTCGAGGATACGGTGAAAAAACCAAGACTGGGGGCGGGGCCCCTTCCCAGAGACATCTTCCGCTCGAGTAAAAAGGCCAAACCCCCCTCAGAAAATTGGCGGCCAACTTTCCACCCTACGTCAAGAGTGAGCATACTTCAAACTAAAAGAAATAAAGCAGGGTGCGACGGGTAAAAAGACGGGCGAGAGGCCGAAGACGGGAAATTTCAAAGAAAAAGGGTACCGACCCCCCGGGTAAAACCTGAAAGGAAATGAAAAAGCAGGGGGCCGGGGGGAATTAGAAGAGAGAGAGAAAACCCAAACCAATTTGGGCTAACACACCAAGGTAAAAACCGCACCACAAGCCACACAAAGGGGAGGGATCCACGACAACACAACGAAAAATAAACAAAAAAAATAATTCCCGCCACCCTAGGGGGGTCAAAAACGTCGTGGGGCCTCGGACAAATTTTGGTAAAAAAACCCCCCCCCTTTCTTAAAAGAATCTGTTTTCTCTGAATACAGTGCCCTTTAAACCCTTGGGGAGGGCTTTTGGCAAATTCCAAACAATGGGACCAAACCCCAAACCCCTGGATAAACCCAAGTATGTTAAATCCAATAAAAACATTCTGGGTTTAAAAAAAACAGGAAATACCAAATACTACTTTTTATAAAAACAACAAAACGAACCTTCCAACCATGAAAGTAACAACCCAAACCCAAATTGGTGATTCACTATCTTTTAAAAACACTGAAGTGAAAAACTGTCACAACCTGATACAGAGACCAAAAGGGGATATAACCCTGGTTAAAGGGAAAAAGTGTCCCTCTGACTGTTTTTCCAATGTCTAACTGGGGGAGCTCGTTTAAAAGTCACATCCGTATTACAGAACCCTTGATATGAGGGAAAAGGGGGTGAACGCATGACTCTGCAATTTCCATTTGCCAAACTCCTATTCGACGCCCTGACGGGCCGGGTTTTGGGTCCAAGCACGGAGGGGAAGATGTCGCTCTCCAGTAAAAAACTTCCGGCCGTTTTTCTTCTTGGGCACGCCCAGTGCGCGTCCAAATCTGCCACGAGTCTCACAAAAAGTAGGGGCATCGATAGTCCTAGGGGGAAAAAGCCCCCGGGGTACCGACTCGCAAAAATCTACCACTACCAAATTGTACGGTGACCGCGATCGGAGGGGTGGCTTAAGGGGTCTCACCGGGTCGACCCCAACTTTGCTGAATGGCTCCCCAACCATGGCTTTTGATCCCGGGGGAACACCCTAAAAAGCCCCTTAGGCTTGTCCTTGGGGAGAAAATCGCAACTGCGGCCGTACTGGGCCCAACCTGTGAGTTTCACCCTTCCAGAAGAAATCCTGCCCCAAACCCCCCTCGAGGGGTCCGTTTTGAGCCCATATGACCCCCCCATAGGGGGAATTTTGGGGGCCCCCCCGGGGAAAAAGACTCTCTCAAGCTTTGGGGGGAAAGACAACGCTTGGCCAAAACGAAACTGCCTCAGTGAAAACCCTAAAGAAAGGGTCCCCTTTTGGAGGGTTTTAAGGGCCAAACCCTTTGGGGTGCGGGCCCGACTGAGCAGGACACCTACCATTGTCGCAGGGGGGTTGGACATCCAATCCCTGGCCTGAAGACGAACCAAAAAGCAGGATCGCCCAAACAAGAACCCCTTTAAGAAACGGGTGAAGAACGGGGCGCAATTCCCGTTCCGCTTCTTAAACTTTGGCGCGGGGGTGACTCCCACAAAACCCCCCCTTTTACGGGAAAAATCCGTAACCCCGGACTGACTTGGGGTCCCCCCTGCAAAGGTGATGTATTCCCTAAAGATAAGGGGAAAACAGAGGTCGGGTCCACCGCGATGGCCCATACTTCCCCCCAGAAGTAGGGGGGGGAGATAGAAACCCATCTGAAGGACGGGTGGAGGTAAAACCAGCCCCAACCCGCACACTCGTAACTGGGCCCCGCCGGGCCCCTTGGGGAAACCCAAAATTCCCTTTTCCACAAAGTCGTTGATGCTCCCGAATCCCTGATGGTGTCGACCAAGGAGGAACCAAAAACAGGAGAAACATGGGCACCTGAATCACCAAAGCGGGGTGGAAAACCCCCGTTTTGCCGAGGCACGAGGGTGCTTTGGGAAAAGGGCTTTGCCCCCTGACTACCAAACGGGTCTAGGGGAATCTTTTTCCCATGTGGCCCCGGCCCACCACCCAAAAAAAACCCAAAAACGAGGTGCGAGGTTTCCCCATGGACTGCCGCCTTGTTCACCGGGGCCCCCCTAGCAGTTTTTCGGCGCCTTATTTTCTACTAAATCCTGTGGGGGGCTTCCTTTTCGGGAAAAAGGGCGATGGGCCCCTAACCCGCGAGCTTCAGCAAACACCTCGCGGGGTGAATCCGCCGGGGCCCCGAAATCCTGGGGGTGCTGGGGCCTCGCCTAAACCGGATCCTCAAACCGGGGGCACAGTGGTTTTGGGAGGGTGTTCAATGAGGATCAGATTTCCCCAACCCAAACTTAGCCAACGACGCCAGGAACCCTAGGGGTTTTGCGGGAGCCTTCACCAAACTGCAAAGAAAAGGTTCCCCGTCGTTATTCTTCTTCATGGGCCTGAACTTTCCCCCCTGAAAGCCCCGGGGGAAGGGGGAAAAAGCCTTCCCAGAGCCAACTCTGTCTGCATAAACGCCCATTTATTTAGAGTGAGCACACACTCCCTTGCAGCAAACCCTATAATCCAGAAAAAAGGGGCATTTGCCTTTTGTTTTTCCCCAGAAATTTGGGATTTAACTACAACCCCTTTTCCCAAAAAGCTCTAGGAACATAAACAAGTCCTCACTAGGTTCCTAACCTGGGAAACTTTTTAAAAATTTGGGGCCCCTAACCAAAACACCTGCCTGGGGACTAACCCCCTTTTTACAGACCGGGAACCCCCCCGAAAGAAAATTTTTCCATCTCCCCCACGCAAAGCCTCCATCCTGTCTAGTTCTTCCCTACGGGGGGGAGGGCCCCCTCCCTACGCCCGAGAGCCTCTTTTCCTACGAAGAGCCCCCCTGTCGGGGAGCCTCCCTTCCCCTGCGCAGCAAAGCCCCTCCCTATGCCCTAATCTCCCCCGTCTGTCAGTCTCCCTCTGCGCAAGCAGCCTCTTTCCCTACCCTCTTCCCCACGAAAGGGGTTCCTGCCTTGCAGCCCCCCTTGCGCAAATAGCCTCTTTTTCCCCACCAGGGGGTTCCCCCGGGTAGCAGCCCTTTTTTCCCACCGCTGCTCTCCAGAAACATAAGGACGGAGGGGGGGTATTCCCTGAGCGGGGGTTTACCACTCCCGAAAACGGGGGGATTTACCCCTGAACCCGTCCCCTGGGTTTTCGACTTTTCCATGAGGGAAAACTCCTGGGGGATGCCCCCCTTAAAGAGGGGGGCCTGGAGAGGAAAGGTTTCGGGCTCCCCGGGGGGAAAACCCAAAAGAAGCCCACATTTTCTTCCTATACTCCCGACGCTTTTTCCCAGGGAAGTGCCAGTCGGGGTCTCGACAGGGGACCCCCCCGCGGGAAAAAGGGAGTAAAAGTACCCACTGGGGCTACCCCGCAAAAGCACTGAATAGGTAGAAATTACCCCTTGTCGAAGTAAATGGTTTCTAAAATAGGGACAAAACAGTAACATTTTTTAAACCCTTTTTCTTCGACGCACCGTCCCCCATGACAACAAAACCTTTCGGTTTCAAAAACAGGGGGAAAGGGCAATTTTCCCCTAAGAAAAAAAAAAAAAATATTTAGGGGCTTTTGGGATATGTGTGAAAAGTTTGTTTTGGGGTGTGTGCGGACAAGTTTTCCCGGGTGGGGGGTTTTCCCCACCTGGCAACACCGTGGGTCAACAGCAAAAGCAAAAAGTGCGGTGGGGCTCACCCAAAAAAAAAAAAAAAAAAAAAATATGGGCCCGGGTGCCCCCCCCTGGCAAAACCCCCCGCTCCACACACGAGCAACAGTGCGGTGGGGGTTGGGCCGGAAAAAAAAAAAACCCCCCAAATGGGAAAAAAGGAATCCGGAGAGAGGAAAAAAAAAAAAAAAAAGGGCAAAAAACTTCATACCAAACCCCCCGTACTCAATAACCCGGGAAAAAAAAAAAAAAACAAAAAAAAAATGGCTAACACCAAAAAAGGAAAGGCAGACTTTAGCGGCAAAAGAAAGGGGAAGACTTACGGGCCCCATCGCGTGAGGGACCCCCGGGGGAAAGAGGTCCAGGCCCCGGGCGACCCCCCCCCGTCTCCCAACTTTGATTCCCCCGTCACCCGGATTTTCCCTCCCGGCCACCAAAAAAACTCCCTTCCCCGCTAGAGTCACCCAGCCAAAAACCCCCCACGAACAAACCGCCAAAAAAGACTAAACATATACAAAACAGACAAAACTAAAAAAGGTACTCTGCGAAAAAGAGAGAGAGACAGCCCGAGGGCCCCTTTACATCCCGGACAGCCCCCCCAATTGTCACGACCGACCCCTGGAGGGCTGCCCTACAGGATCGGGCTAGGTGGGAGTGAAGGGGGTGACGAAACCCCAAAACCCTCGCAAAGCCCAACAAGAAAGATTACGATACAAAAACCCCCCTTTTAAATTTAAAACCCCCGCAAAATAAACATTCCAAACCCCCAAAACACCAACACGATCAAAAATCAAGCACTCCAACGCAACCAACATGCACAATTTACAATCAAAACCCCCTTTCCAACAAAACCCCCAACACCCCGATTATAAATAAAAAATTTTACCCTACGACGTTAAAAAACAATCACAATTTCACATTCCCCGCACATGTAACATATACACAATTATAAGAAACCTTTCCAGCATCGATCCCTTCTAACACCCTGGGGTGCTTCCCCCCACCCCCCGCCTCGTCGGGCCCCACGGGGGGCCAAACCCCGTCGCACAAGGGCTCCGAAACCCGGGTGGGTTTTCGCAGGGAAGGGCGCTCAAAGCCGGGCCCCTCGAAAACACAAGCGGGCGTTTAAGAGCGTGTCCCGGGGGGGGGGGGGGGGGGGGGGGGGGGGGGAAAAAAGTGGCGCTGTTAATGGAGGGCCCGGACGGGGGTCAGGGGCCCGGGCCCGTCAAGACGGCGGGCCCCCTACCCCGTCCCCCCGGCCCCCACCAAAAAGGGGTTTGGGCCCCGACCATCGCGGGCCCCCCATCCAAAGGGGCCGTGGTCTCAAACCCCGCACTTTGGGAAACCCTCCATTCCCCTGGTCTCCCCGCCAAGCTAGGCCCCCAACCAGCACGTGGCCCCCATCCCGTCCGTGGTCTCCCCCCCCACTTTGGGAAACCATTTCCCGGGGCCGTGGTCTCAGCCAGAGCGTTTTCCTCAACCCACACGTGGCAAACCCTCCCTCCGAAATTCCCGGGGGAAGCCCCCGAAAAGGGGGGGGGGAAACTTTGCTTTTGGGGGGAGAGGAGAAAGGGGGGAAGGAAGAAGGAAGGAGGAAGGAAGAAAAAAGGGACTGGAACCCCGCCCTCAGTACATCTTACCCCGCTGTCAAATCCTTAAAAACCACCCGCATGAAAGGGCGAAGGGGGAAAATCTATTAAAAGCACACAGGAAACCCCCTTTGAATCAAGTCTTCTCCCACATGGGAGGTAAAAAAACAAGCATTAAATCAAAAAGGGTTATAAAACAAATAAGAAATTTCTTTAACACTTCCCTCACCAAACGTTTAACATTTTTCCCCCTTCCCCAGGAAAAAAAAAACCAACACAGCGAAACCAAACGCTTAAAAACTGCCCCCAAAATTTGCAAATAATAAATTTAATGGCGTAAATTTGTCAAAATTTTATAGCCACATTTCCCAAACAACACAAATCTCCCAAACCCCGCATCCAAACACCAAAACATTCGTACGCACGCTCGCGAACATAAAACTCGTTCTCCTTGCACCACAAACAGAAAGGGGGCCGAAAATAAAAGTCCCGGCGAATTGACAGGGGGGGACGACGAGACCCCAACAAGTTCCAACCCTGAAAACACCAGGTTCCCCTCCCCTTTTCCCCCCCGACTAAACCCCATCACCCAAAGCTAAACAGGAGAAAGGGAAATTTTTGGAAAAAATTTAGAAAGACCAGGGTTTAAAAAATTGAATTAAAAACCCGAGAAAAAGGGCTCACACAATATTTTCTTACAATTTCGGAAAAAAAAAAAGAAAATTGCCCCAAAAGAAAGACAAAAACCGGCTAACAACAACAAAACCCAAAAAAAACCCAAACCCCGAAACTGATGCTTACCAACTACCCCTGGGTGACCCCGAAGAGGGGGGGTCAAATGCTCTTTTTCAAAACCCCCTGTCCATTTGAGAGGACAGGGGGCGAAGAGCAAAAAAGAAAAGTTATATTTCCCCCCTCCTACAGGCCGACTGCAGAATTGAAAGTACTGACTGTACTTTTTTGATGAAACGGGGAAGAACCAAGACTGGAGGGAGGCCTCCCAGAGACACATTTCCCCCGAGTGAAAAAGCTAAAACCCCCCTCAGCAAAAGGCGGGCCCAAAATGCCCCCTACGTCACAGAGTGAGCATTTCTTCAAACAAAAAAAAATAACCCCTTTCGACAGGTTTAAAAAAACAGGCGAGAGGCCGATAGACAGAAAGTTCAGAGAAAGGTACCGACCACCCGTGAACCTGCAGGATGAATAACACGGGCGGTGGAATTAGAGAGAGAGAAGAAAAAAGCAAACCGAATTTTAAACTGAACCCCACAAACCCAAGGGGGCAACCGCACCACAAGCCACACCCAAAGGGAGGGGGTACACGACAAAAAGCAACGACAAAAAACAAATAAGAATTCCCCCCACCCTAGGTGGGTCAACGCGTAGGCCCCCGTGAAAAAACCTTTACAAACCCCCCTTCAAAAGCATCCCGTTTTCTCGAGATACAGGCCCCCTTTGAACCTTGACGCTGTGCAAAATTCCAAAAATGGGGCCGAACCCAACCCTCTGTATCCCAAAAAGTATAAAAATCCAATACAAAAATTCTAAAGATAGAAACAAAACAGGGGAAAAAAATAATAATACATTTTTTCAAACAACTAAAACCCCAAAACCTTCCCAAACCCGAAAGTAACAATCCAAACCAAGGGGGATTCACTATCGTTAACATCACTGAAATGAAAAACTGTCCCCACAAACCCGATACAAGACCAAAAGGGGATATAACCCTGGTGAGGGGAAGTGTCCCCCCCGACTGATTTTCCAATTGCTAACCCACGGAGCTCGGGTAAGATTTTCCCATCCGATTAAAAGGAACCCTTTTAAAATGACAAATGAACGCAAGAAAACCCGCAGTTCCACTGCCAAAAATCCTGAGTCGACGACTGACTGGGGCCCATCCCCGGGCCCCAAACACTGGGGAGATGATGATCGCTCTCCCATAAAAACTTTCCCCCGGGAAACCCTTTTTGGGCCCCGCCAGTGCGCGTCCAAAAACTGCCCCCGAGTCTCAGCCAAAAGTAGGGGGAAAACGATATCCCAGGCCCGGGGCAGCCTCTGGGTTTCCGGCTCGCAATCTACCCCCACCAAAAATTTTAAACGGGGACCGCGGGTCGGCGGGGTGGCCTAATGGGTTTTCACCAGGTCGACCCCCCAACTTTGCTTTAATGGCCCCCCCAACCAGTGGCATTTATCCCAGGGGGAAAACCCCCTCAAGCGCCCCTTTGGGGTTGTCCCGTTGGCAGACATCGCCCAACCCGCGGCAGTACTTTCCTAAAACCTTTTAGTTTTTTAAACCCCGGCCAGAAAAAAATCCTGCCTAAACCCGCTCAGAGTCCGTTTTGAGCCCATATGCCTGCCATAGGGAAACGGGGTCCCGGGCCCAGAACAGACTCTCCCCAAGCTTTTGGGGGAAAGACAAGCTTTCTTGGCCACAAAGATCTGCCTCCGTGAAAACCCCAAAAAAGGATCCCCTTGTGGGCTTGAAGCTCACCTGGCGTGGGCGGGCAGACTGAGCAGGGGCGAACCTACCATTGTCGCCGGCGTTGGACATCCAAGTCCCTGGGGCCCAAAACGAACAATGGAAGCAGATCGGGCCCCAGCAAGAACCCCCCGTCAGAGACGGCTGAAGAACGGGACGCCAAATTTCCCGTTTTCCGCTTCTTTTTGCTTTTGGGGCGTGTGGGGGGACTCCCACACACGCCTGACGGGAAGATCCGTAACACGGAAATGAAGCGGGCCTCTGCAAAAAGGGGAAGTAATTTCCCATGATAAGGGAATACAGAGGTCGCTCCACCGCGTGGCCCATACTTTTGCCCCCAGAAGTTTTGGGGGGGGAGATAGAAACGAGTACTTTTAAAGGAGGGGTTGGGGGTAAAACCAGGGCCCCCCCAAACCCACACATCGTAAAATTGGGGCCCCCGCCGGGCCCTTTGGGGGAAAACCCAAAAACTTATCCACAAAGACGTTTTATGCTCCCGAATCCCCCGATGGGGTCGACCAAGGAGGAACCAACAACCGAGAAACATGGGCACTCCCGAATCACCAGAAGCTGGGATTGGGAAACCCCCTTTGCCGAAAGGGACGAAAGGGGCCCGGAAAGGACATAGCCCCATGACTTTCCAGCGGGCCCCTAGGGCAATCTTTCCCCGAGTGGGCCCAGGGCGGGCCACAAAGAAAACAAAATCGGGTGCTGAGGTCCCCGAAAGGGGCTGCCCGCCTTTTCACCCCCCTACATTTTCGGGGCCTTATTTCTATAAATCCTGTGAGGGCTTCCTCTCTGTATCCCGGGGGATGCCCATAAGCCCTGCGAGCTTTAGCAAACACCTCGCGGTGTGAATCGCAGCCGCGAAAATCCCGAGGGGCGTCTCCCCCTTTCCGGGTCCTCAACTCGGGGACACAGTGTTGGGGTAGCTGTTCAAAAGAGGATCAGATCCTCCAACTCCCGTTTGCCAACTGAAAGGCCCGTAAACCCTTTGGGGTTTTTCGTAGCCCATATCACCAAAATGCACGAAGGTCCGTCCCCTTATTCTTCTTCAGGACCTAACTTCCTCCTTAAAGTCCCCTGGGGTAAGGTGGAAACGCTTTCGCAGAGCCAACTGCATGTCTGCATAAAGACGCGCCTTCAATTTTGAGTGAGCACACACCCCTTTCAGCACCAGATTAATCCCGAAAAAAGGTGCCCTACCTTTTTTTCCCCAGACAAAATTGGGAGGGAAATAGCAACCTTTTCAAAATCTCTGGGGCATATCCCAAAGTTTCCCCCCTAGGTCTGAACTCTTTGGAAAACTTTAACTTTGGGCCTCTAACCAAAACCCTCCTGGTTATTTAAACCCCCCCGATTTACAGAAAGCGGGGGCCCGCGAAAGAAGTTTTTTCCCCCTCCTCCCTACGCAACCTCCCTCCTGTCTAGTTTTTTTTTCCCAAAGGGGGGCAGCCTCCTCCCTAAAGCCCCCCAAAAGGGGCCCCTTCCTTACAAAACCCCTGTCGGGCAAACCTTTCTTGCGCAGCAAAAACCTCCTCCCTATGCATAATCCCCCTGTCCGTCAGTTTTCCCTCCCGCGCAGAGCACCTCTTTCCCTACCTTTCCCTAAGGGGCCCTTTCCCGCCTAGCAGCCTCCTCTCTGCGCAGAATAGCCTCTTTCCCCACGCAGGGTTTCCTGCCTACAGCCTCTTCCCTACCGCTGCGCTCCAGAAAAAATAAGGCGGGGGCGAAAACCTTAGCGGGGGTTTACCACTCCCACCGGGGGGGGGTTACCCGTCCGAACCCCCTCCCCCGGGGGCCTCGACTTTAAACCCTGAGGGAAAATCCCGGGGGAAGCCCCTAACGAGGGGGAAACCTGGAGGGGGGAGAAAAGGGTTTTGGTCCTGCGACCCAACAAAGCCCAAAAGTTGTTCGCTATAACCCCTGACCGCTTTTCCGAGGGGGAAGTGGGCCGGGCGGGGCCGCAGAAACCCCCCACGGGAAAAGGTAGTAAAAGTACCCACTTTGGGCTACCTCAAAAGCACTGGAATAGGTAGAAGTTACCGTATTTGAAATACTGGTACTAATATAGGGGCAAAAATAACTTTTGAATACCCCCCTTTTCTTCGACGCAAAGGCGTCGCCATGACAACCAAAATCCTAGGGGTTTTAAATTTTCAGGGAAAAACAATTCCACTAGAAAAAAAAAAACAAAATTTTTAGGGGCGTGTTAATATTTTTTTGTTTTGTTTGGGTTTTTGCGGACCAAATTCCGGGTTTCTCCCCCTTTTGGCAACACCGCGTCAACCCGCACGAGCAAAAGTGCGGGGGGGCTCACCGGAAAAAAAAAAAAAAAAAAAAAATATGTCCGGCTTCCCCCAAATTTTTGGGAACACCACGCTCCAAAACACGAGCAACAGGGGCGGGGGGGCTGGCCGGAAAAAAAAAAAAAACCCAAAAAGGCAAAAAGGAATCCGGAGAGAGGAAAAAAAAAAAAAAAGGACACTAAAAGTTCGATACAACCCCCTTTTACTCCCAAAACCCCGGGAATAAAAAAAAAACAAAAAAAAACTGGCTAACTACAAAACAGAAAAGGCAGGCTGAGCGGCAACAAAAGGGGAAGAAATTTTCGGGCCCCATCTGCGTGAGGTACCCCCGGGGGAAAGAGGGGTGGACGCGGTCGACTTTCCCCTTCGTCTCCCCTTTGTTTTCCCCCGTCCCCCGCCGGATGTTCCCCAGGCCAAACCAAAAAAACTTTTCCCCTTTCCCCCTAGATTTACCCAACCCAAACCCCCCACGAACAAACACGACAAAATTTTACAAACAAATCAAAACAGACAAAACTAAACAGGGAAAATCCCCCGAAAACCCAGAGGGGAGACAACCCAAACCCTTCACAATTTCCCGGGCGAGCCCCCACAATTTTTCAAGACCGACCCCTGGGAGGTCTGCCCTGAAAAGGGTGTCTAGGTGGGAGTGAAGGGAGTGACGGGCCCACACGCCTCCCCAAAAACCCCCCACAAGGAAAGATTAAAGATACAAACCCCCCCATTTATTCACAAACCCGCAAAATAAACATTTTCCCCCCACCCCCCACCAAAGCCCGATCACAAACAAAACACTCCAACGCACACAACATGCACAATCACAATCAAGCACTCCAAAACCCACAACAAAGCCCTTATAAATAAACATTTTACCATACGAAAATTAAAAAAATCACAATTACAGCATTCCAGGGACATTTAAAAAAATACACAAAAAAAAAAGAAACATTTCCAGCAAACCGGGTCCCCTTCTAAAAAACCCTGGGGTGCTCCACCCCCCGGGCCCCTGTCCCGGGGCCATGGAGCCCCCCGTCGCACTGGTGCTCCGAAACCCCGGGGCGGGTTTTCCCAGGGAGTCGCTCAAAAAACCGGGCACCCTCGACCACAAGCGGGGAGTAAGACTTTCCCGGGGGGGGGGGGGGGGGGGGGGCGTGGCGCGTAAATGGAGGTCCTGGACGGGGGTCAGGGCCGGCCCGTCAGGGCGGCGGGCCCCCCTCTTACCAGTCCCTTTTCCCCCCAAGGCCGTGGCCCCCGACCCCGCGTGGCACCATCCAGTCCGTTGGGCTCACCCCCCGCACGTGGGGACCATCCAGGGGGCCGTGGGCTCACCAAGCTTTTGGGCCCCCCACAAACCCAAAATTTTTGGGGGGGCCATCCAGTTCCTTTGGCCAGCCAGCAAATGGCCCCCATCCCCGTCCGTGGTCTCAGCCAAGCGTGCCTCAAAACCGCCCGTGGCAAACCCTCCATTTTCCCACTTCCCCGGGGGAAGCCCCCCCCAAAGGGGGGGAGGGGGAAAAGTAGCTGGGAGGAGAGGGGGAAAGGAGGGGGAAGGGAATAAGGAAGGAGGAAGGGGGAAAAAGGGGACTGGAACCCCCGGGCCCCAGTAAAAGTCCCCGACCCATTTCTTCAAAACTTAAAAAGCCACCGCAAGATGGGCGAGGGGGAAATCTATTAAACGCACACAGTAAAAACCCCTCGAATCAATCCCTTTTCCCCACGATGGGGAGGTTTAAAAAAACGGCATTTAAAAAAAAAAAGGTTAAAAAACAAATATGAAATTACTTCACCCTTCCCCTCACTCACTTTAAAAATTTTTTTTTCCCTTTTTAGGGAAATAAACCAACACAGCGACCATCCTTTTAAAACTGTCACCACATTTTCAAATAATAAATTTAATGGGGTAATTGGGCACATTTTTAAAAAGCCACATTTCAAACAACCCCAAATCCCAAAACCCCGCATCCCCCCAAAAGACAAATCACTTTCGCACGCTCGCGAACATAAAAACCCCTTCCTTTCACACACAAACAACGGTGGCCCAAAGAAAAAGGGCCCGGGGGTGTGCAGGGGCGGACGAGCGAGACCAAGGGGAAGTTCCAACCCTGAATCACCAAAGGTTTTCTCCCCCCTTCCCCCACCGACCCACCGCAAAAACCAATGCATAAACAGGGGAAAGAATTTTGGGAAAAAAATAGAATGACCAAAAGGGTTTTAAAGATGAATTTAAACCCCCGAAAAAAGGGCTCACACAAAAAATTTTTCCTTACAATTTTCGAAAACAAAAAAAAATTGCGCAAAAGAAAGAAATAAGCCGGCTAACAAAAAACAAACCAAAACAAACCCGACCACGAAACTGTGCCTTTACCAGCTACCCGTGGGGGACCCCCCAAAAAGGCGGGGCAAATGACTCTCTCAACCCTCTGTCCAGTCGAAGGACAGAGGCGAAAAATGCGGAAAAAAGAAGAAGTGATTTCCCTCCTCCTACAGGGCCCACTGGGAGGAATGAAAGTACTGACTGTACTTTCGATGATACGGGGGAAAACCCAAGAAATGGAGCAGGGGGCTCCCAGAGACATCTTTTCCCTCAGTGAAGAGCTAACCTCCCTCAGCAATGGCGGGCCAAAATGCCACCCCCCGTCACAGAGTGAACATACTTTTAAACTAAAAAAAAATGGGCACGGTTTCGACAGGTAAAAAAAACAGGGGAGAGGCCGATAGACAGAAAGGGTTCCCCAAAAAAGGGACCGACCCCCCCGGGAACCCGCAGGATGAATGCACGGGCGGGGGAAAAAGAGAGAAAAGAGAAAAAGGGAAAACCAAAACCCAAGTTGAGCTGAACTACAACCCCCGGTTCAACCGCACCACAAGCCACACTAAGGGGCAGATACAAGCAACACCAAAGACAATAAACCCAAAAAAGAAAAAACCCCCCCCCTAGGGGGGGCGAAAAGTCGTAGGCCTCGTGAACAAACTCCCGGGCACACACACACATTTCACACACCCCAACACACACACACACACCACACACACACACAAACACACACACACACAAACACAAACAACACACACTGTTTAAATGTTTTTTGGGGGTCGTTTCCCCTCTAAATCAGCTTTTTTTTTTCCCCAAAAAAATAATCCACTTCACCTTTTATGGAAGAAATAACGCATGATATTAATTCGCAAAATTTCGCGTTCAAAGCTGCTTTTTTTTAAACCACCTTTATATCTTTTTTAAATATTTAATGCGGGTTTTATGCCACGCTGAATTTTTTTTTTCCAAACACGCTAAAGAGGACATGACGGGGTCGAAACCCAAAAACCGGGTTTTGGGAAGTCACAATTTACACTGTAGACCGGGGTTTGTGTGTGTGTGTGTGTTGTGTGTGTGGGGTGTGTGTGTGTGTGTGTTGTGTGTTTTTGTGTGTGTGGTGTGTGGGGAGCCCCTTTGGGGTTTTTTTGTGTGTGTTTGTGTGGGGTTTTGTGTGTGTGGGGTGCCCTGTTGGTGCATTTAATGTTTGTGTGTGTGGTGTTTGTGTGTGGTTTGGTGTGTGTGTGTGTGTGTTTTTGTGGGTGTTTGTGTGTGTGTGTGTCTGTGGGCCCGTGTCTGTGGTGCCTGCACATGGGATGCGTGCGTGTTTGCGGTGTGTGTCCCATTTTGTCTTATGTCCCGGGCGTTTCATGCGTATGTGTGTGTTTTGTGCGCGTGCGCGCATGGTGGGGTGTGTGTATTTGTTCGTTCGGCGCGCGTGTGTGTGGTTGTATGGTTGTGGTGTGTTGTGCGGCGCGCGCCCCGGGGGCGTGCGTGCGTTTCGTGCCCTGCGTGCGTGCGTGCGTGCGGTTGCGGGGGGTTTATTTTTATGTGTGTGTGTGTGTGTTGTTTGTTGTTTGGTGTGTGTGTGTGGGGTTTTTGGTGTGTGAGTTGGGGTGTGTGTGTGGGGTGTGTGTGTGTGTTTTGTGGGTGTGGTGTGTTTTGTGTTTTTAACAATAGTGTCAATTCACCTTGCGAGGGGTAACTATGGGGAAAAAAAGCCCGGATGCTAATCTCAAAGGGGTCTGAACCCCCCAAAAGCAGCAGGGACAGTCCCGCCACCAGCTGCAAATAAATTTCCCTGGGGTTATAAACCTGGAACAGGGGGTTAGGAACACAAAGACTGCCCAACAAGGGGACATTTGTCAATTGGTCAAGTTTTCAATCACTGGCTAAAGAAATACTATGCAATCCCCAGCGAATGTGCGTGCGTGCGTGCGGCGTTGGTGTGATTTTGCCGTTTTTGTGTGTGTGTGTGTGTGGTGTGTGTGTGTGGTGTGTGGCTGGTGTGTTTTGGGTGTTGTTGGGGCGCCGCCCCGCGCGCTTGTGTGTGTGCGTGTGTGTGTGTGTGTGTGGGGGTGGTTTTTGTGTGTGTGTTGTTTTTGTGTGTGTGTGTTTGCGCGGCGCACGGGTGTGTGTGTGTATTTTTGTGTGGGGTGTGTGTGTGTGTGTTTTGTGTGTGGTGTGGGGGTGGGGTTTTGTGTTGGGAGCGTGTGTGTGTGGGGAATTTTGTCTGTTTAATGAAAAGTGTTTGTGTGTGTTGTTGTGTGGGGGTTGTGTGTGGGTGTGTTGGTGTGGTGTGTGTGTTGGGGTGGTGTGGGGTGGGGTGTTTGTGATTCAACAATAGTGTCAATTCACCTTGCGAGGGCTAACAATGGAAAAAAAGCCCCGGGGTGCAAATTCAAAGGGGTTTATGAACAACCCAAAAACACAGCAGCAGTCAAAGGGCCCCCAGCTGCACCCATTCCAT
>CM031610.1:76369224-76372920 GCA_018398815.1 Conus ventricosus | reverse complement strand
CTTCAAAGCTAAAAAGGAAAGAAATAAGCAAATCAACTGTGTATAAGTTCAATTATATATAAACAAACAAAAAAAAAGTATCCATTATTGAGAGATCAGATGGCTGTTCAACGACACTGATGCATTGAAGTCTTCTCCCTCGCAGCCCTGACACGGTGGAAATGCCAAAATGTAATTGAATCATGGCAGCAGCCTGCAATTCCCATGCCATTAGAAGAGGACAGAAAGCAATCGTTCCGTGATTTCCGGCGACAAATGATCAGAGAGACATCCCGAAAGATTTCGTTGCCCCCTCTGCCTCCTTCCCCTTCCCCCCACTCCCCACCCCACCCCCCTCACTCCACGTCCAGCCTCTTTACACCCCATTCCCACACATTGTCTCTCAAACTTTGCCTCCCACCAATCTTGTCTATTCCCATTCGCGTCCTGACCTGTCCTCTGTTTAAACTCATCTCCCTAATGGCTCGAACTTGGTTATAAACAAAGCGTACCCACTGTTGAAATAACCGGGTGGCCTACAATCAAAGCATTCAATCCCTGTAGATGATGATCACAGAGGTGTAGGGAACGATGAAACAGCCATTCTCATGGTGATGGCCCACGGGGAGTAAATGCGGACTGGTTGTTTGTTTTGTTTTTCAATCTCCTGCTTGTATTGTCTGAAGCAGACATATTTGTTGACCAATTTATTTGTCTGTTTGGCGTTTTGTGCAACGTAAGTGTTACATTGCACTGTGCGGCTGTGGAATATGTATTTGTGTCGTGACTTGTTCGTCATACGTTGCATTTGGAAATCGAATATTTCTTCTTCGACTTTCCCAGCTGTTTAAGAAGGCAAGATTGATGTGTGCAAGGTGGCGCAGGGTATTGACATCCTTTTTCCCCCTTTTTCTTTTTTACAATACAAGACAAGTCTAGCCAGAAACCGTTTAGTTGATTACGTGACGACTCATTCTTCATCACTTTTCGCACGCAACATGTCATCGCATAAAAGACTATTTGATTTAGAACACGTCAAGAACTGTCTGAAAAGATTTTCTTTAATCAAGTAGAATACTGGGAGCTCCCTTTCCATTTGGCCAGAATGCCATAAGGTCAGCAAGCAGTGGTGATTCAATGGTTATGAAGATGTCTTCTCTCCCAGTTAGTTTCCTCAAGAAGTTCTCTCAGTTCAGAACAGATCTACAGTTCACTGTAACACAGTGAGCTAAGCTGGTGCCATTGCAGTTTATCGGAGTTGGATTTATAAAAGAAGTCGGATCGGCGGTTTGTCTGTGAGCTTCTGCGAACTGTTGAGTCAGCTTTGCTGAGATGAGGGCAGCCAACGATGGTGATAACACGATGCTCCTGTCAACGACTAACGTGGCAATGATGTTTGACTCCCCCTCCACCCCACCTCACCTTTCACATTCAATCTGATTTACTTCCGAATGTACTCAGCTCTTCTGCTCCCAAGTGGTTCAAGTGTTTTCTCTACCCTTTTTTTTAAATATACTCCCGAATGTGTTTACATTGTGGATCACACCCATCATTTGAGTTTATTTGTCTTTTGTTGTTGTTATTGTTGTTTTATATTTATGTATTTTTTCATTCATTCATTTATTTATTCGCTTATTCATTTGTTTGTTTATCTATTTATTTCTTGGTTCACGTGTTCGTTTGGTCATTTTCATTTTTCCATTGATTTATTATTCAAACACATGTTTCTATGTACTCATTCATCTCTTCATTCATTCATTCATCTCTTCATTCATTCATTCATCTCTTCATTCATTCATTCATCTCTTCATTCATTCATTCATCTCTTCATTCATTCATTCATCTCTTCATTCATTCATTCATCTCTTCATTCATTCATTCATCTCTTCATTCATTCATTCATCTCTTCATTCATTCATTCATCTCTTCATTCATTCATTCATCTCTTCATTCATTCATTCATCTCTCATTCATTCATTCATCTCTTCATTCATTCATTCATCTCTTCATTCATTCATTCATACGTTCATATATTTATTCATCTGCAGACATTCGTTTATCATTTAATCTATTTTTGTTTGCTTATATCTTTACTTATGTACTTATTTATGTATTTATTCTATGCTTATGATCATTGTAGTTGGGAGTTTTGTTTCCTGACCAGTCTTAAATTTAGTTCTGTAGATCTCGTGGTGTAAATACATAAATGAATAGACACGTAGATCAATAAATGTGAAAAGAAATATCATGTGAGATTGGGAGAATGGGAGAAGTGAACAGATAACAATAACCCACGTTTCCATGTTTCTCCTGCCTGTCTTTTTGTCTGCGTATGTGCTAGATGAGTTGACAAAACAAGCAGCGTTTACTTAAAGTTATAAGACTAATTCCTTTATTTGGGGAGCAAAACAAAACAAAACAAAACAAGAAAACTATACTTTTTCAAACAAATCTTAAATAAATGTTAGCGAACCGCCAAGAGAAACGTGAACAAACGAGTCACAAGAGAAAATACGACGCGTTTCGAGAGATCAAAGCTAAGTGACAAACTTGTTCATTTTCATTGTTCAATTTGTTTGTGTCTTGCCTGAAGAAGACCTAAGAGTCGAAACGCGTCGTGTTTTGTCTTGTGACTCGTTTGTCCACGTTTCTCTTGGCAGTTGTTTAGATTTCCGCCTGCAGTTATCTCACTTTGCAACTAGATCTATTCTTTTGTATCGAAGAGAGAGAGAGAGAGAGAGAGAGAGAGAGAGAGAGAGAGAGAGAGAGAGAGAGACGGGCGTGGGGTGGGGGGGGGGTGGGGGTGGTGGAATGAAACAAGTAAATTGATATATTAGATACATAAGTAAAATCGCCGCGACGCAAACTCTCACTGTTTAATCCATCAAATCACCATAAAGCATGCTTGTGTTGCAGTCCTGATTTTATGAGTCCGTAGAGTCCCCGGTTCTGAGCAATAAATGAACGCACGAAAAAGAATGAAAATGCTCGCGCCTTTACATCAAGTAGTTATCTATTTTTTATGCATTTCCGTATTCTTTTTTTTTTTTTTTCCTTTTCTGGATCAGTTTCTTTCTTTATTCATTAATTATAAATTCATACGTCTATCTTGATTTAAATAAAATATATGAATTGCTTTTTAGGGAGAAACACACTATTCCAGTTTCTTTTTATTTTTCTTTGCTTTTCCTTTTCTTATATTCTAAAAAAAGAGGGATTGGCCGAGCCTGTATAAAATAAAACGCCATAGAATCCCTTAGAGACGGATATCCTGTTCAGTTAAGCGTGCTATACATGTTGACAAGTCGGCTTATGAATCCATCCACTCGACGACAGCCAATTATCACACGCGATGTCATCATAACAGCAGATCAACGATTTTATATGCTTTCTCAAAAAACTTTTGCTGCTTCTTTGCTGTTTGGTTTTCTCTCTTTTGTTCTTTCTTTTTTTTTCTTTTTTTTTTTTTGCTTTAAACTGATCTTGTTGGCACAGAGATAATAAGCTGCGCTTCCAAACAGGTGTGTGTGTGTGTGTGTGGGGGGGGGGGGGGGGGGGGTAGTCGAGGCATGCAGGGATTCAGATGTTTGTGAGGTAGTCAAGGCATACAGGGATTCAGACTGTACAGCGAGCCGATTTGCTGAAGAGGAGGTACAGAAGAAGGGGGCAGGACGAGATGAAGCAGGTTTGTAACCAGAGAGGGAGGGAGAAGCTGGT
>CM031610.1:76356724-76364224 GCA_018398815.1 Conus ventricosus | reverse complement strand
AAATGGTTTTGATGTGGGAAAGACGAGTGAGAGGTAGGGACGGATGAAGATGGTCCTTTCGTATATTTCATGTAAATTTACCAGTAGGTAAATGATTGACTCACTTAAAAGTAACCCCATAAGTATGAAATGATAAATGTGAGAAACTATGAGTACGTACTTGTTGGACTCTTTGATAAAGAAAGAAATAATTCATAGGTAAATACCGGTGATTCCAAAATATTTCTAACTGTATATGTAGAAAGCATGGATATAAATTGTTTGGTAGCGACATATGAGAGAATATGATCAGCCCTTGTGTGTGTGTGTGTGTGTGTGTGTGTGTGTGTGTGTATGTGTGTGTGTGTGTGTGTGTGTGTGTGTGTGTGTGTGTGTGTGTGTGTGTGTGTGTGTGTGTTCGTTCGTACTTCTGTTTAACGTCTGTTCACTTTGAGTGATATTAGACGTGAATGAAAGAAGAGAGTGACTGACTGACTGAATGGTTAAATGAATAAGCCTATGTGTTGTGTAAGCATGAATGTAGGCCTTTGTATGTGAGTGTGTAAGTGTATGTATCTGTATATGTGTCTAAACTGAACAATAAACAAATCAACAATCTTAAATACAACAATTAGTGGGGGGAAAAAAAACCCAAACATATAGCAAGAAAGCAAAAATCCTTCACTATCTTATACAAAATGAGTTAGCTCAAAAGTATCTAAATAAAAACTCCAATCGGACTATGTATTAAGTATTCAGCAATTTCGATCAGCAGAGAATGATTCGAAAGTAGATCTTGCAAGTTTTTTTCAGAAAAAGTATTGGATCGTAATGATGTTGGTAAGAAAGTAGTCAACTTGTGACAATTGAATAAAATGTGGTTCAGTGTTATTTCTTTACCACAAATACAGTTAGTATTCTTACTAAACTTTGTTTTCAAAGCATTTAGCTTTAATCGAATTATAAGGGAAGATATTTGTCTGGAATAATAAATTGGAAGATCAGGCATTTTTCTTAATACAAGGTCTATTGGAAAAGCTTCCCATTGGTTGGATGAAATCTCGGTTGACGTATCAACATTTGTTTGAGCTCTCTTCCGTGCAGTCGATTCAAGGGTACGATAACATTCCACTACTGACGGTTTTATTTTCAACTCATAAAATTACCCTACTTTTTTAGCACCTAGTGTGTGTGTGTGTGTGTGTGTGTGTGTGTGTGGTGTGTGTGTGTGTGTGTGTGTGTGTGTGTGTGTGTGTGTGTGTGTGTGTGTGTGTGTGTGTGTGTTGTGTGTGCGTGCGTGCGTGCACGTGCTCTCGCGCGCGCGCACGTGTGTGTGTGTGTGTGTGTGTGTGTGTGTGTGTGTGTGTGTGTGTGTGGTGTGTGTGTGTGTGTGTGTGTGAGAGAGAGAGAGAGAGAGACAGAGAGAGAGAGAAATGAGTGAGGGAGGGAGAGGAATAGAGAAAGAGACAGAGAGTTTAACGTGCTGTTTTCTCGGCAGGTACAAGCCCGAGCAAAACCAAACTTGACAAATAATGAAAATTTATGAAGATCTTTTCAGCCATCCTCTTCATGTGGGCTTCACCAAATGGTTAAAAGACCATAGAGCTACAAATCGGCAATAGTTTCAGCATCCTAACATCGACAGTTCCTTTCTAGTCATGGTCATTTACAGACATTGAGTTACACACTGGTACTGAATATGTTTAATAAACTTTAAGCGAATATCATTTTGGATATTAAGTTGGATTCTGTCATAATCAGATTATTTTATGTATTTCCGACCCAGCAGAAGGACAGAGGCAAGAAGACATATAACCTAGCATACAGCTAAGATACATCGCGTGTATCATATAACATATTCCCAAATGTAGCTAAGTAAGGCTATGTGTGTGTTTATCATTGCGGTTAAAATCAATTCAGATTACACTATGTATTTCTGACCCAGCAGAAGGATAGAGGCAAGAAGACATATAACCTAGCATACAGCTAAGATACATCGCGTGTATCATATAACATATTCCCAAATGTAGCTAAGTAAGGCTATGTGTGTTTATCATTGCGGTTAATCAAACTTGATCTCTATGCCTGTGAGACGTGGACTCTGACAGCTGAACTTGAAAGAAAGATTCAGGCATTAGAGATGAGATGCTTCCGCAAGATCCTTGGTATCTCATGCAAAGACCACATTACCAATCTAGGACTTGTCAAAACCAGAAGGAGAGGAAGACAGAGAAAGAGATGGGAGGACAACATCAGTGCATGGACTGGCCTCACACTCAGCAACTGCCTAAGAGCGTCTGAAAACCGGGAGGAGTGGAGGAAGCTGGTTCCAAAGACTTCTGTGGGTCTGGGATAGGTGACAGGTGATGATCAAACAACTGGAGCTGTATAAAGCAGCAAATGAAATAGTTTTGCTTTTTTTACTACATGGCCTGACAAAAGGTGCATGAATACACTGCAAATTTCATGTTGTGAAGACAACTGAAGCAAGTGGTCGCTAAGTGTGGAAAAATCCGAAAAGAAGGCATCAAGTGAAATGAGGCGTGCTACATGCTACGATAAAATGATGCACCTTATGCAGTTACGTCGGATGATACACACTTGGCCCAAATCAGCATTAAGACTTTACTGTCAAAGAAATAAAGAAGTAAGAGCAAAGTTTCATCCAGAAATTGGACACTGCCAGTACGCTTGCTTCATCTTCTTTTCGTGTTTTTTCACACACACACACACCCCCTCCTCCACTGAAACAGTCATGGGATTACGCCATAGACAGCTCCCATCCCCAACACTACCTCACCTCTCTACACGTAGACATACTTCTCCCTCTTTCTTCCGTCCACCCGTTTCTCCTCACTACCTGACCTCCCACACCGCCTTCTCTCTCTCTCTCTCCTCTCTCTCTCTCTCTCTCTCTCTCTCTCCCCTCTCTCTCTCTCTCTCCCTCTCCCCTCTCTCTCTCTCTCTCTCTCTCTCTCGAAAAGAGGAGTTGTGTGTCTGCATGTGTGCGCCTGGAAGTGTTGTGTATTCCTTTTCAGGATTGGATTGTAAGCATCACACACACACACACACACACACATCAATTGTATATTGGAGATGCTTACACGAACAAAAATCTGGTGTTGTCCTGATGGGCACCTTAAAAATGGATACGTTGACTCAAGTGACTTTCCAGCCAAATCTCAAAGGGATGTATATTAGAAGAGTGTCGTAAGTAGATAACAAGGTAAACGTTTGTTCCGTGTTGAAGGAGTTGGATAAGCTAAGGAACTCTGACCGCATGTTCATGTCTTTACAACGTGTCACGTTACTTTTCTTCCCAGCATCAGATGCGGATTGAAGTTGACGCAGTGGATTGGAAGTTCAAGTGGTTTAGACAAGTTGAAAGGGGCAATGCTGGACACAACCAAAGCCAAACGTTTCTATTTGATACTGTTTGAGACTAGCAGCCAGTAAAGAAAGTGGAAAACCGAGACAGAGAGCCTTAAGGAAATTCACTTTAGTTCCCTCCTCGGCCAAATCCAGCTGGAACTGTTTTCAGCTGTATGTGCCACTCTATTCAGGGTTCTGGTCCTTTTTCTTAATCTGAAACACCGCGCTGTTTCATAAGATCATAGGCTGATGAGCCTACAAGAAGGCGGATTACCTCCGACTTAATAGTGCGGGATAACAAGTGCATGCTATCAAGTCCTCCATCATTTTAATAATGACTTGGGAAAGATTTAAACTGGAAATAAGCAAAATAAAGAGGGGAGGAGGAGGAACAGGTGAAGGAATAGAAATAAGAGAATGATACATTACAAATATAAACCCCCACACTAACTATATATGGGGACCATCGTATCACATCTTGCTAACAGACCCTTTCATATCGCCTGCTCCAAGGCCTTTTGTCCCCTGGATCAGACTTGTCAGGAAGGTTCAGCTCGTTGTGTCTGTATCCCCTTAGCATCAAATAGAGATACCACAGTCTACAATTCTGTGGTATTCTCACAACTAAGAGTTAAAAAAAACGGAATCCAACAGAGCCCCAAAGCAGCCAGCGAATGGCAGAGAAGGAACACAAAAAGAAAGTGTGTGAAGGAAATAAGTTGCTGAAAAACTAAAATCATTAAATAAGCCGTATAAATGTAGGGGATAATCTTTGAGCCTATGCTTGAGGATCCATTTAAGGATGCAAGGGAGATCAAAAGGTGTCAACAGTCAAGTGGTCAGCTTTACTGTTTAATTACCCAAGCATTGTCAGTCACGTAAGTGCTGGCAGCAGCTAATAATTGTGCAGAACAGCCTTTACTTGGATATCCTAAGAGGTGCACTCTCCCACTGGTTGACCAAACAATATGCTGAACAACTTAATAGTGGGGGAAAGCAAGTGCATGCTAACAATTCATCTGTCATTATATCAATGACTTTGTAATGATTTAATTTAAAAAAAAAGGGGGGGGGCAATAGGTAAAAACTTAGAAGATCTGGAGCTGAGGCATGCAGCATTGCTATCAGTTCTCGCAAGTCTCTCCAGCAGGTCATCCTCTGGGATGCCGGCTCCAAAGGAATTGCACTTGTCGACTTTACATGAAAGGTACCAGACGATGTGTTTATTTCCTCAAGCGACCAGTGAGGACCAGTGGAGCTAGTTCCACACAGTTAAAGACACACCATCTCCACAAATGTTCGCACTGTGACGCTGAAAGGTCAGGTTCTGCACTAGAGGTTGATTGTAAACCGGTGATAGCTGTATTTATTGGAAGCAATTCTGGGGGAAGAGGAATGCTCTTCTTCCGTTCCACTGTCCCCTCAGAAGCATGTCTCTCATACCGGTCATTCCAGCCTCCCCGTACACAGACAAACCTAGATTCGTGCTGTCGCATCCCCAGCGCCGATAGTTCCCAGGGAGCACTAAGCATCGGGTCGTGACGAGGCAGCCCACCAGAGGACACCCCACACTGCTGCCATCATTTCAGGCATGTTCAGTGGCGCCTCTTCTCACCCAATGCACGCAAGCCACCATCAATAAAACCGTCCCTAGGCGACAGTGAATACTTAGTCGCGGTGCCAGAGTTAGTCGCTGCGCCCTTCAACCCCCCCCCCCCCCCTCCCCCCCCCCCCACACACCACACTTCTCTCCCTTTGTTCCGCAGAGTGCACCATCAAACGACAGTCCCCATGAGCCTGCCAATAGCAACACGTTCGGCACGAACTCGACAGGGACATGGAGTGGGGACAAAATTAGAACTAAGATGACCGCTAGAGCGGCAAGAAGAAGCAACAGATTACACTAGACATGTTTCTTTATTTGAGTTAATAAGATGAGACAAATGGTGGTAATACTTACAGGTTCCATTCCACGAGGTTGGAATGTGTATTCCACCATCTGTGCTTCATTTATTGAGAAATGTTCCATTTATCTCGTCTCTCCCGCTCTTCTCAGTGTTACTGCTCCCGATGCACGCATTTGGAATTTCCCTAACCGGAATCTTTCACACCTTTTTGTCTCACTGTCTTGACAGTCCACAGCGAGCTTCATATCAGCCCATAGTAAGACACTTCTACAAGAAGATACACACATTTTACGGGACTTTGATGACCAACGTGTCAAAGGTATTTCATCGTAAAGAGATTTGAACGACCTGCCGGGCGAGCACCTTTGACTCTTGAACCTTACTGTTGTATTACTGACAGACCCGTCTTTTACAGACTCTTAACTTGAGATGGTTGAGAGACTTTTCATCTTACACACACTCACACACACACACACACACACACACACACACACACACACACACACACACACACACACACACACACACACAGTGTTGATGGGAAAAAACACTGGAACAGCCAAGCACTTGCCTCGACAGCCAAAGGGAAGAACCGGAAGCCAGATGGTGACTCGCTCACACTGAATGCGCCTTTCTCCCTCCCTTTATCCCCCCCCCCCCCCCCCCCCCCCTTTTTTTTATTTCTTTTTCCCTAATCTGTTGGAAACTTAAATAAAGTAAATTTCAAAGGAAAAAAAATCGCTGCTGCACCGAATGCAGCTCAGTGATGGCCCTATTTAATCTTTTGAAAGTGTAGGATGCAGTTTCTCGTGCGAGTTGCCATGGAGAATATGACGTAGAATTCAATCATTATTACAGCTGGGGACGTCACAGTTTCTCTCCACAGCGCGGGGTTTGGAAAGGCAACGGAGGCGGTTGCTCATCGATCCAATATTTACGGCAAACTTTTTTCCTTTCCGCGAAATAAACCCTGTACCGTAGTTACACGACAAGCGATTTGTTTAAGAACAAATCATTGCCAATCCCAAAATAACCTTGAAAGGAAATGTTTTTGTTTTGCTATTATTTTGAACTCCAGATGAAAGAAACGTTTTGATCCACAAAAAAAAAATTTTTAAGAAAAAAAGAACTCTAGTCCAGCCCTTACAACTACAGTGAACGGAAGTATGAGTTAGAGCCAAGCTTACTGGAAGAAGATGCTTGTCTTTTGGCTTAGAAAATGAATTAACTAAGTAGTAAAGTACGTCGCAGCGTAAGAAGAATTAAATACCGAATTAATCAGAAGACGGGGGAAAACGAAAAAAAAAAAGGATGATATGAATGACAACAACAATGATAATAATCATGATAATAGTAATAATATTGCTATGATTATTATTATTATTGTTATTATTATTGTTATCATCATCATCATTATTGTTATTATTACTATTGTTACTGCCATTATGAAAGTAGGTGAATTCTCATAAGACAAACTGAGCCTATGATATGAAAATAGTTATTACTTTACAACATGCCCTCGGGAGAGTCATTTTTTTCTATCCCTGATTAAAAAAGATAATACAAACTCCACTAATTACGGGGTGCTTTTAACTTAGATTGGATATCAAAGTATTTACAGGTTGTGCAAATCGGCAGAGAAGGATGGAGAATAAGCATAGGGCAGGCTGGTTTTTGCAAACAGTATTCTCCAGTGGCCAACATATTGACGTTGATTTTAATGTTTACACGGTCTTGTTTATATGGTAAAAACAGCAAGAAAAGCTGTACCTCTTTCAATGATTATAAGAAAGCATTTGATATTATTTGTCGTAATATGCCATGGAATTCGCATCAGAAAGTTCACGTTTCATCGAAATTAACTGTATATGCTTATGCGTCATTATACGTCAAATTTGGAAGGAAAAAATGTGCTTGTCTTAAAGTCTTTCCTTGCTAATCTGAACAACGAAGTACACCACGAGATAGTAATACCCATATAGCACAAAGCACACATAGTGATTGTACATACCAAAAATATGATAAGGCTAAAATTGTTGATTATTATTACTACCGCTGCTCCTTTTTCTGTTACTACTGCCACTGGTGATACTGCTAAAACACGACCATTACTGTTAATCCTCTTCCTTCTCCTTCTCCTCCTCCTCCTACCACCACTACTATTACTACTATTACTACAATTCTCAGGGGAACCACACAGACGCACGCCGCGCCGCCCACCCCCCCCCCCCCCCCCCCCCCC
>CM031610.1:76336724-76349224 GCA_018398815.1 Conus ventricosus | reverse complement strand
TGATCCTGGGGTTGCGGGTTCGAACCTCCGCCGGGGCGTTTCGGTACAGGGGGATTTTTCCCTCGGAGTTAACATTGGTTCTGACTCCATTTCCCTTACAGTCCTTCGAATGAGACTATAAACCGAGGTTCCGTGTGTGAACGCATGCATAACATCTTGCACACACGTAAAATCCATCACCAACTTTCGGAAGAGTAGGCCAGTTTGGCCGTTGGTATGGATGACACGTTACACATAGCATGCGCCCTGCGTGAGAAATGGAAAGAATGAAGGAAGTAAAGAGTGATCGATATTGAGCGATACTGACTGGATGACACGGGAAACGACTGAATGAAGCGCCAGCTGGCAGCTCTTCAGTCGGCACTACCCAGGTAGGCAGCCGTTGTGTAAACGAGTGTTGATTGTAAAGCGCTTAGAGCTTGGCCTCTAGCCGAGAATAGGCGCTATATAAGTATTCATTATTATTATTATTATCCTGAGTGTGAAAAACGATTTCGCGAACTTGTGTGATGTTTCACGGTTGGCGTCTTCTGGACTCCTGGGGATTAGAACCAATTCTTATAGTGGTACTGAAAAGTCGTGTCCATCAGCTGGTGGTTTGAGAGCTTAGATTTCTCACCCTGGATCACCTCTCTCTCTCTCTCTCTCTCTCTCTCTCTCTCTCTCTCTCTCTCTCTCTCTCTGTGTGTGTGTGTGTGGGGGGGGGGGGGGGGGGGGGGGCTGAGTTATGGGGTTTCGATAATGCTGCTCAACATTCTGAAAAAATACATCTGTTTGCCCTTAAAAAGCTTTTAGGGGTTGAAATGAGAACGCCAAATGATCTAATATATGGGGAAACGAATCGATATCCAATATTTATCAAACTCAGTAGTCAAATGCATTCGATTCTGGCTAAAACTAACTCGAATGGATGAGTCAAGACTACCACGTAAAGCCTGTAGGATGCTGCTCGATTTAGATTCACGTGATAAAAGAACTTGGGCTACAAATATCCGTTGTAAGTTGTATACGTTTGGATATGGATTTGTTTGGACAAATCAAGGTGTAGAGGAAATAAATGCTTTCTTACTTGATTTCAAGGAAAGATTAATTTTATGTAGGTGGCAGGAATGGGATTTCCATATTAAGAATAGTGATAGATTTAGTATGTACAGTACGTTTTGTACAGTTCCCGAAGTGAAAACTCATCTGTTACTGAATTTAGAGAGACATTTGAAAATTATGTTGACAAGATTCAGACTTGGCGTCTCAGAAATCGCTGTGCATTGCTACCAATATCGATCTCACAATGACAACGATTTAATTTGCCCACTGTGTAAAAACAGTAAAGAGGATGAGGTCCATTTTGTTTTGTGTTGCCCAGCACTGAGTAGCTTAAGACAGCAATATATTCCTGCAAAATGTCATAAATTTCCAAACCTGTTTCGATTAAGTTTACTTTTGGCATGCAAACATGATAGAACCATCAGAAATCTATCAATTTTCTTGTATAAAGCGTTTCCGCTGCGTCAAGTTGCTATCTCGTAAAACGTTATCTTTAACCTTATCATTTGTATATATAAAAGAAAACATTGTGTGAAATGATTGTTCAATTACTCCCCATCATGAGGAGCAATGGCCTATATATGATTAAAACATCTGAATCCGAATCTGAATCTCTCTCAGTGCTGCTGCTTTGAGAAGCTGGATCTCTCTCTCTCTCTCTCTCTCTCTCTCTCTCTCTCTCTCTCTCTCTCTCTCTGTATCTCTGCGTCTTTGTCTCTGTCTCTGTCTCTGTCTCTCTGTCTCTCTGTCTCTGTCTCTCTCTCTCTCTCTCTCTCTCTCTCTCTCTCTCTCACTCTCTCTCTCTCTCCCATATAACACGTGTTGGCTGTCGCCTACATACTCTGTATAAATTCCGCAACGATTACATAAAGGTGGTAGATCATCTAAGAAGAAGGGCTGAAATCATACTGCTGCAAGTAGGAGATGGTGAAAAAGAGAGAGACAGGGGACAGAGAGAGAGAGAGAGAGAGAGAGAGAGAGAGAGAGAGAGAGAGAGAGAGAGAGAGAGAGAGAGGAGAGAGAGAGAGAGAGAGAGAGAGAGAGGCTGCTTACTGACAGAGAGAAAGAAGCGGACGCAGAGCGCGAGGGAGGGAGGGAGGGAGGGAGGGAGGGAGGGAGGGGGCATCAGTACAACCATAGGAAAGAAATTCCATTTCCTACGAGTCAAGAAGATGTCAACCGTAAAGCTTGAAACGGGTTCATGAACTTCATTTTACACACAGAATGGGCCGACCCAAAGGGGGGAGAAGAACGACGTCTGAAGGAGCAGGGAAATGAATGTGGTTGTCGCCTTTTCATTCTGATGCATCAGTGCCTTTAAAAAAAAAACCATCTGGGTCAGTCTTGGAGGAGAGCTCTACAGGAGCACAGACATTTTAACAGCCACTGCTGGGAGGCCTGTCTACGGCGGCAGGAAAGGGAAGCATTCAGACCGAAAAATGAGGTCCTCCGCTATGACGTGTTCGGTCTGACTTCTCCAGGTCAATTTCCTGGCACCTACTGCCGCCGCCTGCTGCCGACTCTCTCTCTCTCTCTCTCTCTCTCTCTCTCTCTCTCTGTCTCTGTCTGTCTGTCTGTCTGTCTGTCTTCTTCTCTCTCTCTCTCTCTCTCTCTCTCTCTCTCTCTCTCTCTCTCTCTCTCTCTCTCTCTCTCTCTCTCTCTCTGTGTGTGTGTGTGTGTGTGTGTGTCTCTCTCTCTCTCTGTGTCTCTCTGTCTCTGTCTCTGTCTCTGTCTCTCTCTCTCTCTCTCTCTCTCTCTCTCTCTCTCTCTCTCTCTCTCTCTCTCTCTCTCTCTCTCTCTCTCTGTCATATATTGTCTGGTGTAGCGTTTCTTCTATCTTTTGTTTCTTTGCCAATGATTTGCATATTTGCCATGTGATTTTTAGTGTTCCATTGTGATACACCATCGGTGGATTAAAACAGCGTGCTTTGGTTGCTTATTCCATTCCTGCTTGAAGAAAATGTATTTCTCTCTCTCTCTCTCTCTCTCTCTCTCTCTCTCTCTCTCTCTCTCTCTCTCTCTCTCTCTCTCTTTATGTTTTGTAAGCTTTTGTGTTGATTTACACTGGATTTATCTGTAATATCTGCTAGTGATTAAAGAAGGAGAAAAAGGTTATTGTCCTGTTACCCCCTTGTCTAAAGACCTTTTTTGGGTAATGACAATAAAATATCAAAGTGTCAAAGTCTCTCTCTCTCTCTCTCGCTCTCTCTCTCTCTTCTCTCTCTCTTCTCTCTCTCTCTCTCTCTCTCTCTCTCTCTCTCTCTCTCTTCTTTTCTACTACTTAAACAGTTAGATATAAAAGATTACATAAATGCGTTTTGAAAATGTCCAGAAAGGTACAAAAAGATGTTGTTGTACTTCATACAAATGGCTGTCAAATCACACATGAGGTTTCAGATTTTGTTTCTTGATATCAGTATACTTGTTTCACTGTAAAAGCGAAACTGAATTTACACTTATACCTTGAAGTTTCTTGTAATCAAATTCATTTTTAAGTGCTATAGTCAGGCAGGGGTTCAAGATAAATGTATTCACAATGTACCACATACACCATGGACATTTCAGCTTCTGGATACATTCTTATCACACATTGTCCTAACCCACTGTACGTGAAGTACATTCCTGTTTCTTGGTGTCCAGGAATGATACACAGGTTAGCAGAATACTCAGTGTACCTGTAAGAAGAATGCTTTAACATTTTCAACAACCCTAAACTTCAGACTGTACTGTTGAACCACGACTTGCTACTTAACAGATTTCAGTTATATTGAAAACTAATCGTGTTCAGTGTTGTTGTTATGATATGACAGTGCGGTAGTGAATGTGTGTGTGTGTGTGTGTGTGTGTGTGTGTGTGTGTGTGTGTGTGTGTGTGTGTGTGTGTGTGTGTGTGTGTGTGTGAGAGAGAGAGAGAGAGAGAGAGAGAGAGAGAGAGAGGAGAGAGAGAGAGAGAGAGAGAGAGAGGATGGGTGAGTGAGTGAATGGCTTCGTGATGATTTGGAATGGAATTCTCCCAATGGATTGCCAGTGGCGAGGCTGTGGTGAGACAAGCCAGCATAATTATTGCTGTGGACGGGCTGCCGGAAAGATCGGCTAAGTGGTAAAGCTGCCGAAGTAGCATGGAAGTAGAGAAGGGAAAACCACTTCAATACACCTGCTCAGGAGAACAATCAGGGCAAGATAACACCTGTCTTCCTATTGAAACTAGAGTTAGCTTCTTTTTTTTTTGTTCAGTCTGTGGGTGGTACAAACAGAACTAGAGAGTCAAGAAGTCGATTTCAAGCGTACGCCAGGATCACGTTCGAGTAGCTGGTGTCTGCATAACATGCGCAGCGTTTCTTTCTTTCTCTCTCTCTCTCTCTCTCTCTCTCTCTCTCTTCTCTCTCTCTCTCTCTCTCTCTTGATGGAACTGTGAAGCTGACAGACAAGGCAACATTGCTTTAGGCATGTCCACCAGCAGTGTCTATCCATGAAAACAGTGGGGTCACTTTTGCTGATTGGAAGCTCTAAAACAGATTACCTCCCTTGCAGATTTCCGAAAATCGTCTATGACAAGCAAGGTGTAGCCGAGATGATGCTGATTTATTTAGGCAAGCTAGTTTTGACGTCATGCTGATAGTTTTGGAAACATTTCAAGAGGTATTCGATAGATTTATTGGCAGAGGAACATAATGGCGGTACATATAACGCTTCTAAAGGACCTTGCCGAAGACCCACGCTCTACTAGTTAGTTAGCCTAAGTAGTTATTTCATCTAAAGGCTTTTCATCGTGTCCATGATTTTAGACTCTAGCATCAAAAACAGCAAAATTTTGTTAATTTTTTAACATCATCAAAAAAATAAAAATAAAAACGGGAAGAAAAAAAGGAATAAGAAGTGAGAGAGAGACAGATAGACACAAAGAGAGAGAGAGAGTGAGAGAGAGAGAGGAGAGAGAGAGAGAGAGAGAGAGGAGAGAGAGAGAGAGAGAGAGAGAGAGAGAGAGAGAGAGAGAGGAGAGAGAGAGAGAGAGTTACAAGAAACTAGCAATTGGACTACATAACAAATAACTAGCTAATCAAAATATTGAAAGGTTGAAAAGATGAAACTGATCCCGAAATAACTTAACAGAAGAAACAGGCAAAATACATTCTACGACTTCCGGAGGTAGAAAAATTTCCATTGAAGCACATTTTACCAGTATATGCTCAATTGTCAGTTCAGCAGAGCAGACACACTTAATGTCTTTGCAGTGCTTTGTCGTTAAAGCATTAAACAAAAGTCTGCACGACAAGGTAACAATTGATCTACTTGTACATGGAGTATTCAATAATGAAAATACTTTGTCCCAGAAGAGAAAAAAAAAACGTCGTATCGTTTCATTTTTTATGAAACCACACCCTACTTAGTGCCCTTCCATCTTTGTTGATTTTGTACATGCCTCTTTAATGGTGTCACCACCGCTTCTCTCAGACCGGCTCCTCGTCCATTCATTCAATTCAGTTCAATTCAATTCAATTCATTCATTAAATCAACTTTATTGTCCATCAACACTCACACACCCCTCCCCAACCCCCCACACACACCTGCACACACACACACACACACACACACACACACCACAACACACACACACACACGCGCGCGCGCGCGCGCGCGCGCGCGCATACACACATGAAATAAACATTAAATCCATAAGACATAAAACATTGCATAGATTATAAAAACAATACATAAAAACACAACCTCACCCACACCAATGCCCAAACACTAAAACACACACACACACACACACACACACACACACACACACACACACACACACACACACACACACACATACACACACACGCGCGCGCGCGCTCGCATACACACATGAAATAAACATTAAATCCATAAGACATAAAACATTACATTGATTATAAAAACAATACATAAAAACAACCTCACCCACACCAATGCCCAAACACTAAAACACACACACATGCGTACCCCCCCCCCCCCCCCCCCCCCCCCTCACACACACACACACACACACACACACACACACACACACACACACACACACACACACACACACACACACACATGCACACGCACGCACACACACAAACACACACAGTCCATAGTCCATAGCGACATCCTGTGTTGTCTCACTGGTGCTTCAGCATCCACAGGGAGCCGTCAATGTGAAGCCTGTCGCCATGCAGCCACCTGCCAGAGGAGGCTCCACACTCTGCCATTGTTGTACATAAAAAAATAATTATGTTCTTGAATGCATTTTCTGCTTTATTTTCCCTTCCAGCAAGGAGCGTATGTTTTCATTTATATGTTTGTTTACTTGTCTGTGGGCGAAATTTCTCAAAACTATTTTTGTTTGAATATCAGCAAAACTACGCCAAAACATCTGTTTGTTAGTCTTTCAGCAATTCTACACAAAATGATTTTGTTTGTCAGTCAGTCATCGAGACTAAGCACAAGCTCTTGGACCAATTAATTAAGATTTTAGGGTAGACACTTGGTGGAAAAGTCATAGGTTGTTCAAAGACGAACACATTACATTGTGACGCTCAACCTTATTAAAAAACAGAAGTTGATTCCGGATATTTTAGAGGCTATGAGATGATCTCTGGGTCAGGATTTGATTGAAGTAAGGATGAATGCTCGACTTTGGCAAAGGTTAGCCCCTCTCTCTAATGTCAGGGGTTTTTTGGGTTTTTTTTTTTTTTTTTTCAAATGATGAATGCTGAATTTTCTCGGTTAGTTCAGGCTACAAATGTTCTTATTTGTGTAGGCTCTATCTGTGTCTCTGCTTCCGTGCTGTTGTTTGTTTGTGTCTGCTCATTCTTTCGCATGATCGCTTGCTTGTCCGCAGTTATCTCTGTGTGTGTGTGTGTGTGTGTGTGTGTGTGTGTGTGTGTGTGTGTGTGTGTGTGTGTGTGATCATGTTTTATGAGTGTGGTTGTCACTGGTCGTTTTTTGTTATTATGCAGTCTTGTGTGTCAGCTGATTTCTGTGTTCAATGGAGTGATTGCCTTTTTGTTTTTCTTCTTGGACAGCGATTAGGAGATGCTCCATCCGCGCGTGAAATTACACACGTCAAACTGTCAGTATTATCAGTGGGCTGTATAGATAGATAGATAGATAGATAGATAGATAGATAGATAGATAGATAGATAGATAGATAGATAGATAGATAGAGAGAGAGAGAGAGAGAGAGAGAAAGAGAGAGAGACGTAGACGTAGACGTAGACGTTTTTTTTATTCGTAAAGGCCATAGCCCCTTCGAAGGGGGTAAATACATATCATACCGCGCAGGTCAACTCATTTAACTAGCTTAGCACATAATTTACGGTCTTAACATATCATTTCGCATTCTAAATGCCTTATACAAATACAAAGCGAAGTGTTTAATTGCGTTTTCATTCAATGATGTCATTAACATAATCAGTGTGAAGAAACATGGTTTTCGTAAGTACTTAGGTGGGATTAATTGCTGTCGAACAGCTTGTAGTTTAGAACAACTGAGAACAAAATGAATTTCATTTTCATCATCTTCGTAGCAGAGTGGACATGTAAAATTACGATCATTCAAAGGTCTGTAACGGTTAGAATGTACACAGATATCCGAAACACCAAACCTGAATTTTGTGACAATATATTTAATATGTCTGTTAATCTGCATTGATAAGTACCTTGGAATACAATGTGAAGGATTTAACAATCTGTAAATATCAAACCGGTGACTCTCTTCAACATGGGTATTCCATCTTTGCCAGTTACAATCGATTAACCTTTGCCGAAACAAGCGGATAAAACTATGTATGTCATCTACACCCTGATTCTCCCACACAACACCAAAACCAAATTCGTACAGTTTCAACCTAACTTTAGTTGCCCAATTACTCTTACCCCTAGCGTCTAGCTGCACTAACATTTTGTACGCTTTGTGAGGTAATCTTTCTGGGGGCATTCGAGTTATCTTTAGCCAATAACGAATGCATCTAACCACTGAAAGTAAATGAATTGGATATCTGTTAGTCTCACCATAGACCAGGTCATTTGGTGTCTGTAGTGAAACACCGAGAAACTTTTTTAATGCGTACAAATGAATCTTTTCAATTTGTATAGAGGCAACGTCGAGGCCCCATAACTCAGCTCCGTACTGTACCATTGGTTGAATCTGAGAATCGAATAACAATAAAAACAATGTCAGAGACTCATTATCGAGCATACGCAATTTCTTTAGGATACAAAGTAAACATTGTTTAGCTCTGCTTACAAGATCATTGCAAGCAAATCTGAAACTTAAACGGGTTGAGAAATGTATACCCAAGTACTTATAAGCATTCACCACTGGCATAGCAATTCCATTATACATCCATTTTTCCCGTGCATCAAGATATCCACCTTTCCTAAACACTATAATATTACTTTTTTCCATGTTTATCTTCAACTGGAGAGATTCAGTAGCTCTTTCTAAACTATTTAACTGATTTTGCAGACCAACTATTGTTTCTGATATCAATACAACGTCATCAGCTAACAGGAGAATAAATATCTCCAAGGCATCATTTAAAAAGTGAGCTCCGTGCCTACCATTATGTATTACTTCTACCGTTATTTCGTTAATAAATAGAGAAAAAAGAACGGGACTACAGACATCCCCTTGTTTGACTCCCAATGTGCAGTTTATGTAGTCTGTTAGGGATGATCCGCATCTCACTCTCGCCTTCACAGAGTTATACATGCTCAAAATACATCTATATAATTTACCTCGGAGTCCATGCTTCACCAGTATTGGCCACAATATACTTCTGTTGACAGAGTCAAACGCTTTTTCAAAATCAATAAAAGCTACATATAATTTTCGGTTTAGACAGAACTGTTTTTGAACAAAGGCCATCAGAGTAAACATGTGATCTATAGTTGAATAATTCCGTTTAAATCCAGCTTGATATTCGCCTGTAATATTGTTCTCTTCGACCCATTCCTGAAGTCTTCTGTTAATGATAGCACTATATAATTTACTGCTAATGTTGCACAGCGAAATTCCTCTATAGTTGTTTGGGTTGTTAACGTCACCTTTTTTATGTAATGGGAGAACAATCGAGAGAGAGAGAGAGAGAGAGAGAGAGAGAGAGAGAGAGAGAGAGAGAGAGAGAGAGAGACGGACGGACGGACGGACGGACGGACGGACGGACGGACAGATAGATAGATAGATAGATAGATAGATAGATAGATAGATAGACAGACAGACAGACAGACAAATAGACAGATAGATAGATAGACAGACAGACAGACAGACAGATAGATAGATAGATAGATAGATAGATAGATAGATAGATAGATAGATAGATAGATAGATAGATATATAGATATGACGAGTGCTGATGGAGGATCTTATCTTAGTCTGAGGGCTGCTGTCTCCGACAGGGGACACAGGGAAGGCCCGCTCTCTGGTTAAGATCTGCAGAACTGATCCATCAGTTTCTTAATTCATTGATGCTGCAGAAGTTAAGTCTGCGACAATATTCATCCCCTCGCTCCATCACATCTCATTCTTCGCCTCTTTGGATCCATTCTGAGGGTACAAGCGACTTCACCAACTTGTGTGATGTTTCATGGTTGGCGTCCTCTGGACTCCTGGGGATTAGAACCAATCTTTAGAGTGGTACTGAAAGACCCTGTCTAAGCTAGTTGGTCAAAGTCTTGGATTTATCACTCAGAACACATTCTCTCTCTTCCTCTCTCTCTCTCTCTCTCTCTCTCTCTCTCTCTCTCTCTCTCTCTCTCTCTCGGAAGAGATAGAAAGAAAAAGAAAAAGATAATTGGACAGATAGATGGATAGATAGACAAAGAGGCAGAGCGAGAGACAGACAGACAGACAGAGACAGAGAGACAGAGCGAGACAGAGAGAGATAGAGAGAGAGATAAAGACGGACAGGCAGACAATCACATACATAGATAGATAGATAGATAGATAGATAGATAGATAGATAGATAGATAGATAGATAGATAGATAGATAGACAAACAGGCAGACAGACAGACAGGCAGGCAGGCAGGCAGGCAGACAACAGACAAACAGACAGACAGACAGACAGATAGATTGATAGACAGACAGACAGACAGACAGACAGACAGACAGACAGACAGACAGAGATAGAAAACAGCAGATAGGAAGCTACGTAGATCGATATATTTACACAGAATGAACGGGCAAGCACACATTTTGTGCCAAATCTCTGCATTTTGCACTCGCAGGAAGGAGAAAAGAAGACCAAAAAATGAGACAGACAGGCAGACAGACAGAGACAGAGAGAGACCGACAGACAAAACGGGACAGACAAGTGGACAGAACGACAGAGAGACAGATAGACGGACAGACAGGAGACACAGACAGAGACATAGGCTCAGAGAGAGAGAGTGAGTGAGAGACAGAGAGACCGACAGACAGACAGACAGACAGACAGACAGATAGAGTGACTCGGAGAGAGAGAGAGAGAGAGAGAGAAGAGAGAGAGAGAGAGAGAGAGAGAGAGAGAGAGAGAGAGAGAGAGAGAGAGAGAGAGTGTGTGAGAGAGACAGACAGACAGACAGACAGACAGACTGACAGAGAAGAGGAGAGAGAGAGACAGAGATAAATCTCCGCATTTTGCACCTCGCAGGAAGAAAAAAAAAGAAGAAAAAAAGAAGAAAAAAGATGAGACAGACAGACACAGACAGACAGACAGACGCAGAGAGAGACAGACAGACAGACAAGTGGACAGAAGGACAGAGAAACAGATAGACGGACAGAGAGACAGACAGAAGACACAGACAGAGACATAGGCTCAGAGAGAGAGAGAGAACTCTGAACTCTGAACTCTGAATGGTTTAATGAATAGGCCATAGGCCCATGTCATGGTGGGTTTTCACAATAGCAAACATGATGGACATCTTGGAACGTAAGACTACTCAGTGAGCATACACACTCACAGAAACAGATCACAACGTACACGCGCGCGCGCACGCGCGCACGCGTACACACACACACACACACACACACACACACACACACACACACACACACACACACACACACACACACACACACGTACACACACACAAAATCGGTTGTCTGTCTAAAGCAAATTCACTCATAACTCAGGAAGTTGTGGCGTATTCTAAAAGCTTTTTCAATGAACAGAGCAAGGCGAATGATCATTGATTTGCATTCAGATGCAAACAGCATGGTTAACTTAAATTGGGAAGGACTGTTGTAATACTTGGCTGGTATGTATTGTTCTCTTAACTCTTGATACAATGGGCATTGTAAAACAAAGTGGGTCTCTGTCTCTATTTGAAGTCCACAACATGGACACAGCAACTCATTTTCGGTCACATTTCTCCGGAAACGCATTTTATGTACATTTAGTTGCGACACACCTAATCTTAATCTGATTAGACTTTGTTCTTGCCTGTAAATGACTAACTGACTGTAGGTATGGGCCAAAATCAAATCACTCTTAAATGTCCTGTAAAAATGGAAACGATCACTCTGTGTTATTTCGGTATGCCACTGCGCTTTGTAATCTTGAATCAGTCTCTCTCTCAATGTCTTCAAGAACTCTTTTTCATTACCAACCCCTTGATTCTCCCACACTTCTTCAAAACCATATTTGTAAAGAAAGAAGCATACGGTAGATGCCCATGTGTTCTTGTCTCTATGGTGAAAAAATAGCAACATTTTATAAGCTTTATACGGAAGTCGATGAGGTTGCATTTTTAAATTCTCAACCAGTATTTGATACTCTTTATATACAAATTAACACACAACGGGAATCTTCCCAATTCTCCATAAACCATTGTATTAGGAGTTCTTACACTTACATTCAGAAACCTTTTCAAGGCAAAAAGGTGTACTTTTTCTAGAATGTCAGCATTTCCAATTATACCCCATATTTCTGCACCGTAACTAAGTACTGGCTGGATTTGCGTGTCGAAGAGTTTAAAGAACACAGCTGGTGATTTTTCTCCAATAGACCACAAGAGTTTGAATATATTGATCACGCCTATTTTTGCTCTGCTAGACATATCATACAAACAATGAGAAAAGGAAAGTCTCGTGGACATGATAATTCCCAAATATTTGTACATGTTCACCACTGTCATTTTTGTTTGTCCAAAGAACCATTGCTCGTGTTGCGAGATATGTCCACCATTTCTAAACACGACAACGTTTGATTTATCTAAATTGACTGTCAGACCAAGTCTTCCAGCTGTGTCATGTAAGACGTTCAGCTGATTTTGCAAACCGGTGACTGAATCGGAGAGCAGGATAACGTCATCAGCAAACATAAGAATTAAGATTTCTACAAAATCGGGGATAAGTTGAATTCCATGTTTACCTTTTTTGATTACTTCTACAGCCAGCTCATTGATAAACAGAGAGAACAAAACGGGACTACACACCTCCCCCTGTTTTAAACCCAAG
>CM031610.1:76304224-76326724 GCA_018398815.1 Conus ventricosus | reverse complement strand
TGTGTTTATACCCTTATAAGTGCAAGAATTTCGCTTAGGTGATACGAGACTTCTGTGGAAACTGTGGACGAGTGACGATTTTTTTTCTTATTTTTTTTCTTTTTCCTTTTTTCTTTTCTTTCCTTTGTTTCCTTTTTTTCTTTACTTCGAGCGATTTGAAAAGATATTTACATTAATACCTAGACAAGGGGATTCTCTTCGCCAGGTAACATGTGTCTCTATAAGAATTGATATCAATTCTCGTATATAAATAAGCTCATGGAAGTGTGCCGTGGATATAATAACATGAGAACGTCGTATGGTTATGGAAATATGTGCAAGTGCGTATAAGTATTTCACAAATTATCGTAACAACTTTTTTTAAACCCTTTTTGCTGTGATTTGTGCTACTGATTTCTGAGGCAAATGTGTCATTCTTCTGTATTTTGTTCTTTCGAATTTTCCGTTTTCTCGTGACTTTGTTCATTTAATGTTCATCAAAATGTGCTGGCAACGTCTGTCTAAGATATGATCGGTACCACTAAAGGTAATGCTACACAAAAGACAAGTGATCAGTAGGGTCATTTCTGGAATTCCATGGTCAGATTATTTTCATCCCATAACGTCCAATTACCGTCGCCATTAAAGAATGCACAGATGAATAGGGGACGATTACAGTTTACACTGCAAAGCTGGAACAGGGGTAGTCTGGTGCTGCAGATGAACTGTCTGCCTTTTTCTTTTAAAGTGGAAACACATATATCTCAGCGTCGTACTGTCTACGAACCGTGGAATAAGATTCCAGGTACAAAGAATAAATCTCCCGCGAAGCTTAGAGTTCTCGATCAAAATGTTGATTGCACAGGTGTTCGTTCACAGAACCAGCTGAAACAACTCTCAATAGTGGACATTCTACATGACAGAATGTGATGTCCCGCAACTGACTGAGTATTCAGAAACGTATTAGTAGCTCTTCAGAGGATTATTCGATGCAACGAAACGCTGCCGAACTTCGTTTTGAATCTATTTAGTCTCTGATCGATGTAAGGTATGAGTTTCAGCTTCACTTTCATTATACCCCAGCCGAGCGCACTGCGCTCTTTGAAAGCTAATGTGCCAGATGAAGCTATTGACGCAGACCCGATCAATAGACAGCAGCTTGGTGGTCGGGTATGTCAAAGGAAGTAATAATCCCCAGGCACCACGTGATCAAGAGTTATGGGCTTACTCCCCGGATCGTCTGAAAGTTCCACTATATAACGCTGTTCTGTATTACATCGCTGGTGTCTGGATTTCCTTAGAATTATTGCTTATGCTGATATTCCACAATCCCCGTTATAGCGGTCTCATGGGGGTTGTGACCAATCTTCGTGCGGCCGGCAATAAAAGCTGTCAATGTTGTCTGAGAGTCGTCGACAGTATCGTCGTCAATTCTGCGTTATTTAGTTAATGTGACGGACACTATTCGTTCTCTGCTTGTTGTAGGTCTCAGCAATTCACTCCGGCACTTTCTTAGAAAGGTATTTGTCTGCAAGTAAGGAAACGCTGTTATTGACTATTCAACGAGAAGATGGTTGATTCATGGGTCTCTGTTACCCAAGTATGAAATGTTTGGGCCGGGGACTTGTCTAGCTGTTCGTTCTCCTCACGCAGACATGATCACAACACAGACTATTCACACCAGCAGATCAACACAAAAGATGAAGTAGACGCATCGCTCGGTGAGATCAACACAAAAGTTAAATTAGACGCATTGCTCGGTGAGTCTCGCAGTTTTGCAAAAATCGTAACCACGAGGCAAAGAAAAATATGTGGTCTATGTATAAGAAACGCAACTTACACAGCAATTTACACCCTGGGGTGACTCACAGTCCAGTAGCGACGAACGTTCATTATTTCTTGAAGAACATCAATTGTTGGACACAAAGATGAGGTGAATTGTGTTTGGATTGAAGAGCGTCGCTACAGCAGCCTCATTTCTCCCCAGGCAAGGATTACCCACCAGAATGTGCCCCCATTCAAAGGCCGACTACTCCCCTCCTCGGCTACAAGATCACTGATCAGGGGAGGTCAATCACGGCTGACAAGTGTCACTCCAATAGATGTGGGTGGGTGGGTGGGTGGGGAAGGGGGGGGGGGGTAGACAGACACGTGAACGCCTCTCCCGGGGCGAGGTGTGACGGCCTGACGGTGTGACGAGGTCTGTGATGCACGGTCCCCTGTGGGAAGATGCCGGGGAGATGTCTAGGTGACTGACGTCACACGGGGTACCACTGGTGGTCCAGATGTGGTGTGAACGGCCAACCGGTGCTCTGTTTAGAGGGTCAGCCCCTGTAACATTTTACATATATGATACACCTCAGATTGACAATCTGGAGAACCCCCCCTTTTTTCTCTCTCTCTCCTCTCTCTCTCTCTCTCTCTCTCTCTCTCTCTCTCTCTCTCTCTCTCTCTCTCTCTTTCTCTCTCGTGCGTGCTTATGTGTATGCATGTGAAAAACGAGAGATGATTTACACATGTGTAATTATATGAGGCTTTGAGATTTTCAAATTTGCTATAAAATGTCCTGTTCTCCTTTAATTTAAATGAATGGTATTGTTAAGTTGAGGAGGAGGAGAAGGTGGATGATGATGATGATGATGATGATGATGGTGATGATGATGATGACGATGAGAATGATGGTGATGATGATGATGTGAAGGAGGAGGAGGAGGAGGAGAAGGATCAAAACGAGCAGAATAGCGTAATGAGATGAAGAGAAGGAGACCATAAAATTCACACACACACACACACACACACACACACACACACACACACACACACACACACACACACTCACACACAGAGAAGGAATGTTTGAACACTCTTTCAACCATATCAACTTTTAAGTTAATCTCCAGCTTTCATCAATAAACACATATCAATCAATCGCAGACCCCTTGGTTCAATTGTATTTACACTCTTCTGAGTACTTTCTGGTAAACAATGCAGTGCACACAAGACACCAAGACAGGCAAGTAAACCAACCTCTAAACAGATTGGGGGAAGGCGTGTGGGATCTCTGAAGGTGAATAACTTTATAGTGGTCGTTTTCCACTCGTCTGTTTCTTCAACGTACTCGTGTAATGCATACGTAGAAAGAAACTCGTGGAGAGCGTGGCAGCAGAGAGTCCTCAGAAGAGGAGCCCCCTTCAAGCAAGTGTTTCGGCCCTTATTTCCTGACACTCCAGGGGGGGGGGGGGGGGCACACCCGGTTCATAAGAGATTACTATTACTCTGTTACGTTTCTATTACCCCCCAAAATGGAGAAGTTATGTTTCTTCTTTTTTTTTCTTTTTTTTTGGGGTGGTGGTGGTGGTGGTGGTGCTCTCTGTGTTTTGGGTTGTTGTCATGGCAAGCAACCCTCGCATTGTCAACTCAAAGAGATGTTTACAGTACTCTTCCTGTCACTAACAGTGCATTCCCTTTGATGCCTTCTTATTTTTTCATCATAAGATGGTAAAATGTAATTGTAACATAAGCAGAGACCGAAGTCATAGAAACACAGAGAAGAACATTTCCATGCTGCTGTTATTGGTGTCCCAAACCACCCAACACAACTGATAGTCTACTGTGTGCAATAGAAGCATCTGGCACCCTGCTTCTTCAGTACAAAGAGCGGCCTGCAGCAAGAGGCAGTTCACGCCATCTTTCGAGCTCTCTAATAAGAGCACTGAAGGTCTGGCTCTAACCAGGCGCAGCTGATTGTTCTCGGGGGTGGGGGGGGGGGGGGGGTTAGCCCGTGGGCTAAAGTGTTCACCTATTTCAAGGCTAGGAGCAGAACATCACATTGGATCCCATTCAGGGGTCAGTCACTTCACGTCTCTGTCAGTAGATGGTCTCTATAAAGGGCGGTAAATCACGGCTGATTAAGAAAACTGAATGGACAGGTCTGGCAAGACTACACGGATGAGTACTCCTCTGAAGGCGGTGTCTGATGGTAAGATGTCTGTGACGGGCAAGCTCCCCCGATAGAAATGGCGGAGAAAAGTGCATGTAGGTAACGTCAAACAGGGTTCTACTGCCTTTTTCTGCTGTGTTCTTCACATTTATTTTTAAAGGCATTTGAAGCAACTCCGCCACTTAAACATGGACACACGAATTACAAGACAAAACACGACGCGTTTCGACCTCTTAGGCTTCTTCATGCAGAACAACGAACATGAAGAACGAGGAATCATTTATCTTCTCAAATTCGGTGCAAGATGGGCGTTGAATGAAAACGAAGCCGATGGGTAGGAGACAATGCAAGTTAAAGTAGTAATGATGATAATAATGATAATAATAATGATAACAATAATGATAATGAGGATGATAAAAGATATTGAAAAAAAAAATAATTAAGAGAGGATTACTATCACTTTTGCTGGTGGTGTGACGACAGCAATTGTATGATTGTTAGGGGCTGTACACACAGAAGGGGAGAAAGGAGAAGGGTTAGAGGATTGTCGAACAGCATGGCTGTAAGTGGCAAGAGTGTTAGTGGCGATGATGATGGTGATGACTATGACAGGCGGACAGACATATCCATTCCAGGATAGATGTGGAAGGGGAACTATTCACACTGTATTGACTTCACCAGGACTCACACTTGTGAAGATTTTGTTGATTACTTGCGGTTGAACCCGCAACGTCTAAATGCAAACATGGTGCTTTACCACTGAGGCCACCAGGCACCTGACTGTCTCCGCACTCAGATCCTGGTCTCCAGTTTGTAGCTGTGTTGAGCGGGAGACAGACGAAGGGAGGCAATCTGAACTTCTTTTGATTGATATCAGAATTCACTTCTGAAAGTCGGTGAATCTTTAAGAGAAATAATCCATTTGAACGACAAACCTTTAAGAGAAATATTCCATTTGAACGACAAACCTTTAAGAGAAATATTCCTTTTGAACGACAAACCTTTAAGAGAAATATTCCATGTGAACGACAAACCTTTAAGAGAAATATTCCATTTGAACGACAAACCTTTAAGAGAAATAGTCCATTTGAACGACAAAGACAATAACAACAATAACAACAAGAACAACAACAACACCATCAATAACAACGTCAACAAAACAAACAACAATAGCAAAACAGATGAACTGATGTTGTTCAAAAATAGGAACTTCCCATAATTTTTTTTCTTTCTCCACATTGTATGTACTCTTGAAAGCATAACGCCGACGTCACTCATTCTGCCCGTGTGTGTTTGGACGAAGATGTTTTTGCCTCAGCAACAGACATCCACACCCACCCACAAGAGAGAGAGAGAGAGAGAGAGAGAGAGAGAGAGAGAGAGAGAGAGAGAGAGAGAGAGAGAGAGAGAGAGATCAGAGAGAGAGAGAGAGAGAGGGGGGTCAGCATCTTCTGAATTAGGTTCATTTGGGCTTTCCCTTCATTTCCGCACCTTAACCAGCGGGACTGAACAATCGCATTTCCCCTTCAGGAGAAACTGGTCCTTGGTTTGAAGTACATTACATTATTAGCCTTGTACCTTGTGCGGTCTGGTATGTTGAAATTGAGAGAGAGAGAGAGAGAGAGAGAGAGAGAGAGAGAGAGAGAGAGAGAGAGAGAGAGAAGAGGTGGGGGGTAGAGAGAGAAAGGGACAGACAGAGAGACAGACGGACAGACAGACAGACATCGACAGAAATACGGAGGGACAGACACATAGACAGACAGGCAGGCATACAGGCAGACAGAGAGACAGACAGATACATGGATCAACGGAGAGACAGACAGACAGACAGACAGACACAGTGACACAGGGATAGAGACAGGCAGACAGACGGACAGGCAGACAAACAGGCAGGCAGATAGATACACGAGAACATACGGAAACAGACAGAGTACTCAGAACTCGGAACGCAAAAAATCCTTTATTCGATCTCAGAACTCCGTATACTTTATTTGAGAAAGAGAGAGAGGAAGAGAGAGAGAGAGAGAGAGAGAGAGAGAGAGAGAGAGAGAGAGACAGACAGACAGACAGACAGACAGTTAGACAGACAGACAGACAGACAGACAGGTAGAAAAACAGGCAGGCAGGCAGGCAGGCATGTAGGCAGACAGTCAGATATACAGGCACACGGTCAGACAGACAGACAGACAGACAGACAGACAGAGAGGTCGGGGGTGGGAACGGATAAGAAGAGGGGGGGGGGGGGGGGGTATAGAAATACAATCACGTGGGAGGCAGCGGGAAGAAAGGGGTAAGAGAGGGATGGGAGGAGGCAGGTGAGCCTACAGTGGAAAGGCACACACACACACACACACACACACACACACACACACACACACACACACACACACATACACACACACACACACACACACACACACACACACACACACACACACACGCACGCACGCACGCACGCACGCACGCACGCACGCACGCACGCACGTGCGCGCGTATATGTATGTGCGTATATGTATGTGTGTGTGTGTGTGTGTGTGTGTGTGTGTGTGTGTGTGTGTGTGTGTGTGTGTGTGTGTTGTGTGTGTGTGTAGATATAGATAGACATAGAAAGAGAGGTAGATAGATTAGATAGACAGATAGACTGAGAAAGTGAATATATACCTCTGTATGTATGTACATATGTATGTATGTATGGATGGATGGATGGATGGATGGATGGATGGATGGATGGATGGATGGATGGATGGATGGATGGATGGATGGTGGATAGAAATATGTATACATGCATGCATGCATGCATGTATATGTGTATGTATGTATAACTGTGTGTATGTATAACTATACGTATGTATGTGTGTGTGTGCGTGTCCGTCTGTCTGTCTGTGTGAATATATGTGTATGTTTATATGATGCACTCATGTTATTAATTATTTGTGCATCTACGTATGGTAATTTTGCTTATAACCCAGCCGACCGCAAAAGGCCATATCAGGGCTGTCACCACGTTGAAGTGAACTCACAAGTCATTAAACAAACTCATTCACACAACCCTTTAAAACACATCTTCTAAAAACACTTCGGAAATTTTGTTTAAAAATCTTTCCTCCATAAAATCTTGGATCAGATGAAAGATGTTAATCTCTTTCAGAGATTCAAAGATCACATCAGGTGCGGCATCTGTGAACAAGGTTTTCATGACGTCTTCTGTAAGTGGTTATGTCTCACATCACGCAAGTTCCAACACTCCGAATCAACAGTTCCTCTGCAATGGACGAAAGCCAACAGTATTTAATACCAAGTGTGGTTTCTCGTATTCTCATGAATGAAGCCCATTACAGTACAATCGTTGATTTAATGTGATAATTGTATTGCTCTCTCTCTTTGGTGCTAACGAACAGTCAATGTAATTCAGGTATTCTCATTTACGTACTTTTCGCAGCTTAAAGACACTCAGTGACAAGCGCGGAGACTAGTGATATAGAAAGATGTTTGAGAATGTTTCCACATTGCTTTTGTGCGCGTCCGAGCAGCCATACAAAAATGTATATGAGAACTTGCAGCAGCAGGTGCGCCCATTCAATCCAGTAGAAGTGTCTGGCACTTCATGTCAGACGAAAGAGCAATCTGCATAGAGAGACGACTATCCAATTCAGTTATCCCCGGCCCGACCGATTCTGAAACCTTCATCAAGAGCAGCAAATGTCTGGCTCCAACGAGATGCACCTGCTTTGTTTGTAAGATATGAAGTCTGCTAAAGCATCCGCTCGTCTTTCAAACCGAGGAGCCAAACATCAGATTGACACCCCACCCTCGCCTACCCCAAGAGTCCAAGAGTCAACCATTCTACCTCCAAGTAAGGAAATGAAGGGAAGTAAATCACGGCTGACAAGAATAGCCTCCACCCGGTGGGGGCCGGAAGAAAGAGAGACGAACAGGTCTCTGAGGGCAGTGTCTGGTGGTGTGAAGATGTTTGTGAAGGCCGAGTTCTTGGGAAAAGGATGACAGAGGACAGTGTGTGTGGGTGACGTCAAACAGGGTTCTGATAGCAGATCTCTTGCCATATTCTCAACGCCCAGCTCTCCAGTGATAGCTCTGTGGGGACAGTTGAAAAAGAGACACAACCTCGAACTATTTTAAATCAGGTCAGATATTTATCGCGAACAAAGGTTCTAGGCACAAAAAAAGGAGCAGAGATTAACTTCAAAGGTTGTTCTATTTTTAAGACTTTAAAGAGTTAAGAGTTTTGCTCTTTTATTTGATTTTTTTTTTACCTCTCCTTGTTTCCAGAAGCATTGCTGGAATTCTATTCATCCTGTCTCTGCCACTGCTCCCCATCTTCTTCTCCCCAGGAACAGAGAGAGAGAGAGAGAGAGAGAGAGAGAGAGAGAGAGAGAGAGAGAGAGAGAGAGAGAGAGAGAGAGGAGAGGAGAGAGAGAGAGAGCACACAGACAGACAGAGAGACAGACAGACAAGCATGCAGACATACAGATGACAGAGAAATAGACAGGGACAGATACAAAGACATATAGACAGACATACGGGCAGACAGGCAGACAGACACGCAGACAGACAGACAGACAGAAAGGGGCTTGGCGGGAAGAGGAGCAGAGAATGAAAGCAGGATGAAGAAAGAAAAAGAGAAAAGAAAAACTGTGAAGGAATGGAATGAGAGGATTGTGGGAAGATGAGGGGTGGCATGGAGGATGGAGGGTATAAACACACACACACACACACACACACACACACACACATACACACATACATACATACATACATACATACATACATATATATATATATATATATATATATATATATATATATATATATATAGGATTTTTAAATAGAGTAAAAACACCCTACAAACTTGTTTCGAGCAAGTGCTCTCCTCAGGGTATGTATAATCTGGGCCCGCCACCAGTGTTATATCGATTCGTGTGTGGGCGTGTGAGCTCTGCGCGTGTGGCACGTGGCCTGTAGATTTTTTCTTTTTTGGGGCGCGTTCAGGGGGGACGTGCCAGGGAATGGTGCATTGACAAAGATTTCCATTTGTGCCTGCAATTATTAATGCACTAATGTATAGATGGATAAAATAGTAAATAAATGTATGAATGTGTGTGATTGTGCATGTGTGCACGCGCGCAAGCGTGTTTGTGTGTGGGTGCGCGCGCGCGCGCGTGTGTGTGTGTGTGTGTGTGTGTGTGTGTGTGTGTGTGTGTGTGTGTGTGTGTGTGTGTGTGTGTGTGTGTGTGTGTGTGCGTGCGTGCGCGGGCGCGTGCATGAGAGTGTGTATGTTAGTGGGGGGTGGGGGGTGGGGTCGATAAGACTAGCTATCTATGTAGGCATATGTGTATGTATGAAACAATGTTAGGCCATATGGTTTCGTAGACTTAGTGCATTTGGATGAACCTTCAAGTAGACATACTCGTTAGGAAGGATAACTGAACAGATGAGGCAAATCAAGAAAAAAAGCAAAATAAGCAAGAATGTTACCGTAACGGGGTAATCCATACAGGCAGAGGTATCATTGTGAGTACCTCTGCCAACCAGACCGTGTTTTCGTGCATAACTGTTCGTTGTATGATAGTCTACTCGTAGGAAAAAAAAGTCTCCAGAGAACGGACTCATTGATTTTTGTTGGGATCTATGGATCCGATCCAGATGAAAGTGCGAATCCAGGATTCGTCTACCTTGGTGAAGGTCTTCGCTCTCCCTAGTGTCCATTCACCAGATGATTCAACACGCACAAAACAGCGAGCACAGTAAAATAAAGCTCAGAAATATATTTTGGCTATTCTGCAAAGCAAGTTAGTAACCGCTCCATTCATTTTTTAGAGTGTGTGCTCGGTATTTAATGGCGGTATGTAAATTATTCGTTTTGTTAAATGAAACACAAAATGTGTTTCAGAGACGAAAACCAGTCAATGACAACTGTGATTGACTTATGTTATTCCAAGAAACGATAAACACAACGAGCAGTTGTCAATGTACCATGGCGTCTGCACCTCTCTGGTTCTGACCAACAGGAATTCACCTCAGCACTGTCCTTTACCTATATAAGTTAAGAGATAAAGACTAATCAATAGAAATAACAGAGACCGATAACACGCCATGATTTTTTTTAATTCCATATTGCTACATAACAAATCACAGCAGACACACTCAGTCCCGTCCATCCAAAGGTATTGTCTGGCACTGTGCATCAGAAGAAAGAGCAGCTTGCAGCGATGGACTATTCCAGCCACCTTTGCCGCCCAGTTTCAGGCTCTTTATCAGGAGCACAAAGTATCTGGCTCCTTCTACGTGCAGCTGATTGCGTTTGGAGGCAAGTTCACCAAAGTATCCCCCCCCCTTTCTTCCCAGTCGAGGCGACAAAAACAGATTGAGCCCCCATTCAAGGGTCAATCACTCTACTTCTAAGTCAGCGAACGGTCAATAAGGGGAAGTGAATCACGTCTGGCAAGGATACTGCAACAGGACCCAGAAGGTTAGACAAACGGCTCTGAGGGCGGAGTCTGACAGTGTGAAGGTACCCCCTAGGGGAAAGATGACAAGGAGGGGGTGGGGATGGGGGGGGGGGGGGTCTGTCATTGGCGTCAAACGAGTTCTAATGGCAGTGCTCCTCCTAACTTCCAACGGCACCTGATTTCTATTCATTGCTTTGGGGGGTCAGAAAAAGATGAACAAGGAACACAAATTAGGTCATCTCAAATTATGAATGTGAAAGCCATAATCGTTGTTTTGGGTATACGATTTGTTGTCACAAACTTCCTGAAGAAGAAGAGGAAAGAAGAAGAAGAAGAAGAAGAAGAAGAAGAAGAAGAAGAGAAGAAGAAGAAGAAGAGGAGAGGAGGAGAGAGAAGAAGAAGAAGAAGAAGAAGAAGAAGAAGAAGAAGAAGAAGAAGAAGAACTAAGCAGATGAACTCCCAAGATTACTGACGTACAGGAAGTTTGGTAGAGTTTCGCTCCTTTTTTTATTCGTTCTCCCTCTGCCTTCGATAGAGTTACTGTCAGGCTGTTCTTTCTACCCCTACCCAGCATAGCTGTCCCCTCCAGCTCGTCAACACACACAGAGAGAGAGAGAGAGAGAGAGAGAGAGAGGAGAGAGAGAGAGAGAGAGAGAGAGAGAGAGAGAGAGAGAGAGAGAGAGAGTTATTCAACTTTGCAAGTAGGTCTAAGTTTCACATTGCCTTTTCAATGCAGTTCCGTCCCTGATCCGGCGACCTACTTGAGCTGACAGACCTTATTTCTCTGCATGTGGAAATGGCCATTGTCTTGAAGCGCAATATGATTGTATCATTGAGCTTTATGCAACTTGGTGTCCTGGTGTAGCTGGCTTTTGATGCTTTTCAGAGCGTGTAGAGTACAGACTTCAGCACATAGTTACTTCCCTTGAACGAACGAACGAACGAACGAACGAACAAAATCTTGTTTTAATATGGTAATGAGATAAGCAAATGCTTTTTCCACTCAGTCCTGGGGATAAAAAAGATAAGAAAAGAAAAAACCAGAAGGCACATCGAAAAAAAAAAGTCAATCAACATAGCAGAAACAGGGAAAGAAAGTGAATACACGACTCGACATGCAAAATATCAAAAGGAACAAACTACTACTCCAAACTCAAATGACTGGCATATACACACATACACATCTGTGTGTGTACACAGTACCCGGGATGGGGAATAGAGGAGCCGACTCTTGACACATTAACAGAGAGTAATGATGTACGCTGTCGTGTAAACACAATCTTAGATCATAATGTATAGTAAATGATTTGTTCTAAATCGTTGGGGTTTGGAAAGCGATATAGCATTTAACATGTAAAATAATTTGAAGTTGTTCATGCCAGAAATGAAAATGCTTTTTAGCTGGTTTACCTTCTAATTCGATGTACTTTAGTAAAGAGTTCCAAAAAGTCACCCCCAGAATAGGCGAGTCTTGTCTTTAAAAGATTAATTGTGTGTTTATTATTTTCATATTACAACATCGTATGTGTATCTGAACTGATTTTGCGACAATTATATATATATATATATAGAGAGAGAGAGAGAGAGAGAGCCCATTCTTCCTTTGGTCATTACAAACTTCCCATCCACCTTGGATCACCCTCGAGTCATCATGCCAGGCATACATACACAGTTATCGTACACACAAAGCAGATAGTTATGTAGCAGAATAAAATGATAGAGCGCATTTCTATGCTACTGTTACACATGTCCAGAATCACGACAACACACCTGACAATCTACCTCAGCTATCGCACCGGGCACGCTTCCCTCTTTATCCAATGGAAATGTCTGCAACTCCATTTCAGAAAAAAAGAGTAACTTGTTGCCAGGGGAATATAAGCCATCTCTCTTGCCTAATACAGGGCTTTCTACCCTAGGATAAATCTGTGTGCTGAAAATGATGTCACATTGCTGACGCGCTATTTTGGACAAAGAAGTGAACATTTATTTACACCGAAAGGCAGTTCGTCAATGTCCACAACAAATGCAGTGTGTCAATCGTGAATGATCACTGCACCAGGATGAAATCATTACTCAAGAGCAGGAGGGTAAATAAATCAAATGCGTTTAGAGAGAGAGAGAGAGAGAGAGAGAGAGAGTAAACTTACGTGCAAACGGGAAGCAGTCTTACTGTTTTTACCAGGACTTTCAGTGATGACAGCTTCAAACATGTACGGGTCTCTTTGCACACAAAAACCAGCGTGCGCTCTAGGCCATGAAATCACCCTCGTTTTGACGAGCACCAAGCTATTAGGTGGGTGCTTATTATTCATGCACTCTCTTCGATTGCTCGTGTTCGATTGCCGCACGAACCTAGCTCTGAATAGACGTAGATGATTAAATTTTCGGGGTAGCCAGTCGCTAAAGCACCTCACGCCTTTCATGGCGAAGAGTGAAACACAAGATTGAGGCCCCCAATTTAAGGTTCAGTCACCCCACTTCTCTGTCCAGACGGTCCGCAAGGGGAGGTAAACCACTGTTAATGAAAGGAACTCCAACAGCTTCTGCTGTGTCAGATGGACGACCACTCCTCTGGGGGACAGTGTCCGGGGGGTGGAGGGGGGGGGGAGATTTGGGGGGGGGGGTGCGACAGCCCAGTCTCCATGAGCAGAGACGTGGCATAGAGAAGTGCCGGTGGGTAAGGTCAGACAGGTTCTAAAGGCATTTCTACTGCGTTCTTCACACTTAAACTGGGTCGCAGTCTACAAGTATGAAATTCATTCCCATGTTAAGTGATATGACAGACTGCCACAGCCATCACGAAAGAAATGGGAAACAGAGAAAGTGTTCAATCTCTCACTGACTCAACCAGAACTACAACAAAGCCTCAAGATAGATCACTGAAGCTGAGTGAGTCTGTTGTTGTTCAATCTCTCACTGACTCAAGCAGAACTACAACAGAGCCTCAAGATAGATCACTGAAGCTGAGTGAGTCTGTTGCTGTTCAATCTCTCACTGACTCAAGCAGAACTACAACAGAGCCTCAAGATAGATCACTGAAGCTGAGTGAGAACTACAACAGAGCCTCAAGATAGATCACTGAAGCTGAGTGAGAACTACAACAGAGCCTCAAGATAGATCACTGAAGCTGAGTGAGAACTACAACAGAGCCTCAAGATAGATCACTGAAGCTGAGTGAGAACTACAACAGAGCCTCAAGATAGATCACTGAAGCTGAGTGAGAACTACAACAGAGCCTCAAGATAGATCACTGAAGCTGAGTGAGAACTACAACAGAGCCTCAAGATAGATCACTGAAGCTGAGTGAGAACTACAACAGAGCCTCAAGATAGATCACTGAAGCTGAGTGAGTCTGTTGCTCGTTTGCTTGGTTTCTAAACAGTCAGGCATCAGCGGGTATCAGCTTCACCGTGTCGACACTGAACAAGCCAGGCATCAGCGGGTATCAGCTTCACCGTGTCTGACACTGAACAAGCCAGGCACCAGCAGTCAGGCATCAGCGGGTATCAGCTTCACAGTGTCTGACACTGAACAAGCCAGGCACCAGCAGTCAGGCATCAGCGGGTATCAGCTTCACAGTGTCTGACACTGAACAAGCCAGGCACCAGACTCTCCACTCACTCAAATTCCGGTTTACATTTTCCAGCTTTAGGGGTGAGGGTGGGGAGGGTCCGAGGTGGGGGTGGGGTGGACAGAGGCATGTGAAAAGAGACAGCTTCAATGTCAGTTTTCCGTCACGAAAGCTGTAAGCGTCTAAAAGAGATTTAAAAAAAAATCGATTTAAAACAGAAACAACAACAACAACGATGGCTAAAAACAGCTTCAACAGGACCTCGAAGGTTAGAGACATAACCGCCTGTCTAAAAGGAGGGTTTGGTGATGTGAAGAGGTATGTGATGATTGAGTGCCTGTGGGAAGGAGGGTGGTGGTGACGTCAAACAGGATGATGATGACAGTCCTCCTGCTGTGTTTTCACCCCCAGCTTCTGATCTCCCTCTGAGCTGTTTGGGGCCAGAGATAAATGGCAGAGACACAGCTTCGGGTCTCCCTCTGCAGCTGTTTGGGGCCAGAGATCAAGGACAGAGACACAGCTTCTGGTCTCCATCTGCAGCTGTTTGGACCAAGAGATCAAGGACAGAGACACAGCTTCTGGTCTCCCTCTGCAGCTGTTTGGGGCCAGAGATCAAGGACAGAGACACAGCTTCTGGTCTCCCTCTGCAGCTGTTTGGGGCCAGAGATCAAGATCAGAGACACAGCTTCGGGTCTCCCTCTGAGCTGTTTGGGGCCAGAGATCAAGGACAGAGACACAGCTTCTGGTCTCCATCTGCAGCTGTTTGGACCCAGAGATCAAGATCAGAGACACAGCTTCGGGTCTCCCTCTGCAGCTGTTTGGACCCAGAGATCAATGACAGATACATAGCTTCGGGTCTCCCTCTGCAGCTGTTTGGGGCCAGAGATCAAGATCAGAGACACAGCTTCGGGTCTCCCTCTGCAGCTGTTTGGGGCCAGAGATCAATGGCAGAGACACAGCTTCTGGTCTCCATCTGCAGCTGTTTGGGGGCAGAGATCAATGACAGTGACACAGCTTCTGGTCTCCATCTGCAGCTGTTTGGGGCCAGAGATCAATGACAGTGACACAGCTTCTGGTCTCCATCTGCAGCTGTTTGGGGCCAGAGATCAAGGACAGAGACACAGCTTCGGGTCTCCCTCTGCAGCTGTTTGGACCCAGAGATCAAGGACAGAGACACAGCTTCGGGTCTCCCTCTGCAGCTGTTTGGGGCCAGAGGTCAATGACAGAGACACACAGCTTCAGGCTGGTTTTATATCATGTCAGCCACTCACTCTGAAAGAAATAAGCAAATGACAGAGACACAGCTTCAGGCTGTTTTTAAATCATGTCAGCCACTCACTCTGAAAGAAATTGTCCTTGTTGTAGAGAACTCTGATCCATGCATTAAAATTTCTTTCAGAAGAAGAAGAAGAAGAAGAAGAAGAAGAACAACAACAACAACAACGTGGACAATAAAAATAAAAGTGGTGATGATCAACAACAACAACAACCACGACAACAACAACAATATTAATAACTCCTACTGTCGATCAAGTATAGGAAATTAATGTAAAAGTTGCTCTTTTTCAAATTTCGTTCTTTTGTTTTATTCCATTCGGTCCTCTTTTTGCTTTCTTTACTGCCACGCATGCTGCTCATTCTTCCTTTGACATCACTACCCGTCCCCTCCCGTTCACCACCAGAGAGAGAGAGAGAGAGAGAGAGAGAGAGAGAGAGAGAGAGAGAGGAGAGAGAGAGAGAGAGAGAGAGAGAGAGAGAGAGAGAGAGAGAGAGAGAGAAGAGAGAGGAGATGTCGGTAAGCCAACTTCTGAATTGTTTTAACGCTGACTCTTTTATTCATTTTCGCACCTTAACTACAGACCGAACTGATAATTGTGTCTTCTGACTAAGAAAAGTGTACACTGGCTTGAAGTTCGTCTTAACTGAAGTCTTAAGCTTTGAGCCGTCTGATAAGTTAGCAGACGTAGAGTATCATACTTTAGAGTTTTGACCAAGCGTGTTGGGGAAAACAGAGTTGTAAAAATTGCACCCTTCAGAGAGGAGAGAGAGAGGGGGGGGGGGGGGGGGAGAGAGAGAGAGAGAGAGAGAGAGAGAGAGAGAGAGAGAGAGAGAGAGAGAAGAGAGAGATCATCTCTAACCTCACTGCGTCTTGCGTTATCATCACACTCCTCCTTTTATCCCCCCCCCCCCCTCGCCCCCCTCCCCCCCCCCCCCCCCCCCCCCCCCCCCCCCCCCCCCCCCCCCCCCCCCCCCCCCCCCCCCCCCCGCCCTCGCCAAACAAACAGTCAAAGGTCAGTTGCTTGTAAAGCCTTGGCTGCCAAACAAACAGGCAAAGGTCAGTTGCTTGTAAAGCCTTAGCTGCCAAACAAACAGGCAAAGGTCAATTGCTTGTAAAGCCTTGGCTGCCAGCCAGGATTGTTGGAAGAGTAGAAAGCCGTTTCTTATGTACTTTTACGACAATCTTCCTGAAAAAGGTCAGTTCCAGAAATGGTGGTTGTTATTTGTGGTCAGACGCCACTTAGTCTGGGTCAGTGTGTGTCAGAATGTTCGGTAGGGTTGTTGAAGAAGAAGAGTAATTATGAATTAAATCAAGATTATGTTGAATTTCCATTCTGAGAGTACGAAACGTTACTTAATATATTAATTGCTAGACGATTTTAGTAGACCAAAGTACATGTAAGGGAACTTCTAAAGTTATCACGGTGCAAAAAGTTGCCAACAGTTGGAAACGTCTTGTGATTGTTCTTTCGACCGAAATCTTTTGCCTTCCTAGTCTGTGACTGAGAATCAGCGGGAAAAAAAGTAACTGAGATCGACATTTTTCCTAGTGAGTTAGAAGCAGAAGAAAACGAAGAAGATGGGGGAAAGGAGGAGGGGGGGGGGGAGGGGGCGTAATTATGTTCAGCTTCCAAGAGATGAGATCTTTGAAAGTGTCATTCTCACAAACTTTCAGCGTCTTTTTAACTGATGGAGTTGACTCCCGTCTAGCTTTAAACTTCAAAAGAAATGAATCTTTTGAACGGAGGTTCATCATGGTCGACTTCCCGCGGAGATGAATCTTTTGAATGGGGGTATCTATATGGTCGACTTCCCGCAGAGATGAATCTTTTGAATGGGGGTATCTATATGGTCCACTTCCCGCGGAGATGAATCTTTTGAATGGGGGTATCTATATGGTCCACTTCCCGCAGAGATGAATCTTTTGAATGGGGTATCTATATGGTCCACTTCCCGCAGAGATGAATCTTTTGAATGGGGGTATCTATATGGTCCACTTCCCGCAGAGATGAATCTTTTGAATGGGGGTATCTATATGGTCCACTTCCCGCAGAGATGAATCTTTTGAATGGGGGTATCTATATGGTCCACTTCCCGCAGAGATGAATCTTTTGAATGGGGGTATCTATATGGTCCACTTCCCGCAGAGATGAATCTTTTGAATGGGGGTATCTATATGGTCCACTTCCCGCGGAGATGAATCTTTTGAATGGGGGTATCTATATGGTCCATTTCCCGGGGAGATGAATCTTTTGAATGGGGGTATCATATGGTCCACTTCCGCGGAGATGAATCTTTTGAATGGGGGTATCTATATGGTCCACTTCCCGCGGAGATGAATCTTTGAATGGGGGTATCTATATGGTCCACTTCCCGCGGAGATGAATCTTTTGAATGGGGGTATCTATATGGTCCACTTCCCGCGGAGATGAATCTTTTGATGGGGGTATCTATATGGTCCACTTCCCGCGGAGATGAATCTTTTGAATGGGGGTATCTATATGGTCCACTTCCCGCGGAGATGAATCTTTTGAACGGGGGTATCTATATGGTCCACTTCCCACGGAGATGAATCTTTTAAATGGGGGTATCTATATGGTCCACTTCCCGCGGAGATGATCTTTTGAATGGGGGTATCTATATGGTCCACTTCCGCGGAGATGAATCTTTTGAATGGGGGTATCTATATGGTCCACTTCCCGCGGAAATGAATCTTTTGAATGGGGGTATCTATATGGTCCACTTCCGCGGAGATGAATCTTTTGAATGGGGGTATCTATATGGTCCACTTCCCACGGAGATGAATCTTGGGATGCTGGTTTCTTACAAACAGATCAGGGTGAAGAGTTCACTTTGAAACACCCAACCAGCATGGTATTCTGCAGGGCCAGAAGCTTGGCCACGGTAGTCTGGCCCTGCTGTTGGTCAGTGCAGAATGCTTTGGAATAAACAGTGGGAAGCTGGGGGCAGCCGTGGGGGGACATGTGATGCTGTGTCCGGCGTCATTGCTGAGGAAAGTGGCAAACAGTCCCAGAGTAGCTCAGGGGCTGCAGGGACCACAGGGAGGTCCGTGTGAAGGTGAGTCCCCAGAGCCTGGGATGACTACAGCAAATGGGAGTCCAGCCAGAGGGTCATTCTCCCACTGCTCAGACATGTGTGCACCAAACGTTTGAAATTCTCTCCCCTACAAGGTCCAGATTGCTTCTTTCCTGACTTTGAAAAGAAAAGTTCTCACACACACACACACACAACACACACACACACACACACACGCACGCACGCACGCACGCTCGCACGCACGCACGCACGCACACACGCACGCACGCACGCACGCACGCACGCACGCACGCACACACACACACACACACACACACACACATCTACACATCTACAAATTCAAAAAACCGTGCTGAAATCATATCAGAAATTAAAATACTTATTCACAACCTTATGTCAAGAGGTATAATAGTTAATTTTTGTTGGGTTCCTTCTCATTGCTTCATATCCGGAAATGAGTGGGCTGACAGGATTGCTCGAGCAGGTGCAAACAATTCTGACAATACGGCTACTATTCATATTCCCTTGAGCTTACATGAAGGATATTCTCTCTTACAAAGAGCCTCTTTTGAAAAATTTGAGGAATACTACAAAGAAAGTGTTCTCCCACGAATACACAAACCGACACTTCTATACTTTGTTGTACGAGCTCTCGAGCAAGTAATCTTTTAAAAAGGGCTTCCTCAGTAAATCCAGTAAACTGTAATACAAACATAGGATTATATCCAAGACACAGTAAACAACTTGTCTCCTTATTATTTCGGTTAAAAATAAATGCATTCAGAACAAAATATGTCAAGAATATTCGATGTGCTTGCGGCGCCCTTGATAATTGTACAACAACACACGTTCTATACTTTTGCCCCTACTTTGATTCCGATTTGTCAGAATTTAGAAAGGATGCTTCAAAGTGCATATTCCAGGATACCATGTCTCTCTTAAATTTTGTACGAATTCTTATGTTAAGCCCAGTTGGCTCAATCCTGTAATTGCTGTTTCATGATCTTATTTTGAACAGTTGTTTGTTTTTACTTTTGATGTCTTTTTTTTTTTTTTTTTTTTTTTTTTTTTTTTCAGTTTAATTCTTACTTAGAGTTTCTCCTCATCACACATACACGCACACACGCACACGCACGCACGCGGGCGCGCACTCACGTACGCACGCTGCACGCACACATGTACGCACGCTGCACGCACACACTCAAACACACACCACACACACACACACACACACACACACACACACACCACACACACACACACACACACACACACACACTCAAACACACACACCTTGTCTAATATCACATCTAGTGAAAAGACGTTAAATTGAAGAACAACAACAACAAACACACACACACACACACACACACACACACACTGTTAACAGTAGTTCCATTCTTCCTGAAATTTTCAACGCTATGATACATTCTATGCGTTTTGGACAACTGAAAAAAAACCCAAAACGTTTGATCATATGTGTCAGACTAGTTACATTATCTACCGCATAGCAGTTGTCACCCTAAAGTACGGCATGTAAAGCGTCCTCTTTGATCAAGGCCAACAGTTCCTTTGTCTTGACACTCTCGTTAACTATTTTGTTCCAAGCCAACAAAAGAAAATCCAAAACAAAACAAAAACAAAAAACCCACTTCATAATAATAGCAGAAAAGGGCGACATAGAGACATTCATTACGGCATTTTGTAAAATATTTTATAAATCTAAACCCTGAAACAAAACAGCACATCAAAAGAAGAAATCGTGTCTGACACTGTCAGTTCTGCCTATTCAATAGAAGCGTCTGGCATCCCAGTTTAGACCAGCTTGCATTGACAGGCAATCTTCAACACGTCTCTCCAGGCTAATATCGGTGTTTTACACAGAGCACCTGGTGTCTGGCTCTCACTAGGTGCAGCTAATTATTGCTGCAGGGCAGAGTGTCAGCTAAAGCGTCCTCGCGTCTTTCAAGTGACAAGCAAACCATCTTACTGGGTCCCAATCAAGGGTCAGTTACTCCACGTCTCTGTCAGGAAACAGCCAATGAGGGAGAACACTCACAGCTGGCAAGGAGAGCTCCAACAGGCCTTGAAAATACAGACAGACCAACACCTCCCTGAATGGTGTGAAGACATCTGTGATGGTTGAGTCCCGTTGCACCTCCCTGATGGTGTGAAGACATCTGTGATGGTTGAGTCCCGTTGGAAGCATGGCGGAGAGAAGTGCGCATGGTTAACAAGAAAGCGGTTCCCATGGCGTCCCCTCTACTACATTCTCAACACCCTAACAAGATTCCTTAACAAGATTCCATATAGGCTGAACGACTGCCTCCATTATATCACAGAGGGAAATAACTGTTACTGCTGATATGAGTTACAGGGGACCTATTCAACACGACACTGACATCACCGTAACGACAGCATGCTGGACAGAATCAGCGGGAAAAGCCTTTTCTCTGTTGCTTTGGTTAGGTGCCAGCAGGCCTTACGCTACAGTGTCTGATTGTCTGATTATGAACTTGGTGCTCCATCACTGCACTGAGTAAACCAAGGCACCCAACGATCAGATCCTGGTCTCCATTTCTAGCTGTGTGGGGACCAGAGATAGGTAAAAGGAGACACAGTTTCGAAGAATTTCAAGCTAAGTGATATTATTGTTATAGAAGCCGCAATGTGTTTTTTTTAGAGAAAAAGCAGAGATTTCCTAGTTTAGATAATTCATAGTGGATGTTACTTCTTCTTCTTCTTCTTCTTCTTCTTCTTCTTCTTCTCTTCTTCTTCTTCTTCTTCTTCTTCTTCTTTTCTTCTTCTTCTTCTTCTTCTTCTTCTTCTTCTTCTTCTGCTGCTGCTGCTGCTGCTGCTGCTATTACAACAACAACTACAACTACTACTACTGCTACTACTATTACTACTACTGCTGCTGCTACTACTACTACTACTACTACTGCTACTACTACTACTGCTACTACTACTACTACTACTACTACTACTTCTACTACTACTATACTACTACTACTACTTCTGAATCTTCGTCTTCTAGACTATGTGTTAATAGTTCATTTCGATTTCGATATGCTGCCCGGGGCATTAGTCAAGACTGACTCATTCTGCTCCATCCCACCCTCAATCGCAACCCCCCATTCCCTTTCCTTGGTCTCTCTTTCCCCACCCCCCGCTTCCATTATGCAGTCACAATGGGCTCATTCTGTTACAACCTGTACTCCCATTATGCAGTCACAATGGGCTCATTCTGTTACAACCTGTACTCCCATTATGCAGTCACAATGGGCTCATTCTGTTACAACCTGTACTCCCATTATGCAGTCACAATGGGCTCATTCTGTTACAACCTGTACTCCCATTATGCAGTCACAATGGGCTCATTCTGTTACAGCCTGTACTCCCATTATGCAGTCACAATGGGCTCATTCTGTTACAACCTGTACTCCCATTATGCAGTCACAATGGACTCATTATGTTAAACCTGTACTCCCATTATGCAGTCACAATGGACTCATTATGTTAAACGTGTACTCCCATTATGCAGTCACAATGGATCATTATGTTAAACCTGTACTCCATTATGCAGTCACAATGGGCTCATTCTGCTACAACCTGTACTCCCATTATGCAGTCACAATGGGCTCATTCTGTTACAGCCTGTACTCCCATTATGCAGTCACAATGGACTCATTCTGCTACAGCCTGTACTCCCATTATGCAGTCACAATGGACTCATTCTGCTACAGCCTGTACTCCCATTATGCAGTCACAATGGGCTCATTCTGTTACAGCCTGTACTCCCATTATGCAGTCACAATGGACTCATTCTGCTACAGCCTGTACTCCCATTATGCAGTCACAATGGGCTCATTCTGTTACAGCCTGTACTCCCATTATGCAGTCACAATGGGCTCATTCTGCTACAGCCTGTACTCCCATTATGCAGTCACAATGGGCTCATTCTGTACAGCCTGTGCTCCATTATGCAGTCACAATGGACTCATTCTGCTACAGCCTGTACTCCCATTATGCAGTCAAAATGGGCTCATTCTGTTACAGCCTGTACTCCATTATGCAGTCACAATGGGCTCATTCTGTTACAGCCTGTACTCCCATTATGCAGTCACAATGGGCTCATTCTGTTACAGCCTGTGCTCCCATTATGCAGTCACATGGGCTCATTATGTTAAACCTGTACTCCCATT
>CM031610.1:76271549-76303224 GCA_018398815.1 Conus ventricosus | reverse complement strand
TTTTTTTTTTTTTTTTTTTTTTTTTTTTTTTTTTTTTTTTTCATTTTTTAATTCTTACTTAGATTTCCCCTCCACACATACCGCACACACGCAACGCACGCACCGGGCGCCACTCACGAACGCACGCTGCACGCACACATGTACGCACGCTGCACGCACACACTCAAACACACACACACACACACACACACAAAACACCAACCACACACACACACACACACACACCACACACAACACACACTCAAACACACACACCTTGTCTAATATCACATCTAGTGAAAAAGACGTTAAATTGAAGAACAACAAAAACAACACACACCCCCACACACACACACACACACCCCCACACTGTTAACAGTAGTTCCATTCTTCCTGAAATTTTCAACGCTATGATACATTCTTGCGTTTTGGACAACTGAAAAAAAACCCAAAACGTTTTGATCATTTTGTCAGACTAGTTACATTATCTACCGCATAGCAGTTGTCACCCTAAATACGGCGTAAAGCGTCCTCCTTTGATCAAGGCCAACAGTTCCTTTGTCTTGACCTTCGTTAACTATTTTTTTCCCAAGCCAACAAAAGAAAATCCAAAACAAACCAAAAACAAAAAACCCACTTCAAAATAATAGCAGAAAAGGGCGACATAGAGACATTATTACGGCTTTTTGTAAAATATTTTATAAATCTAAACCCTGAAACAAAACAGCACATCAAAAGAAGAAATCGTGTCTGAAAATGTCAGTTCTGCCTATTCAATAGAAGCGTCTGGCATCCCAGTTTAGACCAGCTTGCATTGACAGCAATCTTCAAACGTCTCTCCAGGCTAATATCGGTGTTTTACACAGAGCACTTGTCTGGCTCTCACTAGGTGCAGCTAATTATGCTGCAGGGCAGATTTGCAGCAAAAGCGTCCTCGCGTCTTTCAAGTGACAAGCAAACCATCTTACGGGGTCCCAATCCAAGGTCATTTACTCCACGTCTCTGTCAGGAAACAGCCAATGAGGGGAGAACACTCACACTGGAAAGGAGAGCTCCAACAGCCTTGAAAATACAGACAGACCACACCCTCCCTGAATGGTGTGGACATCTGTGATGGTTGAGTCCCCGTTGCACCTCCCTGATGGTGTGAAGACATCTGTGAGGGTTTGATCCCGTTGGAAGCATGGCGGAGAGAAGGCGCATGGTTAACAAGAAACGGGTTCCCATGGCGTCCCTCTACTACATTCTCAACACCCTAACAAGTTTCCTTAACAAGATTCCATATAGGCTGAACGACTGCCTCCATTATATCACAGAGGAAATAACTGTTACTGCTGATATGATTACAGGGGACCTATCAACACGACACTGACATCACCGTAACGACAGCATGCTGGACCCGAATCACGGGAAAAGCCTTTTCTCGTTTTCTTTGGTTAGGGGCCAGCAGGGCCCTTTCGCTACAGGTCTGATTGTTGATTATGAACTTGGTGCCCATCACTGCACTGAGTAAACCAAGGCCCAACGATCAGATCCCGGTCTCCATTTTCTAGCTGTGTGGGGACCAGAGATAGGTAAAAGGAGACACCGTTTCGAAGAATTTCAAGCAAAATGATATATTGTTTAAACCGCAATGTGTTTTTTTTAGAGAAAAAGCAGAGATTTCCTAGTTTAGATAATTCATAGTGGATGTTACTTCTTCTTCTTTTTCTCTTCTTCTTCTTCTTCTTCCTCTTCTTCTTCTTCTTCTTCTTCTTCTTCTTTTTCTTCTTCTTCTTCTTCTTCTTCTTCTTCTTCTTCTTCTTCTGCTGCTGCTGCTGCTTTCTGCTGCTATTACAACAAAAACTACAACTACTACAAATGCTACTACTATTACTACTACTGCTGCGCTACTACTACTACTAACTACTACTGCTACTACTACTACTGCTACTACTACTACTACTACTACTACTACTACTACTACTACTACTACTACTACTAACTACTTCTGAATCTTCGTCTTCTAGACTATGTGTTAATGTTCATTTCGATTTCGATATGCTGCCCGGGCATTAGTCAAGACTGACTCATTTGCTCCATCCCACCCTCAATCGCAACCCCCCATCCCTTTCCTTGGTCTCTCTTTCCCCACCCCCTGCTTCCCATTATGCGGCCCCCCCAATGGGTCATTCTGTTAAAACCCGTACTCCCTTATGCAGTCACAATGGCTCATTTGTTAAAACCCTGTACCCCCATTATCAGCCCAAAAGGGGCTCTTTCTGTTACAACCTTACTCCCATTATGCAGTCACAAGGGTCTTTCTTTTTACAACCTGTCCCCCCTTATCACACAATGGGCTCTTCGTTCAGCCGTACTCCCATTTGCAGTCACAATGGCTCATTTGTTAAAACCCTGTACCCCCATTTGCAGTCAAAATGGATCTTTTTTTAAACCCTGTATCCCATTATGCAGTCACAAGGATCTTAGGGAAACGGTACTCCCATTATCAGTCACAAGGAAATTTATGTTAAACCTGTATTCCTTTTATGCAGCAAAAGGGCTCTTCGTAAAAACCTGTACTCCCATTAGCAGCAAAAGGGGTCATTTCTGTTAACCTGTACTCCTTTATGCAGTCACCAATGGACCTTTCTGCTACAGCTGTACTCCCATTAGCAGTCACAAGGGGACTCATTTGCTACAGCCTTATCCCTTTATGCATCACAATGGGTCTTCTTTTCAGCCTGTACCCCATTATGCATCACAATGGACTCATTCTGCTACAGCCTGTACCCCCCTTTTGCAGTAAAAATGGGCCATTCTGTTAAAGCCTTTTCTCCCTTTATGCAGTCAAAAGGGGCTCATTCGCTCAGCTGACTCCCATTATCAGTCCCCAAGGGCTCTTTCTGTTCGCCGTGCTCCCATAGCAGTCCAATGGATCATTTGTACACCCTGTACTCCATTATGCAGTAAAAAAGGGGCTCATTCTTTTACAGCCTGTACTCCCATTATGCGTCAAAGGGGCTTTTTCTGTTACACCCGTATCCTTATCAGTCACAATGGGTCTTTCTGTTACAGCCTGTGTCCCATTATGCAGTCACAATGGGCTCATTATGTTAAACCTGTACCCCCTTATGCAGTAAAATGGGCTATTATTTTAAAAACCTGTACCCCCTTATGTGGACAAGGGCTCATTCTGCTACAGCCTGTACTCCCATTATGCAGTCAAAGGGGCCCTCTTTGTTAAGCCTGTCCCCCATTATCAGTCAAAAATGGGCTCATTCTGCTACGCCTGTAGCTGGATTTTCCAGGAAGCACAATACACGCACGTGGGGGGTTTGTACTGATCATTCCAGAGATGTTTTGAGCGAAAGAAAAAAGAGAAGAAAAGAAAAAAAGAAAAGAAGAAGAAAAGAATAGGGTCAAGAAAAGCATTTTGACAGGAGGGGGGAAAAAAGGGGAGAGACTGTAGAGGGGGAATTTGCCCTGCACTAAACCATTTAATTGCCTTAGCAAATAACCCCTGTTGGCAAGGGCTTTAAATAGGCAGCAGTCAAGACATGCAGTTGAAAAAAAAAGCCTCTACAAATTTCACTAATATTCAATTTTGGCGTCATATATGCCCATGTCAGCAAAGCTTCCCGGGCAGTTAGTCTGCTCTGCCAGCCGAAGTTTTTGTGTGGCTAATGCAGTGATAAGCATCACGTGGTCCCAACCCACTTCCGCGCGGAAAAAGCCAGTGAAAGTCCCCCATACGGCATTTTTTCCTGGGCTCCTCCAAGCAAGATGTTTGTGCTCTGTTGCCTTCTCTTTGCCGTTGTTTTAGATAGCCTTGGTTTGTTTCTTTGCTTATTTTTTGGGGTTGCGCGTTCACCCTTTATTTTAAACCCGGGGGGGGCTTTGGGTTTGGGGGGGTGTGCTTTATTCATTTGTTTAACCACGCCACCCCCCTTTTTGTGCCTTTGTCTCGGCACTCGCGATTCGATTCCGCCTTTTCGTCTTCGAAAGCGGAACCCATCGCCTGTTTCCCCCCTTTCCCCCCAGTTTGGCTTTTACGGCCCCTTGTTCAACGAATTCGGCCCTTCTCCTTCTTTGGACTCCCGTTTTTCCCCTAACTCTCAGGGTCCATGGGCCTTCCATTTCTTCCCCGGGTCGTCCCCCATTTTTTTTTCGCCGGCCCCAAAACCGCGCACTTACTTTCGACCTGCTCGATCTTCACGAGTTTTCCCGGCTTTAATACAATTTTCAGTGTCTCTCCCGGGGTTTGCTTGAGCCCTTTACCCCTCAATCACCTCTTTGTCTCCCCTTTGCGATCGTGCGTTCCGTTTTTGTTCCCACCACCAGGCCCAACAGGGTTTAAAGGCCCCAAAAAGGGCTCGAGGCGTCCACTTTTCGGCAGTGTCTCTCCCCCGGGGGGGGCGCGTGCTTTCCCACGGAAAAACCCGTCACGCCCAGAGCGGGGTCGGTGAGAGGGGGGGCCCGTGCGGGGGAGCGCGACCATCATTCCGACCCCCCTTACCCACCGGCGGATACCGCGTCGCGACGAAGCCAACAGTCAGTCCCGGGATGAAAAATCGGCAGTCATTGCCGACTTTTTTTTCTTTTTGTTTTTTCCCAAAGCCCAAACCCAAAGGGCAAGGCCCCAAAAAGGCCCTTCCCGTTCTAAATTTTTTCCCGCCCCTACTGGTTCGCCTGTTCGATTCGAGCGTAAGGAGACCCTCTCTCATCTCCGCGCCCGGCGACCTCGGCCCAGGGGCCCCTTGCCGATCCCGGGACCGGCACGGGTGGCGCTCGGGGGACGGAATCACCCCGTCACCCGATCTATTGGATTGTACGCTCACCTCCCCCACTAACGTCAACAGTCTCGCACGCTTTCCCCAACCTGCCCGGGTTCAGCCACGACCGGACACGGGGGCGTAAAACACTCCGGTGGAAGGAAGTGGGCCCCATCTTCGGGGGAAACCCCCCCCCACTGCCACAATCCCGGGTCAGGTACGAGGCATCGAGTAGCTCGGATTGCACCTCACCCCCGACGGTCGAACCACCCGATCGTCGTCTCAATCCCCCCCTAGGGGTACAGGAGTTGGGGAGCCGATTTCTTCCGCTCCCCATTGGGAATTCCGCGGTCCCTTTCCCTCGGGGGGGGATGGGCCCAGCGGGGCCAGGGAAACCCCTTTCGCCCCTTGGTCTTGCGTCGTCTCAGCACCCCCGTCCCCCCCACAGGGCCCCAGGAGGCTGGGCGTCGTAAACTCACCCCCCCCCTTTTGCCCCCAAAGGGGCCGGCTTTGGGCCCCCCACCCGGGGAGATGCAAAGAGGCAGTGCCCCCCGGGGTGGCAAGGTTACCCGGGTCCCCGAGGAGATTGCCTCGGGCCCCCACAGCCCCCCCTTTCTCCCGGGGAGGGTGGCTTTCCCCCAAAGGGGGAATCAGTGGTTTACTCTGCCCTTTTCCCCCTGACCCCATCTTTGGCCTCATGTGGCATCCGGCCCCCAGAGCTGGATGCCCGGGGCCCCTTTCCCTCTCGGGCGCTTCCGATCGGCGCCCCACTTTTCCCCCCGATTACGGAACCACGGGAGTCGTCTCGTTTTCACCCCTTCCCAACAGTTCACGATCCCACGCCCCCCTTACTGGCCTTCCAAAGGTGGTTTAATTTCCCCCTTCAGAACAACTGACCCCAATTGGGGGAGGGGTTGAGGATTTCCCCCCCCGTCGGGGGGGACCTTTCCATTTTGGAGAGTGGGCCTGACTGTTGTTGGGGGAATCCCCCCCCTCTAACAAACATCTTCCCCCTTTTTCCCGTTTAAAGGGGTCCCCCCCTTCCCCACGATCACGGCCAAGGATGCCGCCCCCAGACCATCCCCCCTTTTGTTGGACAGATCCCCTCGCTCCCCCGGGGGTTACATGCCGTTCCCCCCCCGGGGACTGATTCTTATCAGCCCCCAACGCGGCCCAGTAGGATTTTCCTCAAGGACCCCGTCAGGCCCCTCATGTCTTTTCTCTCTTTTTTTGCCAATCCCCCCACCGGAGATTGCCATTTCCCCGGTGACCTCAGGCTCACCCCCAAACCCCCCCCCCCTCCCACATCCACCCTCTTTCTTAAAAACCCTGACGGGTTGGACAGAATCCCAGGGCTGGCTTTCCCCCACCCCCCGCGGGGCATGCCTTCTTTGAAGTTCCTACGGAGTGGGGGAAATCTGGCCAAATGAGGGAGGCATTGTCGCACGTTTCAGACCCGGGCGACACTGAGGAGGCCCCGCCTGTTTGATGACCCCCTTATGCTTTTTTCTTGTCAAAAAGATAGACACCATTGGGGCTGGGGCGGAAGCGCACCAGGAGCTTTTTTTAAAACTCCCTTCTGGCGTGAAGACGCCCGCTATCACGGGCCCCATCTCCCCCAGCGCTAAAGGCGGCCTTAGCTCTTTCCCGGGTCAGGGCAGTCGCTTTTGGCGACTACCCTCGCGGCATTTCCCATCCCGTCGAGGAGCGCAAAAAGGCCGCTTCTTTTGCGCCACAAACCCTCGCACACCGCCTTCTAGACCATTCTTTCGTCGGGGGCCCCTCCCCACAGCCAACCCCACCCCTCCCCCAACAGCGCCCTCGAGGCCCGCCAAACACCCTACTCCCAAACCAAAAAAAACCCCAACAGAATTTTGGGTTTGGGGGGGGGCCAACGGGCCCCGGCCCGGAGGGGGGCTAGGGACCCACCTTCCGAGGGGGGGAATGTCGTTTTCCGACACACTCGGCCCTCTCCCCCCCTGGCAGGCAGTCTGTCCCCATGCCCCCCCTGGGGGCGCATGGGTTAAAACCCCTGGGTTTTTTCGTTCTGAGGGGGGGTTCCGCTACCCGGGCACCAAAACGCCCCCCCCCCGTCCCCCCCTCCTCCTTCCACGGCGACCCACCTCCCGCCCAGGCGGGGCCCCTTGCTGGAAAACGAGGAATTTCGGAAAGGGGGCCATCACCGAGGGACCACACCCCAACCCCGGGTTTTTTCTCTCGCCCCTTTGTAGTCCCAAAGGCCTGGGGGGCGGGGGGGCCCCTCCCCGACTTTCCCCTCTCAACAGATTCCTTGGACAACCGATTCAAGATGGAACCCCGGCCCCGATAGGGGCTCCTTTCCCCCATCTGGACTGGGCCCCCCGATAGATCTCAAAAATGCTTACTTCAGATCCTTCCCCCCGTCCCCCAAAAATACTTCGTTTTGTCTGGGGGGGCCGGGTGTTTCAAAATTTAAGGCCCCCCCATTTGACTCTCCCCGGCTCCCTTCCTCTTTACGAAGGTACAAGGAGATGGCCCCCTTGCCCAAAAGGAGGGCATTCGCCTCCTTTTTACCCCGACGATGGCTCGTCCTGGCCCCCTCTGGCCTAGCCAATCCCACCTCAAAGCCCTTTTTTGCTCCTTCTTGGGGGTTTGTCCCAACCCCGCAAAATGCGAGCTCTCGCCCAGCAGCAATTCACCTTCCTGGGAGAGCTTTGACCCCCACCTCCCTGGAGTCTCCCCCCACCCCGAGAGGTCCGCTCGCTAGTGGATCCAATTTTCCCCCCTTCGCCTCTCTCCCCCCACTTTGGCAAGGACACTTTTCCCCCTCCCGGGGATGAGGAGTCCTGTCTCCTTCATTCCCCTAGGCGAGTTCCAAAGCGACAGCTTTAAGGGAGTTCCGCCGTCGTTGGTCCCGACCAACGCAAACTGGGAACCAGCCCCTCCCCTAGGGCCTTGGTCGTTTGGGCCCGGGGGGTGGTCAGCCCCTCCCCCCTGGCCCCCGGAGTTCCCAAAACTCCCTATCCCAGGCCTGGAACTTTTCACAGACGCCCCAACTGGGTGGGGGGCCCATCTGGGGAGCAGTCACGCCCCGGGGTTTGGGATCCTTGAGCTCGCTTCACATCACATTTTGGGAAATGGAGGCGGGCAGGGCCGCCCTCCTCCGTTTCCGCCATAGTCGCCCACCCATTTTTTCTCCTTTTCCGGGCAAACTTTTAGCTTGTTCTCAACAAAGGGGGGGGGGGGGGGGGGGGGGGGGGGGGGGGGGGGGGGGGGGGGGGGGACACTCCTCGGCCTTCTCCCCCTCCTCCGGGGACAGAGGGGGCCCCTTCGCGCGGGGGAACTAGCAGGGACTCAAAACTCCCGGCAGACTCTCTCAGCCCATCCAAGGGCTGTCCTCCCAAAGGGGGGGAACCCTCAGCCGGCTTTACCCTTTTTTCCGTGTGGGAACTTTTTTTTCGACCAATGTCGACCTCTTTTTCCACACGGTTTTAACCACGTTCCCGCCCGTGTATGTGTCCCCGGTCCGGGCCCCCAGGCTTTCGCATCGACGCCCCGTCCCTTTCCCTGGCCGGGGCCCCATGCTTACGCCTTCCCTCCCCTTTCCCCACCTCCACAAGGTGATCAGGAAGGGGGACTCGAGGACCCAGGCTCATTTCATAGCCCCCCTGGTGGCCCCCTCAGTCCCCGGTTCCCCGGGCCCCAAGTCCCTCATCACGAACCCCTTCCCCGTTTAACACCAGGTGGGGGCATGCTCAGGCAACCCCCCTTTGGGCCTCCCTCCGCCCCAAACCCCAGGTTCTTCACCCCCCGCCTGCTTTTTGGTCACCCCGGGGCGAACATCCAAAACCCCCCTCTCGAACGGGCAGGTCCGTTCGTCCTCAATACCCCTCCATCGCCCCGGGGCCTTCAGGAAATCCGAGCCCCACCAGTCCTCCCCGAGCTGCACAAGTCCCTTTACATTGCAGATGGAGGAAATGGGCTTTGGTGCAAAGCCAAATTTTGTCCCTACATTGCCCCCCCCCAACATCCAAATAGGAAATTTCCTGTCCAACTTAACCTCCGCTAGCTATCAGGGGGTACAGGTGGCCCTCGCACGACCACCTCCCAAAAGGCCCGGGCCCTTTCCTTGAGAATGTTTCCTTTTCCCGAGAGATCTCAGAAAGGGGGTTCCTTTTTGAGGCCCCAATCCCCTAGACGTGTTCCCTTTGGGACCCTTCACTTTCTTGCGTCCCAAAAACCCCCTTTTGGGCCCTTTTTCCTCCTCCTTTCGACCTTTGTTATGAAGGGACTACCTTCCTCCCCGCCCCCGCTTTCCCCGAGACGGGGAGGGGGAGATCCCTGCCCTTAGCGGGGACCCGAGACATTGCCTTCCACAGAGGGCGGCTCCGTCTCTCTTAAGTTCCTTCCAGTTCCTAGCCAAGAACCACGAACCCCCGGGGTCCCCCCCTTCCTCGCATCCCCCGCTGGCGGAACACTAGGGGGGACACCTCTTCGGACATAGCCTTTGCCCTTCTCGATGCTAACCACTATGGGAACTCTCGGCCCCAGGCGCGTTTCACAAAAGACGTCTTCTCATTTCATAACCCCCGTAAAACGAAAACATCTCAGCTGGCACTGCTCTAGGGGCCTCCAAGACGGCAGAATGCCTATTCCCGCATCCCAGGATCTCCCCCTCTCTTTGCCCCGGGGCCCCTGAGGGTCAGAGCGCTGGCCACTTCGGCGCCCTTCCAGCATCTGTCCCAGCGCCACCCCGGAGGCGCCTTTGGCGTTCGGAGTCCTTCTAAAATTTTTTTGAGGGGACATGAGACCAGGGTGATGGTTTAAGGGATATCCTTTTTGGGGGCTAATGAACCCTATCGGGTAACCCCCGGAACCCTAGGGCATCGCCCCCCTCCTTTTACTATGAATTCGCTATTTTCTGACTGGTAAGTATTACGCCAAAATGGGGGGGTTTGTATTATATCCCCCGTTTTTGGAGTATACTTTCCATGTTTAACTCTAATGCCCGCCCACCTTCCCCGCTACGCCAAGGTTCGGGTTCCTTGCCGGGAGGCCTCGATGAAGACGTTGGGAGACTCCCCTGGGTTTCCCTACGGGGGGAAGTGGGTTGGGCCCACGTACGTTTTACCATTACCCCACAAAAACTTTGGCCTGGCAGAGCAGACTACTGCGGAAGCTATTGTTTTGACTGGTAAGTATCCCAGCCAAAACAGGGAGTAATACAAAAATCCCCTACGTTAAAAAACACAAAAGTGGACAATACCCTCCCCCTAGGACATACAACCATAATTTAAAAACGCATCGTGCATACACACGCGCACAAAATTTGCACGTATGTGCGCGCGGGGGAGGGAGAGAGGAGAGAGAGAGAGAGAAGAGAAGAAGAGAGGAGAGAGGGAGGGGGAAGAGAGAGAGACGGGGGGGATGACGGAAAATGAGAGGGGGGGATGGTGGTACTCGAAGGAGGAATGGGAAAAGGAGGAGGGGTGGGGGTTTAAAGGGGACAAGCATTTGGGGGGACAGTAGAGGACCTGGGGAGGGGGTGGGGGTGGAACAGGAGTCAACAAAAAACGAGGGGGGTAGGGAAAGGGGGGGGGAAGGGGGGAAGAACGGAAAGGTAAAGGGTGCGAAATAGAGGGAAGGGGGAAGGATTGCAGGAGAGAAAGGGTGGTGGAGGGGGTATTGAAGGGGCGGGGAGGTTTGGGGAAGGGGGGGGTGAGGGGGGGGGGAAGGGGCGGGAGGGGGGGGGGGGGATGGGAGAAAGGGGGGGCTGGGGGGGGGGGGGGGGGGGGGAGAGAGGGGGGGGGGGGGCGTTATTTAAAAAAAAGGGGGGCAGCTCGGAAAAAAACCAAAAAAAAAGGGGGGGGGGGGCGGGGAGGAATTTGCCCTTTTGGGGGGGGGGTAGGTTTTGACGGGGGTTTTAAAACCCGGGTTTTTGGAACAAAAAAAAAATAGATAGGAAAAGTATGAAAAAAAGGGGGGGAAAAAGGGGAAGGGGGATTCAGAAGAAAAAGGGTGGGAAGATTTGGGCATTTGGAGGGGCGTTCCCCAAACCCTTTTTAAAATTTTTGGTCAGTTAAAAAAAAAAGAAAAAATTTTTTTCTTTTTTCTGAATTTTAAATCAGCGGGGGTTATTTGTTTGTTTTGGGTTGGGGTAGCTTTTTGTTTTGTGTTTTAATTTTGTTTTTTGATTTTCAAAGGTTTTTTATATTTTCAGGTTGGTTTTTTGGGTTTTTTCTTAAAAAGGGTTGTGTTTTTATTGGGGGTTTTTGGTGTTTTTGCTTGAGGGGTTTGATTATTTTAGTTTTTGTTTTGTTTGTTTTAAGGGGAAAAAGTGTTTTTTTTGTTTTGTTTTTCTTAAAAAGGGTTTATTTTTTGTTGTTTTTGTTGTTGTTGGGGTTTTTGTTGTTGTTGTTTTGTTGTTTTTGTTTGTTCTTAAAGGTTTTATAGTTGTTATTGTTGTTGTTATTGTTTGTTCTTAAAGGTTTGATAGTTGTTATTGTTGTTGTTGTTGTTTGTTCTTAAAGGTTTGATAGTTGTTATTGTTGTTGTTATTGTTTGTTCTTAAAGGTTTGATAGTTGTTATTGTTGTTGCTGTTGTTTGTTCTTAAAGGTTTGATAGTTGTTATTGTTGTTGTTGTTGTTTGTTCTTAAAGGTTTGATATACATATATAACTTACGCGCCATGGAAATTGGAAAACAAAATATAGCAAATCTTAAATAAATGTTAGCAAACCGCCAAGAAAAACGTGGACAAACGAATCACAAGACAAAACACGACGCGTTTCGACCTCTTAGGTCTTCTTCAGACAAGATACAAAATAATTAGGACAACGAAAATGAAAGAGCAATCACTTATCTTTAATCACTTCATTCAACGCCTAAGAGGTCGAAACGCGTCGTGTTTTGTCTTGTGATTCGTTTGCCCACATTTTTTTCTTGGCGGTTTGCTAACATTTATTTAAGATTTGTTTAGATTTCCGCCTGCAGTCGTCTCACTTTGCAAGTAGATCGAAAATGTAACAGTTGATAATATACGTGACCGTTTAAGTCATTCCCTTAAAGGGCATGCATCACAAAGCAAGTGTCAACAAGGTGATATTTGTAAATATTTCCCATTTGGTACGGACCAACGCTTTGTTCAGCTTCTGACCAATGCTTTATTCACCTTTACAGTTTCTTTTATTTCTTAGTCATAAGTAAAACGAAATGAATTTATCAGTATCAATAGCAGAAACAGATGCCACAGAAGCATTTCAGAGTTAACATCCACGCTGCTATTATACACACCCAAAACTGACGATCATATTTGAAGAGCCTAAACAAGAAATCTCATCAGACCAACTGAATCCTGTGTATTCAATATAGAAGCGGTTGGCAGTCTAATTTAGAAAAAAAGACAGGCTTGTGGCTTCAGGCAGTTTTGGAGCCGTCTCTGTTGACTACTTTTAGGTTCTTTATTAAAATCCTCTAGAGCCTGGCTCTAAGTAGCTGCAGCTGATTGAGTTTAGGAGGCAGACATACAGCTAAAGGCCGTTTTTATCATTCGGGACACTCCTGCTTCAGGCCAGCCGCACTACTGACCTGAGACTGGCCAGCAAATTTGTCAAGTAATGGGTTAAAAGCGCCCCCAGACATTGGCATGATGATAGCGGATAGAGTAAACACTAGTGCAACTGATATTAATGTTGCCATGATACCCAAGTGGCAGCCGTGTGGGAAAAGGAAATAACAGTTTACAATCACTGGATTGTCAGCCGTGTGGGAAAAGGGAATGACAGTTTACAATCACTGGATTGTCAGCCGTGTGGGAAAAGGGAATGACAGTTTACAATCACTGGATTGTCAGCCGTGTGGGAAAAGGGTATGGCAGTTTACAATCACTGGATTGTCAGCCGTGTGGGAAAAGGGAATGACAGTTTACAATCACTGGATTGTCAACCGTGTGGGAAAAGGGAATGACAGTTTACAATCACTGGATTGTCAGCCGTGTGGGAAAAGGGAATGACAGTTTACAATCACTGGATTGTCAGCCGTGTGGGAAAAGGGTATGGCAGTTTACAATCACTGGATTGTCAGCCGTGTGGGAAAAGGGTATGGCAGTTTACAATCACTGGATTGTCAGCCGTGTGGGAAAATGCAATGACAGTTTACATTCACTGGATTGTCAGCCGTTTGGGAAAAGGGAATGACAGTTTACAATCACTGGATTGTCAGCCGTGTGGGAAAAGGGTATGACGGTTTACAATCACTGGATACAATCACTGGATCGTCAGCCGTGTGGGAAAAGGGAATGACAGTTTACAATCACTGGATTGTCAGCCGTGTGGGAAAAGGGTATGACAGTTTACTATCACTGGATTGTCAGCCGTGTGGGAAAATGGAATGACAGTTTACAATCACTGGATTGTCAGCCGTGTGGGAAAAGGGAATGACATTTTACTATCACTGGATTGTCAGCCGTGTGGGAAAAGGGTATGACATTTTATTATCACTGGATTGTCAGCCGTGTGGGAAAAGGGTATGACATTTTACAATCACTGGATTGTCAGCCGTGTGGGAAAAGGGAATGCCAGTTTACAATCACTGGATTGTCAGCCGTGTGGGAAAAGAGAATGACAGTTTACAATCACTGGATTGTCAGCCGTGTCGGAAAAGGGAATGACAGTTTGCAATCACTGGATAGTCAGCCGTGTCGGAAAAGGGCATGACAGTTTACAATCACTGGATTGTCAGCCGTGTCGGAAAAGGGAATGACAGTTTACAATCACTTGACAACGAATCAAGATGGAACCTGGAGTGAAAAATCCCGAAGGTGTCAGCGCGACCCAGAGAAGCACTGTCCCCAATTGCCTAAACACTCAGCCAGGAGCAACCCTGCACCACTTTTGCGTGGCGTCCACGTATGATGCAGGCATGCGCTGGGCATTCCATTAAGACACTGAGAGACATAATTGCTCCATGGCAGTCGCTGTAGTCTGGTGGCGAACGGACGTGGCACGACACACAACAGAACTTCCCTGGAAGCGTCCCATGGGTGTATCAGCCCGTTCTTCATGACTGCAGAGCCTACCAGCAAAAGACCCACCACCAAGTGAACTGCTGCGTGCATCCTGTAGCCCCACTCGTTGCTGTTTCGCTGACAGTTGAAAACAGTACAACTTCAGACGAAGCCCAGCTTTTGCCACTCGGTCTTACGTTCCCACTGAAGAAAATCCAGACTTGCAGTCTTTTCCTCCGTCAACGGGACTTTCTCAGTGGTTAGGAGAGGTCTTTTGACCACTGACCACAGGAAAAGTCCCGTTAACAGCTGAAAAGACTGCATCACGGGATCTTCAGTGGACATGTAAGACCATGTGGCGAAAGCTTGGCTGTGCCTGGGGTTGTACTGTTTTCACATGCCAGCGACACAGCAACGAGATGCGCTGTAGTATGCGCCCAGCAGTTCACTTGGTGGTGGTGTATTTTGCCGTTTGGTTCGCCGGTCATGAAGTACAGGCTGTCACACCCATAAGGAAGCTTCTATGGAGGTTCCATTGTGTTGCGTCTGGTGGCCGAACTGATTCAGCAACGTCTCCTCTCCTTTTATGGGTTGCCTCTCGACGACTTCACATTGACTGATCCCTTTGAATAGCTGGTACAAGGCTTTGGCTGTGGCTTTGGACGAGGGTCAGAACGAGCGGGTGGGTTCAACGCTATCAAGGTGGTATGGAGGATAGGACAGAAAATATCAGATGATGCGATTTGTCCAGTTTAATGGCCATAAACTTTATTGCCGCAAAATTATTTAGGGAAATCGTCCTACAAAACGAAAAACAAACAAACAACAACGAAAATCTTGACAGAGAAGAACTTTTAGTTTGATTTAAGTACAGGATCTTCACCAAATATTTGTTCTCCATTCTTTTCATTCATCTTCCTTAAGCTGTCTGTCGCGCAACTCCCTCGGCACTCATTTTGCCCTTTTCACAACCACGCACCCTCGCCCTCCCCCCGCTGTTCCCTCAGGGCCCGTCCGTTCCATAGAGCCACGCTCATCCTGTTTCGTGGCATTCGTTCTGGCAGTCAACAGGAAGGAAGATTCATGCCAGAGATTCAGAAAGTTTGGCTGTTGCTATGTGCCTTAAAGGAATGAAAGTGCGAGATCATAATTTTGCTGTATCAAAATTCAGAGCGAAGGAAAAATAAAACATAGATAAGTCAGGACAAACACATTTTAGCCCAGAGAGAGAGAGAGAGAGAGAGAGAGAGAGAGAGGAGAGAGAGGAGAGAGAGAGAGAGAGAGAGAGAGAGAGAGAGAGAGAGTACACCCTCTATCTAAAATTACCCCTGAAGTTTCGACTCTTTCATTCATGCTCTCTTTTCTGTCATTGTTTTATTGTGTCTTTGTGAACATCCTAGGATTTTGTGACCCCATCTTTGATCTTCATTTGAAATGGTAGTATTCAAAATCTTTTCTGCATCTGGATAGATATATGTCCCTTTTCAAAGTCCTGTGGTTCTTAAATTTGAACAAAAGAATGAGACTCTTTTGTACGATCATTACAATCTTCTCTGATAGCATTTCTGTTCCACAACTGAGACTAGCTGCGGTTGAAAATGTTTTTGGTTTGGTCAGTCTGCGTCAGAAGCATGGATGATGGCGATAGAGTGGAGTAACAAAGGTTGTGTTGGGGCTTTTCTGTTGTTGTTTGTAAGGAACAAAATCATATTTTAATTCGATGATCCGAGAGAACTAGCTTATTAGATGGATAATTTTAGAAGCAGACATGAGTGTATGGAAAGTAAATTCTACAAACATTTTGGTCAAAGAGGAGATGGAGGATGAGGAAGAGTGTAAGGGGACGTACTGACGTCCGACTTTGGAATCAGGAGTCTTTGGAAGTGTCATTCTCACGAACTTTGGAGCCTCTTTTCTCTCCAACGGAGTTGACTCATGTCCTGCTTTAACTTTCAGGAGAAAGAAATCTTTTGAAACGGGGTCTAATCATGGCCGACTTCCCAAGGAGATGAATCATCAGATGTCGGTTTCATACACACAGATCAGGGTGAAGAGTTCACTTTGAAGTGCCCCGCCAGCAAGGCATCCTGCAGGCCAAGCCTCTGCTGCTGGTCTGTGCAGAGTGGTCTGGAACAAACAGCTGGAGGCTGGAGGCAGCCATGGGGGTCCTGTGATGCTGTATCCGGCTTCATTGTTGGGGAAAGCTTCAAACAGTCCCAGAGTGACTCAGGGGTTGCAGGAACCCCAGGGAGGACCGTGTGAAGGTGAGTCCCAAACGATTGGGATGGCTAGGTTAAACTAGAAGCCAACCAGAGGGCAGTTTCCTTACTGATTGGATATGTGTGCACCAAATGTTTATTCTCTCCCTGACTAGATCCGCCTTGCTCCTTCCTTCTGACGTTATACAAAAGCCCTAAAACTTGTCTTTTAAATTTGAAGTCTGAAACTTCTCTCTCCGACATATTCTGTAAACGCTCGCTTGGTTGCATGTATGAGCGTGTGCAGGTGAGAAGCGAGGGGTGAGTGACATCGTCGAATTTGGGGAAAAACAAACATGTGGAACAGCTGGTGCAAACGTGGCATAGAACATTACGCAGAGAGCTTTTTTCATGTATGGTACCCCTGTGTTTAGATATGATTGTTAAACAGAACAAAGTATAAAATCGTGTTCGTGGTGTTTATTTTAGGCCAAAAAAATCGGACGACTAAAAGGAAAGGGTGAAGAGTTATGGCATAGAAAAGAGATTAACATAGGAGGCATGGAAGGTAGGAGAGGGGGGGGGGGGGGGAGACAGAGAGAGACAGAGACAGACAGACAGACAAACACGACAATGACGACGACGACGATGATGATGATTATAAGATGATAGTGATGATGATGGTGATGATGACGATGCTGCTGCTCCTGCGGCTGCTACTGATGATGATGGTCATATAATTAAATAAAAAGAAGAGTAGCAAGCGGAAAACTGAAGAGGGGTGGGGAGGTGATAGAGCGAGAGATTAAATATGCTTAGAAGTGTGTGCGCATGCTCATTATATATTATGTGTGTGTGTGTGTGTGTGTGTGTGTGGTGTGTGTGTGTGTGTGTGTGTGTGTGTGTGTGTGTGATGAGGAGATACCTACATAAGTATACATGCATGCATACTTTCTCCTTCTTTTTGTTCCCATCTACAGCATTTAAATGTATCTGAATTAATCTTACATATAAATACATCTACTTCGAATATATAAATACGCTTTTTGTAAAAAGAAATGATAATAATAAAAAAAAATAAGCAAAGAAAATTTAAAGGTGTCATGCAAATAGATGCGTTGACATCATTTTATTGTTTTTCTACTGCCGCTCTTCATTGTGTCTTCGTCTATCTTTTAGCTGCTTACTCAAAACTACCAATCATAACGGAACTTGCTGAAAAGATTTTCAATATGGTGTTAGGACCGACCCGGTTATTTTGGCTAGGTGTGAATCAGAAACATGAGCCGCATCTAAAATCCGTCCTACACTACAGGAGGTATGTGATGTATGTTCAATGGTTTGGTACATACAATACATGAAGAGAAACACAACAACAACAACAAAGAAAAGAAAAGAAAGAAAAGAAAAGGGCTGTTTTCCAATGTGAAATGAGATAGTTACTAGTAATTCCATTCACTTTTTTTTCCTAAATGTTTAATGCTATGGTATATTCTATCTATTCTGGACAATTGAAAACAAAATGTTTCACAAAGACAGCAGTTGATGATAGGTCTCAGACTGATTTATGTTATCTATTGAATAGCAGTTGTCGCCCTTGTATAAGGCTTGCAAAGCTTCCTCTTTGCTCGTGTCCAACAGTTCATTCACCTTAGTGTCTCTTTATCCATGTTCTTACAAGCAAAACAAAATACGAGTAATAATGATAGCAGATGGCATTGAATCATTCATTAGGGTGGTTTTGTATCGCGTTACGCATATGTAAACGGTCAAACAAAACTGCTAATAAAAAAAATCGCATCAGACACGTTCAGTCCAGTCAACTCAATTAGGAGCGTCTGGCAGCCCAATTCAGAAGAGCAGCTTGCATCGACAGGTAATCTTCCAAACATCTCCCCTAGCTGAGATCAGTGTTTTATCGAGAACCCAAGTTTCTAGCTCTCGGTGGGTGCAGCTGATTATTGCCGCAGGGTAGAGTCAGCTGAAGTGTCCTCACGCCTTTCACCAGATCGCGCGCCCCAATTCAAGGGTCAGTCACTCTACCAATCTCTCAGGAAACGGCCAATGAGGGGAGGTGAATCACAGCTGCAAGGGGAGCTCCAACAGGCCTTGGCAGTGTAGACAGACCAGCACCTCTCTGAGTGCAAGGTCTAATGATGTGAAGACGGTTGTGGTCTGAGGTGGTTGAGCCCCTTTGGGAGGGATATAGGAGAGAAGTGCGCGTAGGTGACGACGACAAGATGAGTTCTCATGGCATCTCTTCTACTATATTCCCAGAACTCAAACAAGATTAAATGTAGGTCTAACGACTACAAATTGATACGAGAGAGGGAAAGAACGATCCCTGATGATATGGGAGGTGAAGGGATCTATTTAGCACCACACTGATACCACCAGAACTACATCATAGTATAAAGGGTCAGTGAAAGGTGGTTTGGTATGTTGGACGGCAAGAAGCTTTGAACTGCATTGTCTGTTTGGGAACTTGGTGCTCCATCATTGGGTAAACACAGGTACCTTATGACCAGATCCCGGTCTCCGTTTTCTAGCTGTGTAGTTACCAGAACAAGATGAAAGGAGTGATAATCTCAAAGCATTTCAATTTATCTTCATAAAAGCTGTAATCAGTTTGAGGTAAAACCCAGAGGCATTTTACTTTTTGTGTAAGTATAGAAATTGTACATAGTGGGTGCTTCTTCTTCTTCTTCTTCTTCTTCTTCTTCTTCTTCTTCTTCTCTCTCTCTCTCTCTCTCTCTCTCTCTCTCTCTCTCTCTCTCTCTCTCTCTCTCTCTCTCTCTCTCTAAATCTCTTACTCTCTCTCTGTCTGTCACTCTCTCTGTCTTTCTCTCTCTGTCTCTCTCTCTCTCTCTCTCCCTCTCTCTCCCTCTCTCTCTCTCTCTCTCTCTCTCCCTCCTCCCTCCCTCCCTCCCCCCCCCTCTCTCTCTCTCTCTCTCTCTCTCTCTCTCTCTCTCTCTCTCTCTAACCAATTTAAACAATTTTAGACCAATATCTCTTTTATCCGTTGTATCGAAACCTCTAGAGATGCTTGTTCACAAACACCTAACTAAACATATGGAACATCACAAACTGTTCCACCCATTTCAGTCAGGCTTTCGTCGAAATCACTCATGCCACACGGCCTTAACACGCCTCTGTGATACATGGCTATCAGCCATCAACGAAAGAAAACTCACTGGAACTGTTTTCCTCGATTTTAAGAAAGCGTTTGATCTTGTAGACCACAACATATTATTAAAAAAAATGACTGCATATGTTCACAATCCGGCAGTAGTCACCTTCTTTCAGTCATATCTTGAAAGCAGGACCCAGCGTGTTTACTTAAACGGTACTTATTCCTCTGAAGGAATAGTGAGCTGTGGCGTTCCACAAGGCTCTGTCCTTGGACCTCTTCTCTTCTGTATTTTTATAAATGACCTACCGATGCACATATCTCACAATGATGTCAGCTGTGATCTGTTCGCTGACGATAGTTCTCTTCACTGTAGTGATACAAACATCATGTCTGTACAAATATCGTTACAACAAAGTATCACTGATGTCTTAGAATGGTGCAACCAAAACCGAATGGTCCTTAATCCGCACAAAACAAAATGTATGGTCCTAGCATCGAGACAGAAACATCAACGACAGCATCTTATGTTGAGCCTAAAAATGAGTGAAACCTTGATCGAGCGGGTTACCGAACACCGTGTCTTAGGCGTGATCATTGATGAGAACTTTAAATGGCAATCACATATATAATCATGTTTGCAAACAGTTGGCTCGCAATTTGTTTTTACTCAATAAACTCAGTTATTATGTTGAACCACATATCCGGAAATTATTTTTTGAAGCCCATTGCCTTTCTCACATCAACTGTGCGTCCACTGTCTGGAGTGGTGCCGGTGAAAATCACATAAAAAGATCAACTCTATGCATAGACGGGAATTAAGCTGATTCTTCCCGACAAGTCTCTATCAACCACGGGCAAATTCGCAAAACTAATGATGTTACCACTGCAGAGCCAATTGTCCTATAATAAGGCAGTACTAATGTTTAAAGTCCATGCAAACATGGCGCCAACATATCTTGCTGAGTTTATCCAAATGGCAACAACGCGATATGATTCAAATACTTACATTTTACCACGTGTCCGCATTGATTTGTTCAAATCTAGTTTTGCATTTTTTGGCCCATCTGTGTGGAACTCTCTTCCTCCGTCTGCCAAAACATGTCAGTCACTGCCGTCCTTCAAATCAGTAATACTTAAACATTTACTTGAACAATGAATCTAACCTTTTGATCATAGTCTCTGTGACATTCATTCATAAGCTCGGTTCATTTTCATTAAGAAAATGACGCAATCGATACATGACGTCTATTCGCTCTGCGCTAGATTAATATTTCCATGTCCAAACGACAAAACTAATTGTTAGTTTTTGCTTTACGGCAGTACGTTTATAATTTCAAGCGTCATGCAGACTTGCATTTGTATTAATAATAAAATAATTTACAATTGTAGGGCATCGAAAACCGTCGTACTGACCAATCGCGACTGTCCAAGTGTCAGTGGTGTCTCTGTCCGCGCATGTGCAGTAAATAGTAACGGTTGCATCTACCATCTTGGACAGCCCGGAGGTCGTGGAATTGGCTCCGTAGAAAAGGTCTAATTATTCAAGAGCAAGAAACCTTTTGAAGGCATCAGTCGAGGCCGGACTGAAGTGGCACTACAGGGCACTAGGACGATACCCACAACTTTTACGGGGAAGGTCTGAACGAGTCTCATCGTTCCGTGGGCGAGTCTGTTAGCTGTGGGCAAAAGGCTGTGTTGAGGTAAATAGGTCTAAATCATTTTTTTCGTATAGAGCAACAAAATTTATTTCAATATAATCGCATTAAGGCACATTTACCAGTTCAATAATATTTTGTGCGCGCGATCATTTAATTAATATGCTCTGAATTAAATATTTCAGGTTTACCGGTCAACACGTATGATTGATCGTAGAGCTGTCATTTTCATCTGTTTGCTCTCATCATATCGTGTTGCCATGTACTAATCCATATTATGTAAATTCTATTTCAGCTCACCGTTGTGTGCAACCAATATTTAGAAGATGTGATATTTGTGTGAATGCAGTTTTATTATTTAAAGAATCGTAAACGAGTTCAAGTTATGAACGAAGCATTTTCTCGGATCTAAATGATCTGTATAATATGAAGATTGACGCCATTTGATTTAATCTGCTCAAGGATTAAATATAATTGTAATTCATCAAGCATTAAGCCTTGGCGAATAACTCAGTCAAGGCAGATTGGAATATTCATGTACACTTTCCTTCTTTGTTAACGAGTTATATCGTAAAGCAATTTTTGAAGGAAATCAATTGTAAATGATAGAGCAAGCTAGTGCAATTGTAAAGTGTGTCTAGAGCGTGTAATGGGTGGAATAGTGATGTGCCACTATAGTGCAAGTTCTAAGACAATTGTTATCTTGCAGGTTCTACTTCTACTTTTACTTCTACTCTTACCCCTACGTTTCACTCTTACTCCTGTTCCTGTTCCCACTACCACTCCTACTACATCCTTCGTCAGGAGGAACGTGCTGGTGTATCAACCTTGGCGGATCAGGAAGCAAACTGTGAACGTCAGCGGAACTCCGGAACGCTATACGACTCCGTGAAGCTGAGTGGCAATCACATAAACACATCCCTCCACATTCAAGCACGCTACAACACACTCAGACATTTTTCTTGTATATTTTTCTTGTGTATAACTATATTCTGCGTCTATTCTCCGGAAGATATATTTTTGTAGCACAAGCAGACAGTTGATATTTGTGCTACTGCAAGAAGAGGAGAGGAGAAGGTCAGAGACTTTGTTGCTATTAGTATATGTGCATGATTATTTCTTTTGTATGTGATTCATTTCATAGGAACAAACGGACATCAACATACAAAGCAGTCATACGACATATTCACCGCAGATCATCATCATCTTTATTCATACTTAATTAAATTCAGTTGTTGTATCAAAGATCAAACCTCTTGATTCCATCTGTGGAAAGAAAGTGAAGGGTGTGGACGAAAGCTTGACTTTCTTACTACGGTCTATCGTTCTTGCCTGAGCATTCAACCATCATTTATGAATGGGGTCTTATTAAAAACGTCACAGTCTCAACGCCCTACTTTTATGCTTGCCTCTATACTAGCTAATGAAAATGTGTGTGTGTGTGTGTGTGTGTGTGTGTGTGTGTGTGTGTGTGTGTGTGTGTGTGTGTGGATGTGGGTATGCGCATGCGAGCGTGTATGTGTGGGCGTGTGCATGCATGTGAGCGCGCGCGCGTAGGTGTCTGACTGTGGTTGTGTAATTTTGTAATGGATTTTTTTTTTAATTTTATATAATAATTATTATTCTTATTACTATTGTTATTGTTAATATTATAATGTTGCTATACTCTTCATTGTTTCTGTCATTATTAATATGTGCAGTCTGTTTAGTTGAATGTTGTAGAATAGCAAGGACAGATTGGAAGAATAGGCACTGCCTAAAATCTCTATCCTTGAGTAATAAAGTTTTTGAGTCTTGAGTCTTGAGTCTCTCTCTCTCTCTCTCTCTCTCTCTCTCTCTCTCTCTCTCTCTCTCTCTCGCCTGTTGTATTTGTATATTTTTCATTTTATTTTCGTGGGTTGTCAGTAGCATTCCTTCAAACCGTATCATTCTCCTTCTCCAAGTCCCCAGCCCCAGCCTCCACCCCTACCGTCCCCTACCGTCCCCTACCACCCCGTCAGCTCCTATGTACTGTCACACACAGCCCCCACCCCTACCGTCCCCTACCACCCCATCAGCTCCTATGTACTGTCACACACAGCCTCCACCCCTACCGTCCCCTACCACCCCGTCAGCTCCTAGTTACTGTCACACACAGCCCCCACCCCTACCGTCCCCTACCACCCCGTCAGCTCCTATGTACTGTCACACACAGCCCCCACCCCTACCGTCCCCTACCACCCCGTCAGCTCCTATGTACTGTCACACACAGCCCCCATCCCTACCGTCCCCTACCACCCCGTCAGCTCCTATGTACTGTCACACACAGCCTCCACCCCTACCGTCCCCTACCACCCCGTCAGCTCCTATGTACTGTCACACACAGCCTCCATCCCTACCGTCCCCTACCACCCCATCAGCTCCTATGTACTGTCACACACAGCCTCCACCCCTACCGTCCCCTACCACCCCGTCAGCTCCTATGTACTGTCACACACAGCCTCCATCCCTACCGTCCCCTACCACCCCGTCAGCTCCTATGTACTGTCACACACAGCCTCCACCCCTACCGTCCCCTACCACCCAGTCAGCTCCTATATACTGTCACACACAGCCCCCATCCCTACCGTCCCCTACCACCCCGTCAGCTCCTATGTACTGTCACACACAGCCCCCACCCCTACCGTCCCCTACCACCCCGTCAGCTCCTATGTACTGTCACACACAGCCTCCACCCCTACCGTCCCCTACCACCCCGTCAGCTCCTATGTACTGTCACACACAGCCTCCATCCCTACCACCCCGTCAGCTCCTATGTACTGTCACACACAGCCTCCATCCCTACCGTCCCCTACCACCCCGTCAGCTCCTATGTACTGTCACACACAGCCTCCATCCCTACCGTTCCCTACCACCCCGTCAGCTCCTATGTACTGTCACACACAGCCCCCATCCCTACCGTCCCCTACCACCCCATCAGCTCCTATGTACTGCCACACACAGCCCCCATCCCCACCGTCCCCTACCACCCCGTCAGCTCCTATGTACTGTCACACACAGCCTCCATCCCTACCGTCCCCTACCACCCCGTCAGCTCCTATGTACTGTCACACACAGCCTCCATCCCTACCGTCCCCTACCACCCCGTCAGCTCCTATGTACTGTCACACACAGCCTCCATCCCTACCGTCCCCTACCACCCCGTCAGCTCCTATGTACTGTCACACACAGCCTCCATCCCTACCGTCCCCTACCACCCCGTCAGCTCCTGTGTACTGTCACACACAGCCCCCACCCCTACCGTCCCCTACCACCCCGTCAGCTCCTATTTACTGTCACACACAGCCTCAGAGCTGGCAGTCCACTGGAGGAAAAATTCACGGACCTTAGATAGTCGTACTGCTTAGTCCTTACAATCATTCAGCAGGGAAAACGACATCATCGACGACGACGACGACGACGACGACGACGACGACGAAGAAGAAGAAGAAGAAGAAGAAGAAGATGATGATGATGATGATGATGATGATGATGATGATGATGAATGGAGGGTCAAAAAAGCATCGCTTTTGACTCGCAGAGAGAGAGAGAGGAGGTGTGTGTGTGTGTGGGTGGGGGGGGGGGGGGGGGGGGGGGGGGGGGAGTGAAGCAGAGAGGATGTCGGTGGCACGCGGAGAGGAAGTGGAAGAAAGGAGGGATGGGGTGGGCAAGCGATGACACGTGGGTGGGTAACAGACGGGAAGGGAAGGAGAGGGAGGGAACGGGAGGGAGAAGGTGCTGGAGCTATGAGAAAGGGGGAGGGGGAGACGGGGAAAGGAAACGAATAGGGGACGGAGAAGGCGAAGAGGAAGTGGCAGAAGGAGCGACAGATTGAGACAAAATGAGGACAGTGGGGCGGGAAGGGGGGTGGGTGGAGGGAGAGGAAGGGAATGGAGAACGGGGAAAGAGTAGATGCGGGCAGGAAGAGGAACAGGAGGGGGGGGGGGGGGACCGGTGCATATAGGCAAGTTAACAGCTCAGTTGGGACAAACGTACACAAACAAAACAAACCTGAAGCTGTTTGCAGATAGATTTTGATTGGTATTATGACTGTCTACACTATGGAAGAGGATATGTCTTTACTCGCATCTGCTGATTCTTTATCCCTCTGTTACCCAGACTGCTTAGAAACTGCTGATCCGACTGCAGCGACACTCGATGAAATGGTGACATGAGGCTCAGGTACGGACTCACCAAATTCTGGTTTTGACCCACGGCGCAAATCAGGAAGAATGGGCGGATACATCATCTCTTTGACTTTGGTGGATGTCTGCGATCTTCCCATCCCCGTTTTTTCAACGATTCAGTGCAAAGAATGACATAGAGAAGAGTAAAAACAAGGTAAAACAAGGTCTCTTCTCCGAATTGATTGTACAGTTCAGATCAGTTTCATTTAGTTTTTCTTAAAACTTTGATATACCTATAATTATGACCTGTGCATTGTGGAAACTTAAAAAACAAAATGCAGTGGTAGATTATGTCTGAAACTGGTCACGTTATTCCCTTAAACAGTATGCATCACACAGCAGATGTCAACTAAGGCGATATTTGCAAATCTTTCTCCATTTGGCTTTGACCCATGCCTTATTCAACTTGACAGTTTCTCGTGTCCTTATAAAACAAACAAACTTATCATTTTCAATAGTAGAGACAGATGCCACATAAACGTTTTTGACTTCTCAAACTGTGCTGTTATTGTACGTATTTAAAACTACCGACCAAATTGATAATCTATACAAGAAATCGTATCAGACAAACTCAATCCTCTCTACTCAACATAAACACATTTGGCACTGCTCATAAGAACAAGAACCGCTTGTAGCCGTCAAGAGCAGCTTGTAGCTTCTGGGAGTCTTTAATCCGTCTCTTCTGACCACTTTCAGGCTTTTTATCAAAAGCCTGAAGAGTCTGGCACAAAGTAGGTGCAGCTGATTGAGTTTAGGAGGCAGACAGACAGGTAAAGGCCGTTCTTTTAACCCATTCAAGACACTGCTGCCTCAAGCCAGCCGCACTGCTGACCCGAGACTGCCCAGCAAAACTGGTTAGTAATGGGACATAAAGCGCCACTGTCGCTTTCTTCGTTGACATACTGGCCCTAATCTCGGCGTGATGAAAGCAAATAGATTCAACATTTGTATAATACTATTGGTGTTGCCATGATAAACAAGTGGCAGCCATGATGGAATAGGGTATGATCTCAATTTCGAATGCCTCTCCATATCTATGGCCTTGGTTTGACTCTGTTGTGTTCACCAATATCGGCAAATTCATGAGGACTGTTGTTGGATGGGTGCCCTCCGGAGGGAGAGCTCACTCTCTCCGGCTCCGCGACTAAGCAATTATCATCGTCAGTAGGAGGTTAAGTAAGTGGTGTCCCGCATAAGCTGGATCAGAAGGCATCACTGAGCCCACCACCGAAGTGACTCGGCAGCAGTGCAGTGTCTCCTCTGGTGCGCTGCCTCATGACGACTTGACACTGACTGCTCCCCGTGGATTGCTAGTGCGCGGCTGCGGTGGGACGGACGGGGTTGTGACTGTGAGCGAGGTATCAGAAGGAGCGGCGTGGGTGCAATGTCACTGCGGTGACAGAGAAGACAGAATAGGAATAGAAATCTGATGATGCCAAATTTCCAGTTTAATTGCCAAAAACTTTGTTGCCACAAAACAATCTATCTGCGGAAAAATGTCCTTCAAAACGGGACACAAAAACAAAAAGAAGATAAACAAACAAACACAGAAAAAGAAACTTAACAGAAATGAACTTTTAGGTTTATTAAAATATAAGAACATCACCAGTTTTTTTGTTTTTTTTTTTTTTTTTCAGCTCACATCTTTTTCATTCATCTTCCGTAAGCCGTCTGTCGCGCTATTGCCTTGGCACTCATTTTGCCCTTTTTCTTTGCTGCCTCGCCCTTCTCCCCCCTTCTCCAGCTCCCCCATCCCACCCCCACACCCCGGCACTCACTCTTCCTCCACTGCCCGTCATTTTCATAGAGCCACGCTCATCCTGTGGCGGCATCAGTTCTGGCAGTAAACAGGAAGCGAGATTCATGCCAGACGTTTAAAGTTGGGTTGTTGCTCTCCTCCTTAAAAGAGTGAAAGTATCATCTTAAAATTTTGTTTTATAATAACTTAGGGCAAAGCTAACCCCCCAAAAGAAACAGATAAGTCAGGACAACCTGATTTTATTACAGACAGAGAGAGAGAGAGAGAGAGAGAGAGAGAGAGAGAGAGAGAGAGAGAGAGAGAGAGAGAGAGAGGTATATTCTGTTTAGCTGGCATTTTCTCTTAAAATACGACTCTTCCGTTCATCCTGTTTTTCGTGTCTTCTTTCATTGTACTTTTTGAACATCCATGGATTTGGTGACCCCTCCTTTGATCTTCACTTGAAAGGACAATATTCCAGATCCTTTCTGCATGTAGCTAAATAGATTTTCCTTTTCAAGGTCCTGCGCTTCGTAAACACTGTCTGAAATTGAAGCATCTGGCTAAACATATTTTCCTTTTCAAACCCCTGTGGCTCGTAAACACTGTCTGAAATTAGAAAAGACACTTCTGTACGATCAATAGTCTTCTCTGATGACATAGTTTGTTATAAGTTGTGGTTAAAACCTTCGGTAGGTCAATGCGGATTAGAGGCGTGGACAAAGGCGAGGAATTGGGGTAACAACGATGTCTAAAAGAAAAGAAACATCATATCTTGTATTCTGATGTTCCAGGTGAACCAGATACAAAACGATTCTAGAATGGACATGAATGTAATAGAAGCAGGCATAAACGTATGGCATGTAATAGAAGCGGACACGAATGCAACTTCTATAAATAGTCTATTAGATAGATAATTTCGAGGCGGACATATGTTACTGAAATTAAGGTTTAAACATATTCTAGTCAGCGAAATCTGCCTGGAAAGTATTGGTAAATTATTCCCTGCACAGAACGTTTTGGGCTTTCTAGTGTGTGATCTGTCACAAGAAAGAAAAATGCACCGGAGATCCCTTTTTTCACCTGAGAGAGGGAGACAGACAGACAGACAGATAGACAGAGACAGGCAGACAGGCAGGCATACAGACAGGCAGACAGACACATAGCACAGAGGCTGTTGACATACAAACATATCTGTGTGCATTTCCATTAAGTATCATGCGCGTCCAGCCCACATAACAACAGACACAAAAACAACTGACAAAAAAATCGCTGCAAACACACTCGTTCTTGTCCATTTAATAGATGCGTCTGTTCATTCTACTTTAGAAGAAAGGCCGTCTTTTAGGCAGAGGCTGCTTAAGCTGTCTCCCATTCATTCCGGGCTCTCTGTCCAAAGCATCCAGTGTCGGGCTCAAACTAGGTGCCACTAATTGTGTTTGGATGGCAGTCAGTCGGCTAAAGTGTCTTAAGAACAGCCCTTCAAGGCAAGAGCGAAACATCAACTTGGACCCCCTATTCAACGGTCAGTCACTCCACTTCTCTGTGAGGACACGGTCATCAAGGAGGTGATAAAGACAAATCCGATACGTCAGGGCAGTTCAGACTGACCAGCACTGTTTTGACGATGTGGTCTGAAGCTGTGATGACACCTGTGATGATTGACTTCCTATGGGAAGGGTGGCGGAGAGAGGTGTAGGGAGATGACGTCAAGTGAGGTTCTAATGGCGGTTCTTTTTGCTGTGTCCTCAAACCCATGTACTTCTGGTCTCCACTTAAGAGTTGTGTTGAGCCAGGGATAGATTAAAGGAGACACAATTCCAACTATTTCAAATCATAACAGTTTTTCATTCTGGACGCTATTGGTTCGTTGAAACAAATACCTAGATTAAAAAGCAAAACGTATCAGATTTTCACATCAGATTTTTGTTCTGGAAGCTATTGATTCATCAAAACAAATACCCAGATTAAAGAGCAAAAGGTGTAAAAAGGAAACCTAACCAAAACGACAACATGCTAGGATAATTCTACTAAGGGCATTTCCCTGCAGTTCTTTGTTTTTACCAGCGGGACCTTTTCAAATCACCCCTACTAACATTATTCTTATCCCAGTCATCTTGTCCTTTTCACCAGCATATGTCATCGAATACAGTGATGTATTCAGAAAAGTGTATGCGTGTGTGTGTGTGTGTGTGTGTGTGTGTGTGTGTGTGTGTGTGCGTGCGTGCGTGCGTGCGTGCGTGCGTGCGTGCGTGCGCGCGCGCGCGCGCGCATGTGTGTGTGTGTGTGTGTGTGTGTGGTGTGTGTGTGTGTGTGTGTGTGTGTTGTGTTTATCTCCTGTGCCACTTCAGTAGTACTGCTCTAATGCCGCTCATTCCTGCCCCCCCCCCCCCCCCCCCCCCCCCGGCCACAGCCTGGCCCATCCCATCACAGCCACTGGCACGACAGGGAGCAGTCTGTGTCAAGTCGCCAAGAGGCAACCCACCAGAGAATGCAGGATCCCTTCAGGGTGTTAAGTAGTGCCTGTTCCCATCCAACATGCGCAGGGCACCACTTTAAAGCCCCCCTTCTAACCATAATATTCACCTAGTCGCGGAGCCAGCATCAGTAGACCCCTCTCTCTCTCTCTCTCTCTCTCTCTCTCTCTCTCTCTCTCTCTCTCTCTCTCTCTCTCTCTCTCTCTCTCTCTCTCTCTCCTCTGGAGGACCCCTCCAAGCCCGTCCAGCGACAGTCCCCATAAATTTGCAGATACCGGTGACCATGACAGAACCAAATCATGGGCATACAAATGGAATGGTCATCAAAACAAACTGAGGTCAACATGAGAACAGCACATGAACGGCCACAGAGTTCAACATGAGAACAGCACATGAACGGCCACAGAGTTCAACATGAGAACAGCGCATGAACGGCCACAGAGTTCAACATGAGAACAGCACATGAACGGCCACAGAGTTTGGGACATTGTCTGACTATCGATGAGAAAGAGGAGAATGCAGACGATGCAAAGGATTTCCTCTCTGGTCAGAGACGGCAGAGAAGGGCTGTGCTCTACGCTTCCTTTCATAATATAGCCATCCCATAGGGACACAGACACTTGCAGTGTAGGTCAGAAAATTAAGCACCACTCTTAGAGACGCCTGCATGACGTGGATGAAACTCCATCGCTTGGTTCCAGTCTTCCCGGCTCAGCCCACAGCCAACTCACCTCGGGGTTGGGAGCCGGTCGGGCAGAACAATTCAGCAGCTAAATGGCCCTGATGGGAGTCAAACACACAACCTTTCAATCGGGAGTCAACGACGCTAACCACTTCACCACGACGATTGGTCTATCTTCATGAGAGAGAGAGAGAGAGAGAGAGAGAGAGAGAGAGAGAGAGAGAGAGAGGAGGGGGGGGGGGGGAGCAGATTTTACTTGGTTTGTTGCACTTCGGTCATTAATCCATGTGCAAACTATTTTATAATCTCTGACAAAATCAATGTTCGTGAGGCGCGTACACAGAAATTTGCCTTTTAATTTGTGTTATACTGTAAGTCGCTACTATACCAGCAGTACATTGAAGACATTATTGAAAGATAAACATTTTGGAGAGAGAGAGAGAGAGAGAGAGAGAGAGAGAGAGAGAGAGAGAGAGAGAGAGAGAGAGAGAGAGAGAGAGTAATTATCATCATCCCTTCTCGTCTCTTTACTTGTAATGGCCTTTGTGCTCATCTTTTTTATGTTTTCATGCATTGTATATTTGTGAACTTCTTAATATTCAAGGATACAATTCTTTTAGTGTAACAGACCTAAAACGTTTGGTCAAAAAATATTTTTAAATCTTGCTGTCTGTATACACTGTCTAAAACCTTGGGATTCTATCCTCTGCACCATAATCACAAACTTTCATGAACACAACCCGAACAAAATGGTTTTCAACCACGACCAGTAATAACCAATGTTGGAACAGGAACGTGTTCATGAAAGTAAATCTTAAATACATGTTAGTGAACCGCCTAAAAAAAAACCATGGACAAACGAATTACAAGACAAAACACGACGCATTTCGACAACTTCAGAAGAGATTGAAGATAAGTGATTGCTCGTTCATTTTTGTTGTAATAATTGTTTCATATATTGCCTGAAGAAGACCTAAGAGGTCGAAACGCGTCGTGTTTTGTCTTGTGATTCATTTGTCCACGTTTTTTGGGTGGTTCGCTAACATTTATTTAAGATATATTTTCATGAACACGTTCCTGTTCCAACATTGGTTATTACTGGTCGTGGTTGAAAACCATTTTGTTCCGGTTGGTACACATTGGAGGCGTGATCAGAAGCGAAGGAGACGGGAAACTCCACAGTATTGCAAATTGTATAAGACTTCAATTCGAGGAGTCCAAACCCTTAATCTATTATGTCAACATGCTTACTAGTAGACAGAATTACACCGAAGTGAACTTGAGTTATTAAAGGTAAGAAATTCATCAGGTTACTAAACGTGCCGAAAAGATGGAATGGGGTCTACGGACAGACAAACATATTTTAGTTTTGATCCGTGCTGCAAGGACGATTCCTGAAGTGGTCGATTGTGTTGTAGGTCTGTACTCTCCTGATTTCGCTTCTCGTTGATAAATCAGTATGTGCAGCACAGAGGGGAAATGGGTCAAAACATTTCTGGCTATTTTTTTTTATAGCGAAACAATAGTTCATAGTGATTCCAGTCAATCCTGTCAGTCAGATACTGCGTTTAATATTCAACGGTTTTGATATCACTATAATTCTTCTTCATATAGAAAACAAAACAAATGTTTCGGGAACAATAAACGGCTGATGTTGCCTGTGCTGTTTTAGGTTATCTGATGAACGCTTTCAGTTGGACATCAGTTAATACATTACTGTGATACTTCCAGTACTCCGCATTTGGGTCTGACTGACTGTTCATTCACACCGGCAGTTTTTTTCTTTTCTTTTTTTTCCATACATTAATCAACCATTATACAGCAATCGATACCAACTGCAGTCTTAAGCCGTAGAAACATCGTTGAGCACA
>CM031610.1:76236549-76249049 GCA_018398815.1 Conus ventricosus | reverse complement strand
GGGAGATTCTTTCACTGTCATCAGTGTCATCATCAGGCACCACTCTGGTGGGAATTCTTTCACTGTCATCAGTGTCATCATCAGGCACCACTCTGGTGGGAGATTCTTTCACTGTCATCAGTGTCATCATCAGGCTCCATGCTTGTGGGATCTTCTTTCACTATCATCAGTGTCATCATCAGGCACTTCTCTGGTGGGATCTTCTTTCACTATCATCAGTGTCATCATCAGGCACCACTCTGGTGGGATCTTCTTTCACTATCATCAGTGTCATCATCAGGCAACACGCTGGTGGGAGATTCTTTCACTGTCATCAGTGTCATCATCAGGCACCACTCTGGTGGGAGATTCTTTCACTGTCATCAGTGTCATCATCAGGCACCACTCTGGTGGGAGATTCTTTCACTGTCATTCAGTGTCATCATCAGGCTCCATGCTTGTGGGATCTTCTTTCACTATCATCAGTGTCATCATCAGGCACTTCTCTGGTGGGATCTTCTTTCACTATCATCAGTGTCATCATCAGGCACCACTCTGGTGGGATCTTCTTTCACTATCATCAGTGTCATCATCAGGCACCTCTCTGGTGGGAGATTCTTACCGAATCCCAGCTGCTTGGAAAATTCTTCCTAAATCGTGAAGACCAATAATCTGTACCGTACATGCAGTTTTTCCTGCAGACTTTGCGGTGGGAGAAATGCGTTGCTGTTGGCTATGGACTGGGTGAACAACGTTTAGCTTGTGCTCGTCCGGTTTCGGGTTGTGGGATGATGGGCTAGGTTAAACAAGCTGGGTGTGTGTGTGTGTGTGTGTGTGTGTGTGTGTGTGTGTGTGTGTGTGTGTGTGTGTGTGTGTGTGTGTGTGTGTGTGTGTGTGTGTGTGTGTGTGTGTGTGTGTGTGTGTGTGCATGTGTGTGTGGTGGGGGGGAGGGGTGTGTGAGAGTTGATGTATATATAAATACATATCCTAACAAAGCTTTATGTAACGATTTATAATGTTTTTCTGTAATGTCGTATGTGCTTGTGAAAAGATGTGGAGCAAAAGAAAAATTTCCGATGGACAATAAAGCTGATTGAATTGAATTGATTGAATTGAATTGATTGAATTGAATTGATTGAATTGAATTGAAGGCAAAACAATCAGTCCCGTAACTAGGTTTTACAATGCATTCCATCAACCCATCGAGACCCAACAATTCTCCAATCCACTTCATGTATGTACAATGACCGGTTGCAAAACGTCAACAGGTTCACATTCGTACGTCGTTTTTTTCATCATTACTTTCCAAAACATATGTCTGATACGCGTTATTTTTTATTTTCTCTCCACAGCTCCTGGTCTCTTTTATTGCTTTGTGGTGGGGACCAGAAAATATCCGTAGATTATGTTGTTGATGGCCTTGCCGCCACAAAGAGTCATTTTCATCGGTTGCCAGAGAGATGAAGGAGGACACCAATTCGAAATTGTTTCACAGTGGATGTGTACAGATTATCTGGTCTATTTTCCTGCAATGAAGTCGTGTGGCTATGAGTGAATCAATGATGTCTGCAAGAGAAAGGAGGGACTTGGGAATACCAGGGAAGCAGCTTTTCAGTAATCAAGTGAGAGAGAGAGTGAGAGAGAGAGTGCGATGAGAGTGAGATATGAGTTCTGGTCAGTTATGACCTGCTTCTAATGCGATTCATTTGAACTCTTCCACTCATTCCTTTACACTTTTCACGGTTGCCTGACTGTGAAATATGATCCTACGCCAGTGGGCATCATGGTCCCCTTATCATTGAAGTGTATTTAACTGTAAGCCTTGCACTTTGTGCCAACGAGTAACCTGAATTATAGTGTCTTGTAGTTTCAATCATTCGTGTTTGTGGAACAGATTTAAGTGTTGCTGGCCATTCAGAGAGAGAGAGAAGAGAGAGTGAGAGAGACACGACAGACAGACAGACAGACAACAGGACTGTCAGACAGACAGACTGGCTGGCACTATATAAGGCATAAAAGTATGTCAGAATGAGAAACATAGAGAGAGAGGTGAGAGACAGTTCATGACAGACAGAGAGGCCGGGAGAGAGAGAGAGAGACGAGAGAGAGAGATGAGAGATTGAGAGAGAGTGTGATAGAGAAGCAGAGAGTAGAGTCAGAGGACAGTGACTGAGAGAGTGAGAGAGATCATCCCCAGGCTTGGTTGCTCGTGGTCCTTATTTTTGACTCATCTGTTATGTCTGTTTTTTTTTCCCCCGTTTCGTTTTTTGTTTTTTTTGTTGCATAATTTTGATTTTTCCTATTTCCGTTTTATTTCATTTCCTTAATTGGGGATTTGCTCAGTGTTCCAGAATCGTGTTCAAGGAAGGCTCCCCACACTTTGCTGTTCTTATAACACTGTCTGGTCATTAGGTTACTGTGGGGATAACGTCTTCCCACACTCTTAATTGCCTGTACATTTTGCAAACATTGGCTGCTGTTGTGTACGTGGCTCTATGAATTCAGTACTTATGTGTTGGGTGTGTAGGTCGTGGCGAAGAAGCTATAGCAACCCGCAAAGTTTTTACATTTTTTCTGTCGTGTGATATGCGACAGCCCCGTACTTTTTATTCGTTTCATTAAAATTAGCGTTGAACTGGTTTTTGTGTTTTTCGCTGAGGACACAAATACAGCGAAGCGAAGTTCTAGCGTTCATTCACTTGTCGTCATATTTGGTTGTGGAATCTTGTGAAAGTGTGGTGATTTTCCCTATTCAGATTATTTTGGCTCCTTGTCTGTTTTATGACAGTGGAAAAGAAATTAATGGCAAAGCAATTGCGGCTATAAACATTTTTCTGCCCCGCAAAGAGAGAGAGAGAGGAGAGAGTTGAGAGAGATCGAGAGGGAGGAGAGAGAGACGAGACGAGAGAACGAGAGTGAGAGAGAGAATGAAAGATAAAGAGAGAAGGAAAGATGAAAAGAGTAGAATGAAACAGAGAGAGAGAGAGGAGAGAGAGTGTGAGAGAGAGAGAGACAGAGACAGAGACTGAGAGACAGACAGGCAGCAGACAGACAGAGTCGGAATGGTGAGACATACACAGAAGACAGAGAGAGTAATACAGAGAGAGGGAGGAGACAGAAAGAAGACAGACAGATTGACAGAACTTATTGACAGACAGAGAGGACAGACAGGAAACTGACATACAGGACTGATAGAGACAGACAGAGGACAGACACAGCAAAACACAGGAGAAAAGACAGACAGTCATACAGACCTACAGATGAGAGAGGAGAGAGAGTGCTGTCGTGTGTGTGTGGTGTGTGTGTGCTAATGTGTGTGGGTGTGTGTGTGTGTGTGTGTGTGTGTGTGTGTGTGTTGCTGTGTTGGTGCAGTGCGTGCGTGCGTGCGTTGCGTTCCGTGCGTGCGTGAGTGCGTGCGTGGGGCGTGCGTGCGATGCGTGAGTGACGTGCGTGCGTGCGTGTGTGTGTGTGTGTGTGTGTGTGTGTGTGTGTGTGTGTTGTGTGGGTGTGTGTGTGTGTGACCCAATCAATAACAGACAAACAGACAAGGGACAGGGAATGCATGCACCAAAGTTTACATCCAGAGAGACAGACACACACACACACACCACACAGACACACAGATCGTGTCTTAGGATGAGAGAGTGAGAGAGAGACACACAAAGAGACAGTCTGACACGGACTGAAATAGGATATGTGGGAAGGAGGCGTTTGCGAGGGCTGGTGGGAGGATTGGGGGTGGGTATCTTGAGAAGGGTGGACTCGAAAAGCTGAAAATAAGCTTGATGGAAGGACATAGTCTCAAGGTTAAGGAATGGTTGTAGGCAAAAAAGAAAATCTGATGGGACTACGGTGGGGCGGGGTGGGTGGAGAAGGGACTGGGATATAAGGGAACAGTATGGTGTGTGTGTGAGGAGGGGGAAGGGGTAGTGTGATGCTGGGGAAGACCCGAGGAGGGAGTGTTTGGAGGTCGATTATTCGGCTTTGAGGATAGTTTGGAGGCCAACCGGGCACAAAGGGGGAAGGAAAACTTTTTAGACTTAGCATTTCAACCCTCGGCTGCGCAACCAGCAGTTATCCCAACACCCACCCAACCCAACCACCCGCTTCCTACCCCTTCCTTCTCCGTCCTCATTGTCATTTCTCTTTATATCTGTCTATATGTCTGTCTAGCTGCCTGTCTTGACTATCTTCAACATGCTCACGTTAAACTGGTGATAAGAGAGGGTGGGGGTTTATGAGGGTGGGGTGTGGAGGTTTTGTGAGAGGGGAGGGGGGCGGTAGGGGTGGGGGTTCCAATCTGTGACAGATTGTTGTACACACAAACAGAGGTGGAGAGTGAGAGAGAGTGTGTAGTGAGAGTGGCCCTGTGCGAGAGAGAGTGGCGAGAGAGAGTGATGAGAGGATGAGACGTGAGATGAGAGATGTGTAGTCGAGTGAGTCCGAGAGGAAGAGAGAGAGATAAAGGGAAAGAGAGAGAGAGGTAATGTTGGTTATGCTGTATGCCCAGCGACCGCAATGGGTGTTTCGGGGCTGTCACCGCGTTGAGTCAACACACATGTTTTAACAAAAACTCATTCACACAACCTTTAAAAACACACATTCTAAAAAACCACGGGAAATTTTGTTAAAAATCTCTCTCACTTTATAAAATATCAGATCAATTTAAAAGAATATGTGGGTCTCTTTCAGAAGTTTCAACGATCACAACAGGTTTGAAGAAGGTGTTAGTGGAGTCGACTGTAAAATGCTTACGGTCTCTCATCATGAAATTTCAAGGACTCTGCATGAACTTAAATTTATTTAAAAAAATTAATTTAAAGCTCAGACAGTACCACTGCCCACTTCAACACACATTTTAGGTTTTATTTTAATAGTTTTTATTTCCCATAAATGTTGTCTGAACGCTTTCTTTGAATTGGAGATAAGTTTTGTCCTTTTGTTGAGCTTTTTTATTTTCTTTCTTGATGTTTTCATTTCGGCCTTGAAAAGGGCAGAACTGGAATTTTATTACTGAATACTCGGCTGTGCTGTTTAAGCAGAATGTTATGGATTTTATTACTTCTACTTCTTTGCTGCTACGCTGCTGCAGCTGATGCTGCTGCTGCTGCTGCTGTTATACTTTTGTTGTTATTTTGTTGCGTTGTTGATGTTGTGTTGCTGTTTCATCGTCATATTCATCGTCACTTCTTTTCACTTTTGTTGTTAACAGTATATACTGTTAATATCATCATCTTCTTCTTCATTTATCATTATGCATTACAGGTCATTGTTTATTATTATCATCATCATCATTAATATTTGTATATTGTTGTTGTAGTTTTTGTTGTCCGTCGTCGCCATCATAACCATCATCATCATCTATCATCATCATCATCATCATCATCTTTTTATCATCATTTTCATCATCATGTCATCATCATTATTATACTGTTGTGTTCTGTGCTGCTAGCTTGCTGCTGCTGCTGGCTGCTGCTGCTGCATGCTGCTCGCTGCTGCTGCTGTCATTGTGTTAATTGTGGCTGTTGTATTATTCAATCTCTTCATTTTTTTATTCATGAACAATTTCTTCTGGTCATTACCTAAGCACCACGATGGTGGGATCTTCTTTCACTTTCATCAGTGTATCATCAGGAATCACGCTGGAGGGGGTCTTCTTTCCACTATCATCAGTGTCATCATCAGGCATCACTCTGGTGGGTTCTTCTTTCAATTTTCATCAGTGTCATCATCAGGCTCCAAGCTGGTGGGATCTTCTATTCCATCTTTCTGCGTGTCATATCGGCAACACGCGGGTGGGATTTCTTTATCTTTTCTTCTGTGTCATCATCAGGGCACCACATCTGGTGGGATCTTCTTATCACTTTTCAGGTATTCATAAGCAACATCGCTGGTGGGTGATTCTTTATCTGTCATCAGTGTACATCATCAGGGCACCCACTTGGTGGGTGATTCTTTCACTGTCATCAGTGGTCATCATCTAGGCACCACTCTGGTGGGAGATTCTTTCACTGTCAATCTGTGTCATCTTCAGGACTCCATGCTTGTGGGATTCTTCTTGCCACTTTAATCAGGGTCTTCATTCCATCAGGCTCTTCTCTGGGGGGATCTTCTCTTCTCTCATTTCAGCAGTGTCATATCTTGGCACCACTATGGTGGGATCTTATTTCACTATCTTCAGTGTCCAGCATCAGGCAACACGCTGTGGGTGATTCTTTCCTGTCATCAGTGTCATATAAGGCTCCACTCTGGTGGGTAGGATTCATTCAACTGTCATCTGTGTCATCATCAGGCCACCACTCTGGTGGGGAGATTCTTTTCTCGGTGTCATGTGTCATCATCTGGCCGCCATGCTTGGGGGATCATTCTTTCACTTTCATCAGTGTCTTATTCAAGGGAACTTCTCTGGTGAGGATTTGCTTTCACTTCATCCAGTGTCTTCATCAGCCACCAGCTGGTGGGATCTTCTTTTCACTTATCTTAAGTGTCTCTTCTGGCACCTCTCTGGTGGTGATTCGTTCGAATCCCAGATGCTTGGAAATTTCTTCTAAATAGTTGGATGACCAATAAATTCTGTACCAGTACATGTCTGGTTTTTCCTTCACTGAACATTGGGGTGGGACGGAGAAATGAGTTGTGTTGGATATGGGACTGGGTGAACAACGTTTAGCTTGTGCTCGTCCGGTTTCGGGTTGTGGGTGATGGGGCTAGGGTTAACATGCTGGATGTGTTGTGTGTGTGTGTGTTGTGTGTGTGTGTGTGTGTTGTGGTGTGTGTGTAGTGTGTTGGGTGTGTGTGTTGTGATGTTGTGTGTGTGTGTGTGTGTGTGTGTGTCGTGTGTGCCATGTGTGTGTGGTGGGGGGGAAGGGAGTGTGTGAGAGTTGATGTATTTATAAATTCATTCCTAACAAAGACTTTTATGTAACGATTTATTATTGTTTTCTGTTATGTCGTTTGTGCTTGTGTAAAAGATGTGGAGCAAAAGAAAAATTTCACGATGGATCAATAAGCTGGATTGAATTCGAAATTGAGTGTAAATTGAATTGATTGAATGAATGGATTGAATTGTTTGAAGGCAAAACAATCAGTCCCGTATATACGGTATTCATATGCATTTCCTCAAAACAATCGAGACCCTACAAATTCTCCACAATCCACTTCTTGTATTACTATTGACGGGTGCAAAAAACGTCTAACAGGTATCTCATTCTGTACGTCGGTATTTTATCCGATTACTTTCCACAGTTCAGTTTGAGTACCACTTTTTTAGGTAATTTTTGGGATTGCATTCCTTGTATATATTTTTCTTCTGTATATTTGTTCTTTCATAACTTCATTTCTAAAAAGTGTTTAAGGTGGATTGAATCTTGTTGATTATGTAGTCTGTCTGTTTGTTTGGGGTATTTGCATACATTAGTCTTGGAAGTGGGGTAATAATGGGGCTCTGGGAGGGGTCGTACCCTTGAGGCTTGCTGCTGCATCATGCATATTGCCATGTGGGATGGACGGGCTCATGGATTCTCCTCTCCATTCCTAACTCTCACATGTGGCTCACCAAAGAGCCTTACCCCGGGACCTTGCATCAGCAGCATGCTAACCGTGTTGAGGGGGGTAATAGTAACATGGTAATTATCTGGGGCGTAACTCAAAGTAGTAGGCGACACGGCCAAGGCGGATAAATTCAAGAGGAACCTAACGGATTACATGTTCGAGACCAAGGCGAGCCACCGTGGAGGAGGATTCGGCTGTTGGTCTGGGGCATGGAGTGGGATGGGCTCCAGCCTATTCTCAAGGCCATGGACACACCCATGAGAAAGACAACCAAGTCGATCCATACCGGCTCGGTGTCGCCACGGGACAAAAGGACCGCCTCTTCCGTCGACGGTCATCAGGGTGGAGTGGAAAATTTGCTCTGGTGGACCATAAAAAGCATCCGTGCACAGGGATAAACATCATTATCGGCACTTGGTATGTCAACACACTTAATGAGATGGATGACTGGATACAAACTGGAACATGATTGAAGAAGATATCGTTGGAAATCCTAGGGTTGTGCGAAGTACGCTGGAAAATTTATCGGTGAAAATTAACACCCCAGAAGGCACAATTCTACTACAGTGGCAGGGAAGATGATCATGAACTGGGGTAGGGTTTTAGTCAAAACAAGTAACATTAATAGTTGTAATGGCTTGCATGGGGACGGTCTTCATGTCGATCATGACCTTACGTTTGAGGGACAAAACCAATTCAACCATCACCTCCTACAGGTTTATGCCCCCATTCGGCTAAAAGCGATGAGAAGTCGAAGGATTTCTATGGCCAGGTACAGGAAGAGCGCTGACGAAATACCCAAAAAAGATAGCATTGTGGTACAAGGTTGACTGGAATGCTAAGATCGGAAAAAGACTCGGGCAAAGACTGGAAAGAACACTGTGGACCATATTGTAACACTCTAACAAATTGATGAGAGGATTGAGGACTCTGGGAATTTGCAAAGTTAAACACCTTGAAGATAACGAAATCCCTTCTGGTCCACAAAAGTTGTCCAGGTGAATTACATGGCCATAGTCCTGGAGGATTATTTCACATTCTAATCGATTTACATAATGTAAAACAACGCTTCCTGTCGAGTGTCAATCATTGCCAGGAACCAGTATGCTTCCATGGAGCAGACATTGGAAGTGACCACGAAATTGGTACCTCATGACATTCGCACTCCGCCTAATATACAAACAAAATAAGAAAGGAAACATCAGGTTAAAGGTCAATTGGAGAAGCTAAAAGGAACCATAACATAAAGGAAGCATTTCATGCAAATATTGGAGGAAAATTTGCAACCTCTACTTGTCCTGGCAAATGTAGACTTCAAATAGAATCCTTCTCCGATCCTTCAACAAAGCTGTACTGAAAACAGCAGCAGAAGTGCTTGGTAAACATCTCGGCCAAAGGAAGATTCCATGGGTCCCGACGAAATTTATGGAACTTTGTGACTATACGTCGTGATGTGAAAAACTAAGAAATCCCAGAAGGAAAAAAGAGAGTTAATGATGTTAACAAAGGAGCGTTTTAAACTGAGATGAGGGCAGCAATGGAAAACTTGGATTGGACATCCAATGCCTAGAGGATTGATAATAAATTTGAAAAACAAAACAACAGCAAGCAGCTATCAAAATTGTCATGGGAACTAACGGGATTGAAACAAGCCAAGTAACAACGATCCATGACAAAAACGGTATATGTCTCAACGATGATGATAATAGAAATACAATCGAGGGACAGTATACTGTTCTGAGCTTTTACTCGCACAACGCTGAGGGAAATTCTTCAATCCTTGTCGCACCGCGAACCAACAAATAACAGCAAGGATAATTTAACACGTGGTTGAAATCCATTAGAGCCTTTCTTCAATGTAAGCAGGGAAAATCGCCCCGGTGTTGTCAACATCCGGCAGGAATTGATAAGGCAGGAGGTGATCCTATGGTGGACATGTTACTTGCAATATGCAACAGAATCTGGGAAACCGGGGGGAAGGAATGGCATAACTCCCCTGGACGCAGTCATTATCAATAACGCTTCAATGTAAAGGCAACTACAGCAATGCCAAAAATTATCGCACGATTAGCTCATCTGCCACCACGCAAAGTTATGCTGAATAGTAAATCCTAAATAGGAATGAAACCACAAGCAGTAAAGATCATCGCTGAAACAGGGGGGTTCAGGCAGGACGAAGTACATATGTACCAAATATTCATCCTAAGAATTCTGTGTGAGAAGTACAACCAAAAACCAACAACATCTGTACCAGTATTCATAGACTTTCAAGAAGGCCTTCGACCGAGTGTGTGGCTTGAAAGAATTATGGGAAACAATGAAACTCTCCAACATCAAGACAAACCTCATTGGAACTATTGAAAGCCTCTACAATCAAGCCACCCAGCGCCGTTTTCTTCGGTAAAACATAGGCGAGGTTGTTCCGAACTAACGTGGGGTGCGAAAGGGCTGTCTACTCTCCCCCTCACTGTTCAATGTCTTCCTTGAGAGAAATTATGACCGATTGCGCTAGAAGACCTTGATGGAACTGTAACCATTGGGGGAGATATCATCACCAAACCTCGTTTTGCGACGTCATAGATGGACTAGCTGGAAACGAAACAAGAGCTAGTGCAACTGATCAACAGACTCAACAAAACACTCTGCTGATTATGGTCATGGAATTAAGTGCGCGAAAAAGACAATGGTCTGACTTACAAACAATCGCTTTACCAAAGACATAACCATCAACAGCAAAAAGCTTGATACAGTCAACACATTTTAGTTCTTGGGGGGCAAACAATCTCCAGATGAAGGATTCAAGACCTGAAATCTTCTAAAGAGGCGCTATGCCACAGCTACACTATCTAAGCTACGCAATCTTTGGAGAAATAAAAAAACATATCCATCAGCTCAAAGATTATACTGTTGCGATCCTTAGTCATGGCGATATTCTAATGCTTGTGAGTCATGGACAGTGAAATCAGACCTTGAGAAAAAGATCCAAAACAATGGAAATGAGGTGCTTCTGACGGACTCCTTGCATCTCACCATACAGGGATAAATCAGCTTTGTGGAAGTTAAAAAGCGCATCGATGAATGAAATTGTCCATATGTCGATCTCCTAACTCAAGTAAAAAGACGCAAACTGAAATGGTATGGACTCTACACGATAAACAGGCACTTGCCAAGACAATCATGCAGGGCACTAGTACAAGGAAATGGCGAAGAGGTCGCGACAACTGGATATGATGGGTGGTTATCATCTCGGATTTGGACAGGCCTGAGGCTGAGAGACCATTGCGGAGGGCGGAGACAGGAGGATGGAGAAGGTGGTTGTCACGGCTTCAGGGGAGGTGCCATACGGACCGACGTCTAAGGGAACAAGTCTATGTCAATGTCAAGTCTTGGAAGTGTTCATGGGGGAGGGGGGGGGGGCGGTAAGTGATTGTTATGTTGAGGTGTTCTGCATCTGTCCAAAATCCAAAGTCACAGTTGATTTTTTTAAGGTTCCTCTTTCACAAATTGCCATAAAAAGAACCATTTGAAACCAGAAAGAAGAAAAACGTGGGCAACAGATCGCTCAGTTTTCCTTCTGTGCAGCGGATGTTTCAGCGCGCAGAGTTTGCATCCTCATCTCTCTCTTTCTCTCTCTCTCTCTCTCTCTCTTCTCTCTCTCTCTCTCTCTCTCTCTCTCTCTCTCTCTCTCTCTCTCTCTCTCTCTCTCTCAGCTAGAGAGACACCTAATTTGCAGTGTTTTTTTTTTTTGTTTTCTTTTCTTCTATTCAAAAATGACATTGTATGCCCTTGACAAAAAGGCTATTAGCTAATGCCAATAAAAGATGTCAGTGTCAGTGTTACTCTCTCTCTCTCTCTCTCTCTCTCTCTCTCTCTCTCTCTCTCTCTCTCTCTCTCTCTCTCTCTCTCTCTTTCTATCTCTCTCTCTCTCTCTCTCTCCTCTCTCTCTCTCTCTCTCTCAGCATTGTACATCAGCAAAAGGAATAAAAATTTAAAAAAAAACAGCAGAGAGTATTCAGGGCTCGGTGTGTGTGTGTGTGTGTGTGTGTGTGTGTGTGTGTGTGTGTGTGTGTGGTGTGTGTGTGTGTGTGTTTTGGTTTGTTTGTATATATCATGGATGTGTGTTTTTGTATATTTGTGTGTGTGCATTTGTGTCTGTGTATATGTGTGTGCATTGATGAGTGCATGCATGCTTTGTGTGTGTGTGTGTGTGTGTGTGTGTGTGTGTGTGTGTGTGTGTGTGTGTGTGTGTGTGTGTGTGTGTGTGTGTGTGTGTGTGTGTGTGTGTGTGTGTGTGTGTGACAGACAGACAGACAGGCAGACAAACAGTCAAACAGACAGGCAGACACAAATACAGACTCAAGTATTATACACACACACACACACACACACACACACACACACAACACACACACACACACACAGAAGAAGTTCGGATAGACAGGGAAGGGGAGGCAAGGGGAGGGAGAGGGGCAGTAGTCGTGGGGAGGAAGATTGTGTATATTTCGAAGGGGGTGGAGTAGAGGTGAAAGAGGGGAGAGGAGGAGGAGGAGGCCCAGACAGATGAGGGACCGGGATGCTAATCCTTAGTACTAACAACGAGGCACAAGAGTAGTAAGGACAGGCAGGTCTCATGCCTAAAGAAGGAGGCGGTGGAAGGAGGCGGTTGAAAAAAAAAAAAAAAAAAAAAAAAAAAAAAAAAAAACCAGTTGGCTCCCTTTGAAAGGCCCGAACTGTACCCGCTACACCCTTACCAGCTGAACATGACTGACTCTTTAGACCGGTTCAATACTACTTAAAAAGAATGAGATTTGGGGGTTAATAGGTGTCTTTGTTTGTTTGGTTGTTTGTTTTGTTTTTGTTTACGCCGTCTCCAAGAATGACACACACAAACTCATGAAGGAAAAAAAAAAAACAGTCGGCTCCTTGAAAGACTTGAACTGTACTGAACCTAGAACACCCTTCAAAAACGG
>CM031610.1:76209522-76229522 GCA_018398815.1 Conus ventricosus | reverse complement strand
GCAGTTTGCTTTGGCTGGCTTAGTGGCGGAAGGGACTGTAACGTCATGCTTTCAACCAAATGAAATTACATTTGTTGCATTATTTCAACCTCTCAGTATGAAAACATGACAGTGAAAGAATAAAACTGACATATATGAGACCATCCCTCACGAGACAAGTCTGTTCATGGACGCCCTTTCTTTAAAGTGATTTGTGACCCCTCCCCCACCCCCCCCCCACGCCACCTCCCAAATGAGGCAGATGACAAAAAGATTTTTTGGGGTGTTTTAACCAAATGGGATAAGACATGAGTAATGTACTATTATCTCCAATATCGCCTGTAATTATAATCATCGTGTGAAGATCCCTCACTGTATACAGCATGAATGTGTGCACGTGTGGGACTGTGTCAGAAGCAGTTTTAATCTTCACAGAGAGAGAGAGAGAGAGAGAGAGAGAGAGAGAGAGAGAGAGAGAGAGAGAGAGAGAGACAGACAGACAGACAGACAGACAGACAGACAGAGACAGAGAGAGAGAGCACTTGACAGGTCCTCCACCCAAACTCATTTCATCATGGTAGAGGGGTAAAATAACGAGAAAAAAAATCAGTCGTATGGAAATTCGTTCGTCACGCACAGGCAAAACGTCACAACTTGGAACACGCATAAGAAATTTTCAATGATGATTGTCAGGAGTTTGAGGAAGAGCCAAATTAAATTGTTTATCGGGGGCCGGAATAGGTCCGTTGGTAGAGCGCCGGACGCGTAATCCAATGGTTGCGGGTTCGAATCTCCGCCGGGCCGTTTCGATACTGGGGGATTTTTTCCCTCGGAGTAACATAAGTTCTGACAGTCCTTCGAATGAGACTATACACCGAGGTTCCGTGTTTGAACGTACGCATAACATCTTGCACACACGTAAAATCCCATCACCAACTTTCGGAAGAGAAGGCCAGTTTGGCCGTTGGTATGGATGACACGTTGCACATAGCATACACCTTCCCCGAAGATGGAGTATGGCTGCCTTAATGGCGGGATAAAAAAAAACGGTCATACACACAAAACTCCACTCCTTTTGTTGGGTGGATGGGATTAATACTTGTCTGTCCATAATTATAGGGAGTGTCCGCAGGAGTATCAGCCTGCGCACGCAGAAGAAGAAGAAGAAACTGTTTATCAGCTTTCACAGAATAAACCCCATCCGATCATTTCACTTGTTTTAAGGGATCTCTACCAATAACATCATCCATAGACCCACTCCTACCTGACATCGGATTCCAGGCCTTAGAGCTCATGTGTGACAATGTCCGCCTTTGCTCCAGCTGGTATTTCCCTGACGGTTCCATTTCCTTCACTACAATCTGTCTGCCTGGATCCACCTACCACGTATGGGAGCCGGAACAGCTCAGTTGGTAGAGCGCCTGTTTCGTAATCTTGGTGATCCTGGGGTTGCGGGTTCGAATCTCCGCCGGGCCGTTTCGGTATAGGGGGATTTTTTCCCTCGGAGTTAACATTGATTCTGTCTCCATTTCCCATACAGTCCTTCGAATGAGACTATAAACCGAGGTTCCGTGTGTGAACGCACGCATAACATCTTGCACACACGTAAAATCCCATCACCAACCTTCAGAAGAGAAGGCCAGTTTGGCCGTTGGTATGGATGACACGTTACACATAGCATGCACCCTGCGTGAGAAATGGAAAGAAAGAAGGAAATAAGGAAATTGAGTGAACGATATTGACCGGATGAACAAGAAAACGACTAAATGATGCGCCGGCAGGCAGCTCTTCAGTCGGCACTACCAGGTAGGCAGCCCGTTGTGTAAACGAGAATGTTTATTATATTATGTGTAAAGTGCTTAGAGCCCTAATCTCTAGAGAATAGGTGCTATAAAAATTAACATTATTATTATTATCATTATCTAAATGTCCACAGAGATTTGGAATCAGCGTTTAGACACGATGAAAATTCTTCGAACAATCTGATTGTGCCTGTCTATACATAATCAAAACGTTATTCACAGCCTTGGCGAATTATTTTATGGTGTGCTGCCAAAAGCAGTAATGTGTCTGTTCAATACGTTTCTCAAACAAGCAAAATAGCCAACTCACCAAAGAAGTGTTTGGGCTTCCATGATCTGTTTTTTTTTCTTCCTTTAGTGGGCTTTGTCTATTTTTCTGTCTGCTGTCTAGACTGATTCATCCCTGTATATACCTTCTGAGAACACAGTCTATTAGTAGAGGGGAGGAATACAGAAGGAAGGAGGGTGGGAGGGAGGAGGGAGGGAGGGAGGGAACAGATGGAGATATGTAGTAATGAGCACTCTTGTTTTGTTTCCCATTTCTGTCAAACTTTTTTCTCATTGTCTCTTACACTTTCTCCTAAAAGGTGTTTCTTTGCCTGTCTACCTCTCTCCCTACTATCTCCTCTCTGTCTGTCTGTCTGTCTGTCTGTCTGTCTGTCTGTCTGTCTGTCTGTCTGTCTGTCTGTCTGTCTCTCTCTCTCTCTCTCTCTCTCTCTCTCTCTCTCTCTCTCTCTCTCTCTCTCTCTCTTCTCTCTCTCTGTAAGCGCTCGTGGATTTGTCTGAGTATCCAGCTGTCGGTCTGTCTGCTTATCTGCCTGTCTATCTGTCTTACTCGGTCTCCCATCCTTATCTCTCCTCCATTCTCCGCCTTCTGTCACATCTATTTCATCAATTCGTCCCAGTCTCTCTCTCTCTCTCTCTCTCTCTCTCTCTCTCTCTCTCTCTCTCTCTCTCTCTCTCTCTCTCTCTCTGTCTCTCTCTCTCTCACTCTGTCTGTCTGTCTGTCTCTCAACAGTGTCTTTATTACATTGCCTTTAATACTCACTAGCCATTGAATGCGCGTTCACTGAAGGGTGAGATCCTAGACGCTCGTCTACCTCTCCTGATGGAAATCCCTGTGTGTTGTGTTAACACTTCACAGCACGAACACCTGATGGAAATCCCTGTGTGTTGTGTTAACGCTTCACAGGACTAACACCTGGTGGAAATCCCTGTGTGTTGTGTTAACATTTCACAGGACTAACACCTGGCGGCGGGGATCGGATTTCCCGATCTCCCTGATCCGGGCCTAAGCCTCACGTGGGCAGAGGATGAAGAAAGGAGTAGGGTGGGGTGGGGTGGGCGGAAGGAGGCTGAGGGTAAGGGCATGGAGCTGGGGGAGCCATGGGGGACGAGCAGGCGGTGGTCCATGCCTCTGCCGCAGTGTCGATTGCTCAATCTGCGTTGAGTCGTTCGATGAAACAGCTGGTGGGAACGGGCTGGAAACTGATAACAAGGGACGACACAGAAGTGGAGAGAGGGAGGGGGAGAGAGAGAGAGAGAGAGAGAGAGAGAGAGAGAGAGAGAGAGAGAGAGAGAGGAGAGAGAGGAGGGAGAGAGAGAGAGAGAGAGAGAGGGGAGAGAGAGAGAGAGAGAGAGAGGTGGGGATGGATGGTTGGGTGGGGAGGGAGTTGGCGAAGGAAGAGGAAGGGTGGGCTCATATTTCTGTGTCGTCTTCACGGACCGACAGATTATCTCTGTCTCTTTTGGTTTCTGCTTTACGTGATTCAGAAGACAGCCTGCTTGTCCTTTGGGGAGGGAAAAGGCCTAGGTCTGCAGGGGAAAAGAAAGATGAAGAAACAGAGAAAGATTAAAGAAGGAGAAGCAGCAGAATGATAACGAGAAGACGGAGGAGGAAGAGGAGGAGGAGGAGGAGGAGAAGAAGAAGAAGACGAAGAAGAAGAGAAGAAGAAGAAGAAGAAGAAGAAGAAGAAGAAGAAGAAGAAGAAGAAGAAGAAGAAGAAAAGTAAGGAGGAGGAGGAGGAGGAGGAGGAGGAGGAGGAAGAGGAGGAGGAGGAGGAAGAAGAGGAAGAGAAGGAAAACGAGGAAGTAGTGGGGAGGAGGAGGAGGAGGAGGAGAAGAAGAAGAAGAAGAAGAAGAAGACGAAGAAGAAGAAGAAGAAGAATTATTCCATGAACCATGTTTTTTATTGTTTCACAAGCCATCATTTAGCATAATTTAACTATTTCAATATTTTCGTATGCAAAGTTTCAAATACACAGCAGTTACGTGCAAATAGCAGCTCCAAGGGAGACAGTCTTTATAAGAACTTTGAAAGGAAATTAATGAACAATACCACAGTGTATAATGTAATAGAACTTCAAGGTTTTTTTTTCTTTCAAATTTTTTTGGGTCTTTTTTTTTAAAAAAAGAAACTGGATTTTTTTTCTTCCACAAAAAAATTGTGATGCGATTTGAGAAATTCTTATGTGAAATGCATATTCATGTGTGTAATGTAGCACGAACAGACATTGATAACAGAACGTTACACTCATGCTTGTTTCCCATTTGTACATATGCTTATCAGTATAAATGTGCATGAAGGCTCTTGCACATGCTTATTAGGCAATGCTAAGTGAATGGCAGATGGTTGGTTGTAGTTCCAGCCAAAGAAAGTTAACATCGATAATGCTACATTGGAGACTGACAGGTCATATGTCTGTGTGTGTATAAGCAGTATGGGTGTGTGTTTTTTGTTGTTTTCTTGACAAAACGAACCTTTACATATAATAGCTTAGGAAACCACCTGATGACACGTCATGTTTCTGATCGGGATGGAAGGATAAAACAGGAGTTGCTGGAAATGGAAGGAGAAAGGAGGGGGTGGGGGTGGGGGAAAGGACGGGAGGGGAAGGAGGAGGAAGAAGGAGGGGGACAGACAGACAGCGGAGGGGACGGAGGATGGGGGGCTGTGGATAACCAGGAGCATCGTTTGGACCAAACGTTTGATCTAATGGATAACTGTTTGATCAATATATTCCATACCACTGTTGTCTAGGGGGAGATTGATGTTATAAACGGAAAAAGCTATCTGTAACTGTGTTTTCCTTTTTTTTTTACCACTCGCCATCTGCTAGTTGCCCCAAGTGTTGGGGAAGGAAAATCAGGAGTGGAGTGGGAATAGTGATACTGCTGCAGGGAGATCCATACCAGAATCAATGCCAGACACGACCACGGGAAAGTGGGCGATAAATCATGCTGAACCTTTCAACGGCTGCTGATAGTTTTAAGCTCCACATCTGACAGGGGCCACACGGTGATGGAACGTGCTGAACGACAGGAAAGGGCAGATCACTACGTTCTGGGAATGGGATGTGTGTTTTTTTCATGTTCATTTTTACAGTCCTTTACACCGAATGGCATCGGAGCCTTTGTGCGCTAGTAATGGAGGTCATAACGTTCACTTTCTACAGTGGTCACTCATGCCACCAATCTGAAATTAATATTAGGAAGAAACTCGTGCACGCACACACACACACACACACACACACACACACACACACACACACACACACACGCACGCACGCACGCACGCACGCACGCACGCACGCACGCACGCACGCACACACACACACACACACACACACACACACATACATACACACACACGCACGCACTCACGCATACACGCGCGCACACACGCGCGTCCACGCGCGCGTGCACACACACGCGCACACACGCACGCACACACACACACACACACACACACACACACACACACACACACACACACACACACACACACACACACACATACACCACAAGTTGCATCTTCTTCTTGTGCCTGAAACGAATTTTTTTTTTACACCAGGCATTTTCCTTTTTTTTCGGAGTGGGGGTGGGCTGGGGTGGATGTATTGGTACGGCAGTGAATGAAAAGAAAATAATCTTTTTATTCTTGCATCCATACAGAGAGATTTTTGTTTTGCCTCACAAAGAAGCAGGAGCAGTTTTCATTATTCTGTCTCAAAAGATCACACGGTGGACAGATGCTACGATTTAGAATATGCATCAGAACATCGTATAGTCCTTGGCAGGTGTTTGAGGCATAGCTACCCTTAAAATCAAAATAAAGAATACATTAACTCACAGAATAATGCTCATCCAGTCTGTGTGCTCGGTTTAAAGGATCTCTACTGGTGACATCACACTGTCTATAAATACATTTTTTTTTAACACCGAAGTCCTCACCTGTGCTGGCCTGCCTAGCATCTTCACCATCCTGAAGCAGTCACAGCTTCGCTGGGCAGGTCATGTAGTTCCCATGCCAGACCATCGGCTGCCAAAGAAACTATTGTTTGGCGAACTGCAAACAGGGCAAACGCTCTCATGGAGGCCAGAGGAAGCGTTTCAAAGACAGCCTCAAATCCTCCTGAAGGCCTTCAACATCAGCCACACAACATGGGAGCAGACTGCCCAGGACAGAGACGGGTGGCGATCAGCTGTCTGCAAAGGTGCAGAGACCTGTGAAAGCAACAGAATTGCTGCAGCTGAGCAGCGCAGGATGATCAGGAAGACCAGCGCCAACAGATCTCCAGCTGCTGTCACCATCCCCTGTCCGTACTGTGATAGATCTTTCCGGGCACAGATCGGCCTGACCAGCCATCTACGCACTCACCCCGATCCCAGGATGACTAGATGGCCTTCGTCGTCTCGACGGACAACAACAAACAAACATGAATACATGGACCAACTCCTACCTTACTTCACGTTTCAGGCCTTGGCACTCACCCGTGAACTCACCTGTGACCCTAACTGTCTTTGTCCCAGTGGGGATTTCCCCGACAGTCCCATTCCATTCATCTTAATTTGTGGGGGCCGGAATAGCCCAGTGGCAGAGCGCCGGACTCGTAATCTTGGGGTTGCATGTTCGAATCTCCGCCGGGCCGTTTCGGTACAGGGGGATTTTTCCCTCGGAGTTAACATTGGTTCTGACTCCATTTCCCACACAGTCCTTCGAATGAGACTATATACCGAGGTTCCATGTGTGAACGCACGCATAACATCTTGCACACGAGTAACATCCATCACCAACTTTCGAGAAGAGAAGGCCAGTTTGGCCATTGGTATGGATGATACGTTACACATAGCATGCACCTTCCCCAAAGATGGAGTATGGCTGCCTTAATAGCGGGATAAAAACGGTCATACACACAAAACTCTACTCCCTTTGTTGGGTAGATGGGATTAATCCTTGCCTGTCTATACAGGGAGTGTCGGCAGGAGCATCAGCCTGCGTACACACACACACACACACACACACACACACACAAATAATTTGTCTGCTTGGAACCTCCTACCACATATCTAGATGTCCATAATGGGAAAAAATTGTAGAAACAACTTTCAGACGCTTTGTGAAGTCTTACAACAATCTGATCATGCCTGTAAATATATAATCAGAAAATTATTCATGACCTTGGCACGTGAATGCGTGGTGTGTTACCAAAAGCAGCAATGCATCTGTTCAATATCTTTCTCAAACAAGTAAAGTAGCCAACTCACTGAAGAAATGTTTGGGCTTCCCTGATGTTGTTGTTTTTCTTTCTTTAGTTGGCGTTTTTGGTCTGTTTCCCTGTCCAACGTCTAGACTGATTTATCCCCGAGATTTATAACCTCAGAACTCAGGGTATTAGTGGAAGGGAAGGACAGAGAAGGACAAATGGAGGAAGGGAATAAAGAGGGATAGACAGTAATGGGCACTCTCTTTGTTTTGTTTCATCTTCCCTTGATCTCTTTAGCATTGTCTGTCACTCTTCTCCTAATGCTGTTTCTATCCCTGTCTGTCTGTCTCTCTCTCGCTCTCTGGCTCTGTCTCGTTTTGTCTGTCTGTCTGTCTGTTTGTCTCTCTCTTGTTACCTAACTTTCTCTGTCTGCATGTAAACATGCAGTAATGTGTGCCTGTCTGCCTATCTGTCTTCTGTCTGTCTGTCTGTTCATTTGACTGCCATTCCCACAATCGTTGTTTATCCAGCATCCCCACCTTTGCCACATCTATTGAGCCAGTTAATCTCTCTCTCTCTCTCTCTCTCTCTCTCTCTCTCTCTCTCTCTCTCTCTCTCTCTCTCTCTCTCTCTCTTTCTTTTCTCTCTCTCTCTCTCTCTCTCTCTTTCTTCTCTCTCTCTCTCTCTCTCTCTCTCTCTCTCTCTCTCTCTCTCTCTCTCTCTCTCTCTCTCTCTCTCTCTCTCTCTCAGTGTCTTTGTCACAGTGTGTTTCCAACTCACTGGCAATTCAATACGCTTTCACTGAATGGTGAGAGCTTGGACGCTCGTCTACCTTTCCTGGTGGAAATCCATGTGTGTTGTGTTAACATTTCACGGGACTAACACCTGGTGGCGGGGATCCTGATGGAAATCCCTGTGTGTCGTGTTAACATTTCACGGGACTAACACCTGGTGTCGGGGATCCTGATGGAAATCCCTGTGTGTCGTGTTAACATTTCACGGGACTAACACCTGGTGTCGGGGATCCTGATGGAAATCCATGTGTATTGTGTTAACATTTCACGGGACTAACACCTGGTGGCGGGGATAGGATTTATCAATCTCCCTGATCCGGGCCTACGCCTGACATAGGCAGGGGGGGGGGGGGGGTGATGAAGGGAGTGGGGGAGGATAATAGGGGTACAGGCAGGGGAGGGAACTGGAGGAACGTGGAGGGGTGGGACCGTTGCTCATCTACGTCTTTGCCCCACTCTGGCCTGCTCAATGCATGTTTCGTCTTTTGATGAAGAAGGAGAGGAGGAGAAGGAGGAGGGGAAGGAGAGGGAGGATACAGAGGGAAGGAATGGAGGAAGAGGACAAGGAATTAGGGAGGAGGTTGAAGAAGAAGAAGAAGAAGAAGAAGAAGAAGAAGAAGAAGAAGAAGAAGAAGAAGAAGACGAAGACGAAGAAGAAGAAGAAGACCAAGACGAAGAAGAAGAAGAAGAAGGAGAAGAAGAAGAAGAAGAAAAAGAAGAAGAAGAAGTAGAAGAAGAAAGAAGCAGGAGAAGAAGAAGAAGAAGAAGAAGAAGAAAGAAGAAGAAGAAGAAGAAGAAGGAAAGGGAAAAGGAAAAAGGAGGAGGATCACAATACTATTACTACTCCAACTCCCATCTCCTCCTCGTCCTCCTCCTCTATACATTCAACTGCTACTAATACGTCTGCTACTTCTGCTACTGCTAAAAAAAGAAGAGACGAAGAAGAAGAAGAAGAAGAAGAAGAAGAAGAAGAAGAAGAAGAAGAAGAGAGAAGAAGAAGAAGAAGAAGAAGACGAGGAAGAAGATGAAAAAGAGGAGGAGGAGGAGGAGGAGGAGGAGAAGGGGGGACCATGAAATGCGAGCACAGACGTTACATTGACAGCCCTTGGAGAGTCCATTTACCTCTGTATACCGAAGATCACCATTGGCAATGTGCTGCTTCATTCACGGTCCAACCCCTGGTCATGTGTGATCAGAATGCATGGACAACGGCACTGGTTGCCTCCCCAGAGGGTGTGACACAGACATACTGGTCATCATGATGCTCTCATCATCCTGCTGATGGACAAAGGCAGTTGAATGGACACACATGCACCAGAAAAAATTGACACTTACGAAAGGGATATGCATGCGTGCACACACACACACAGACACAGACACACACAAACACACACATAGACACACACAGAGACACACACACGCACACACATACACACAAACATGCACACACACACACACACACACACACACACACACACACACACACACACACACCACACACACACACACACACACGCACTCACGCACACACGTGGGAGATGCAGTAGCGCATTGGAAGGAAGACATAGGCGAGGGAATCATCAGTACCTGAACGAAAGCAACGATGGTGTGTGAAAAGGTGGAGATCCTAGGTCTGCTCTCAACATAGGCAATGATGTGTTGAAAACAGGCTTGTATGTCAGGCTACTGCAATATGTTCAATTCATGAACAAAGAGTTTATCACATAGTTGGGGGGGGGGGGGGGGGGGGGGGGGGCGTGTTCGCTTCTTATCTATTCAAACCAGCACTGTAAAAAAGAACATGTGACGTCACTCGTGGGACTGTCTGCATTTTTCTGATGGTAACCATCTTAAAACAACTCTAGCACACGAACGGGGCGTATCATCGCTCTTGAGTCTGAGACTCACTCATGCAACATCGACAAACAACCAGTCAGACAAACAAAAGAGAGTTTCCCCTTTCAATTGTCAACTAATCTTTTATACTTTTTCCATGCAAATTCATTCTACTTTGTTTCACAAAAATATACAAACATTTTCCCAATATCAACAAATCCTCATGGACTCAATTTTTTTTTCTTTCCTAGTTAGCACCTACACACACACACACACACACACACACACACACACACACACACACACACACACACACCACACACACACACACACACACACACACACACACACACGCACGCACGTACACACGCACGCACGCACGCACGCACACACACACACACACACGCAATCTATTATTAAAAAGACTCCTGGTCCTCACAGACCTGTAACCGTTTCTTTTTAAGTGTCCTATCTCACTGACCTCTCAGTGACTTAAAAGAAAAGCCACAAATTATGCCTGTACCCCTCTCAACAAAAATAAACTATAGTCCTATTTTATTCAGTTAAAGACAAGTTCCTGAAAGAAAAAGAAAACAATAAGCATCACATTATTCTTTATCTAAAGAATATTTATGTTCATCATTTTTTTTTCTTTTCCTTTTCTTCACTGGGGCTTTCCTGAGGTTTGCTCAATACGGGCCATTCGTGGCCTTTAATGTATAATCACACAAAACACCTCCGTGTCTTGAAAAATAAAGAAGAAACAAGTGGCATGCATGCCTGTGGAGCCTCATTGTCTCAATGGCGCATCGATCGGTCTTTCCGCTCTGCTTCAATTACCCATCCTACAGGTAACAACTCAATTATCCTGAGCTGTCCGTTCACCGCTCAACGTGCATGCATGCTGCATGGTTTATATGAACAGGCCAGGCAGGCACACACTTCAACTTCCTTCCTTTTTTCTTTGAGCCTGCACAAGTGATTCATGCTTTCCATCGACACCCTCTCCCCATAAATAAAGATAGGAAACCACCTAGAACATGGCACCATTCCTGACGCTGAGTGTGTCACTGAGGATATTCATCCATACAAGCTTGCTAGAGACATAACGTTTATCTTAAATCAGGCATTGTTGAGAACGCGTGTCACCGAAAGAAAGGGGAAAGACACAAAAGTAACCTGTGCAGGATAGCCCTCTAAATTCTACCGAATGGGAAGGAGATAACTATGACAAGAAACACTAGGACTTTGCTGAAATCTCGTCGACTCGAATCAAGCGGTTTCTGGTGTTGCTAAGTGATTTAATAATCACTACAAGATTGAGTGGAGAAATGCATTGGGTGCATTGATCTGATTCACATCGAACAGCCACTCCTTCCAACACAAACTGACGTATTCAAGAGAACATTAATCAACGTAAATTATTTAGCTGATTTCTTGTTCTATCAACGGTTACAGCTATAAATGCCCACTCGCTTGATCTTTATAGCTGGTTCAGAAATCATTCAAATGTTCAGTATTACTCTTTGTCAAATACGTGACATTTCCTGTCGAGCTCATAACATGATGGGCAATCCCGACAGCTGACTTGTCAGGATCAAAATGGGATGGGAGTGGAACAGACAGGATCAAAATGGGATGGAAGTGGAGCAGTCAGGATCAAAATGGGATGGAAGTGGAAAAGTCAGGATCAAAATGAGATGGGGTGGAACAGTCAGGATCAAAACGGGGTGGTACTAGAATAGTCAGGATCAAAATGGGATAGGAGTGGAAACAGTCAGGATCAAAATGGGATGGTATGGAATAGTCAGGATCAAATGGGATGGGAGTGGAAACAGTCAGGATCAAAATGGGACGGGAGTGGAGCAGGTGTCAGGATCTAAATAGGATGGCAGTGGAACAGTCAGGATCAAAATGGGATGGGAGTGGAACAGGTGTCAGGATCAAAACGGATGGGAGTGGAGCAGGTGTCAGGATCAAAATGGGATGGGAGTGGAGCAATCAGGATCAAAATGGGATAGGAGTGGAGCAATCAGGATCAAAATGGGATGAGAGTGGAACAGCCCGCCCGACAGCTCACTTGTCAGGATCAAAATGGGATTTGGGTGGAACAATCAGGATCAAAATGGGATGGGAGTGGAACAGTCAGGATCAAAATGGGATGGGAGTGGAACAGTCAGGATCAAATGGGACGGGAGTGGAGCAGGTGTCAGGATCAAATAGGATGGGAGTGGAACAGGTGTCAGGATCAAAACGGGATGGGAGTGGAGCAGGTGTCAGGATCAAAATGGGATGGGAGTGGAGCAATCAGGATCAAATGGGATGGGAGTGGAGCAATCAGGATCAAAATGGGATGGGAGTGGAGCAATCAGGATCAAATGGGATGAGAGTGGAACAGCCCGCCGACAGCTCACTTGTCAGGATCAAAATGGGATGGGGTGTGGAACAGTCAGGATCAAAATGGGATGGGAGTGGAACAGTCAGGATCAAATGGGATGGGGGTGGATCAAAATGGGATGGGAGTGGAGCAGGAGAGGAGACGGGGAAGCTGTTAGGGGTGGAGTGGGTGGTAAGCAATACGTTAAAAAAAGGACAAGATTCGTTATAAACAAGGAAATGGAGGATCCAATATGATGTGAACATTGCACATTATCTGAAACATTTGTTGTGTTGTTGTTGTTGTTGTTTGTTTGTTCTTGTTCTTTTCTTCTTCTTCTTCTTTGTTTAATATGCCATCATTTTACACATAACGTAATTTAGTCAAGGTTTTCATAGCGAAGTTTCAACTGCACAGAGGTTACATGCAAAATACATCTCCAGCGCTGACGGTACTTATAAGAACTCTGAAAAAAAGGTGCATAACGGAACAAAAACATATGTTATCCAAATCTTAAATAAATGTTAGCGAACCGCCAGAGAACGTGGACAACGAGTCACAAGACAAAAACACAACGCATTTCGACCTCTTAGGTCTTGTCTGGTGATAAATAAACGAATAAAACAACGAAAATTCACTTAGCTTTGATCGCTCAGATTACCACTACAAGAATTCTATTCCAAGCCAGCCGCAGACTCATGTTGGCACATATCAAAACACTCAATTCATCCCTGGAATCTCTCTCCGTCTTCTTAAACTTTTCAAACAACAAACCAAAATCATCATCCCCCTGCCACTGCTTAAGATCGAAGTCTCCATCACAAAACCAGCTCTTCACAACATGCTCCCAGATTAAGCAAGACAGTTTAAAAATTCAAAACAAAACAAGGAAAAACCCAGCCAGTTGAATCCCTAACACAACTGCCCTTATCCCCATGAGAAACACCGCCCCTTTGTTCGCTGCTTTGATATCTGACTTCCCCAAGGGAAAGTCAGCCCGGGAAAAAAGGTTGAATTTTTTTCCCTTCGACTGCCACCAAAAAACCCAAAAAAACCCGTTGATTTTAAAAAGTTTCTTTAAAAAAATTAAAGTGGATGGCTCCCTTGGGACGGTGTCCCTAACCCCCCCTTCCAGGGCTCAGACTTTTACCGGGTCCCCCCTTTTTTCGAATCCAGCGCTTCGCCAGCCATTTGACAAACCCCATGAAGTTGAACTTAATCAAAAAGGGTAAAAAAGAATCTTAAAGTGAAACCCAAAACCCTGTGCAATTCAACCCTCCACGGGTGAACAAAAAACCCTTGAATCCTGAGAAAAAAGAAAGACATTGTCATCAAACCAGAAGAAAGGGTGGTGCGTGGTGGTCGGGGACAAAAGCTTAATTTAAAAGAAGACACAGAAAACTGTCGACACAAATTTCTATACACCACTCACAGCATCAACCCTCCACACACCAGAAATCACTCAACCCATTAACAAAACAAACAAAACACTTACCGAAAACACCCCAAACTCCTCATAATGACGACCCAAAACAACCCCCTTTCTCCCCTGCCCCCTAAATACCCCCCCCCAATACCCCCGGGCAGCCCCTTTGTTCTGCAGAGCTCCCCTACAGAACCATTCGCAGTTTTTTGATTCTCCTCCAACCCTAGTACAAGGCCCTCCCACTATCAAAGCATCCACACATTACATGAAAATTCATACAACAGCCCACTTTAAAAAACCCGCCTCCTTTTACACTTGCGTGTCTTCTCTACCCCACCCTCCAGCTGATGGAAAGGCCCTCGCTTCTTTCTTAACAAACGGCCCTTAACCCAACAACACCCCCCACAGTCAGGGTCGACTTGCAGAATTAGCCCTCCCCCTAAATACTTTAAATTTTAACAATCACCTTTTCTACAATCGTGGTGTTGTATGGGAACCAAGAGGGGCCTCTATGCCTCCCTTTTATGGGACCCCTAGAACCCGTTATAACCTCTTAAAACCCCTACCCCAGAGCTTACAAAAGATACTAGTGAGGATTGGGAGCACATCCATGCCAGAAATGCCCTCCAGAATTTCCTCAATTTGAAGACCTTCCACCCTCCATCCAGCTGCCAAAACACCTTTTACATTTGTTTTTTCCTGGACTCATATCCCTCAAAGGGGATGCCCTTCAAACCCTCAGTTTTCAAAATTTTGTGCACACTCTCCCTGGATACACATCTTCCCCCCACCGCCCTAAAAATACCCTTCCTTTTCCCGTTTTCCTTTGCCTAGCTGATTTGCTTAGCGAAAAGATTTAAATATAAAAGACCCAAAATTGTCTGATTTTTTCCCCAAACGTGGATACCTGTCCCGTCTTAATGATCTCTCGCCGCACTGCAGCTAATCCGAAAAATTATCTGGAAATAAACCCTCCCAAGGAAGCGACCAATGCCTGCCTTTTTCACCCTCAAAATCTGCCCATCGCGGACCCGAAGTCTAACTGGCACAGGGAGAAAATCATAAACCTGCCTTTGAGACGAAAAAAAATGTCATTTTCAACGTGAAAAAAAACCTAAACGACCTATGGTGCGTCAAAGCTGAACAAAATTTTCACCCCTAACCCTAGGTATTTTCCCCCTGCTAAAAACCCAATGAAATCTGCTCTTCCAAAAGACAAATTTCCACATTGGCCCACGGGCTCTTTCATATTAAACCACTTTCTCCTGCCAGAGCCAAACTTGTGTTGCCATCCCTGTCGCTGTGCGGTAAGATCATGTAGGTGAGACATCTCGCACACTTAACGCGCTCTCTAAAACACCTGGCCGACCGCCACCATCGGCCAAAACGTCGCTCTACACTTCAACCCCCAACAAACATAACTGTAAGTTGGCCTTTGGGAATCTAAGAGTGACAACTTGGAAAGCCTTTTCCCGGAAATTTATCTCATTGCCAAATGGGCACCGTGCACCTCTGGTTTTACGTCAAAAGTAGTTGTGCCATTCCACTCGCAGCCCAGCCTGAAATATCCTCCACTACGCACCCCTACCCCGTTTTTCCTCAGCTAGGTTGCAGCTTTTTCCCCCTTTCCCCTTTTCCCCACTCTCTGAGTCTCCCATTTGTACATCAAACGCTTTCACCCCCCCCTGCCTAGTAATGATGTGTGTAGGGATGTTGGGGGGGTAGGGGGGTTGTTGGGGGGGGGTGGGGGTAAACAATGAAAAAGTCTGATATTACAAATGGAACACACCAACACACACAAACCCACACACACACCACACAACAACACACACCCCACCACAACACACACCACACACACCACTCCACTCCAAAAAATCACACACAAAAATGTGAAAGTGTCCCTTTTTCGTTGGTCGTGAAAAGGGGGGGGGGGGGGGGGGAGATTTATATTTATATATATTTATAATAATAATTATATATATATTTTTTTTATATATATATTTTTATAATATTTTAATCTCAGCCCACAAATCCCCCATACACACACAATAAACTTATTCCCCCTATTCACCTCACAAAACTTTTAGTATTTATTTATGCATTTATTTTGTTAATTTTTTATTTTTTTTATTTTTTTTTATTTTTTATTTTTTTTTATTATTATTTTTAAAGTTTCTTTTATTTATTTATTTGTTATTATAAAATGTATTTTCTAAATATTTTCTGTATTGCTTTTGTTACCTTAACCTTCACTTCGTTGTTGCGTATCTTCGTAATACTTTGTAGTTTTGATACTACCCTAGCTTTTAAATCCCATCGCCCTTTGCCCCTGGGATGTTTTCCCCGGGAACCCCGTGTTAAGAATCCTAACCCCTCTCCTTTCTCCTTTAAAATTTATTTACCCAAGATTGTTTGTCCTTTTTTTTTTTCAATTTTTTTTCCCTTAATGTATTCTTCGTATTTTTATTTATCTTTTGACTTTGACTCGTCACTATTTCCCCCCAACGCCTCGTTTCATTAACGCCTTTTCCTTGCGCTGAACCCCAAGCGTTGAAGCGATCCAAGCTAAGTGAATTTCGTTGTTTTTTTCGTTTTTTTTAACCCGAAGCCTAAGAGGGCGAAACGCGTTGTGTTTTGTCTTGGACTCGTTTGCCCGTTTCTGGGGGGTTCGTAAATTTTTTAAGATTTTTTTGTTTTTTGCTGCGTGTCTGCTTGCAACTAAAATTTGTTTTACAATAGACATTTTCTTTCCCCTTTTTCCCCCTTGGTTTTTTTTTTTTTTCTCATTTAATGGATTCGTTATGTAGATTTTTGCGTGTCAGAAATGTTATTGAAAATTCTCGATGTGGCAATGCATTATGTATAGACATGAAAAATGTATGTTAGATTGCATTCTTTTGTTTGTACTGTGCATTCAGTACATTTTTATATGTATGCAAGTGCACTGCCCTTACTTTTAACCCTCTAGTCAGTGATAAGATAAGATAAGTAATGTTCCTTTGCCCAGCCCACCCTCGTGTGGATGGTTTGAGGCACAACGAAAAATTCATTTGTGAAGTTTTTAAAATTTGGGGTTTCTGTGGGTAGGCAAAGAGGAAATTGTGTCTTTATATTTTTGGGAAATTAACCATACGCAACATCTTTTTTTAAGCTTAGAAAACCATCGTGCGACATATCACGTTTTGATCCCAAACAAGAAAGGAAAAGGCGAGAGGGATGGAGATTAAGAAACAAAGAGGGTTAAGGGAAATAGAGGTGAGAGACGGGGTGTTTGGGGGAGGGGGTGGAAAGGGGGAGGGAAGGAGAAAAGGGGATGGGCCGGGGGGGGGGGGGGGGGGGGGGCGGGGGGGGGGGGGGGGGAACTGGAGGATCGGAAGGTCGGAGGGAAAAAGGAAATATTTTGGGGGCCCCGCGTTTCCCTTTAAAGGATGCTGTGTCATCAAATATCCCCTGTGCTGTTCTGGTGGCCCAGAGCGGGAATTGCGTTAGTAATGAGGTGGTGACGTTTACTTTTTGCATTCATCATCATGCCGTCTGAAATTAATGTGAAGAAAAAAACACACACCAACAAACACACAACACCCCACAACCCCACACACACCACACACACACACCAAACACAAACACCCCAGAGCACTTAACACACACTTACCCACAATTACACAAAATAAACCCTACACACACCAACACACCCAAATTTGTTCACACACACAACACACACACACACACACAAACACACACCACACACACACAACAAACACACCACACACGCACGCACCCCACACCCCACAACACATTTCACCCACAAGTCCCTTATCTTGCCCATATGGTTTTTAAATGAAACTTTGACATCAGGTTTCCCCTGGGGGGGGGGGAGGGGAAGGAGGGGGGGAAAAGGGGGAAATATTGGGCAAACCATATATTTTTGAACCCGAGATGATTTTTCTGCATAGCAAAGAAACGGAAGCAGTTCAGTATTGTTTTAAATAAAAGATAAATTGTGGCCCGACGCCCCAATTTTGAATATTTTCAGAACGTTCTATGAGTTTGTCATAAGTTTGAGGCATAGATACCCTTTTAAAATGGAAATACATGTGTTTGTTTCGATTAACCCAAGCCAAACATTTTACTTGGATTAAAATATGCCCACGGATGGCTCATTGACGGTTGTTTAAATTTTTGGAGAAACCTCCCTGAAAATTTAAAATTCCAGGGGTCGGACTGTCCTGCTCTGTCGTTGTCCCAACTGGGGTTCGAGACAGTTTAATACCTTCTTTTAAACCTTCGTCGGAACCAAACACCTGTTTAGAATTCCATTTGGGGAGAAAAAAGCGTTGAGTCAAATTTCGACACAAAGGGGGTTCATATTGCAACATTGTGATGTAAATATATAAACAACAATTTTCACATCCTTGGGCGTTAATTGGGGTGGGTTAAAAGCAGCAAAGGTTTTTGTTCGATACGTTTCTAAACAAGCAAAATAGCCCGTCACTGAAAGGTTGGGTTCCCTGTTGTCTTTTTTTTGGATAGGTTTTTTTCCCTTTTTCTAGGATCAGTGTGTTGACTGATTTAACCCTGTACATTTTGAGAACATTGTATAGAAGGTTGGGGATACAGGTTGATGAAGGGAGGAAAGGAAGGGAGGGTGTGGGGTGGGGGGGGGGGGGGGGGTTATAGCGTTATGAGCACTCTTTTGTTTTGTTTCCTCTTTCTGTAGATCTTTATTCTCATTGTATGTTACTCTTTCTCTTAACGCTGTTTCTATCTCTGTCTGCCTGTCTGCCTTCCCCCCTCCCTCCAGCTCTCCCATCGCTCTTGTTCTCTCCACCTCTCTCTCTGTTTCCATCCTCTCCTCGCTCTCTTTCTCTCCATCTCTACCCCATCTCTCTCTCTGTCTCTCTTTCCTTCCTCCCTCGCTCTCTTTCTCTCCATCTCTACCCCATCTCTCTCTCTGTCTCTTTCTTTCCTCCCTCTCATTCTCTCTTTCTCTCAATCTCTACCCCATCTCTCTCTCTCTCTCTCTCTCTCTCTCTCTCTTCTCTCTCTCTCTCTCTCTCTCTCTCTCTCTCTCTTGTCTCTCTCTTTCCCCCCTCTCATTCTCTCTTTCTCTCCATTTCTACCCATCTCTGTCTGTCTGTCTGTCTGTCTGTCTGTCTCTCTCTCTCTCTCTCTCTCTCTCTCTCTCTCTCTCTCTCTCTCTCTCGGTGCCTTTCTTACGGTGCGTTGACCACTCATACAGCCATCCACTGCTCTTTCACTGAAGGGCGAAAGCTTAGACGTCTCTATGCCTCTCGTAACGGAAATCCCGTGTGTCGTGTTAACATATCACAGGACTAGCACCTGGGGGTGGGGATGATTGGATTTATCCATCGCCCTGATCTGGGTTCTAAGCCTCACGTAGGCAGAGGGTGAAGTACGGAGTGGGGGGGGGGGGGGGGGGAGTTGGGGTTAAAGAGAAGGGATGGAACTGGACAGGATGGGGTGGGGGTAGTGGGGGGTGGGTGGTGGTCCATGTCTTGGCTGTGGTGCGGACTGCTCAATGCACATGGAGTAGTTTGGTGAAACAGCTGGTAGCGAGGGGCTGGAAACTGACAACAGTTAAACACAGGTGGTGAGGAAAAAGGTAGGGATGGAGCGTGGATGGGGAGGGAATGGCGAAAGGGGTGAGGGGGCTTCTATTTCCATTTTTGGACCAATTGATTACATCTCTGTCTGTTCCGTTTTCTGCTTCAGTTATTTAGAAAACATCCCGTATGAAGTTTGGCGGCAAAGGTCTGAATAATTCACACACACACACATCACACACACACACACACACACACACACACACACACCCAAACACACATACACACACACACACACACACACACACACACACACACACACACACACACACACACACACATACACGCGCGCGCGCGCGCGCGCGCGCGCGCGCGCACACGCACACACACACACACACACACAACACAGACAGACAGATAGACAGATAGACAGACAGACAGACACACAGACACAGACACACACAACACACACACACACACACACACACACACACACAACACACCACACACACAGAGGAGATGCAGTTCCAGACTGCAAGGAAAACATGGAGGAGGAAAGACATCAGCACCTCATGAAAGGTAACGATGGTGTAGTTTCAAAACGGAGTGACTGAGGGCGGAGAATGAAACACAATTTGAAAAGAGAGGGGGTTAGTTACCGCCCAAGGACGCAGACAAACAGAGTACAGAACTAGACACAATGCATTTCGACCTCTTGGGTCTTCTTCAGATTAGG
>CM031610.1:76199097-76209422 GCA_018398815.1 Conus ventricosus | reverse complement strand
ACAGTGACAAAGAAAAAGAAACCACTTAGCTGCTATTAGCTGCTTCTCCTGTTCGTCTCGCAATCAAAAATGGCCTCGGGCCGGACGCAAGAGATCTAAATGCATTGTGTCTAGTCCTGTACTCTGTTTGTCTCTGTCCTTGGCGGTAAGTAACCCCCTCTCTTTTCAAATTTAACCATGGTATGTTAAAAGATGGAGATCAAAGGTCTGCTCTTGAAATTGGCAATAATTCGTTGACAACAGTCTCTACTTCATAAAAATACACATGGATTTCATTTCCTGAAAAAAAGAGAAATTTTGATACATAATTGAAAAACAACAAAAGCAAACAAACAAACCCAGCACTGCGGGCACAAAACTGTCACGTCATCTGTGGGACTTTCTGCATTCTTGTAATGATGACAACATTATTAAAATTTTACTAAAGAAAAAAAAAAAAAAAGCAGCAAAACTTCGCTGTTCAATGCATCACTTCGGGTATCATTTTCACAACAGAGTTGCTGTAGACTAAAGTTAGATCTATAGCTCTTTATACCCCATTATCTGGCATTGTGGAGAATGCGTGTCGTGTCATTCAAAGAAAGGATGAAGACACAAATGTAACATGTGCATTACATTGGATAACCCTCCCCCAATTTCCAAGAGTGTGAAGGAGGCGGACAACAACAGAAACATCTTAGCTTCGCTGAAATCTTCTCGTCGACTCTGTCTAAAAGAAAATGAATAATTCAATGCTGGAATGAATATGATACACATAATGCTTGCTTCTAAAAAAAGTTCACATTATGTGCAAATCATTGCATTATACATTGAGCTAAATAATGGAAGAATACTACAGAGCATATATGTCAGAGAAATCCTGTGTCAAAGGGAGAGAAATCCTGTGTCAAGGGAGGTAACTGCAGGCGGAAATTGAAACCAAGTTTACAAGAATTTAAATCTTGCACAAATCTTGCGCCCAATTTGAGAAGATAAGTAATTGCTCATTCTTCTCTTTTATTGTCTGAATATTTTCATCATACCTGAACAAGACCCAAGAGTTCGAAAACGTGTCCTGTTTTGTTTGTAATTTGTTTGTCCACTTTAACCAGTGAAATTACTTTCAATTTCTTTTGAAATTAATAGAAATCCAGTTGATTTTGTTTTCTTTCATCTTATCCTTTTTGTACTCCCATCTTTATAGAACAGGGAGTATTTTACAATGGAACGAAGAAATGCTGTCTGAGCGTCTGTCTGTCTGTCTGTCCGTCTGTCGTCCGTGGTCAAATGTGTTCCACTCGTCAGATAAAACTACTGGGCCGATCTTCTGAAAATTTATACGTATGTTCATTATGGGTCACAGATGATGCCCGATGTTTTATTTTACCGTTAAATCCGTTACTAACGGCTACGGCCCTAACGGTTTTTCTTCTTTATGGAATATCTCAGAAAGTACTTGGCGATCTTTCTAAAAAAATGTAGGCATGTTCATTATGGGTCACGGACGATGCCGATGTTTCATTTTACCGTAATATCCGTTACTGACGGCTATAACGGCCCATAACGGTATTTCTTTTTTATGAAAAATCTCAGAAAGTACTTGGCTGATCTTTCTGAAATTTTTTTTTTTTTTTTTTTTTTGCTGTCCCCAACCCCGCGCCACCTCGGGAGTGCACCCCCGCCCCTCATTCCGGGCACCCATCCCAGCCACAGCCCCGGGCGGCCGCCGCCCGGAACGGCAATCCACAGGGGAGCAGTTTAAATGTCAATCGGCAAGAGGCAACCCCCCGGGGGAGACATGCACTGCTGCCAGTCACTTCGGGGGTGTTGGTGGCCTGGTCTGATTTAAAAATACGCAGGACACCCCTACTAAAAGCCCCTATGCGACATTTTGCTTTGTGCGGAAACGGGGGTGGTGAGCTCTCCTCCGGAGGGGGCACCCCGTGTCCAACGACGCCCCATGGACTCGCCCTTTTGCGACGGAACCAAACCAAGACCCAGACGTGGAGAGGAATCGAAATTTAAAGGTCACCATGAAAGCAGGGCATGAAGGGCCACAAAATTTTGAGACATATTTTTATGCTGATCGATGGAATGAGGATGATTAAGATGATGCTACGGTTTTCCCATTTCGGTCTGAGACTACATGACAGGGCTGTACTCGACGTTCCTTTCATAAATATCCCGGCTTCAACCGGGCCCCGAGAGTAACGGGGCACCTGCAGTGTTGGTCGGGAAAATTTGAGCAACACTTCAGAAACGCACCCATTAAGGGATAAAACTCAACTGTGTGGTCCCAGTCTTCCCAACTGAGTCCGCAGCAACTCAACTCTGGGTAGGAGCCGGTCGGGGCAGAAAAACCCACATGACTTCTGATGGGATTTCGAACCCACGACCTCCCAGCCGGGAGTCCGCGACGCTAACCACTTCGCCACGGCGGGCTGGTGTGATCTTTCTGAAAATTGTAGGCATGTTCATTATGGGTCACAGAAAAGGGACGATGTTTACCAGAATAGCCGTTACAAAAAGGACTCTAACGGCCCAAAACGGTTTTTCCTTTTATGGAATTATACCACGCATATTCAAGATAAACTTGAAGTACTTTTTATTTGCTTTGCATCTCGTTCAGTTTATTTTCCCTTTTTGGGGAGAAACTGGATTTTTTTCTCCTGTTTAATGCTTTCGTTATGTCAGATTTTTGCGCTGTTATCTGAAACGTATATGCAGGCATGTAATGCTTCAAGACAGAGACTGAAAACGGTATGCCACTCATTGCATGTTTTCTCTTTGTACATGGCCTAACTGCTTTAATGCAGACATCAGCTTTTTCCTGCAATGTTCGTGAGGCCATGCTTGGTGAGTGTCGATGATCGTGATTTGGGAAAAAAAGTTGACATCAGTGAAACGACCTTGGAAGCTAACAGGTCATGTATTGTGCTTTTGAGACAACGTGGAAAAGCGTGCGTTTACTTTTTTTGACAATCCAATCATACGTAGTAGAGTTTTTAAGTTAGGAAACCCTCCGGTGACGTCACGTTTCTGATTAGTCGTGAAAGGAACTGGGCAAAGACGGGATGGAGGAAAACGAAACAAATAGGAGATACTGGAAATACAAGGCGAGGGTGGGGAGGTGACCAGTTAGGAGGCTGAGAGAAGGGGATGGGGAGGAGAAGGAGAGGGAGGAATCGGAGGATCGGGGGGTTGGAGGTAACCAGGAACATCTTTTTGACCGAACGTTTGATGTCATGGATCGCTGTGTGATCAATATATCCCATCCCATGGTTGGCTGGAGAGAACTTGGGGAGATAAACATAAAACTGACTGAAAACTGTGTTTTCTTTTATTTCCATTCGCCATCTGCCAGTTGCCCTAGTGTTCGGGAGGGGGATATCAGGAGGTTAGAGTGGGAATATTGTTTACTGCTGTAGGAGATCCATGCCAGAATCAATGCCAGACACGACCACGGAAAAGTGGCCAATAAATCTGGCCGAACCTTTCAACAGTTGAGGATAGTTTAGAGCTCCACATCTGACAGGGGCCACACGGTGATGGAACGTGCTGCAGACAGGAAAGGGCAGATCACTACGTCCTGGGAATGGGATGCGTTTTTCATTTCGTTTTACGTCATTTACACTGGATGGCCTCAGAGCCGGAATCGCGTTAGTAATAGAGGTCGTGACGTTCACGTTTACAGTCATCACTCATGCCACGATCTGAAATTGATATTAAGAACACACACACACACACACACACACACACACACACACACACAACACACACACCACACGTATTAACACGCGCACACACGCACGCATTAACACGCGCACACACGCACGCACACACACAACACACAGACACCACACACACACACGCACGCACACACACACACACACACACGCACAAACAAAACACACACCCCCACACACACACACACACACACACACACACACACACACACACACACACACACACACACACACACCACCCTTTCCTTGACCATCATGGAATTGAAAGCGAAACTTCTGACATCAGGCATTCGACTTTGCAGGAAAAGAATTGGCACAGTAGTGAATGGAAAAAAATCGCATTTTCCCCCAATCGGCACAGATCCTTTCTGATTAACAAAGAAGCAGGACTAGCATTCATCATTCCGTCTCTAAAAAAAAAAATCATAGAATCATCTTGAAAAAGAATACAGATTTCCAGCGCTGAGTCTGCTGGACCCGCGCAATAGCGGACCCGCGCAATAGCGGCCCAGCCCCTGCAATCACAAAAGCTGTATACCATCTTAATTTCACGAGGCAGATGATTTCGGCAATATCCTGTTTTGTTCTGAAATCAGTTCTACTCGCTGGGAACAAGTCGATCCGAAAACGAGAAAGATCTGATCATCAAAACTAGTCATATAATATTATTGGATTCCTTTTCACCGCGGAATCTGTTTTTTTTTTATGAGAAGAGCGACAGAAGAGCGGAAGAGTGAACCACATATAAGCAGATCAGCCTCTATAGGCATTCAGTTTTCCCCTATGATTGTGGAACACCATTTGTTCCAAGTCATGCTTACGATATTTCTTACAAAGTGTAAGGAACTGGTGATGTCCTATAGGACTGTTTAAAACAGTTAATACAATTGACAGCCTAGGCATCGCTTAACTTTTGTATTTATAATTTCTTTGATCCACAGGCTGAAACTAAATACTTTAAAAACCTAATAATTTTTTGGTGAGATTCAAATTGACTCCACAACGTGTATTTGCTATGAAAAGATTACAAAATATACTTTTTCCTTACTGTCACGGCAGTGGAAACATTTGTTGCCTACGCAAACTAATTAAATCCTAAAACAAATTCTACGCAGTTTATGTCGGATGAAGACAAGTGCAGTTTGAATGCTCCCTGGTGCACATGTTGGGTTCCTGTGAACAGACTTTGATACTCTATTGCAGTTCCAGCTTTATTTTCCTGTTATCTGTTAGAGCGATATTTTACTATCAGTGGTGCATTTAATTTGTATGGCTCGTACGTATTGTTCCAGAATCTAATTGATATTAGTTTTATGGAGACACTTTAAGAGAAGAAACAAGAACGCGAAACACACACACAACACACACACACACACACACACAACACACACACACACAAACACACACACACCACACACACACACCACAACACACACACACACACACACACCACACGCACGACGACGCACGCACGCACGCAACGCACGCACGCACGCACGCAGGCACCACGCGCACACACACACACACACACACACACACACACACACACCACACACACACACACAACACACACACACACACAACACACACACACACACCGAACTTCCTTCTGGTTTTTGTCTTCCTTTTATTCACTAAGACAATGGTCTGAGGAGAGAGAGAAGAGAGAGAGAGGAGAGGGGAGAGAGAGAGAGAGGGGGAGAGAGGAGAGAGAGAGAGACAGACAGACAGAAGACGACAGACAGACAGAGACAGACAGACAGAAGACAGACAGACAAACAGACAGACACAGAGAGAGAGAGAGAGAGAGAGAGAGACAGACAGACAGACAGACAGCCCAGACAGACAGACAGACAGAGGGAGAGAACGAACGAACGAACGAACGAACGAACGAATGAAATTTATTTTACCAGGGTAATGAGATAAGCAAATTGCGCATGCTTTTTTCCACCCAGCCCGGGGGAAAAAAGCACATGGACAACACACAAGTCAATATGGAAACAAAGAGGAAAAAGTGAATATACTAGTCAACCTGCAAACTGTAAGAAGAAACAGGCTAATACTACAAAAGCAAACGACAAAATCGGCAAGCATCAATATGCGCGTGCGCGCGCCTCACACACACACACACACACACACACCACACACACCACCACCACACACACACACACACACACACACACACACACACACACACACACACACACACACACACACACACACACACAACACATGAAGGAATTGATCTAATGACAACATCAAAAAAACTGTACAGTACTGTTTAAAATGGTCACAATGTCTGTTATGTTCTTTCTTCGCTTTATATGCATGAAGAGGAATATCATGTCTAAATATGTTGTGTACTTTATAAAAAAGTTTTTAGAGCCTGAAAGAGAAATGTTTATAAGCAGATTTAAACGAGCTAATGCTTTTTTTTTTTATTTCACGTAATTTGGTAAGGAGTTCCAAAGGGCCCCTCCTGAATAGGCGAGGCTTGTTTTAAAAGATCAAATTCGGGGTTTTTTCCCCATTACAATATTATTCGTGTATCTTGATTGATTTCGCGGAAATCGTGTGGTTAGTGTACAAGGAGCAAATCCGTTAAATTATTCGATACATTACAACGGCTTTTTTTAAACTGTTTTTATACGATAATGGAAGGATCTCCAGCTCTAAGTAGTCTTCAGTCGTCAAATAGTAGTTTTTAAAAGTACTAACTTCGAGAGCGTTTATAGACCCTGTTTAGATATCTTAATGTGTTTGCACTGCATTGATCATAGAGTGTTGACGCATAATCGATAAATGATGAAATAAATGCATGAAAAAAATTTCTTTCGAGCTGTTACATCGAGGAAATTCTTAATTTTTGAAAGTTGAAATAACCTTTGGGAAATACGTTTGCAAAAAAACTATCAATATGGGGTGACGGAAAGATTATTGTCGATAGTAACACCTATAACTTTGTGAGTATCAACTTCATGAATGACTGTACTACCTATGTGTTTTGAAGGCAGACTGGGGGTTATCTTTTCCCGTTTTTGTCGCAAAGTTTTTAATCATGATTTAGTTTTTTGGTCCTTAAAAGAACTGTGGTTCAGCTCAGTCCAATCAATTAAGTTACTAACATTGTTCTGCGGAGTTGTGGATAATTGCTTCAAATTAGAATAGCTCGAATGATAGAGTATCATCTGAAAAACAGTTCACATACGCTCCTGTAACGTATAAGGGAAGATCATTAAAAATAGAGAGAAAAAAAGTAGAGGACCAAGAACGGATCCTTGGGAACCCCAAAAATTTTTTTTCCCTGGAATTTGGATTGTTGGTTACCCAAAAAAACCCTTGTGTGACGGTTAGAAAGAAAAGATGTAAGAAGAGAAAGGTTTGGTCGGAAAGTCTATTAAGGTTAGTTACGTAGCAGCAAATTATGGTCAAATGACGTCGAAAGCTTTTCAAAGTCAACGAACAATACCCCCGTGAATTTGTTTCATTGATATTAACGACCCAATCTTCGACGAGGTTAGTTAAAGCATTTGTGGCATGAATGGTTTTCTCTAAATCTGATTGATTGGGATGAAGCAAATTGTTCTCCGACACATGTGACATTAGATGTTTATAGACAGGGTTTTCCAAAGGTTTCGACAGGATGATAATATTTAAATAGGTCTGTAAATTTTATGGGTTAGTTTCATCTCCGATTTATAGATAGGAACAATTTTGGCTTGCTTAAGATATATGGAAAATAGCTTTTGCAATGCAGCGATTGTACAAATACGTTAAAGAGTCTGTGTGGTTTGGAGCACATGATTTAAGAATCTTACCATCTAAATTATCAAGGCACAGTGTGCCTGTCTGCTTGAGATGTGTAAGATGAACGTAAACGTCAAAAATCGTAATAGAAGGAACGACAGCGTCTGATGTTATATTTTTAGAATAACAAAATTCTTTAAGTAACTCAAGATTATTTAAAGAGGACCTATCATTGTTATGGTTTAGGAAGATATATTAGAAAAATGGTGATTTTAAATCATCAGTTGAAAGCCTTTAATAGAGGCAGACATTGTATCGACTTTCTTTTTTGTGAGAATGTTAAAAGCTTTCCAAGTCGACTTTGAATTATTAGAACCTTCCCAAAACAAGATCTCGGAAGTATTTCTTTTTCGCTGAAGTAACATTTTCCGTAACTTTATTTCGTGTTTTTTGAAATCTTGAAATTGTTTTGCTTTTAACAGCATGTCTCTTTCACGCATCGCATCTTGGATAACATCCAGTTAACCAAAGGGGGCTTGGAGGAAAAGTTTTACTCTTTTAGTTATAAAGGGAGCATGTTTGTCATAGGACATAAGTAAATGACTTGTGCCAAAATTGAAATGCTTCTTTAGGATCAGTGAATGATACACGTTTGGTAAAGATGAATGAGCTAAGTCCGAAAAGAATGCGTCTTTATCAAGTTAGCAAAAGATCTATAGGTAATAATTTGTGTCCAGGTTGGGAATTTTTGGGCCTTTCCTGAACCAAGTAAGGCAAACAGGTAGTGACCCCTGCAGCCACAATGTGGAGAACACACTTCGACAATGTTTTGTTGTGTGTTGCTATAAAATTTTGATCAATCGTGTTAGAAAGAGGAGTAATTCTAGTGGGGGTTTCAATCAATTGATGAAGTCCAAAATTCTCAACTGTTTGGATCCATCGATGATTGGGCTTTTAAAAGATCAACGTTAAAATCACGAGAAGGGTGATTTCATTGTCATTGAGTGTTACATCTTCAAGCATATCATTAAATTTGTTGACCCATTCTATATGTTCGGCGGGATTTCTGTAAATGAATCCAATGAATAATGGCTTGGTTTTTTTTAGATTTATTTCGACCATATACATTCTACATTGTGTTTTCAAACGATATGATACGTTTATACGTAACAGATGACTGATATATAGGATTAAACCAGTTTGTTTTGGTAGAATGGGGTCAAGTCTCACGGTGTTGTAACCTGGAATAGATACATCTGCATCAGATATATTCTTCGATAAACGTGATTCAGCACCAACAAAATACGTGAAACTGTCGGCTGAGTTATATTATAATGAAAGATAAATGATCTAATTGTTGAGAACATGGTTGATATTTTAAAAAAAACCCACTCGGAGGCCGTCCCTAGAAGGCCACGCATTCACGTGGGCATTACGACTGAGTGGTGATCACAGCTAAATGATACAGGTTGCAGCTTCAAGGACAACTGGTATCTGATTCCAGCCAGCGTAAATGAAAAAAAACGTGCAATGTATGCAACTAACCCGAGAATCTTGATTTGGAATGCACCAAAAGGAAGATAGCAAAAGTAACGCAAAAACTGGGTAACACAGTTGCAAAACACAATTTTGACTCACAGACAAAAAAAGATGAAAAAAAAAAAAAATCCCAAAAACAAAAAAAACCTCAAATGAAAATAGATTATCAGACAGCAACCCCACTAATTACCCCCAAAGCAAGCAATCATGCATAAAGCACGTAAACAGATCAAGTAAATAAAGATTGATACAAATATGCTATCAAATATTCTGAAAATATCTACAAATCTAAAAACCCCCGTGTTTAAGTAACCCCAGAGATCAAAATAGCCGCCTTCAAGCAAGTTACAGTTGCAAATTTTAATGCATAATGACAACGAGGGCGGCGAATCTACGGAGAGAGGAGAGAGAGAGAGAGAGGAGAGAGAGAGAGAGAGAGGAGAGAGAGAGAGAGAGAGCACCGCTGCATGAATGAAAACTGCGCCACCTCTCGCCCACTTTTTTTTATTTTTCCTTTTGTTTTCCCCCAGCTCTGGAATAGTGCCCCTGGCAATGGGGTCAAGTTGACACTGATAAAGTCTGCACATCGAGTGTTGTAAAATGGCCAACCAACTAACCAAAAAAAGAAAGAAAATGCATCACATTTTCGGCGCTTCACCAAGGTGAAAAGAGACAAAAATACTGTTTATTTAAACTATTCCTTTCAACATTCCAAAGTATCAAATCATAATGCAAACGCTCTCCTATAAACATCACATACCTACAGAGAAATAGAGAGAGAAAAAAACAACAAATCTAGAGACACGAACAGATAAAAGACAGGCAAAATTACATACAAGCAGATAGATAAATACGTTGACAAATAATTAAGCATGCAGACAAACAGGCAAAGAAAAAAACCACCAGATTTGGTAAAGACCCGTGTACATTTAAAAAAATAGACAGTTTATTGTGAACTAACAGACACAAAACAGTACCAAATCAACAGCCTTTAGTCTATGTACAGCAGACGTAAGACAAAGAGAATTGTGTCGGAGGGAGGGTTTGGGGGGGAGCATAAGGGGTACTGGCGGACGGGTGGTGGTTGTGGTGGTGGTGGTGGTGGGATAGGGAAGGGGGCGATTGATGAAAGGTCAGCACGCCGCCCTAGGACAGCCATTAGTCATAGCATTATCGAATCCCAGGATTCTGGGTCAGCCTTGTGAGTAGTAAAGGGCAGGCAGGTTCATGCCTAAAAGAAGGAAGGCGGTGGAAGGAGGCGTGGAAAAAAAAAAAAAAAAAAAAAAAAAAAAAAAAAAAACCGTTTTCCCCCCC
>CM031610.1:76175955-76188455 GCA_018398815.1 Conus ventricosus | reverse complement strand
CTCTCTCTCTCTCTCTCTCCTCTCTCTCTCTCTCTCTCTCCTTCTCTCTCTCTCTCTCTCTCTCTGTTTTAAACTTTCCGTAGTGTCGCATCCCACACGCTATGCCGTCAGCTTCCTTGGATTTCCCACATGTTTGTGGTGCTTGTTTGGACTTTTTGGAGCTTTATGGCTCAAAGAGAAGTGTCAGTCAGGAAGATGATGCGAGTCATACAATGTAGTGTGTGGAGCTCAAAGGGAAGTGTCAGTCAGGAAGAAGATGATGTGAGTCATACAAGGTAGTGTGTGGACCTTTTGGAGCTTTATGGCTCAAAGAGAAGTGTCAGTCAGGAAGAAGATGATGTGAGTCACACAGCTGAAGGACAGGCCTAGTGGTGTTATGATGAGGTGTGTGCTGACTTACCTATTTTGGAGTTTAATCATTTCATGTGGTGACATCGAATTGAACCCCGGACCCACTGAGATACCCACCACTCAAACCCAGGGGCAGATTCTCTGCCAGATGTGACAGAGCACAAGCAGGGAGAGAGTCTTCAGCAAGTAGCAGAGTTGATACAACTCCTGTTGAATCGCCTGCTACAACCCCACTATTAACACTACCCTGGCTGATCTCATGACGAGGTTGAACGGAGTGGACACCGTTAACTCTACTCTGGCTGATCTCATGACTAGGTTGAATGGAGTGGACAGTGTTAACTCTACCCTGGCTGATCTCATGACGAGGTTGAACGGAATGGACACTGTTAACCCTACCCTGGCTGATCTCATGACGAGCTAGTATAGGTTGAACGGAATGGACAGTGTTAACTCTACCCTGGCTGATCTCATGACGAAGTTGAACGGAATGGATACCGTTAACTCTACCCTGGCTGATCTTATGACGAGGTTGAATGGAATGGACTCTGTAAAATTAACTCTGCCCTGGCTGATCTCATGACGAGGTTGAACGGAGTGGACACTGTTAACTCTACCCTGGCTGATCTTATGACGAGGTTGAATGGAATGGACTCTGTTAACTCTGCCCTGGCTGATCTCATGACGAGGTTGAACGGAGTGGACAGTGTTAACTCTACCATGGCTGGTCTCATGACGAGGTTGAATGGAATGGACACTGTTAACCCTACCCTGGCTGATCTCAAGACGAGTTTGAACGGAATGGACAGTGTTAACTCTGCCCTGGCTGATCTCATGACGAGGTTGAACGGAATGGACACTGTTAACTCTACCCTGGCTGATCTTATGACGAGTTTGAATGGAATGGACTCTTGTTAACTCTGCCCTGGCTGATCTCATGACGAGGTTGAACGGAATGGACGTCTCCATGACTTCCCAGCTGGACGGGGTTGTGTCTGACATTGCAGCCATCAAGCAGAAATTTGTTCTACAGGAGGTGGAGGTGTTGAGACAGGAGTTGTCTGACATTGCAGCCATCAAGCAGAACTTTGGTGTTCTACAGGAGGAGATGGAGGTGTTGAGACAGGCGGTGTCTGACATTGCAGCCATCAAGCAGACGTTTGGTGTTCTACAGGAGATGGAGGTGTTGAGACAGGAGGTGTGTGACATTGCAGCCATCAAGCAGAAGTTTGGTGTTCTACAGGAGGAGAAGGAGATGTTAAGACAGGCGGTGGACTTATTATGCAGAGAAAACATGACATTGAAAGATGACAGGGACGGTTTGTGTGCTCTTGTTGCAAACTTGGAGAAAACGATGGACGATCTGGAAGGAAGATCAAAGAGAAATGACCTGATAGTCACACAACGGTCTCTCCATACACACTCACATGAAAGACAATCATACGCTCCGCACACTACCACACATCTGACTCCCTTCCTTTGAATCAAACAAACCAGAATACTACTTTAAAGTTCTTCCCCGAAAGAAAATGTTTCTTTCTTTCTTTTTGCGCCTAACGTCTTTTGGCGTGTTGTTTTGGGGCTTAAGTTTCTGCTCTTTGTTTTGGCCAAAATGTAATTTATTCCACAATATTCCACCAAACGAAAACAAATCTAACATTGTTTTCAATGCACACATTCGTTTCACTTTTTCCTGGGTCACACAGATGCTAAATCCGCCCCACACAAACAAATCACTATGAGTTCACGAACACCCAAACGCCCTGGGTTCTTTCCGTCATTTCTTTTTCTTTTCTTTTCTTCTTTTTTTCTTTTTTCCTTTTGCTCAAAAGAGAATCAGAAAGTTCTTGGCAGCGGACATTACGTTAAGGGCTGAAAGGGAGCGGTCAGGGTTCCAGATACAGGGTGCTTGCCGTAGAGAACCAAAATTTTATGTTAATGTTTGCTGGAGGTAGGCAAAGGGATCCTACAGTTGATCGCGTATGTAAAAAACTTCGCCTTTATGATGTAAGGCTCGAAGACTCATCATCATCATCATCATTCTCTTGCCCATGATGGGCGTAGAGGAGAGATGAGAGACACTCTCGAAGCCAGGCACCGCCATCCGGCCCTGTCCTCTGCCTGTCGCATCAGCGTGGGGCCATTCATCCTGGTCCATTCTTTGATGTTGTCCATCCAGCATTTGGCTTGTCGTCCCCTTCGTCTGCCGCCTTCCAGCGTGCCCTGGATGACTGTTTTGGGCAGTGAATTATAATAATAATAATAATAATAATAATAATAATAATAATAATAATAATGGGGATTTATATAGCGCCTTCCACGGCACAAGGCGCTTTACAAAGGCAGAAAAAATACAATTGCTAAATGTAAAGAAAAAGCATTGAAAAACGGCTCAGAAATGAAAAACAAAGGCTCTCTCCCATTATCTCCCACGCGCACACACACTCTCACGCACAGACACACAATACACAACAGCCGCAACAAGCACAAACTACTAAGCGATCCACAGAAGCAACAAGAGTCAATCAACTATCTGGTAATGACTGTCTTCTTAGTATTGTTTGAAAAGGTGGGTTTTCAGGGAGGTTTTGAAGGAAGAAAAGGTTTGAGAATGTCTTAAGTCATAGGGGAGTTTATTCCAGAGTTTGGGAGCTGCGTATGAGAAAGCTCGTTCGCCATGCTGTTTACGATGGGGACGGTAACTGGGAAAGCGGAAGGTCCTGGTGTCGGTGGAGGAGCGGAGCGTTCGTGATGGGACATATACTTGAAGGAGATCGGAAAGATAGGCAGGGGCATCGCCAGTGAAAATCTTGAAGCATAGACAACAACATTTGTATTTAATTCTTTCTTCAACGGGGAGCCAGTGCAACTTTTTCAGGAGAGGGCTGCAGGGTTGGGTCCTAGGAGATTTGCAAATGAGACGGGCTGCAGAGTTCTGTACACGTTGGAGGGGTTGGATGACAGTTGAGGGACAGCCAAGGAGAACACAGTTGCAGTAATCTAGCCTTGAAAGGATGTATGATGAAACGAGAGTTTTTGTGGCGTCTTCAGTGAGATAGGGTCGAATAGCAGCAATTCGTTTTAAGTTCCATGTAAGCTAACTGACAAGTTTTTGTGACATGCTGTTTCATTGAGAGGTCACTATCAAGGAGAACACCAAGGTCACGAACAGTGTTTGAAAATTCAATAGTGCTGGAACCTAATGTCAAAGAAGAAGGGATCGGATCAGGGCCATGATGTGACCGCTTTGAAAAACGGATGGCTTCAGTCTTCTCACAGTTTAATTTAAGCTTATTTGCTGACATCCAGGTCTCGATATCAGAAGTACAAGATTGAAGAGTAGAAACAAGGGGTGAGTAGTCATCGATGACAGAGGAATGGAGCAGCTGAGTATCATCCGCAAACATTTCGTGTGAAACGGAATGGCCGTGGATGACATTAGACAATGGAGTGGTGTACAAAATAAAGAGGACAGGTCCCAGCACGGATCCCTGAGGCACGCCAAACTGGAGGTTAGATTCATCAGAACGGTGATCACCACTTGAATAAACTGTTTCCTGTCTAGAAGATAAGAACGAAACCAATTTAAAGCTGTTTCCCTGATGCCACATGTGTATTTCAAACGAGAGAGAAGGATTTCATGGTCTATGGTGTCAAAGGCTGCCGAAAGATCTAGCAAAAGAAGGACAGAAATTTTGTTTTCGTCTGAGGAATTTAGAATATCATTGAGAATGCGAAGGATGGTGGTCTCCGTGCTGTGCCCAGGGCGATAGGCTGACTGATGTGGTGTGAGGAGGTTGTTTGAGGCCAGATGGTCAGAGAGCTGTTGAAGAATGACTTTCTCAAGAATTTTGGATAGGAAAGGAAGATTTGAGATGGGTCTGTAATTTTTAAGAACGTTGGGATCAAGACTGCTTTTCTTGAGTAGAGGTTTAACAAGGGCGGTCTTAAAGTCAGTGGGAACTGTGCCAGAAGACGAGACTCGTTAAGAATTTGGTGATGGTAGGAAGGAGAGAGTCAGGTTGCTTCAAGAGGAGTGGTCGGTGGAATGGCGGTCAGGGTCAAGGTTGGTTTCGCAGGACTGTTGTGGATGATTTTACCGAACAGTCTGCTCGGACACTGGCAAGAAAATAACAGTGTGTGGTACCGTTAAAAACAACAGACTGATCTGAAGTATCTGAGGAATGGGGAGAAAGCGTTTTCGAATTGTTTGAATTTTGTGGGCGAAAACTTGAGAAACAATCCAGGAAGCTGTGAACGGCTCATGAGTGGACGGCATACAACACTTGGCAGCATTGCCTCCATACTTGATAGTGACAGGTCTAAACAGTTCTTTACACGAGGATGCTGCTGCAACTTGGGAAGAATAAAAAGCGGTTTTGGCTTGATGACAAACTGTCGACTTTTGTTTGGCAAGCATCGTATATTTGCTTGTGGTTTGTCAGTCTAGATGTAACCAGCGCCGCTCGGCTCGGAGTCGCTCGGTTTCCAATTCAGCTCAGGTGCAATTGAGTTGTACCACGGAGCCGTGACGACGCCAGTGTACCGTCGCGGACATATAGGCGCATTGCTTTTCCCAAAACTTTTCTAAGACCAATGTTCAAATCAGTAAGTGTTTACGTCAGGCGTTGATAATGTTAGCGATTTTGTCATGAAGAAAATTCAGCGGGTCAATCTTATGAATGGGCTCGACACATTTGAATTGGCTGGGTTGCTTGTGACACTATTGACTTTTTGCTTTGGAATCACTGAGGACGAGGGCTCTACTCTACAACACACACAACATCACTCTTGACTATTGTGATCAGACATCGAAATCATTTATATCACATTTGCAGCGAGTGCAAAAAAAAGACCTTCAGCTGTCTCCGCATAAAGAAAAAATCCACCAATGCACTGATCTAGATATGTGTCCCCTCTGGCTGGTTGGGATTAGTTAAGTGCGGGGGGGGTCATCTCGATGGCTGAGGGAAGGCCACCACAGTGTCCACTCTAAAGTATGAGTTTCCTGATACCTCCTTGCTCTGGGATCTCTCGAGTCTCGTATCCGTTGTAGTTAGGTGAACAGTTAAAAGTCAACGATGATCAAGAAGATCGCCGTCCGCGTGGCGGCCTAACAAAGTCAAGGGTAATCACGGGAATTCTTGTCGTTAGAATCTTGAAATCAAGCCTGTAGTTTGTTCCTTTTCTAGGGCGGGCGGGGTCCGATACACACACTGCAGACGGATTCGTTTGTTTGATTTTGCCTAAGGTCTGAAGTGGCTCTGCCACCTTCAAAGTGGTGTGGGAGAGGGGATGGTCGACGATCGATTTGGAAGTCGGGCGTTATTGAAGACACGAGACACTCTTTGAGGTTCAGCATGTGAATTCATCCACCAATCTCTTGGCAGTCCCAGTTTTTGGCACCAAGTTCACGGGGGAGGAATTGATAGTTGTTTATAACCGGTGGTGGGGTGTCATATCAGCACATTTACTCTATCCACCTGACTCACGAAGCACGTTTCTGACACCTATCATTAATGTCCACATCCGGTTAAATCGGATAATAATGTGAACAGTCAGCGATCGCTGTTGCGTTTCTGACTGTGTTTTAAGGGCATTACCACGAACTGATGGCATTCAGGTGACTGACCACAGAGCTGATTAGGAAGATCAGAACTGTACCAGGCCGACATAAGTTCTCGAGGTGGGCACCCGAAGCACAGGTCCGGCGCGGTCGACGCGTAGGGGAGCTGGGGAGGATAAAGATGTCAGATCAGTGACAGAAGTATATTGCGTTTTTGTAGAATGTTGTTGGATGAATAACGTCAGAAATCTCCGGCCGTGTTCTGGTGCCACCTCGGGTCCGATCGGTGGCGTGGCAGACGGTAACAATAGACAGTTCTTTCAAACGACTGATCAGGATCAGTTCGCCTATTACGGCCAGATCAGAGAACTGTTTGCTTTTCTTTTGGCCGTTGATTTTTTTTTTTTTTTTTTTTTTTTTTTTTTTTTATTTTTTTGGTTTGTGACGGATAACATGCTGTCTAATAATTTTCTTTTTTTTGCGGGTGGATTCCAAGGCCTTCTTATAGCTTGCAAAACTGGGAATCAAAAATTATGAAAGAATTTACTTTTTGAAATAAGACATTACATACATGTTATTATGGTGAAAGAATTGAGGTATCGTTTTGCTGGATCCTCACTCTGTGGATATCCGGAATATGAAACAGACAGATAAACTTAAGCTAGAGTTGGATGCGTTAGAAAAACACCTGAAAAATAAAAGGAAGTATTAAAGCTTGTCGTACAAGAAAATTTAATTAGCTATTTAGGAAGATGCCACGTGAACAGTGAACACCTTCCAGAGAAAGTATGAAATCTTATCATGTCACGACTATTTGTCATCTTTAATATACATGCTTCGTCTCAATTCGTGGAAAACCAAGTTTTCCCAAAATGTAGCACGTGATTGTTCAAATCTTTTATCAGTGGTCCATATTCTTTTTCATTGTTCAATATTAACTTCATTGTATAAAGAATCGAACGTGGATGTGACTGTACACGATTCTATCAAAACAATAACCCACAAACCAGACATCGTGCAAATAGCAAAAGTGCTTTCCATGCATCAAATTAATAGATTTTTATAAACGCTTCCCTTCTTGCTTTTTTTTTTTTTTTTTTTTTTTTTAAAGTCTAATATCACCAAGTGTGAACAGACTCTAAATTAATGAACTCACTCACTCACTCACTCCTACCTACCATTTGCATCTTTAGAAATGTAAAGCCTCAAAAAAAAAAAAAGAAAAAAAGAGGAAAAAGCAGTCTTTTAAGCTTGGTAATATTAGTGTAAGTTGGACAGATGCTCCCTCCCCCTCCCACCTCCCCATCCCACTCACCACTTCCCTGCCTCTCAAACTGTTCCCACGACACGGCAGTCAACGCCGGTCAGTCGTACAGAAGGCAAGTCATGTGTCGGGGCTTTTACCTAACACGCTGGTCAGTGGTAAGGAGGCAGTCATTGTGGTCACCTAACACGCTGGTCAGTGGTAAGGAGGACAGTCATTGTGGTCACCTAACACGCTGGTCAGTGGTAAGGAAGGCAGTCTTTGTGCTCCCTAACACGCTGGTCAGTGGTAAGAGGGCAGTCATTGTCGTGCTCACCTAACACGCTGGTCAGTGGTAAGGAAGGCGTCCATTGTGCTCACCTAACATGCGGGTCAGTGGTAAGGAAGGCAGTTCATTGTGGTCACCTAACACGCTGGTCGTGGTAAGGAAGGCAGTCATTGTGCTCACCTAGCAGCTGGTCAGTGGTAAGGAAGGCAGTCATTGTGCTCCCCCTAACACGCTGGTCATGGTAAGGAAGGCAGTCATTGTGCTCACCTAACATGCTGGTCATGGTAAGGAAGGCAGTCATTGTGCTCACCTAACATGCTGGTCAGTGGTAAGGAAGGCAGTCATTGTCGTGCTCACCAAACACGCTGGTCAGTGGTAAGGAAGGCAGTCATTGTGCTCACCTAACACGCTGGTCAGTGGTAAGGAAGGCAGTCTTTGTGCTCACCTAACCTGCTGGTCAGTGGTAAGGAGGGCAGTCATAGTCGTGCTCACCTAACACGCTGGTCAGTGGTAAGGAAGGCAGCCATTTGTGCTCATAATCAGCAATACTTCCATGCCCACTAAGTATGTCCACTAAACATTATCACTTCTAGTTGTTTAATTCACGGATTGTTAGAAAGGTCCATTTCACTGGCTTGAGTGCCGCCGTGACGCCATCTATGTCCAGGCACATTCTGTGGAACGTCAGCAAAAGAACTGCTCCCTGATAAATTTTAGAACTTTCAGACTGGTGCTTGTAAAAGATGAAGGGTGCCTGTCGCAGGTCAAAGAATTCGTGTCAGAGTGGTGTGAAGAAATTGAAATTTACAGCCAGCAACGCGTTCCTGCTTTACCCAGTTTGGGCAGGAGCGTTGTTGGTTTCTGGCGTTGAAACCATGGGGTCATAAATAGTACGTTTCATGGTCCAAGAGAAACATGCTTCGGAATAACTTTCAAGAAAGCAATATTCCCTAGGTCTCGGAAGACACGAAAAACGCCCCTAAGTATGATTTACGACATCAGCAGTGATGTCGGTACACACGATTTTTCAGTTTTATCTTTGTGCATGACTGGCATCTTGATCGTCAGTAAAAAAAAAAGTGTTTTCCTTCTTGGTGTGGTCAATGGATTTTCAGAAGACGTGTTTGAAGAGCAAGTGAAGACCCATGAAGGAGACAGTCCCTCAGGAATGGAGGAATGTGATGAATACTGTAGTGGAATGGGAACCCATGGTGACCTCTCACGGTACGTGTCGCATACACCATTGAAAATAATACTTCTGGAAGTGATTCGTTTCTCTGAACTCAAATGTGCATACCTTCCCTCAGGTGTGTGTTATTGGTTTCTTCACTCGCACTATGATGATGGTGGCCTGTAACCATCTACTGGTCCCTTTTTCAGCAACAGCATAAACAAGAAAATAAGACAGTAAAATGAGACACAGAGTAATAGTACATGAAATCAGTATCTCACACACATGGCACACGTCTTCAAACTGGTATCAATGAATGAGACAAACGTAATAAAACTAGCGGATTAAGTCATCATAATAGTGCATAGGCAAACCTCTTCAAACAAAGGAAACCTTCATAGTTACAAATTGCTGTAGTAATAGCATGTGATTAAAATTATAGAGAATACATGCAACAGCTTGTCCTGTTTCACAGCAGTTTGTGGTCATTGTGTACACTGAAATAGATGATTTTATAGCAGAAAAGTCGTTTTGTTGTCTTATGAAAATATACTCATAAATAACCCAAACCCATTTCATATTTAGGAGGACTGAAATAACGAACAGATTTCATCTAAAGAAGTGAGTGAAACTGTCTAAGAAATGTGCACTGTTCCTCAAACTAACGCTATCTCTATGGTTGGCCACCCAGTGGATTGTCTTGCTGGCCACCCAGTGGATTGTCTTTTAGTCGCTGATAAAACACAGCAGTTGCCAGAGCAGTTCAGAAAACAGGGACAGAATAAGTATTGAAGTTGTATAGCAGAGAAAAAGTTTGGTGTCATGGACAAATATGGTCCATATGTTTGGGGACGGGCAGTTCTAGATGGGCTCTGGAAGTGGTCTGGAAGCTCTTCACCTAAATACATGCACAGGCACCCGGCCCCCTCAATCCACCACAACAGAGGTGGTCTTTGCCATTCCAGTCTCCTTTATATACACAGCAGAAAAAAAGATAGATGATCAAGACGGCGAGTGTCAGTAATTGTGGACGGGCTATTTATCATTGTACTCACGCCAGACTCTAACGTTGCAAGTTGTCTCATCTTTATTGTGCGTTTGTTGCGCTGTTGTTAATGGCTGTTGCAGTGACACATCCCATGTCAGTATTTTGAAAGAGACATACAGATCAGATGAAGCATGGACGATTGATGACATACAGATCAAGATGAAGTATGGACGATTGATGCTGACATGCGTTTTTTAACCAACGTGATGCAAGTGAAGGATATCTACGATAGGAGAAAGACAACCACAATATAAACCTGCAGGAAAAAAAGAGCCAGTTTAATCCCAAACCATCTGCGAGCTGCAGGTTTATGATGGCATTGTAAAATTTAAGCAGGGATGTAACTTTTATTCGTTTAACTAAATCAGTTGCAAACGTCTCTTCGGTATATAGCTGATTCACTGAGTGAGGAACATAGTCCACTGTGTACCTTCTATCAGCACAGGAGGAAACTTTGGTCTATTCAGTTCATCCCAGGGGGGAATCGCTTTGATTAATTCATGAGATTCCTTGTATAGCCGCTGTGTACATTACACATTATTCAGGAAAGCAGTGTTGTTATGTAAGTGCTGAATGATGCGGCCACCAATGAAGTATCATGTCGCAGAGGATCCCTTTGGACTGGCATTTCAAAACCTTATACTTCGTTTCATGTTACGTTAGCTCAAGCATGCTGTGGTCCACCCACACTTTATCAAAGCAAAGTATGTCTTTGAGTCAGCATAATTCTAATGATTTCGGGCATCCAGACTTGGTCAGGAAAGAACCAAACAGCACTCTCAGAACCATGCGCTAAAACCAGCAGTTCTATGACTTCCAGTGCTAAAACAGCAGTTCTATTACTTCCAGTACTAAAACAGCATTCTATGACTTCCAGTGCTAAAACCAGCAGTTCTATGACTTCCAGTGCTAAAACCAGCAGTTCTATAACTTCCAGTGCTAAAACCAGCAGTTCTATTCTTCCAGCGCTAACCAGCAGTTCTATGACTTCCAGTGCTAAAAACCAGCAGTTCTATGATTTCCCAGTGCTAAAACCAGCAGTTCTATAACTTCAGTGCTAAAACCAGCAGTTCTATTACTTCCAGCGCTAAAAACCAGAGTTCTATGACTTCCAGTGCTAAAACCAGCAGTTCTATTATTTTCCAGTGCTAAAACCAGCAGTTCTATGACTTCCAGTGCTAAAACCAGCAGTTCTATGACTTCCAGTGCTAAACCCAGCAGTTCTATGTCTTCCAGTGCTTAAAACCAGCAGTTTCTATGACTTCCAGTGCAAAAACCCAGCAGTTCTATTACTTCCAGCGCAAAAACCAGCAGTTCATGACTTCCAGTGCTAAAACCAGCAGCTTTTACTTCCAGTGCTAAAACCAGCAGTTCTAGGATTCCAGTACTAAAACCAGCAGTTCTAGGGACTTCCAGTGCTAAAACCAGCAGTTCTTTGATTTTCCAGTGCTAAACCAGCATTTCTATGACTTCCAGTGCAAAAACCCAGCGTTCCATTACTTCCAGCGCAAAAACCAGCAGTTCTATGACTTCCAGTGTAAAACCAGCAGTTCTTGACTTCCAGTGCTAAAACCAGCAGTTCTAGGGCTTCCAGTGCTAAAAATCAGAAAGTTCTATTACTTCCGTGCAAACCAGCAGTTCTATGACTTCCATTTACAAAACCAGCAGTTCTATTATTCCAGTACTAAACCAGAGTTCTATGACTTCCAGTGCTAAAAACCAGCAGTTCTATTATTCCAGCGCTAAAACCAGCAGTTCTATTACTTCCAGCGCTAAAACCAGCAGTTCTATTACTTCCAGTACTAAAACCAGCAGTTCTATTACTTCCGTGCTAAAACCAGCAGTTCTTTTTACTTCAGCGCTAAAAACCAGCAGTTCTATTACTTCCAGTACAAAAACCCAGCAGTTCTATGATTTCCAGTGCTAAAACCAGCAGTTCTATGACTTCCAGTGCTAAAACCAGCAGTTCTATAAATTCCAGTGCTAAAACCAGCAGTTCTATTACTTCCATGCTAAAACCAGCAGTTCTATGACTTCCAGTGCTAAAACCAGCAGTTCTATTACTTCCAGTGCTAAAACCAGCAGTTCTATGACTTCCAGTGCTAAAACCAGCTGTTCTATGACTTCCAGTGCTAAAACCAGCAGTTCTATTATTTCCCAGTGCTAAAACCCAGCAGTTCTATGACTTCCAGTGCTAAAACCAGCAGTTCTATGACTTCCAGTGCTAAAACCAGCAGTTCTATGACTTCCGTTGGTTTCCGAATGAATGGTTTGTAACAGGGCTGATAAATCGTGCTTGCTATTTCAAGGAGCGGTCAGTAAAGTTAGGAGGATGCAATGTGAATAAAGAAGGGAGTTGGAAATCACTGTAGAAAACATTCTGTTTTGGTGAAAAAATGTTGTTAACTCTTAAAAGAACTGGGTGTCTAAGAGGGGGCTCATATTCTCAAGAAGTTGGCAAAGTGGATGACAGTTCTCAAAGTTAAGTGTCAACCTTAGAATTTCACGTTTCTCCCGGGTTGACTATTGCAAGTTTAACATTAATCTGATATTCAGCAACACATAAATGATGAACCCATAAAAAGTATATCGGGATATTCAGTTGCACTGCAAAGAATATCTTATTATTCCAATGACACCTTGAGTGAAATGACTGCATCAACTGAGGCATAGTGTAGCAAAGAATATGTCCGGATTCTTGTCGCCAAAGCGTTTTGAAATACATTCTAACACTGCTAACGGTGTTTCTTGTTTAGGACACGACTTTGAATAACCTTCCAGACCATGTCTTTCCCAGGGCTTTGAGGACACAGCGGTAATCCTTTAAATATT
>CM031610.1:76168455-76170955 GCA_018398815.1 Conus ventricosus | reverse complement strand
TCTAATAAAATCCAAAAAATACTAAACTGGGAAGGGCCTGGTGGCCAAAAGATTGTGAAGAAGCTGAAGCTTAAAGAAGCTTAAATAAAAGGAAAAATTTTAAAAAAACAAAAGTGGGGAAAACCCTCAAAAAATTGAAGAAAGCAAAGGCACACTCTACAAGTTATTCAAAAGCAAAGGGGCTTTTTTGGGTCATCTTTTTTTGCGCAAGAGAATTTCCCAGAAATAAAGATCTTCAAAAGGTAGGAAAAAGTTTCAATTATAAAAAAAAGGTAAAAATATTCCAAGTTTTCCTTTTTAATTTGGAGACTAAGAAATTTCCCCCACCCTTATGAAAAAGCCAAAGTTTTCCCAAAATATATTTTCTAAGAAAACGCCGGGAAAGCCTTCAGCATGAATGCAAAAACCATGGGGAAAAGAAAGAAAAAACAGAACTTTTGATAAACCCAAATTTCCCAAAACCCAATGCCCCCTTTTCCAAAAAACCCCAACCCATAACCACACAAAAATTAAAAGGATGCCGCTTTTTTAAATGCAAAAAAAATCGTCAGGGGGCCTGGACGGTATTTAAAAACCCAAAGGACAACCCATGCCAGAAAAATTTTTTCTCTTTTTTTTAAAAATATTTCAAAAGATTTGGATAGATGGGCTTATGCCAGTTATTTGGAAACAGTCAATAGTAATCCCAATTAAAAACAAGGGGAAAGCCGTCACAAACATCGACAGTTTTCGACCTGTCGCTCTGACTTTTCATGTTTCAAAAAAAAATGGAAAAAAATTTTAAAATTTAAAAGACTTCCCCATTTTTGTAACAAAAATCATATAAACCTACTAATCAAGCCCGGGTTTTAAAAAAGGGGAAATCTACCACTGATCATAAACATAAAGTTAAAAAACCCCAAATCAATACAGTTTGCCAGACGGAAGAGTGTTCTGGCTACATTTTTTGATATTAAAAAGCCCTTTTTATAGTGAAGGGCCCCCTGCTAATTGTTATACAAAATTTAAGGCGATTGGAAATTTCAGGGAATTTTTAAAAGTTTTTATTAAAGAAATTTTTAACACAAAGAAGTTTACAGGCCCGGTACAAAACACAAACCCCTTTTAAAAACCCTTTGGGTATGGGGATTTTCCCAAGTTCTGTAATATCTCCAAAGCTATTTTAAAATTTTTGGGGTAGATCTTCCAAAACATTAACAAAAAATGCTACAAAATTGTAAATATCCGAGGGTCTGTTATTGGTAAATACTAGTATGGGGAAAAAGCCACCCAAAAAAGCAATAATTTTCCCCAGAAAACTTTAAACAGGGGAGAGCGATAACCTTAGCAAATACTTGGGTTTTTAAATGGCCCAAAGCTTCCCATGAAAAAACCCCATAAGGTTTTTTTCAAAAAATGGGGATGATCCCCCTGTTTACCCTCTTTTAAGCTGGATGGGTAACACTTTTCAAAACTACACAAAAATTAAATTCTTAGGTTTTTCCATTTCCCCATCGAAACCACATGGAATTTTCCATATTGAATTTCCCTTTTAAAAAGGGCAAGAAAAACTTTTAAAAAATTTTTGAAAATTTTGAGCAAGGGAAAGCTGGGGCCAAGATGGAAAAAAATTAAAGCTCTTTGGGTTTGGCATTTTTTCGTTTTTAAAATTTTAAAAAACCCCCAAAAGGCTTTTTTTGCGCACCCAAAAATTTGTTACAAAAACTACAAAGTGTGGATGCAAAGCCTTCAAATTTTGCCTAAAGTTCCGGTATATGCCTCCCCTTTTAGGGCATACAGAGAAATAGACTTTTTTAAAAACCCTTTTCAGAATATAGGAAAAAAAAAAATATCACTTGCAAAATTTTTTCCTGAAATGTTAAAACCCTGGAAGGTGTAAATGAAAAGGAAAAATCTTAAACCCAAGAGTGATTAAACCCAAAAAAAAAGGCAAAAAAATTGGGCCCCTCGCGCCCCTATCAGTTCAAAACACTGCTGATTTTTTTAAGAAAAGTAATATAGAAGTTAAGTCTTTGTCAAAAACGTCCCCCTTTTAGTCCCATTTCCCAAAGTGGGAAAAAAAAAAGGGCGAAATTTTTAACTTGATTACACTGAAAAAAAGAAAGCAAATCACCTTTCAACTTGGGCAAAATTTAACGAAGATGGGAAAAAAAGGGCAGATATTCCCCAAACCCTCTTAAGGTGTAACCCCAGATGGATCGTTGACGATAACAAAAAGGCCGATCACATTTGTTATTCCATCGCTTAAAATACAAAAAGCTTTTTTCTTGGGAAAAAATTGCTCCAATTCGTAACTGAAAAAAGGGCCCCATACTTATGGCGTTACATTTCTAATTGATTTACCGCAGTCAATTTTTTTCAAGTATTGTTTTGGGAGATTCGCTGTCAGTGTTACAATCGTTTAAGTTTTTTAAATTTAAATTCAAAAAACTTTTTTTTGAAGGAAAATTTTAACTTTTAATCCACGTTCCCCTTTGGGATGTAAAGGGAAAAGATAAAA
>CM031610.1:76148900-76163900 GCA_018398815.1 Conus ventricosus | reverse complement strand
GTGAATGCTGCCATGGTCTCAGTATTTTTTTTTCTAGATCAAAACAAATGTCAACGATTAGGCTGCATCTGTTTCATGTTCATCCTCTTCTCTGCCTTTGAACAACATCACCTTTTCATCCATCGAATTTCAGCTCCGAACTTCAAGCTCTCCTCACGAAGCTTTGAAGGGTAGACTTCATGCAATGTCTTCATGCAATGTCTTCATGCAATGTCTTCATGCACAGAAAAGAAGAGACAGAGAAAGAAAAGACAGAGAAATACAAAGAGTACCGTTGAACTTTTTGATTGGATAATACACGCCATTACGCCAAATCTCCTTACAGCCTCAGCGCCACCAAAGAGCGCGTCGGAACAGTATTTTGAGAAAAGTGGCATATTGCTGCAAGAATCTACTTCGACAGGCATATTATCTTTCACACTAACGTAATATTCGACCACTAACATCGTCTGAATTTCATTTGAAACCCTCTAGGATGTCCCTTTAGGCCCATTATCGTTCAGTAAGTCATCCAGAGACAGTCATACATAAAGATAAAGCAGCTAGCTCGAAACATAATCATTATTAGATCCACCGATGTCTCTGAAATATTTAAAGGATTACCGCTGTGTCCTCAAAGCCCTGGGAAAGACATGGTCTGGAAGGTTATTCAAAGTCGTGTCCTAAACAAGAAACACCGTTAGCAGTGTTAGAATGTATTTCAAAACGCTTTGGCGACAAGAATCCGGACATATTCTTTGCTACACTATGCCTCAGTTGATGCAGTCATTTCACTCAAGGTGTCATTGGAATAATAAGATATTCTATTTGCAGTGCAACTGAATATCCCTGATATACGTTTTTATGGGTTCATCATTTATGTGTTGCTGAATATCAGATTAATGTTAAACTTGCAATAGTCAACCGGAGTACGTGCATTCTAAGGTTGACACTTAACTTTGAGAACTGTCATCCACTTTGCCAACTTCTTGAGAATATGAGCCCCATCTTAGACACCCAGTTCTTTTAAGAGTTAACAACATTTTCTTCACCATAACAGAATGTTTTCTACAGTGATACCAACTCCCTTCTTTATTCACATTGCATCCTCCTAACTTTACTGACCGCTCCTTGAAATAGCAAGCACGATTTATCAGCCCTGTTACAAACCATTCATTCGGAAACCAACTGGAAGTCATAGAACTGCTGGTTTTAGCACTGGAAGTCATAGAACTGCTGGTTTTAGCACTGGAAGTCATAGAACTGCTGGTTTTAGCACTGGAAGTAATAGAACTGCTGGTTTTAGCACTGGAAGTCATAGAACTGCTGGTTTTAGCACTGGAAGTCATAGAACTGCTGGTTTTAGCACTGAAGTAATAGAACTGCTGGTTTTAGCACTGGAAGTCATAGAACTGCTGGTTTTAGCACTGGAAGTAATAGAACTGCTGGTTTTAGCACTGGAAGTCATAGAACTGCTGGTTTTAGCACTGAAGTCATAGAACTGCGGTTTTAGCACTGGAAGTCATAGAAAATGCTGTTTTAGTACTGGAAGTAATAGAACTGCTGTTTTAGCGCTGGAAGTTTAAAAGAACTGCTGGTTTTAGCACTGGAAGTAATAGAACTGCTGGTTTTAGTACTGGAAGTAATAGAACGCTGGTTTTAGCGCTGGAAGTAATAGAACTGCTGGTTTTAGCGCTGGAAGTAATAGAACTGCTGGTTTTAGCACTGGAAGTCATAGAACTGCTGGTTTTAGTACTGGAAGTAATAGAACTGCTGTTTTTGTACTGGAAAGTCATAGAACTGCTGGTTTTAGCACTGGAAGTAATAGAAACTGCTGATTTTAGCACTGGAAGTCATAGAACTGCTGGTTTAGCACTGGAAGTCATAGAACTGCTGGTTTTAGCACTGGAAGTCATAGAACTGCTGGTTTTAGCGCTGGAAGTAATGGAACTGCTGGTTTTAGCACTGGAAGTCATAGAACTGCTGGTTTTAGCACTGGAAGTCATAGAACTGCTGGTTTTTAGCACTGGAAGTCATAGAACTGCTGGTTTTAGTACTGGAAGTCCTAGAACTGCTGGTTTTAGCACTGGAAGTAATAGAACTGCTGGTTTTAGCACTGGAAGTCATAGAACTGCTGGTTTTAGCGCTGGAAGTAATAAACTGCTGGTTATAGCACTGGAAGTCATAGAACTGCTGGTTTTAGCACTGGAAGACATAGAACTGCGGGTTTAGCACTGGAAGTCATAGAACTGCTGGTTTTAGCACTGGAAGTCATAGAACTGCTGGTTTTAGCACTGGAAGTAATAGAACTGTGGTTTTAGCACGGGAAGTCATAGAACTGCTGGTTTTAGCGCTGGAAGTAATAGAACTGCTGGTTTTAGCACTGGAAGTTATAAAACTGCTGGTTTTACCCACTGGAAGTCAAGAACTGCTGGTTTTAGCACTGGAAGTCATAGAACTGCTGGTTTTAAGCGCTGGAATAATAAAAACTGCTGGTTTAGCACTGGAAGTTATAGAACTGCGGGTTTTTTAGCACTGGAATTTCATAGAACTGCTGGTTTTAGCACGGGAAGTCATAGAACTGCTGGTTTTAGTACTGGAAGTAATAGAACTGCTGGTTTTTTAGCACGGGAAGTCATAGAATTTGCTGGTTTTAAGCGCATGGTTCTGAGGAGTGCTGTTTGTGTTCTTGTCCTGACCAAGTCTGGATGCCCGGAAATCATTTAGAATTATCTGACTCAAAGACATACTTTGCTTTGATAAAGTGTGGGTGGACCACAGCATGCTTGAGCTAACGTAACATGAAACGAAGTATAAGGTTTTGAAATGCCAGCCCCAAAGGATCCTCTGCGACAGATACTTCATTGGTGGCCGCATCATTTCAGCACTTTACATAACAACACTGCTTTCCAGAATATGTGTAATGTACACAGCGGCTATACCCAAGGAATCTCATGAATTAATCAAAGCGATTTCCCCCCTGGGATGAACTGAATAGACCAAAATTTCCTCCTGTGCTGATAGAAGTTTCACATGGACTATGTTCCTCACTCAGTGAATCAGCTAAATACCCAAGAGACGTTTGCAAAGATTTTTGTTTTTAAAAGAATAAAAGTTACATCCCCTGCTTAAATTTTACAATGCCATCATAAACCGCAGCTCGCAGAAGGTTGGGATAACTGGGTCTTTTTTTCCTGCGGTTTATATTGTGGTTGTCTTTCTCCTATCGTAGATATCCTTCACTTGCATCACGTTGGTTAAAAAACGCATGTCAGCATCAATCGTCCATACCTTCATCTTGATCTTTTATGTCATCAATCGTCCCCTTTCCTTCATCTTGATCTGTATGTCTCTTTCAAAATACTGACAGGGGTGTGTCACTGCAACAGCCAGTTACAACAGCGCAACAAACGCACAATAAAGATGAGACAACTTGCAACGTTAGAGTCTGGGGTGAGTACAATGATAAATAGCCCGTCCACAATTACGACACTCGCCGTCTTGATCATCTATCTTTTTTTCTGCTGTTGATAAAAGAGACTGGAGATGGCAAAGACCACCTCTGTTGTGGTGTGATTGAGGGGGCCGGGGGCCTGTGCATGTATTTAGGTGAAGAGCTTCCAGACCACTTCCAGAGCCCATCTAGAACTGCCCGTCCCCAAACATATGGACCATATTTTGTCCATGACACCAAACTTTTTCTCTGCTATACAACTTCAATACTTATTCTGTCCTGTTTTCTGAACTGCTCTGGCAACTGCTGTGTTTTATCAGCGACTAAAAGACAATCCACTGGGTGGCCAGCAAGACAATCCACTGGTGGCCAACCATAGAGATAGCGTTAGTTTTGAGAACAGTGCACATTTCTTAGACAGTTTCACTCACTTCTTTAGATGAAATCTGTTCGTTATTTCAGTCCTCCTAAATATGAAATTGTTGGTTTATTTATGAGTATATTTTCATAAGACAACAAAACGACTTTTCTGCTATAAAATCATCTATTTCAGTGTACACAATGACCACAAACTGCTGTGAAACAGGACAAGCTGTTGCATGTATTCTCTATAATTTTAATCACATGCTATTACTACAGCAATTTGTAACTATGAAGGTTTCCTTTGTTTGAAGAGGTTTGCCCTATGCACTATTATGATGACTTAATCCGCTAGTTTTATTACGTTTGTCTCATTCATTGATACCAGTTTGAAGACGTGTGCCATGTGTGTTGAGATACTGATTTCATGTACTATTACTCTGTGTCTCATTTACTGTCTTATTTCTTGTTTATGCTGTTGCTGAAAAAGGGACCAGTAGATGGTACAGGCCACCATCATCATAGTGCGAGTGAAGAAACACAATAACACACACCTGAGGGAAGGTATGCACATTTGAGTTCAGAGAAACGAATCACTTCCAGAAGTATTATTTTCAATGGTGTATGCGACACGTACCGTGAGAGGTCACCATGGGTTCCCATTCCACTACAGTATTCATCACATTCCTCCATTCCTGAGGGACTGTCTCCTTCATGGGTCTTCACTTGCTCTTCAAACACGTCTTCTGAAAATCCCATTGACCACACCAAGAAGGAAAACACTTTTTTTTTACTGACGATCAAGATGCCAGTCATGCACAAAGATAAAACTGAAAAATCGTGTGTACCGACATCACTGCTGATGTCGTAAATCATACTTATGGGCGTTTTTTCGTGTCTTCCGAGACCTAGGGAATATTGCTTTCTTGAAAGTTATTCCGAAGCATGTTTCTCTTGGACCATGAAACGTACTATTTATGACCCATGGTTCAACGCCAGAAACCAACAACGCTCCTGCCCAAACTTGGGTAAAGCAGGAACGCGTTGCTGGCTGTAAATTTCATATTTCTTCACACCACTCTGACACGAATTCTTTGACCTGCGACAGGCACCCTTCATCTTTTACAAAGCACCAGTCTGAAAGTTCTATATTTATCAGGGAGCAGTTCTATTGCTGACGTTCCACAGAATGTGCCTGGACATAGATGGCGTCACGGCGGCACTCAAGCCAGTGAAATGGACCTTTCTAACAATCCGTGAATTAAACAACTAGAAGTGATAATGTCTTAGTGGACATACTTAGTGGGCATGGAAGTATTGCTGATGTAGTGAGCACAATGGCTGCCTTCCTTACCACTGACCAGCGTGTTAGGTGAGCACGACTATGACTGCCCTCCTTACCATGACCAGCAGGTTAGGTGAGCACAATGACTGCCTTCCTTACCACTGACCAGCGTGTTAGGTGAGCACAATGACTGCCTTCCTTACCACTGACCAGCGTGTTAGGTGAGCACGACAATGACTGCCTTCCTTACCACTGACCAGCATGTTAGGTGAGCACAATGACTGCCTTCCTTACCACTGACCAGCATGTTAGGTGAGCACAATGACTGCCTTCCTTACCACTGACCAGCGTGTTAGGTGAGCACAATGACTGCCTTCCTTACCACTGACCAGCATGCTAGGTGAGCACAATGACTGCCTTCCTTACCACTGACCAGCGTGTTAGGTGACCACAATGACTGCCTTCCTTACCACTGACCAGCATGTTAGGTGAGCACAATGACTGCCTTCCTTACCACTGACCAGCGTGTTAGGTGAGCACGACAATGACTGCCCTCCTTACCACTGACCAGCGTGTTAGGTGAGCACAATGACTGCCTTCCTTACCACTGACCAGCGTGTTAGGTGACCACAATGACTGTCCTCCTTACCACTGACCAGCGTGTTAGGTGACCACAATGACTGCCCTCCTTACCACTGACCAGCGTGTTAGGTGAGCACGACAATGACTGCCTTCTGTACGACTGACCGGCGTTGACTGCCGTGTCGTGGGAACAGTTGAGAGGCAGGGAAGTGGTGGTGGGGATGGGGAGGTGGGAGGGGGAGGGAGCATCTGTCCAACTTACACTATATTACCAAGCTTAAAAGACTGCTTTTTTCCTCTTTTTTTTCTTTTTTTTTTTTTTTGAGGCTTTACATTTCTAAAGATGCAAATGGTGGTAGGAGTGAGTGAGTGAGTGAGTTCATTAATTTAGAGTCTGTTCACACTTGGTGATATTAGACTTTAAAAAAAAAAAAAAAAAAAAAAAAAGCAAGAAGGGAAGCGTTTATAAAAATCTATTAATTTGATGCATGGAAAGCACTTTTGCTATTTGCACGATGTCTGGTTTGTGGGTTATTGTTTTGATAGAATCGTGTACAGTCACATCCACGTTCGATTCTTTATACAATGAAGTTAATATTGAACAATGAAAAGAATTGGTCCACTGATAGAAGATTTGAACAATCACGTGCTACATTTTGGGAAAACTTGGTTTTCCACGAATTGAGACGAAGCTTGTATATTAAAGATGAAAAATTTATCGTGGACATGATAAGATTTCATACTTCTCTGGAAGGTGTTCACTGTTCACGATCTTTCTAATAGCGAATTAATTTCTTGTACGTCAAGCTTTAAATTACTCAGGTGTTTTTCTTAACGCACCTTTCTAGCTAAGTTATCTGCTGTTTCAATTACCGGATATCCCACAGTGTGATGGAATCAGCAAAACGATACCTCAATTCCTTTCAACATAATAACATGTATGTAATGTCTTATTTCAAAAAGTAAATCTTTTCTTATTTTTGATTCCCAGTTTTGCAAGCTATATAGAACTGCCTTGGAATCAACGCAAAAAAGTATATTATAGACAGCAGTGTTATCGTCAACAAAAAATCAACGCCATAAGAATAGCATACAGTTTGCGTAAATATGGAGAATGATCTGATCAGTCGTTTGAAAGAACTGTCTATTGGTTACCGTCTGCCACGCCACCGATCGTCCCGAGGTGGCACCAGAAAACGCCGGCAGATTCCTGTAGTTATCAGTCAACAACATTCTACAACCAATATTTCTTCTGTCACTGATCTTGACTCCTCCCTCAGCTCCCCTGACGCGTCGACCGCGCGACTGTGCTTCGGGTGCCAACCTCGAGAACTTGATAGCGGTTCCTGTACAGGGCTCTGATCTTCCTAATCAGCTCTGTGTCTGTCACCTGAATGCCCAGTCTGTTCGTGGTAATGCCCTTAAAACACGTCAGAAACGCACTGCGACGCTGACTTCATGACGATTACGATGTGGACATTATGATAGTGTCAGAAACGTGGCTTCGTGAGTCAGGTGATGAGAGTAAATGTGCTGATTTGACACCCCGGGTTATAAACTCTACAATTTCCCCGTGAACTTGGTGCCACTGCCAAGAGTGGTGGTGGGATCATGCTGATCATCAAAGAGTGTCTCGTGTCTTACGCCCACGTCAATTCGACACTTCCCCTTCTCCCACACCACTTTTGAAGTGGCTGAGCCACTTCTGACTTTGCAAAATCAACGAATCCGTTGCTGTGTGTGTATCGGACCCCGCCCAGTAAAAGGAACAAACTGTTTGATTCAAGATTCTACGAAGAATTCCCTGATTTCCTTGACTTTGCGCCACGCGTGACGGCGATCTTCTGATCATCGGTGACTTTAATGTTCACTACGACGACTCGAGTGATCCCAGAGCTAGGAGGTTTCAGAAACTCTTAGAGACGTGTGGCCTTTCTCAGGCCATCGATGAACCCACTTATCCAGCAAGTGGTCACATTCTTGATCTTGTGATTTTTCGTGACACTGATGGTCTTTTGCACTCTGCTAAGTGTTGTTATGATTTGATGTCTGATAAACTATAGTCTAGTGTGCCATCTCAGTGTTCCAAAGCAAAGTCAGCACCCCAATTCAAATGTTTTTCGTGCCATTCATAAGATTGACCTGCTGATTTTTCTCATGAAATCGCTAACATTATCACGCCTGACGTAACACTTACTGATTTGAACATTGGTCTTAGAAAAGTTTTGGATAAGCATGCGCCTGTATGTCAGCGGACGGTACATGGCGTCGTCCGGCTCCGTGGTACAACTCAATTGCACCTGAGCTGCGAATATTGAAACGCGAGCGACGTCGAGCCGAGCGGCGCTGGGAAATCATCTAGACTGACATACACAAGCAAATTTACGATGCTGCCAAACAGAAAGTCGTACAGTTTGTCCATCAAGCCAAAACCGCTTTTTATTCTTCCAAAGTTGCAGCAGCATCCTCGTGTAAAGAACTGTTTAGAACTGTCATTTAGCATGTTGGGTAATGCTGCAAGTGTTGTAATGCCGTCCATCATGAGCCGTCACAGCTTCCTGGTATGTTTTCTCAGTTTTTCGCCACAAAATTCAAACAATTCGAAACGCTTTCTCCCCATCCTCAGATACTTCAGATCAGTCTGTTGTTTTTAACGGTACCACACTCTGTGAGTTCTTGCCAGTGTCCGAGCAGACTGTTCGTAAAATCATCACACAGTCTGCGAAAAATCCTGTGACCTTGACCCCATTCCCACCCACTCCTCTTTGAACACCTTGACTCTCTCCTTCCTACCATCACCAAAATTCTTAACGAGTCTCTGTCTTCTGGCACAGTTCCCACTGACTTTAAGACCGCCCTTGTTAAACCTTACTCAAGAAAAACAGTCTTGATCCAACGTTCTTAAAATTACAGACCATCTCAAATCTTCCTTTCCTATCCAAAATTCTTGAGAAAGTCATTCTTCAACAGCTCTCTGACCATCTGGCCTCAAACAACCTCCCCACACCACATCAGTCAGCCTATCGCCCTGGGACAGCACGGAGACCACCATCCTTCGCATTCTCAATGTATATTCTAAATTCCTTAGACGAAAACAAAATTTCTGTCCTTCTTTTGCTAGATCTTTCGGCAGCCTTTGACACCATAGACCATGAAATCCTTCTCTCTCGTTTGAAATACACATGTGGCATCAGGGAAACAGCTTTAAATTGGTTTCGTTCTTATCTTCTAGATAGGAAAACAGTTCATTCAAGTAGGTGACCACCGTTCTGATGAATCTAACCTCCAGTTTGGCGTGCCTCAGGGATCCGTGCTGGGACCTGTCCTCTTTATCTTGTACACCATCCATTATCTAATGTCATCCACGGCCATTCCGTTTCACACGAAATGTTTGCGGATGATACTCAGCTGCTCCATTCCTCTGTCATCGATGACTATCACCCTTGTTTCTACTCTTCAATCTTGTACTTCTGATATTGAGACCTGGATGTCAGCAAATAAGCTTAAATTAAACTGTGAGAAGACTGAAGCCATCCGTTTTTCAAAGCGGTCACATCATGGCCCTGATCCGATCCTTCTTCTTTGACATTAGGTTCCAGCACTATTGAATTTTCAAACACTGTTCGTGACCTTGGTGTTCTCCTTGATAGTGACCTCTCAATGAAACAGCATGTCACAAAAACTTGTCAGTTAGCTTACATGGAACTTAAACGAATTGCTGCTATTCGACCCTATCTCACTGAAGACGCCACAAAAACTCTCGTTTCATCATACATCCTTTCAAGGCTAGATTACTGCAACTGTGTTTCTCCTTGGCTGTCCCTCAACTGTCATCCAACCCTCCAACGTGTACAGAACTCTGCAGCCCGTCTCATTTGCAAATCTCTAGGACCCAACCCTGCAGCCCTCTGAAAAAGTTGCACTGGCTCCCGTTGAAGAAAGAATTAAATACAAATGTTGTTGTCTCTGCTTCAAGATTTTCATGGCGATGCCCCTGCCTATCTTTCCGATCTCCTTCAAGTATATGTCCATCACGAACGCTCCGCTCCTCCACCGACCCCCAGGACCTTCCGCTTTCCCAGTTACCGTCCCCATCGTAAACAGCATGGCGAACGAGCTTTCTCATACGCAGCTCCCAAACTCTGGAATAAACTCCCCTATGACTTAAGACATTCTCAACCTTTTCTTCCTTCAAACCTCCCTTAAAACCCACCTTTTCAAACAATACTAAGAAGACAGTCATTACCAGATAGTTGATTGACTCTTGTTGCTTCTGTGGATCGCTTAGTAGTTTGTGCTTGTTGCGACTGTTGTGTATTGTGTGTCTGTGCGTGAGAGTGTGTGTGCGCGTGGGAGATAATGGGAGAGTGCCTCTGTTTTTCATTTCTGAGCGTTTTTCAATGCTTTTTCTTTACATTTAGCAATTGTATTTTTTCTGCCTTTGTAAATCGCCTTGTGCCGTGGAAGGCGCTATATAAATCCCCATTATTATTATTTTTTTAACCTTTCCCTAGAGAAAAAGATCTACGAAACTTCAGCAATGGAATCACAAAACCAGACCCCGCATACGAGTCTAAAATCGAGCATCTGTAAAAATCTTCAGATGATATGGATAAAGGTTTCAAGGTGTTCTTTTGCTTGGTGGTAGGAATGATGGTGGTGGTGGTGGTGGTTTAACTGCATCGGAAAGACATATTCCCAGTGATTATACTTGCATCTCTCATCCCTCGAACTATCCTCTACGTTCTCCTCTTCCCGATTCAAACCCTCCCATCAAACACCACGTCTTGAGTTTTGGATATCTTCATAACTGCTGGTGCAAAAATCCAAGTTTTCATAAGTGTGTGTGTGTGTGTGTGTGTGTGTGTGTGTGTGTGTGTGTGTGTGTGTGTGTGTGTGTGTGTGTGTGCCGTGCGTGTCGCTGTGTTTCCATGAGTGTGGATGTGTGTGAGCGTGTGTGTGTGTGTGTGTGTGGTGTGTGTGTGTGTGTGTGTGTGTGTGTGTGTGTGTGTGTGTGTGTTTGACACAAATATGCTATGTGGATAATAAGTGCAGGCAAACAATTCCTCACTATCATTACGACAATGGTTTTATAGAAATCATTGATGATGTGGGGGGTGGTGGTGTGTGTGTGTGTGTGGGGGGGGGGGGGGGGGTAAATAGCAATGGTTTTAACGCTCAAATAATTCAGTAGATTTGATGATCAACACTCACATCAATTTGAAAGAACACTGACGCCTGGTTGGTTCGGGAGCTTCCAATCTAATACTTTGGCATTCATCTATTCTGTCTGGCACTGATTTCGGCCGGCAGATAAAAAGATCATTAGCGGCTTCATTAGGTTCTACCGTCACCGTTCCTTTGTGTTGTTTGTCGAAGGTGATTGCTCTCTCTCTCTCTCTCTTCTCTTCTCTCTCTTTTCTCTCTCTCTCTCTCTCTCTCTGCACTCATGGGACAAAAGTCTGTCCCCTCACAGCACTTCCGGCGCTGACTACCCACAGACATCTGTTGCTAAAAACTTATTATTCTTACCTTTAGGCTGGACTGAACTTGCTAGTACTTGGTAATCTGGCCTTTCCGACTCAAAAATGCTGAATGTTTTTTTGTCTCCCGTGAGTCTTTTGAGGACTTGCCACACGTTCTCGATCGGATTTAGATCTGGACTTTGAGGGAGCCAGAAAAACACGGGAACTCTGTGCTGTCGCTTCCCGGTCTCGGTATGAGCCGAGAAGTGAACAGAGGCGTTGTCTTCTTGCAGGTACCAAGCTTGATTGGGTAGTAGTCAGTAACAAACGGCAGAAAGTTGTTTTCCAGCACATTGGTGTACTTGGGACTGTTCATACTGCCTTCCACGAACACCAGTGGTCCAACTCTGTCATACGAAATGCATCCCCACACCATCAATTTCAATGTAGTCTTCGGGCCAAGATGGACGCTGCGCAGAGAAAGCACTGACCACTTCTCTTCGACTTTCCTCCATAGTTGTACACGTCCATTGGGTTTGACCACAATGGTCATTTCATCACTGAAAATAACATTTTTCCACCGATCGTTCACAGTCCAGTGAAGTTTACTCCTACAGTACTGCAGCCGCTTCTTTCTGTTCACTTCCTTGATGACTAGTTCCTTCACTGGGGATGCTTTGAATAACCAAGTCCATGCTGATTTCACTTGATCGTCTTTTGGTTGACTTCATCGGAGGTTGATGCACGGAATTCAGCTGAAATTTCTGAAACTGTGGCAGATCTGTCCCGTTTTACGATCTTTGACAGTGCAGACACGCACAAGTGCGGCTATCGGGAGGGCGTCAGCCAGGCATCGATTGGTTGAACCTGTGACCTATGAATAATCTAATCTGATTTCCAGTTCCTCTTCGTGCAGACGATCAGGGGCAACGACATCAATGTCATCGGCAACAGGGAGTACTTTTGTCATGATACTGATGAAATAACCCAGAAAACGATCATGGACATAATATGTTCTGAGTAGAAAGAGTGTTTAGACTTCGTCTCGCATCTTTTTTTTTTTTCAGTCGACAAAGAAACTGAATCTGCAGTTAGGCCTACTGTTCATTAGTGCATTGTAATGTATTTTAGGTTCATACTCTGTGGAGAATGAGTTGGTTGCTGCTTTTTGCACTCCACCCCCATCCCCACCTTAGGGTGAAGGTGCATACATCATTACATGTTTGTTGTGTGTGTGTGGGAACCGGAAATCGGATTAGATTATTCATAAGTCATAGGTTCAACCAATCGATGCCTGGCTGACCCCCTCCCGATAACCGCAAGTGACAGGCACCTGTTTGTGAACACTCTGGGCCTACCACTACTAGATTTGTTTTTTACTGTTTTTCTGTCACAATAGCGCTTGTAAACTTTCCCGACGGTTGACCTGTTCACATTCAATACATTTGCCACGTCAAACACCCGAAGCCCCTGGTCTATCAACGACACAATGTATTTTTTCGTCTCCTCTGTGAGCTGTTTGTTTGCCGATGCCATGCCAGATCTAACAGCAAACCGCAAGCACCAAACGACAGTTCAAAGAGTACACTTGTGAAAATGACGTCAGTGGTTTTCGGTACACGAACATGTCACCAATGCTGAAATATTGGTTAGACCATCTAGTGGAAACAACCACTTCCGACCTGTCCGCCATCAGGGGACTGGCTTTTGTCCCTTTCCTGTATTTCTTTTTTTTTTTTTTTTTTTTTGATTGGTTAAAATACATATTTGACCTTGAAGCTTGATGGTTCAAGTGAATGGTTTTTATGATATCAAGCCAGATAAATTATTTGTACAGAGAATATGTGTGAATGGGGAGAAGGGAGGATAAGGATATAAATGCGTGCACGCCTGCAAATCGATGGGAGATAGGATGAATCTGTGTGCGTATGTGAAGGGAATGGTTGTTGTGTGAGAATGATTTTGTACTAGAACATACACAAGAAACACAAATGAACCAGCCGCCGTGACGAAGTGGTTAGCGTCGCGGACTCCGGCTGGGAGGTCGTGGGTTCGAATCCCATCAGAGTCATCTGGGTTTTTCTGCCCCGACCGCCTCCTTCCCAGAGTTGAGTTTGCTGCGGACTCAGTTGGGAAGACTGGGACCACACAGTCGAGTTTCATCCACGTAATGGATGCGTTTCTGAGAGTGTTGCTCAAATTTCCTGACCAACACTGCATGTGCCTGTATCTCTCGGGCCTGGTTGACGCCGGGATATTATGAAAGGAAGCGTAGAGTACAGCCTGTCATGTAGTCTCAGACCGAAATGGAAATCCGTAGCATCATCTTAATCATCCTCATTCTCATCGATCAGCATAAAAAAATGTCTCAAGCTCTGTGGCCCTTCATGCCTGCTCTCATGGTGACCTCAATTTCGATGTCCTCTCCACGTCTGTGGCCTTGGTTTGGTTCCGTCGGGGTCACCGGTATCGGCGAGTCCATAGGGGCCGTCGCTGGACGGACGTGGTGGCGCCCTCCGGAGGGAGAGCTCACTCACGCCGGCTCCGCGACTAAACAATTATTGTCGTCAGTAGGGGGCTTAGTAGGTGGTGTCCTGCGTATGTTAGATCAGAACAGGCGCCACTGAACACCACCGAAGTGACTCGGCAGCAGTGCAGTGTCTCCTCCGGTGGGTTGCCTCTCGGCGACTTGACATTGACTGCTCCCTGTGGATTGCCGGTGCCGGGGCTGCGGCGGGGCCGACCGGGCTGTGGCTGTGGACGGGTTGTCGGAATGAGCGGCGTGGGTGCACTGCCTCTGAGGTGGCGCAGAGGTTGGGACAGCAAAAAAAAAAGAAAAAAACACACACACACACACACACAAATGAGTGATGGAAATGGAAATGATTTCTTGATTTTGCTTAGTTGTGTAGACACCTAATTTGCAGTTTTCCTTTTGTTTTCTTTTCTTCTATGCAAAAAAGGCATTGTACCCCCTTGAGAAAAAGGTTATTAGCCAATGTCAATAAAAGATGTCAGTGTCAGTCTCTCTCTCTCTCTCTCTCTCTCTCTCTCTCTCTCTCTCTCTCTCTCTCTCTCTCTCTCTTCTCTCTCTCTCTCTCTCTCTCTCTCTCTCTCTCTCTCTCTGTATAGGTGTGTATTTGCAAACGTGGTCATGCTTGCCCATATGTCTTTGTGTGTTTAAGAGATAACAAAGTGTGTGTGTGTGTGTGTGTGTGTGTGTGTGTGTGTGTGTGTGTGTGTGTGTGTGTGTGTGTGTGTGTTTGTGTGTGTGTGGTGTGTGTGTGTGTGTGTGTGTGTGTGTGTGTTGTGTGTGTGTGTGTGTGGTGTGTGTGTTTGTGAGTGTGTGTATTTGTGTGTGTGTGTGTGTATGTGTGTGTGTGTGTGTGTGTGTGTGTGTGTGTGTGTGTGTGTGTGTGTGTGTGTGTGTGTGTGTGGTGTGTGTGTGTGTGTGTGTGTGTGTGACGTGTGTGTGTGTGTGTGTGTGTGTGTGTGTGTGTGTGTGTGTGTGTGTGTGTGTGTGTGTGTCTATGTGTTTGTAAGTGTGTGTGTGTGTGTGTGTGTTTGTGTGTGTGAGTATGTCTGTTTGACTGTCTCTGTGTGTTAGTATAGATGGATGGATAGATAGAAAGAGAGAAAGAGGGAGGGGGGTATGGAAATAGATGGAGAAACAGATAAATGAATAGATAGATAGACAGACAGATAGATAGTTACATACATACATGCATACATAGAAACATGGAGAAAGGGGTGTGTGAAGAACAATTGGAGAGAGAGAGAGAGAGAGAGGAGAGAGAGAGAGAGAGAGAGAGAGGGGAGAGAGATTGCTGGATTAGGTCAAAAGTACTACATACTACATTCCCATTCGATGTATT
>CM031610.1:76121279-76131279 GCA_018398815.1 Conus ventricosus | reverse complement strand
ACGAAGCGGATTCTTCATTGTGATGAACCCTGACGTACAAAAAAAAAGATCTAACAACCGGTCATGCTAAATATTCTGCTGATGAATTTGCGTTTGTATAAACATGTCGCTCAGAATATCAATTCTAGATAACGAAACGTAGTGACATCTCGCTTCCACGCTCCTCATAACTTTGCATACCACCACTGCCACCTCAGATATTATGCAATTTCCACGTACCACCAATGCAAGAAAAAGGGAAGGTAACCCGATCACTCAATGACACGTCAGTGGGGAAGCGGGGTCGTTGGACTTTTGTCACTTTGCAGTGGTTATCTTCCCTCGCCGTCTTACTATTATATACCCGACGTTCCTTGAGATCACGAGGGAGTTGTTCCCCTTGCGCTCCTTCACTGTGTGGCTGCAGTGATATGGTTGTCTGTGATTTGCATGAATGGGCGGAAGGTGATGATGACGAGACTTGGGAAATACATCAATACTAGGCTGCCTATGTGAGAATGATATGATCTGTTCTGGACAGAAGCAGTTTCGACCACAGAGTGGCTATGGGAATATAACGATGTGTATTCTGCTCACACTACGACCACAGAGTGGCTATGGGAATAGAACGATGTGTATTATGCCCACATTACGACCACAGAGTGGCTATGGGAATATAACGATGTGTATTCTGCTCACACTACGACCACAGAGTGGCTATGGGAATAATAACGATGTGTATTATGCCCACATTACGACCACAGAGTGGCTATGGGAATATAACGATGTGTATTCTGCTCACACTACGACCACAGAGTGGCTATGGGAATATAACGATGTGCATTATGCTCACACTACCACCACAGAGCAGCTATGGGAATATAACGATGTGTATTCCGCTCACACTACGACAGTATTATTATTATCAGAATAAAAAGAACAAGAGAGACGACATTCGTTGTTGCTTTGTCGCTGTTGGTCTTCATCTCGCCACTCCCTCTTCTTCTCTCCCTTTTCCGCTCTACTTCTCCTCCTGCTCCTTCCCTCCTCTTTCTCCTCTTTTTCCTCCTCTTGTTGCTTTCCTCCTCCTCCCCCTCCTCCTCATTATTATCCTCTTTTCTTCCTCAAATATCTCTCACCGCCTTGCCCGAGATTAACATTTTTAATCGGATCTGAGATTTTACAGTGGAAAGATTTTCAACAAAATTCGGATGGGTTTTAGAAGATGTTTTTTTTTTTTTTTTAATTGTGTGAATGAATGACTTGTAAGTTGATTTTAACGTGGTGACAGCCCTGATATGGCCCTTTGTGGTCGGCTGGGCTATAAGCAACACGACCTTACCTGACCTCTTCTCAGTTTTCTCTGTCTCCTTCTCTTCTCTTCTCCATCCTCATCTTCCTCTTTCTCCTGCTGTTTCCTTCCTCCCTGCTTGTCTCCCCTTCATTCCCATTGTTCCTTGGCCTCCTCGCCTCCCACTTTTTATGTCAGCTCTTTCTCTCCCCCTCCCCCTCCCCCACCCCTCTCTACCCCCACCCCCTCCTTCTCTTCATCCTCCAACCGTCTCTTTCTCCTCCTATCTCTCGGCATTTCCTTAATTTCACCTTCCCCGACTACATCTCTTCTTAGTAGTGCTCTTCTTTCATGACCTGCCCTCTTCCTATTTCCCTCTACTCCTCCTGCTCCTTTCTGCCTCTGTTCGTCTCTCCCTTTCTTCTCTTTTCTCTTCTTCTTATTTCCCCTTCTGGTACCTCCCATCCTCCATCCTCTCTTCCCTCTCTTTCCTTCTCCTTCCCCTCTTCTGTTTTCATGCCAGCAACTTCTTTTGTTCAGTCTCCTTCTTCTCCTCCTCCTCTCTCCTTATCCCCCCCCCCCCCCACCTTTTCTCCCTCTCTACCTTTTAATCCTCATAGCTCCTCCTCCTCCTCCTCCTCCTCCTCTCCTCCTCCTCCTCCTCCTCCTCCTCCTCCTCGTCCTCCTGTTCACCCTTGGATCTTCTCCTGTTCTTCCTGCTCCCCAACTTGTTCTTCTTTGTCACCATTTCCATCACATCTTTCATCTCCTTCTTCTTCTCCTGGTTTTTCTTCTTCTTCTTCTTCTTCTTCTTCTTCTTCTTCTTCTTCTTCTTCTTCTGCTTCTTCTTCTTCTTCTTCTTCTTCTTCTTCTTCTTCTTCTTCTCTCTGTCTCTCTCTCGCACCCTCCCTTTCTCTTCCCCTCTCTCTCTCTCTCTTCTCTCTCTCTCTCTCTCTCTCTCTCTCTCTCTCTCTCTGTCTTTCTCTCTCTCTCTCTTTGTCTCTCTCCTCTCTCTCTCTCTCTCTCTCTCTCTCTCTCTCTCTCTCTCTCTCTCTCGCTCCTCTCTCGCTCTCTCTCAAATGTTGCCTAAACGGACTGTGGGCCTGTCTTTATAAAAAAAATGTTAAACTTTCAGAAAGCGCAAAGCTTAATCATACATAATAAATGGAATGCAAAACCTCTTCAACTTCGACGAATCAATATGCGCGATCGTATGGCGAGCAGTGTCATCTAAAAAAAAGGAAGGTGACGGGAGAGGGGGGGGGGGAGCACAAAAAAAATTCACCACACTTACTGCAAAAGCAAGTGCGATCAACCAGCATAATCATCTCTCAGAAATAAACTGCAAAAAGCTCTTCGAAAGCAGCTTAGCGAATTATTCCTTTTAATGCGATATTTATCTCCCCTCATTTCATCATATGCCTCCGGATTCTGCGTTGCGTCTTAGCAGAAGGGCAGGTAATTGCTATATTACGATGCTGAAGTAATCATTGTCAATTATATACATTAGTATCTCCCTCCCTCTCCCTCTCTCTCTCTCTCTCTCTCTCCTCTCATTCACACACACACACACACACACACACACACACACGCACACACGCACACACACACTCACATTCGCGCGTGCGCTCACACACACACACACACACACACACACACACACGCACGCACACACGCACACACACACAGAGGGGGGGGGGGGGACAATGGCGATGAAAATGACAAATGTTTGATAGGGCAGGCCTTCTGCCCATGTCAAGGGTAGGGGGCGGGAGGGAGCAAAAAGGGAAATCATGTCAGGATGCTACATCGAAAATGAATATGATCAACATCCACATTAACCTGTAGACAATATGGCCAGATTAGGGGGGTTAAATGCATCAGTTAGATATGCTGCCAGTCTGTACAAACTTTGAGGGAGAGAGAGAGAGAGAGAGAGGGGAATGAATAGGTAAGTGAACACACTAATCTGGAAAGAGTTAATGAGAACTGCACTTGGATGAAGCATGGTCAAGTTCTCTCTCTCTCTCTCTCTCTCTCTCTCTCTCTCTCTCTCTATATATATATATATATATATATATATACAACAAACTAATAAATTTCAAGGATAAGTACCGAGCACCGTTCCAGCAACTTACAGAGCAGCTTGGTGTTGCAATGACTGCAAGAAATATTGAATTATAAACAAAGCTTGCTCTTATGTCTTAGATTGAAGAAATAGGGGGAGATACGCATTCATATCTGTAGTGGTAGATGATTCTGCCCAACTAACAGTATGTGCTTGAGTGGGTGAATGGGGGAAAATAAAATAAATGCTTCTCAAAATGAGCCTTCAGCAAGCTTATATTCTCCAAGGGGAGAGACATCCTCCAATAGGGAGGGAAACTCACTAACATATAACTCCTGGTCATATACCGATATTTCGAAACTTGGTTGTTTCTCCTCAGTGACCGCGGAAAGTGGTAATTTGACTCTCTGCCTTTTCAGTTTTAAGAAGAATGCAATCCCAGAAAAGGCTGGTGTGCAATACCGTAGTATGTTTGTTGAGTTTTCAAAAAACCAACCAAAGGTGCCATCTAAGAAGCAAAAGAAAATCATGAAAGAGCAAAACAAGCTACATTTTCTTGTGAAAAGTGGAAAATATAATTCAATATTTCTTGCAGTCATTGCAACACCAAGCTGCTCTGTAAGTTGCTGGAACGGTGCTCGGTACTTATCCTTGGAATTTATTAGTTTGTTGTATTTTAGTCCCTTGCGGATTCATTCCAAGAACTGGCCCTCAGCACTTGTGTCTTAGAGGATATCTTTTTATATTTTCCACTTTTCACAAGAAAATGTGGCGCGCATTCACACAGACACACACACAGACAGAAAACACACACACACACACACACACACACACACACACACACACACACACACACACACACACACACACACACACACACACACGTGCAAGCGCGCGCGCACAAAGAGAGAAAGAGAGAGAGAGAGAGAGAGGGAGGGAGGGAGGGAGAGAGTAAACATTGATGTCTTGGAGTTGTTATTGTTTTCTTTTTGTTTGTTTTTTTGTTGTTGTTTTTGACAATTCGGTCTGATTAATGATTTCTTCCAAGAAGAAGAAGAAGAAGAGTAAAAGGAGGAGGAGGAGGAGGAAGAAGAAGAAGAAGAAGAAGAAGAAGAAGAAGAAGAAGAAGAAGAGAAGAAGAAAGAAGAAGAAGAGAAGGAGAAGAAGAAGAAGAAGAAAGAAGAAGAAGAAGAAGAAGAAGAAGAAGAAGAAGAAGAAGAAGAAGAAAGAACAACAACAACAACAACAACAACAACAACAACAACAACAACAACAACAACAACTTCAAGGACAAAAACAAGAGTAGAAGAACTAGAAGCGAAGACTGCTCAATCCTGTCCGATCAACGATTTTCTCTCAGAAGAAGAAGAAGAAGAAGAAGAAGAAGAAGAAGAATCCGCTAAAGTGCAAGAGGGCTGCCTTTTCCCTTTTCAACTTCCTGCCTTTTGAGTAGTCCCGCTCAGAAGCAGCAATCGTCGCCCTGTGGATCAGTGAAGCAGAATATAAGAGCTCTGGCCAATGCTGATTGGAAGAGAACACAGCTGCCTTCTCCATCTTTTTTCCTTACAGATTTTTTGTTTCAAATGGGGAAAAAGGTCCTGCGCTGCTGTCATCAGTTTGTCAAAGAAAATGTCATGAAATGGAAGCAAAGAACAACAAAAAATGCAATGCAAAAGGATACGTACACGAATAATCGATACAGTATGAATCAGCACAATAACACCGTGCTATACAATACATCATAACACAGTGCAGAATCGCAGCACAATTTTTGTTCGGGTGTGCCTCAGGGCGTAGTCTGCTACATATGTTTTGCACGCTTATGAACAATGCTCATCTGATGACATATTTGCGTATAATTTTTGTTTCCACAATTTTGCAGTTGAAATTGAGATATATGTCAAAGAGTACCACAGTATACGAAATTCGTTCTGTTCAGTTAAATGTAACAGCATGTGTATAAAAAAAAATATTTAGGAATGGACGAAACTATGTCATCTCAAAGTGAACCCTGGTAGACATTAAGCCAGAAAAACGAAGGTATACATTTCCAGGCCCTGGCATTTGTGACTAAGATATGTTCGTCTAATGTTCAATTGTCGCCAGTTATTAGCCTACTCCAGCTAAGTCACACTTGTTAGCTCCATCTCTCGTGTCAAATTTACTGACAGTGGCATCATTTAAATAACAGACACAATTGATGACTCCACATCACATAACAGACACTGTGGATGACTCCACATCACATAACAGACACTGTGGATGCCTCCACATCACATAACAGACACTGTGGATGGCTCCACATCACATAACAGACACTGTGGATGCCTCCACATCACCTAACAGACACTGTGGATGCCTCGGTATTAACGTCACTCTGTCACAAGATAGCTCGGTGTTTAAACTTGCTATGCTGTTCCAAAATATGTGTATGTGTTGCTATGTGTTTTGTCTTTGTGGCGAGATGCCTTGCTTTTATTTCAGAGCGAATGAACAAATATGAGCATCAAAGGCTATTACGTTTGTTGACGTATGCTCTTCCATATTTATTTAGTTATCCACATATGTTTCCAAGAATCTATTTTAGACAAGGGTCTTCCCATGTTGAGATAGCCTTCCCTAAATTTTCTCCTGGACGACATATCAGTGTTAATTATGAAACAAATCCGAGTTCCATCTATTGACAAGCACAACGAAAAAGAAAAACGATTTGTCTTGAGACAAAGTATAAAACTTTAATGTACTAATGACCACAAAAAATTGCAATAAACAGAAAAAGCGTATTCATTATTTGTTGTATAACAAAAAAAGATAAATCAAGTATATTTTATATGAGCATTTCCTGCATCGTTATGGTTCAGCACAAATTATCTCCCCTCAAAGGCCTCCATTTTCTAGTAGATTGATTTTTAAACCCAATTTCAAGGAGGTAGGCGTACTTAAGCCTTTGAGATATGTTCGACATGTCTGGATCTCTTTTGCGTGTTGATTATTTCTTATTTTTAACACAAAACCTACATCTAACTTTAACAGCAAAGCAAAAGAACTCTGTGTCTTTGCTCGTGCACGTTGTGCCCTGTAATGGACTAAATCAATGATGAGGCTGTTTGATGTACCTTTCTGTCATTCTGTTCCAGAATTCACTGTAATCTCAGCGTTCCTGAAAGTAAGTCGATCTGCTCGCTGACATTATCCATTGCACTCTGACAGGTAGTATTTGCACACCGACATGTACTTTTAGCACACCGACAGGTACTTTTAGCACACTGACATACATGTCGAAGTTCTGTTGACCTGGCCTTCAAAGATATGAACAAAACTCGGTCGCTGCTGTACATTGATTTTACAATGCAATGACATTGAACTGGGGCCATATGAGCTCTTTTCAGTTATTTTGTAAATCGACATACTAACACGCTGACAAACAGACAAAAAGGTAACATCAAAAACCATTCTCCTGCTCAACACTGCTCAAATCCGCATCAACGAGAGAGAGGAATCCTGTAGGGTTCCAGGCATTCCTAATCACCTTCTCCCACTTCCCCCTTAAAAACAGTGATAACAACCCTAGGTGTTGTGGAATTAATTATCGTCTCTTTGCTGGCATCACATTCAGTTAATAATAATAATAATAATAATAATAATAATAATAATAATAATAATAATAATAATAATAATAATAATAATAAAAAATAATAATGAATACTTATATAGCGCCTATTCTCGGCTAATGACCAAGCCCTAAGCGCTTTACAATCCACACTCGTTTACACAGTTGAACTCAATACTGCTTTATTGATCAAAAGGACACTCATTTTGTGCATATACAGATTCGTTATAAGCACATCGTAAACAAATCAGATACACTACAGATTAAAACTAGTCAAATGAAATCAAAACAAAAAAATTGTGTTCCGCCGAACGAAAGAGACAAATAAACTACACGACGCGTTTCGACCTCTTTGGTCTCCTTCAAGCAAACCAAATAGCATTCAAGACAACAAGAACGAACAATCATTTATCTCCGCATGCATTTTGCGCTCAAGTTGAGGAGATAATGATTGTTCATTCTTCGTTTTCACTGTCTTGAATGTTATTTGTCCAAAGAGGTCGAAACGCGTCGTTTGCACTTTTGTGATCGTCTCATAAACTAAACATTTTCAGGCAGTCAGGCTCTGAGCTCTTCAAGAGAAACAATGCCCTAATGCAAACTGAACGCCACCTTGCCCTTCATGGTAGTACTCATACTGCAGGCATCTCCGCAAGAGAAAGATCTTTTCGTGGTAACCATTTAAGCTGTAAAAAACAAAAACAAAAACATAAAAGAAAAAAGACTCGAAAAAACAAAACAAAAACAACAAAAAGCTGTGAATAACAAGGTAAAATTTAATTTGTACTCTACAACCGACCTGCGCGCAAAATGATTAGTGACCAATCATTTTTCTACCCTTTGTTTCGACTTGCTATGTTCCCTTGAAAACGTTGCAGTCAGAAAGTTAACGGCCGGAATAGTTCTGCCCGAAAAAAACAAAATGATGAAGGGAGGTGATTTTACACTTAGCGGCTTTCTCTCGGTCAAATTATTCAGTCTCTGGTTGTGTTGTTGTTGTTCTTGTTTTGTTGTTGTTCTTGTTGTTTTTCAGAAAAAAAATTAGCTGATGTAGTGGAGTGTCATCGGGTGTAGTATAGTGTGATACAACATTAAGTGTAACAATTTTATCAGACCACAGAAACACGTACGATTGTTATAATTTGGGGGGTTAAATACGTAATATGTCACATGTGTGTGTGTGTGGTGTGTTTTGTGTGTGTGGTGTGTGTGTGGTGCGTGCGTGCGTGCGTGCGTGCGTGCGTGCGTGCGTGGGGTGAGTGGTGCGTGCGTGCGTGCGTGGTGCGTGCGTGTGTGTGTGTGTGTGTTTTGTGTGTGTGTGGTGTGTGTGTGTACCCATTAAAATGTATTAACTGTTTCATTTTTTTCCTTCATTAGGAAAAACAAATATCGCAATTTCTTACGTGTTTTTTTTTTTCGAAGAGAGTAGTGTATGGCCTTTCCTCAAAGCAGACTGGGGTTTTTTTGTTGTTTTTTTTTTGGCAAAACGAGTCAGAAAGTGAGGAGTTGAACATTGTCGAAAAAACTCGTAACAACTCTGACTGAAAACTAGCGGAAAAGAAAGCAAACGCAACAGAAAAAGTTTTCTCCAAAGGAGTCCCCTAACATACCACATCGAGGCTTCTGTTATCCAATGTGAACCTTTAAACTATTAAATAGAGGTTTCTGTTATCCAGCGGACATCAAATATAAACAGAGGTTTCAGTATAATTAGTGGATATTTAAATATCAACGAGAGGGTTATTAAACAGACGTTTAAGTGCCGCTGAGGTCTTTTCCCAAAACATGGAAAAAAGTACCGTTTATTAACCGATAAAAACAGCAGTCTTGACGGCACAAGAAAAATGTAACGATGGGTATGAAGAGAGGGCAAACTCGTTTCATCCCCACCCACCTGCTCTTCCACCTCAAATTTTCTCACTCTCAACACCACTTTCTCTTTCCATCACCATCCCCATCCTTATCCATCGTATTCGCTCCTCCCCCTCCCCCCACCCCCTGTCCCCAAAGGATGAACCAGCAATCTCAACATAGGAGCTTCCCCCGGGAAACTTTCAGAGCCAGAGTGATGGTGGACACTTCCGGACATACTGTCAGCTACAATGGGTAACCCTTTTATTACTCTTGTGTAAGAGTGTGGTTTCCGATGAATTTTCTCCTTTTGGGGGAAAATTTTCCCCGTGCGCACACAACACACACACACCACACACACACACACACAACACACACCAACACGAATACGCACGCACGCACGCACGCACGCACGGGGCGTGCGCACACACACACACACACACACACAGGCAACACACGCACATGCGCGCGCTCGAAACACGCATGCCGCGCGCAGGGACGCACGCACACATACACGTACGCACGCACACTCGCATACCCCAAACACACCACACGCTCGCGCTCTCGCACACACACATACACACAACCACAACAACAAAACACACACACACTCTCTCTCTCTCTCTTTTCTCTCTTTTCTCTCTCTCTCTCTCTCTCTCTCTCTCTCTCTCTGATCTGGAAGACGTCAATGCCCAGAACATCGAAGAGGAGTCCCTTGAACTAGATCACCCCACAAATGTCAAAAAACCGGCAAACCCACGACCAGACATAGACAGCTCAGGTCAAACGAGCCATCGCGAAGGTCGTCAAACAGTTCATTCGCCCCTGGGCAAAGGGACCCCATCACCAAAGATCACCCGGACATGCAAACCCTGCAAGAGAATGTGGACTACAACACACACCGTTTGTCGGATGCAGAAAAAATTGTCCAAAGCATATTCTGGATTTAAAAGAACAGATTACAAAATGAACTCAAAAGTTTGCCAAAGAGAAATTAGAGTCCCTTTAAATTCTATGCAAATACTATCTACTAAAGTTAAAACATTAGAAAATGAAAATCACAAATTGAAATCAGATGTTGGCGAGCATAAAAGAAAATATTACAGATCTCAAGAAGCGGTTGCAAGTTCTTCTGGTACCCCCATTGCTGCCCCGAACTGCCTGGGACATGCCGTTTTTTCCCCTGCCCTTTAAACCCTGC
>CM031610.1:76114938-76120279 GCA_018398815.1 Conus ventricosus | reverse complement strand
TTTTGTGTGTTCAAATATGTATGCACTTTGTCATATTCACTTCACTGTCTGTTTTATACATGCCAATCTTGTACGTTGTAGTACACTTACATATGTTTCCCCAGCCACCTCACTCCCTACCCCCACTCTCTCCTTCCTCTTCATTATTGTTATTGTCATTTTTTTTTTTTGGTTATTATTATTTTTATTGTTGTTTTCTTTGTTATTATTCTTATTTTTTGTTTTGTTTTCATTTATCGTCTGTTTTCATTTAATGTTCCTCTATGATTACTTTGACCGCTTTGCTTGCTTCTTTGATTTCTTACATTAATTGATTTCACTGCATGTTGTAGTCCCTACTCAGGGCGAGGACTGGATGTAAAAAAAGCACGTTGGTGCTTATCTATTATCCTCGTAAATAAAGAATTTTGTCCTCTCTCTCTCTCTCTCTCTCTCTCTCTCTCTCTCTCTCTCTCTCTCTCTCTCTCTCTCTCTTCTCTCTCTCTTCTCTCTCTCGGTAATCTAGTTTTGTTGCAGTAATAACATAACGATAGCGAAAACCTCCACATACCCATACATTATTAAGATTAGTGTTGGTTTGTATTATACATTCTAAAGCAATTTTCATTTACTTTTTCACTCGAGAAGTAATAGGAAGTGTATTAGAAATCGTGATCGTATCGCTTAAGTGAACTAAGCTGATGTATTTCTCATGCTTAGCACACCAAGGTTCTCTCTGCACTCACACACGCATATGCGCATTCATGCAGCCACCAACCATTCCACTCTCTCTGGGGATGAAATGTCACGCATCTGCTTCTCTCCTAACCGACTGTGAACACGAAATACAGTTTCCATGCTACTTATCATTACACATGAGAAATCCAATTCCACAAAATGGCATAATCGAAACATAAAGATCAATGCTTCCTAATCCCGGGTTACAATAAAATGGCTTCTTACCTGGCCAGGTTTACACACACACACACACAACACACACACACACACACACACACACACACACACCACACACACACACACACACGTATGCACACACACACACACACACACACACACACACACACACACACACACACACACACACACACACACACACACATGTGCACACACACACACATACACACACATACACACACACACACACACACACACACACACACACACACACGCGCGCGCGTGCGCGCGCGAGCTCGCGCGCGTGCACACATGCACACACAATGTTGTTGATATCATCAAAAAAAAATTTTTACGACTTTCTGTTCATTCCGTTCATGTTATCTGCTTTACATTACATCTCTTGAAATGGAGCAATAGCTTCATAGCTTCACTGAATAAACTTTTTACTTCTCTCTCTCTCTATCTATCTCTCTCTCTCTCTCTCTTCTCTCTCTCTCTCTCTCTCTCTCTCTCTCTCTCTCTCTCTCTCTCTCTCTGTACGTGCGTGTATGCGTGCGTGTGTGTGTGTGTGTGGGGTGTGTGTGTTTTGTGTGTGTGTGTGTGTGTGTGTGTGTGTGTGTGTGTGTGTGTGTGTGTGTGTGTGTGTGTGTGTGTGTGTGTGTGTGTGTGTCTCTCTCTCTCTCTCTCTCTCTCTCTCTCTCTCTCTCTCTCTCTCTCTCTCTCTCCCTCTCTACGTGCGTGCATATGTGTGTGTGTGTGTGTGTGTGTGTGTGTGTGTGTGTGTGTGTGTGTGTGTGTGTGTGTGTGTGTGTGTGTGTGTTTGTGTGTGAAGACGTCCAGGGTCCTGTCCCGTGGCATTCGGAGTGAGGTCTGCGTTTCTTTCTCTACGAGCCATGCATTGGTTCATTGACCTAATTGTCCTCCTGTGCATAACGAGCACTGACAGTTAGGCGGTCCAGGGACACTGACATCAAACCAGATTTCATCCCCGGATGCCCTAAACAGCATGACACGACCGCAAAGTATCCAACAAAGTAGCACAACTTGTCGTTCACTTGTACATGTGAACCAATCAAGTCTGCTTCCACTTTGCAACTTGAGCTGATCATTGCTTCAGAGAAACAAGATCCAGTCAAGGGTGTAACGTTAAAAATAATAAAGTTCTCTATCATCTCTGTGAGCTCGTGGCGTAAAAGTAAGATTTGGAAAAGACTATGAACGAACTCCAGACAATCTCTCTCTCTCTCTCTCTCTCTCTCTCTCTCTCTCTCTCTCTCTCTCTCTCTCTCTCTCTCTCTCTCTCTCTGCCCGTATATTCATATATTCTCTGCGTGTGTGCGTGCGTGCATGTGTGAGTGTGTGTGTGTGTGTGTGTGTGTGTGTGTGTGTGTGTGTGTGTGTGTGTGTGTGTGTGTGTGTGTGTGTGTGTGTGTGTGTGTGTGTGTGTGTGTGTGTAGATGTGTGTGTAGATGTGTGTGTAGGTATGTGCGAGTACCAGCCAGGCATATCTTTTTAACTGCTGTCTTCAAAATGTAAATTTGGATTTGTACTAATGAGTGATATGTTGTGTGTCTTCGTGCCTACCTTTTTGTTTTACCCTGTATCTTTCTGCATCGCTTATTTTGATAAATGTCTTGAATAAAGATCCCTTCCTTTAAAAGGAAAAAAGGGAGGAAAAGAAACTTTAAAAACTCCTTCCATCTGTCGCAGTTCTTTCTGGGCTGTGTGGCCGTTTTATTTTGTCTGCTTTACTGTTTTGTTTCTCTGGCTTTGTGCCCGAAGGGCAAAAATGCATATCTAACCAAATGTAAATGTGCCTGGAGGGCAAAAATGCATATCTAACCAAATGTAAATGTGCCCTGGAGGGCAAAAGTGCATATCTAACCAAATGTAAATGTGCCCTGGAGGGCAAACATGCATATCTAACCAAATGTAAATGTGCCCTGGAGGGCAAACATGCATATCTAACCAAATGTAAATGTGCCCTGGAGGGCAAACATGCATATCTAACCAAATGTAAATGTGCCCTGGAGGGCAAACATGCATATCTAACCAAATGTAAATGTGCCCTGGAGGGCAAAAATGCATATCTAACCAAATGTAAATGTGCCCTGGAGGGCAAAAATGCATATCTAACCAAATGTAAATGCGGTGCTGACACAGGGAACGCCATGGGGTTCCACGTTAGGAACACAACTAGTTGCGTCTTAAAGTTGATACACAAAGTCTGAATGATTGTGTCAGTAAGTTGAAATAAAGTTAGAATGAAATTAACATTCTTGTAGACGTCAGTTTGTGTGTGTGTGTGTGTGTGTGTGTGTGTGTGTGTGTGTGTGTGTGTGTGTGTGTGTGTGTGTGTGTGTGTGTGTGTGTGTGTGTGTGTGTGTGTGTGTGTGTGGAGAGAGGGGCAGGGGGGCCCGGGGCGAGGGGGTAGAAAGGGAAACGTAGCGGGGGTGGGGGTGGGAGGGTATAATCCTTTTGCTGTGTTATCGGGACTTTTTGTTCTTGGTTTAGAAATCATGTGATATTAGTTGCGGAGGGAGAGAGAGAGAGAGAGAGAGAGAGGAGAGAGAGGAGAGAGAGAGAGAGAGAGAGAGTTTACAGCTCGCTATCAGAGGTTGTAGACTCCATTGATAGCTGTGTACGATCTGAGGGAAAGAATTCTATTTCGTGGATTTGGTTAATTCAAACAGGATCAGTCGTCTACCACTCTGATCAATGGAGAGAGAGAGAGAGTGGTCCATTATCAGCACTTACAGGATAGAGTGACCGTTCTTGAGCGATACGGTGACTGAAAGAGGAAAATAAATTCCGTGTAATTCATGGTCTTAGTGAGGATATCCATTTTGTAGAAGAGATTCTAAGGCAATGGTGGAATGTATTTCCCTAATGAAGGTTGTTGTCTGTCCCTTAGGCTTTCGGTAGTACACACCCTTCTTTCATCATCACATGAACTCAACCGTCCAAAATTGTATTCAGAGCATTTCAGCCAACGGATATGGGAAGAGCAGACGGTGACGTTGTTTTGGTGTGACAAAGTTAGTCTGTAAGTTATGACAAGATTATAGGATAACATCACATTTGGTGGACGATCTATTGATGAAATGAAGGTGTGGCAAAAGACCAGGAATCCGACTGACTCTTGAAAGGGAGATATTGGATAAATAGATGTATAGAGTCCCAACCATGTTTCTATCCATTTGTCTTTTTAAAGTAAGATATTGTTTTCTTTGTCTTGGCTGTGTTCTGTTTTGAAATAAACACAGGGAATTGGGGATCATGTCAATCCTCTTGTGCAGAAAGCGATTGTTCGTGACAAAATGGATTAAAGGTTTTAATATTCAGAATGCATACACCATGCATAAAAGTTACAATGTGTATGCTTCGTAAAGATGTATATAAAAACTACACGATATAATGATGATTATATAAAATGGAGCTTAAAACAAAAGACATGCTGGCTATCCGTGCAGTGATTTATGACAATGGCAGCGTAACTAGAAATATAAAGGTGTGTTAGGGAAACAAAACAGGGGAGATTATCACACGGAATCACTCCCAGAGGACACGCCTCAATTATCTTCATAAAATGCATATACCTAGGAATTCCATGAATTGCTTCAAACCCATTTACCCTCACAATACTCTCACCTTACTAGGATGTTTCCTGTACTCAAAACCGATTCAGCGTTCATAATGGACTCTCTGTCACACTCCACTGATCATTTGAAAACATAGCAATCATCCTCTGATACTTATTGGAAGGCACAACGTCAACATTCCTTCCCGTAAGTGACACCAAGCCATAAAGGAAATCTACAATATCGAATCTGAAGTTGGCTCATTACCTCCGGAACCCTTTCTGTTTGTCGTTTATATCTAAATGACCACACTCATCGTTAATGTTTGCCATTTATATCACCCCTCATCACAAGCAAGGTTTTGCAGGGCTCAAGGAGACACACACACACACACACACACACACACACACACACACACACACACACGCACGCACGCACGCACGCACTCACGCACGCACGCACACACACACGCACACACACACACACACACACACACACACACACACACACACACACACACACACACACACACGCACGCACGCACGCACGCACCCACGCACACATGTACGCACACACACACACACACACACACACACACACACACACACACACAACACACACATGAATATATATGCATGTTCAAGTTGGACATGGACTAAAATTAAAGAAATTGCTGTCATATGATCGTAAAGTATGTGCAAAGACTTATATGTGTCCACGCCTGGCGTCCATTGAACAATAACATTGATCGTCTTATTAACTAGAATGATCTCCCTTTCGCTCGGCATGAGCGACCTCATGTGCATTACAAAGGTGTAAACGAACGCCATAATCGTAAGGTCGTTCTTCTGTTTCTTTGATTT
>CM031610.1:76064938-76107438 GCA_018398815.1 Conus ventricosus | reverse complement strand
TTGGTTTTGAAAGAAAAACTAACCTTATCCTGCCAGTTCATCAGTTCAGTGACAGAAAGACTAACCTTATCCTAACAGTTCATCAGTTCAATGACAGAAAGGCTAACCTCGTCCTAACAGTTCATCAGTTCAATGAGCGAAAGACTAACCTTATCCTAACAGTTCATCAGTTCAATAAGAGAAAGACTAACCTTATCCTACAGTTCATCAGTTCAATGAGCGAAAGATTGACCTTATCCTAACAGTTCATCAGTTCAATGAGACAAAGACTAACCTTATCCTAACAGTTCATCATTTAATGAGACAAAGACTAACCTTATCCTAACAGTTCATCAGTTCAATGAGAGAAAGACTAACCTCGTCCTAACAGTTCATCAGTTCAATGTGAGAAAGACTAACCTTATCCTATCAGTTCATCCAAAGAAAATCGCGTTTTAGATATTCATGCAATCTGTGGATGTATTAACTGTACATATTCAAACCATATTTGTGAAAGTAGTGGCAGCCTTGTTTGTGAGAAGTCCTAAATGAAAGAATGTTTCTGCAGTCAAATCAGGCTGCCATTGTATATCCCTTGTACCACATCCGTTTAGTTAGCTCAGCTCTGATGAACTTCACCTCGTATCTCTCAAACCAAATGTTTCTTTATTATGTACTTTTTTTCTACTAACATTGATGTATGTATCTCGTCTGAAACAAAAACGTCAAGAGATGGAGATCATTTGCCTATGGCGGAAATGAGGAACACGAGCATACTATCTTGATTCTGCTATAATATACAAAAGTAAAGAGCAAAGTGTTCCATTGCCCGTAATTTAGGGAAGCGTATAACTATTAAATTGAATCATGGGTTACAAGCATCTTTCAAGTAGTCCAGGGAAATGCCCTTCTGAATAATCTTCAAAGAGCCCAGTCTTAGTCAGGTCTGTAAACGCATAAAGATACTCATTAAAGCATGTAATGATATAAGTAGTTCTCTTAATGGTCTCCTTCCTTCAGGTGAAGCGTTTTTGCTGTGTGCATAGCCATCTTTTGATGGCCCTATCAGGAGGCTGTAAAACTTGTTTGACTTTTTTTTGGGGGGGTTTAAATAAAGTTTGGACACGGAAAGGGTTAATCGGGAAAGGGAACCCAAAAAAATGCAAACTATTTTGTGAAAAAACCCCTAATTACAAATGTATTAAAGACTTAGGTTGGGGTTAAATTTTTTTAATTTAATGGACAACGTTTAAAAAAGGCTCGGGAGGTTATTTTTTCAGTCCCTAATTTTTCATACAAATTTTAAATTTGGCGATTTTTTAAAAGGAATTTCATTCTTTTTCTATCACTCATTTCCACACACTTTTCTTTTGATAAAAAACCTTTTAAACCCAAAAAATGGAACAATTTTGGTGCTTTTTTCCCGGGTTTGACCATGGAAAACTGCTATTTGTACAAAAAATTTGGAAAACAGCTGATGTCCGCCCGAAAACCCGGGCCCCACATTTGCTTCCCAGCTTCACATTTACGGTTATTGCATCTTTTTCCCCCCAAACCTTTAAGGGAAAATTTTAGTTCACAACAGCGGGAAATAAAAAAAAATAAAACGGCATTGGTCGGGGTTTCATTTCATTGTTCTCCAGGGACCGTGTTCAAAAGAAAATTTTTTTTTTTATTTGACAAGCTTTTTTTCGGAAAACCATACTTCTGAATATCCCCCCCTGGCCCAAGCTTTTCGGGAGGCGGGAAATTTCACGATGCTTTGTTTTTAAAAAGTTTAGCATTCTAAGAGAGTCTATCTTTTGCCGATCTTAAAGGAGCAACTTGTTGGTGACTGCTCTCGTCAGAGCTCATTAGTGGCCAAACGAAACTTGTTTACCATCCCAGACGGTTCATTGAGGTTCAGACAATGTGGGTGGAAAAAAAAGGGAGCTTTAAAGGGGGAAATTTATTGGATAGGACTCTGACGGCAATTACTTTTGATGAAGGATGTCAAACGTGGGTCATTGTGTGTGTTGTGTGTGTGTGTGTGTGGTGTGTGTGTGTGTGTGTGTGTGTGTGTGTGTGGTGTGCGTGCGTGCTGCGTGCGTGTGTGTTGTGAGTCTGTGTGTGTGTGTGTGTGTGTGTGTGTGTGTGTGTGTGTGTGTTGTGTGTGTGTGTGTGTGTGTGCGTGCGTGCGTGCGTGCGTGCGTGTGTGTGTGTGTGTGTGTGTGTGTGTGTGTGTGTGTGTGCGTGCGTGGGTGCGTGCGTGCGTGCGTGCGGCGTGGGCGTGGTGCGTGGTGTGTGTGTGGGGTGTGTGTGTGTGTGTGTGTGTTGTGTGTGTGTGTGTGTGTGGTGTGTGTGTGTGTGCGTGTGTGTGTATGTGTGTGTGAGTGTGTGTGTGTGTGCATGCTACTGTACCCCTTTGTACATGTATGATGTCATTTGTGGCGGTATTCTTTTTCATCAGCTCTAAATCCTGCCGCAGTAGGTCTTGAAACCGACAAATGTGGTAGAGCGTATATGGATTAGTCTGCACATAGTGACGCCCCCTAGATGACACTGAAAGTGTTGCATACAATCCCAAAAACCCCATGAGAAGGATATAAAACCAGACAAAAACCATAAGCTATTTTTGTAAAGGCAAAACCCATAAGCTAAAATTTGTAAAGGAAAAACCCCCTAAACTGTATTTGTAAAGGCAACTACCGTAGTGTGTAGATTACATTGATGGCTGTGTTTGACCTGGGGAGAGGGAAGCTATCTTCGTAAAATTCCTTAATCGAAACAGAACCCAGTGTGTACTCAGCTGATCAATGTAAAGAGACAGAGGTCCAAATTTTCAGCACTCTCTCTGTTCAGTCTAGAGGGACCCTCCTCGTGTTTAAGATAAATGGACGGGGAATATAGTTTTCGAGTAATTCACGAGATCCTAGGTATACCCATTTGCGCAGAGAACTGATTTGTTGGAGAGTTTGTCTGGCAATGAAGAAAGAGCTGCTCTTCATGAAGTTTGTATCTGCTGTTTCTACTCGTCTGTACACACACCTGTCATCATCTACCCTATCATCAATGAACTCCAAGGCCCAGAATGAATTCAGAGCATGTCATTTAATGAATGTGGGAAGAAGAGATGGTGACATTATTTTGAAGTGGAAAACTTGATCTGCCTTCATCACAAGATAATTGAACAATGTCACAGCGTGCAGAATATGCTCCTATGAGATAAAGGATGAGAATAGGACTAGAACTGTAACAGGCTCTGGAAGGCGGATATGGAAAGAATAACAGTGTGGATTCCCTAGTAGCGGTTTATTTCCCAACTATGTTCTTAGAACAATGGAATTTTATCTGCTAATGAGGTATTGTTCGGAAGTGTAACAATGCTGTGGAAGGTGTTGTAGCATCTGTTTTTAGCAAATCTGGATGCTGCGTCATGTCGTTCATTTCTAGCCTTTATGTAAATGAAACTGTTGTCAGACTATCAACTAGCCTTTATGTAAATGAAACTGTTGTCAGGCTATCAACCAAATAGTATTTCAAGACTCGATGGACGGCTTGGAAAAGTGATGGAAAGTACCTTGGTTGTGACGCTCCATTGCGAACATTTAGTTTCGCTTAGGCAGCTTTCCCGATCCTGTTGTCCAGTATAATCAGATGGATAAGTGGCTTATGGTAGGTAAAGACAGTGTGTTCCGTGATCCCGGTGGAGAATAACAGTTTCAGTTTCAGGTTCATCAAGGAGGCGTCACTGCGTGCGGACTAGTCCATATACGCTACACCACATCCGCTAAGTCTTGAGACCATACTGCGCATGATTTTTTGCTAATGGGTGAATGAATTAACAATTAAGATGAGAGAATTGAAGAAGAGGGTCTCGTGGCTACGACTTAGCAGATGTCTGACGTACGCATTAGCCCAACGCGCTGGTCAGACTTGGGTCCCTACATAACATTAGTCGTGTCATTTTTAAAGGGAGGAGAAAGGGAAAGGGTAAGGGGAAAATCTGTGTCAGACAGAAAAACCTTCCTAATCAGTACAAACCAAGGCCCTCACTTGCAATTTGGGCCTGGTATTCGCAAGTGTGACGACGAACAAAGAGGGAGGGAGATTCACCATTCTCTCTTCACTTCTTGTGGATTTTCCCTGACACATCTTCTGGAACCTGTTCCTGTGTGAACTGTTCACTTTGTAGCCTGGAGGACAAGCACACGTCACTCAGGAAGAATGGTGTGGTGTCTGATTTATCGTGAAACTGTTTGCGATGAACTCATCCTGTGAGAGAAAAATGCGTATTGCGTTTTGGGGGTGTACTCAATTGGAGTTGTCTCTTTCGTGTATGTGCGTGCGTGCGTGTGTGTGTGGGTGGGGGTGGGGGGGTGGGGGGTGTGCGTGCGTGCGGGCGTGCGTGTGTGTATGTGTGTGTGTTGGGGGGAGGAGGAGGGCAAAGAGTAAAGAGAAGTGTGTATGAATGTGTGATTCACAGTACTTGCCTTCCTTCCTCCACCTCCTCCATCGTCCCTCCATAACCTGGCTCTGCTGATGATTTTTTCCAGCAGTCGAAAGAATTCAACATACCCCTCCTCCCTCTCTCTCTCTCTCTCTCTCTCTCTCTCTCTCTCTCTCTCTCTCTCTCTCTCTCTCTCCTCTCTAAGGGGATACCTTTAGCTTGTTTCCAATTATCTCTTTAGGATCTGTTCCTCCATCCTCACCTCGTATTGTTGACCCATGGTTTATGTGTCTGGGTGTCTGTGAATGAAAGCTTTCGTGTTATGGTTGTGTACACGTCGGTGGGTTTGGACACGTCTCTCCGAGTTCATCTACTCTTGTTGAGCCGTTTGCTGTGACTGTAATGAGAGGCTCGCTTCTCAATCAGCATTCAAACCAACAACTCTGAGTGACCTGATATCAAGGTTCTCTTTTCTTCAGTTAGAGATTTCTTTGTCTATGCGTGTGATCTTTCGAAATAAATGACAGAGATGATATGGAAATATGCAAATCTTCTCATGAAGAGAAAACATCTTTAAGGGACAAGCTCGACAAAAAAATGTACATACAGAACTGTGCTTTTACATTGAATATACTATGTGTTGTGCGTGACACCTTCACACTATAATTATGATGGTGCGATATGTTCGGAAATTTCGAACAAAACCAATCGCAAGAATTAGCAATTTGTAGAGGGCTCTATTCATGAGGGCAGTATGCCTGGATCTTCATTAACGGTTTAAAGATAAGAAGATGGAAAAGAAAATATATAAAAACATTCAACGGGATTTGACTGGAATGTCAAAATCACCAAACACTCAATGAGTTTATTGCAAATTTCGGTTTCTTTATAAAGCCTTTATCAAGCATAAAAACCACAGAGGACATCATCACATGCAAATAACCACCTGAGGATACGGCCTCGCGCCTTATCAGTTCTCTAGAGAGCTTATAAGTAGCCATGAATAGCTGCAACCAATTACATCAACAATAATCTCACAACTACTAGGATGTTTCTGGCCAACAATAGTGGTTCAGGATTCACAAGGACCTCTGTCATTGTCATGTGAACGTAGCCTCACCATTCAAGGCATGTGACGCTCCAACACATGTAGTTAGTGATATGAATCATTTCCCCGTGCCACATTTAAAGAAGAATATTCATATGGCATTGACTAGTGTAGCGGGCGTCCCAAAATAATTGTGAGTATGAACTCATTCATGAAACGAATGTGGTCATGGGTGGAAAGTGACCACTGAGTGCGTGTTTAAACAAGGGCTGGTAGGTAAGGTGCTGGTCACTGTTTTGAAACTGAGTATGCCACTCACTAGGAGAAGGGGCGGAAAGAAAGAGTCAGTTTTAACCCAGCAGATGGCCTAGAGACTCGCAACCTGGTCAGGACGGTGGTCCTCTGTTGCTGACCAGTCATTACCAGGTGAGCGATAGATAGTGGGGGGGAAAGCTACCAGGGGGAAAATTAAAGAAGGAGAGAAAGAAATCATATGTTGAATGCGAAGCAGGTTACTTAATGAACCTTATTCGTGTTTCAGCCCTTCACCCTTCACCATTCTACCTTTACCCTTCGCCCTTCACCCTTCATCTTTCACCCCGTGAGGTGGTTGAAGATGGCCATGGTGTGGAGGGGGGAACCACACCGGTTGTTCAGCCCAGCCAAGTACCAACTCCAGGGAGAGGAGGTGAAGCTCGTTCATTTCGCAAGAGCAGAGGAGTCGCGGAAGAGAAGGACGAGACTCGTTTCTCCAGGACAAGGAGTTCGAGGGGGCAGTGAGGCGGTATATTGTTCAGAGAGAGGACGGGAATTGAGAGAAAGCAGGGAGCTTTTTACTGAGGCAGGCAGGTACTCAGTGATAGTGATTACGGGCGTTATGTTTCTCCTGGTCCGGAATTTTGGGGTGTTATTAGGAATTGTGAGGCCAGGCTTTATAGCAGGCGAAACTAGGTACTGTTTTTTTTCGCTCAGTGTAACGAGAGATACATGTGTGAAGACTTTTTTTCTAGTGTAGAGAGATACATGGCGTGAAGATTGATTTGTCTCTCGGTGTGAGGACGAGGAATGTGTGCAGATTTATTTGTCTCTACAGTGTGGAGCGAGATACTTGTGTAAAATCTGTTTACAAGTTGTGGTTGTGATTCGTAAAGGTGTTTTCCCTGAAGGAGAGGGGGAGAAGAAAAACATTCGGTGTGTCCTTTTGGGGGATTGGAAAGATTGCGTGTGGTATGGAGTAAATGTCTCGTCATGAATGGCGGGTATGCAAGTTTGTCAGTTGTGACAGTGGTGACCCCGACTTCCAGTTTCAAGGGCCGTAGCTGCCGTTTGTTTTCCGGAAAAAAAAAAAAAAAAAGAAAAAGATTTCTACATTTGTGCCATTGGGGTTTAAAAAAAAAAAGAGATTTGTACCATCAAGGGTTTGAGGAAAAAAAAAAAAGGTTTCTATTTGTACCCTCAAGGGTATTGAGGAAGTAAAAAAAAAAAGGATTTCTATTTGTGCCCGCAGGGTTTGAGGGAAAGAAAAAAAAAAAGAAGAAAGTTAAATTATTTATTGTGTTTAAATATTAGCATTTTTGTGTGTGTTCTATTTCTATATGTCCGTCTGAGGGTGGTTGACATTTCTTTGGTTGCTCTACTCGTTAAGGTTTTTTTTTTTGGTAGGATTTCTTTTTGACCCTTCCCCACCTCAGGACCGATGCCTCAACCTCTCTTGCTCGAACCTTGGCAGAAGGGGGCAGGGCGTTGAGGGAATCGCTGTCACTCCCCTAGAGCGGATTAGTATTTTTGTCCCCGTTCCCAGGACTGATAGCCCCATCCTCTTCCTGCGTTAGCAGGGGGGGGACATGGACGTTGGGGAAGTCAATGTCCTTTCCAATTCTGCGATAAATACCTTTTTCTTTCGCCTTTCCTATTGTTTCAGTATGTTTTTTCCCCTTGCCCCTCAGAGTGTGGGATCAACTTCGCCTCCGTCACCGCTAGTAGTGTAGGTGGTGGAGTTGATTACCGCTCTGCCCAATTAAACATCTTTTTCTTTTGATCACTTTTTTTTCTGGTGTGTGGTGCCGAGATTTTCTTTGAAGTTTGGGTGGAATGTGCATTTATTGATTGATTGTTTAGTAGTTAGTATTAATTACTGTAGGTGGTGAATATTGTGCAGTGATTTGTTTTTCCCGTCTCCAGTTTATCGGGTGACAGTGACCACTAGGGTGCTGTCTGTGGGCTTCTTTTGCTTTTCTTGATTTCTGCTCACTATTTCCGGTCCTGTGTATCCTTTCATTCCCTTTTCACCATTTTTCAAAACCTCTTAAACCTTCTGCAAAAGGCTCCTTTCTAGTTTTTTCTTTCAACATTTTCATATTTTAGGGTAGGATTTCGCTAGGTTGTGTTTCTTCCCTCTTTTTAATTGTTTGTTGATTCCATTTGTTTTGTACAATTTAATTCATTTTTTGTATAAGCGGTACATGTGTTTGTAAATTCGTTTTTGAAATTAAGGTTATGAAAGAAAGACTGACAACAAGAACATTTGAGAACTTTAACTTTTATTAAAGAATTTATTTTCAGAAACACTTTATTGTGTTTATTTTTTTTCTATTTCTTAGGAAAACAGATTTGTATTAAACTTCATTTGTTTTGTAAATTCCAAATTGATTACAGTTGCAATTATTTTTGGGAAAAATACATTCTTGGATTCATATCTACCCTGTTTTAGTAAGCGGTTTTTTGTTTACCCGGAAATTGCACAAAATTCTGTATTTGTATATACTATAATTACGGTTTTGTGAAAATAATTTCATCATATATCGCCTTGTTTTTATTCATTACTTTGAGATTGTTTGGTGTTTATATCTGGACGGTTTCTTGATGGATGATTTAGATAAATATGTTAAACAAGCGGAACGCTGGGTTTTGATGGAGAAAAATTACTAAACTATGTGCACAATGCATTAGATAGGGCAGACAGGCTAAGGAAAGAGAAGAAATCAAAGGAAATAGGAAAGGCGAACCAAAGGAAACTAGAAAGTGAAGGAAAGGAATACTAGGAAAGAGAAGAAAATCAAAGGAACTAGAAAGTGAAGAAAAGGAGATTTAGAGGAAGCTGAAATTGAAGAAAAAAGATTACAGAGGAATCTGAAATTGAAGAAAAAAGATTACAGAGGGAAGCTGAAGCTGACGAACGTCAATTTAAGTTGCGACCGTTAGAAATAGAGACTGATGCTGAAATTAAAAGAATACAGGGCCATCAAGAGAACCTCACCTGGTTCCACCAGTCGGTTCCGCAGCCATGCCCTCCAACCCAAAAACGGGGATATATTCCAATAGTTACCACCCTTTTGACTGGAAAAAGTAGGACATTGATGTTTTCTTTTTCCGATTTGAAAGTTCACGCAACGTCCTTGTGGTTGGCCAAAGGAAAAGTGGAATTGTATATGCGTCGTTGTTTAAGGGTAGGCTTTCTTTGACATGTACCACTCTCTCGCAGCGAAACAAAATTTTAACTGGATAGTTGAAGAAGAATCTCAAGAAATTTCAATGTCTGACTGATCGTTTCACGAACGTTTCCGTCTGTGCGCCTGGAAAAAGGAGGAATCGTCCATCCTTTCCGGCGTTTCTGATCCGTATGAGTCATTGTTTGGTATCGATGGAGCGATTTTGTCTCTAATATCGACCAAAACTTTTCAATCACTGCGTGATTCCTTCTTAGAGAACACTTTTCCAGAGCGTGAGCAAGATTGGCACTTTCCTATAAAGAAAGGGCATTTGAAAACGTGGAGGAAATGTGTCAGGATGGCTGATCAGTATTGTCGCTCACCAAGGATAAGGGGGTGGCTTGGAAAGGAGATTTTTCCATCTGTGAGTCTCATGCGCATCATGTCTATCCCAGTATATCTGGACCGGGAAGTTACGGAAAGGAAATCGTGGGTCATTTTTGAGTCCTCAAGGATATACCTATCCTAGGATCGGGCAGGATCTTTCCGCGGTTCGAGTGACTTTCGTCAATACCGTTAATCACCGCTGGAAAGACCCCGTTACTTCTCAGCAAAACGTTCCGAGGTCGTGGAAAGACACACCACGTAGACCTTTTGGAGCCAGTTCGTGGCCAGAACAGTAGTTCACAAAATCAGTCAGCTGCGATCAGACAATGGTGTTTCTTTTGTGATGGCTAGTTTCCATTGAAACAGAATGTCCCTTTCAGACCGGGTGATAATTCAAAACGCATTAGTCTCCATGATTGTGTAAGAAAAGCAAGAATGCCTTGTTTTGACAACCAGATCAATCTGGTTGATGGACTGGTGTTAGAAAACGGAGCCATCAATGGATTGCAGGCTTCGGTTTTGCGAGACACTGGGTGCACTACTGCTGGTGTACGGAAATCTTTCGTCCTTCAAGACAATATCTCACACTGTCAAAGTTGTAGGTCGTTTGGAGGCAAGATTGAAACGTTTCCGCTGGCGTAAATTTCAGTCGACACACCGTACTACTCCGGTTTTCTTACCGCCTGTGTCATTGATAACCCATCATGCGACTTGATATTGGGCAATTTGCATAGGTGTGTCGCGACAGTACATGGTGGTGTGGAGGATAGTTTGTTCCTTGTTCTTGTGAGTAATACATCAAACGGCATGACAGGAAAGGCTACCAAAGCCGCTATAAAGTCTCAAAACTGGATGAACTCCAGGATTTTCCCCAGATGATTTAAAGCAATGAGGGAAAAGACCGGACGCGGACGACATACTTTCTGCTGCTAATAACCGGGGACTGTCACTGACGTACCAACGGACAAACCAACGTACATACTGACTCTGACATTCTCTACAGGGGTGTACCTGGAAGGACAAACAGACAAGTTGTGTTCCAAAACCACTTAGAGAAACAGTGCTGCACACGGCTCATGATGCTGTTCGCTGGTCACTGCGGAATCAAAAAGAAACATTAAAAGAGAGTTCTGATCTTTTTATTGGCCAGGTGTCACCAAAGGAAGTAGTTACGAAATACTGCCGCTAATGTGACATCTGCAAAAGACTCTCAGAAAGAGTCGCGTCCCATGTGACCTATTGCACAAAATGCCTCTCAATTCCGTTCCATTTCGGAGGTAGCTATTGATCTTGTTGGACAGCTGCCAAAGTCTTCTTCGAGGATATCGCTATATCTTGACTTTGGTGGATACAGCAAAGGTAATCAGAAGCGATTCCATGAAGGAAAATTGATACAGTATCTGTCGCTGAAGCCTTACTTGGACTTTTTTCCAGGTGGGTCTTCGACGAAATTCTATCGGATTGTGGAACGCCAATTCATTTCTGTCTCATGAGAGAAATTTACAGATGTTGTCAATCTCTTCATTTCGACTCGCCATATCATCCCAATCGAATGGCATGTTGACCGTTTCAATGGGAACGTTAAAGTCATGTTGAGAAAGGTTTGCAAGGCAAGAGCCCAGGAATGGGATCGTTTCGCCCATACGCTCTTGCTTTTTGCATACAGGAAAATGCCGAAGAAACGCTGGATTTCTCCATTTGAGCTTCTTTTCGGACACTCACCAAGGGGACCTTTGGATCGATGGATGACACAATGGACGAAAAAGACGGACATACCTGACAGTAAAACTGTTTACCAATACGTTTATGAAATGCATAATCGTTTGAGGATGCATGTTGTGAGCTTGCTCAACAGTCAGCTGATGGAAAACTGATGTGTACAAGGTTCTTTGCAGACAGGAAAGCAAAGGGCTCGTTCATCAGTGTAGAGGGATTAAGTCCTTGTGACTACTCCATGGATGAAAATTAACAAGTTCGTGTATGTGGAAGGGTCCTTTCAGGTGGTCGAACAAACTTTCTGAAGTAAATTATAAGATCAAAATGGCCAAAACACTGAGAAGGTATTTCATGTGAACATGTTGAAGAAGTATGTTGAACGTACAAGGTTGCCATCAACCAGTCGGTTGAGTGGATATATCCTGTTGTCAGAAAATGATGTTCAACATTGGGACAGAATTATCCAGTGATGAATTTTTACCCAATGTAAGTACAGGGACAGATCAAAGGTTATGAAAACAGCACATGTAGGAATGTTAACATCCTAACAGTGCAGATGATGTTGTACCCTTCCTATTCTGTCTATCAAAGGTGAAAACCTATGAGGATGTGGTTCTGTCTAATTATTTGTCTACCAAGTCAAAACAGAACAGCCAAATACTATTTTTTGAAACTTTCAGTATGTGTTGACGGATACCCAGGTCACAGTAACTGGTTATTGCTTCGAACCCATAGTATTCAGTTAACTTTGAATACCAGTTCGAACCTCGACCATACCCCCTCCCATTTGTTCAAACCCCCCCTTTCCTCCCCCCCAAGAGGTGGTTGAGAGAGAAATCAATGTAATGCTGGATGTAAAGGTGATAGAACCTTCTACATCTCCGTAAAGCTCACCGTTGGTTTGTGGACAAACCTGATGGTCAGTGCGTTTCTGCCTCGATTACAAAAAGTAAATAAGACACAGATGTTCGATGCCGAGCCTTATCCCAGACGATTGAAGAACTTCTGTGTCAGTCTCGGAAGGAAAAGTTATTTTGTGAAAGTAGACCTTGACTAAAGGGTAAACTAGCAGATTCCAATGGCTGAAGCTGACCCAGGAAAAGACTGCGTTTTCAAACACTTTGTCTTTTTCCAGTGGGACGAAAATGCCATTTGGTTTGCAAAATTGCCCCAGCTTCATTTTTGCCAGAATGATGCGAGCCCTGAAACTCCATGAATGTGGTGCAGTCCAGTTTTTTTGAGGACATTTGTTGGCTGCAAGGTATGGGAGTGGACCTCCTTTCTAACTTTCGAGCTGTTTTTTGCAGACTCAGAAGTTTTGGTTTGACTGCAAGGGCCATCAAAAAATTCGTGCGGTTTTCAAAAACTCGCGAGTTTTTGGGTCAACACTATTTCAGTGGGAAAAAATGATGCCAGGGAAAGGATAAGTGGAAAGATTTATCCTGACACCAACCCCACTACAAAGAAACAGTCAGGTCACTCATCGGATTGTTGTCTTACTATAGACGATATGTACCCCACTTTGCGTCCCTGACGGCCTTTGACCTGAAAACTGACGAAGGGACGATGGAACAAAAGTATTGTGTGGTCTGAAGAGTGCAGATGGCTTTGGAGTGTGTCAGAACCCCTCAAATCCTTTCCTGTTCTATTGTTACCCGCCCTCTCAGGAAGATTGATTTTAAGAACTGATGCCAGTTCTAAATGAAGGGGAGCGGTACTGTTACAGGAAAAAAGGCCTTTATTACATCGTTGCAATACGCCAGTAAGAAGTTCTCAAATGACAAAGGAGAAATTTTTACTCCACTATTGAGAGAGAGTGCTTGGCTATTGTTATGGGCATGTGAGAAGTTCGCCAGGTCTTGGATGAAGGAAAGTTTCCGTTACAGACTGACCCATAGGCACTGGTTCTTGAATCGTCAAAAGACTAAGAAACAGGCAGGTTATTTAATAGATGGTTCTTTGGCCCATTTGCAGAGGATTTCCAGTTACTGTTGAACCAGTGCCTGGAACCAAAATGTCAGGTGATATGTTGTCACGTGCGTGAATATTCATGGAAAATGTAATGTCTTCAAGGGAAAGACTATCCTGTTTTTGTCTTTCTTAAGGATTACGGTTTTACATATTTGTGATCACTTAGTCGGTGCTTGTATGCTATGACTGTTTTAAATCATGTCTGGTATTTATGCATTAATGTGCTTATTGAAGTGACTTGACTGTTTTGCAATGCCAAACAACTACTTGATGTTGATGGAATACATATTTATTTCTTTGGTAAAACATGGAAAATCAAAGTACTTTTTATTTATGGTCTAATTTGCTTGTGAAGATGAAATCTATATGTTATGTGTGATGTGCAAAATAAATTTAGAAAATGTATATATACATGTTTTGATTGTGCAATGAGACAAACCAATTGTTTTCATTTGTCACTGTCAACAATGAAAAGCATGTGACGTTTCAATGGACTATAACATTACATGTGGGGATAAACTAGGTTTAAAACTATGTTTATTTTGTTTACATGTCTATTGAGAAACATGTACACTGGTATATTCTCTTTTTCATGGGGTTTGAACATTGATGTGTGGGACAAAGGATCATCAAGGGAAAAATATGCTTCAATCTTAATGTATGAACACAATTTGTGCTTTGAATTGTTGATATCCCTAATTGTTTTATCCATGTAATTTGTGAAATGTTATACTTGTGGAATATGGTGATCAATTATGAATGTTTTTTTTTAAAAAGGAATTGAAAGTTTGAAATATGCTATTTATGGTGGATCATGATGTTTGATTCTATCGTTGATTATTAATTTGCGTGAATCATGTGCGATGGTTACACATTTTGAGATTAATGGTGAAGATGTGTGTAAAGTGGAAGGTTGTATATCCTTTAAAAATTTTCTGGGAGGAAAATTTTTTCATCCCAGGAAGGGGGCGTTTCAGTGCGTAGCCTTCACATCAGGGAATGTGACGCTCCATCACATGTAGTTAGTGATATGAATCATTTCCGTGCCACAATTAAGGAAGAATATCATATGGCTTGATAGTTGTACGGGCGTCCCCAAATAATTGTGAGTATGACTTCTTCAAGAAACGAATGTGAGTCATTGGGTGATGGAAAGTGACACTGAGTGAGAGTTTAACAAGGGCTGGTAAGGTAAGGTGCTGTCAAGTGTTTTGAAACTGGTATGCACTCACTAGGAAGAAGGGGGGAACGAGTCAGTTATAACCCAGCAGATTGGCCTAGAGACTCGAAAACCTGTCAGGACGGTGGTCCTCGTTGCTGACCAGTCATTACCAGGTGAGCGGAGATAGATAGTTGGGGAAAGCTACAGGGGGAGAAACTTAAAGAAGAGAGAAAGATTTCATATGTTTGAATGAGAAGCAGGTGACTTACACTAACCTATTCGTGTTTCAGCCCTTCACCCTTCACCTTTCACCTATACCCTTCGCCTTCACCTATCTTTCACCCCGTGAGGTGGTAAGATGGCCATGGGTGGGGAACACACCGGTTGTTAGCCCCAGCCAGTACACCAAACTCCATGGGAGAGGAGTAGAAGCTCGTTCATTTCGCAAGTGACCGGGAAGTCGCGGAAGAGAAGACGAGACTCGTATCTCCAGGGACAAGAGTGTTAGAGGAGGCGGGGGCAGTATATGTCTCAGAGAGTGAGACAGGGAATGAGAAAAGCAGGGGAGCTTTTACCTTGAGGCAGCAGGTCCTCAGTGATTACGGGAGTTATGTATTCTCCTGCGTCGGAATTTGGGGTTAATGAAGGTGAAGGCCAAGGGCTTTATAGAAGCGAACAATAGACTGTTTTATCTTCAGTGTAAAGAGAGATAATGTGTGAGGACTATTTTTCTCTCCGTGTAAAGAGGATACATGGGTGAGATTGATTTGTTCTTCGGTGTGAGGAGAGATACCTGTGTGCAGATTTATTTGTCTCTCAGTGTGGAGAGAGATACTTGTGTAAAATCTGTATTTACAAGTTGTTGGTTGTGACTTAGTAAAGTGTTTTCCCTGAAGGAGGAGGGGGAGAAGATAAACATTCGGTAGTGCTTCCTTTTGGGTGATTGGAAAGATTGCGTGTGCGTATGGAGTAATGCTGTCATGAATGCGGGTAGCAAGAGTCGACGTGTGACTGTCATCCTCATTGATCATTTGATACCTAGCCATCATCCACTGGATTTAAATGGAGTGTCACGAAGTTGGTCGACCCACCCTAAGCCAAACATATACATCAGGAAGGAAATCTACAAACCACGTAGTTTAAGTTAGCTCTTTATTTCAGCTATCCTCGCTGTTTATCGTTTATATTATGATTGCCCACATTTACCATTGGTTTTTGCCTTCAAAACCACCCCTACTTACCAGCAATATCATGGGCCAGCAAAGAAACATACCAGTGCACGTTCACGCGCACGTACATGCATGCTTAAATAGAATTCAGACAGAGAGACAGACACACAGACAAACAGAGAGAGAGAGAGAGAGAGAGAGAGAGAGAGAGAGAGAGAGAGAGAGAGAGAGGAGAAAACTTCAGTTTAGTGCAAGGTTCGGTGGAAACGTCGACGTCAGACGTCCATTTCACAAAAGTGGCAGCTGTTTTATCTACACCGCTCTGTCTGCACATCCCAGAGGTGGCTAACGTTCCAGTGTGCACGGTGGACGTGTAAGCAAACGCTGCAGTCATAGATATGTTCTTCTGTGTCTTTGATCTGCTCCATGATTCCTGGCCCACATGCACCAAAACACCATGCCCAGCGGGTTTTGCTGAGTAGCAGGCTGTGTAAACAGTGTGATGTGCGTTTAGAGGAAGATGAAAGGCATACACACTGTGGCTGGTCAATGCTCGAAGCGGGAAATGGCGGAAAGCAAGCAGAACAGATGTGTCCACCACGAGAAATGCAAAATTAACCTCTCTCTCCTCTCTCTCTCTCTCTCTCTCTCTCTCTCTCTCTCTCTCTCTCTCTCTCTCTCTTTCCTTTACTGCAAAATGAAAAAAAGAACTGTAACTCGCTCTGTAGCTCTGTTCATTTTTAAAGCACTAAAACGAAAAGAGGAACTGTTATCAGTTAACACACGAATGCCAGATAAATTTTAGGAAGAACATTTTGTTATGCAAATAATTATTTTCTTTCATAATTTGTTTTGTATATGCGCCGAGCACGTGTGTGTTCTACTTTTGTTCTTGACCTCTTTGCAGATAGGTCGGTGGCCTTTGCAATTAAAATATTTGAGTTTGAGTCTCTCTCTCTCTCTCTCTCTCTCTCTCTCTCTCTCTCTTCTCTCTCTCTCTCTCTCTCTCAATACTTTGTACAAAACTGGTGTTGAACAATATTTGCTGTGAATCTTAAAATCGAAATGTACTCTTAATTAAGGATTTTGTTGTTGTTGTTGTTGTTTCTGAAACTATTCTTTTGCAGAAATTTTACGGAAGGAATGATAAGATAGCATTTCAAAACTGACGGTTTTCAAAAAAAAAAAGAAGAAACTTCCAGGATTGGGCACACATAATGGACCCTGGTACAACCTTGATAATAACTGAATATGATGCCGTTAATCCGAAAACAAGGTAAATCAACTGAACTGCTGATTTTAGTAAGTGGTATTGGGGAACACTTTTTCTGTGTTCTTATCCTTGGGAATTATTGAGAATTCAGCACAGTTTTGTGCTCGTGTGCATATATACTCAGGCAATAAATTAACTACCAGGCATGCTGCTTCCAAATCGCCATGTAAACCGTGATATAAGCGTCCGTCTTGGATTCCCACTAACCTCCATTATTCAATATAAAGTTGCCCATAGCAACAACCATGTCTCTCTTTCTCGACTGTCCCATCTTTTCCTGCCCTTGGTGTCGTAACAGACAACTCTTCCGCGACGTCAACCACGTTGATTTAGCTCCTAATGGGCCATTCAGGGGAGGTCAGCCACAAAGATAACGTCAGTCTAAGGAACAGGTTACGTGAAAAGAACGACTTGTTTCGCTTTCTCATTTTAGATGGCACGTGACCGATTGAATCTATGGATATTTATCAATATATTTATCAGTACATTTCAAACAGACATTTAAAAGACGCCACCTGTTAAACATATCTCTGTGTCAGGACACTCTATGCACCTGTTAAACATATCTCTGTGTCAGGACACTCTATGCACCTGTTAAACATATCTCTGTGTCAGGACACTCTATGCACCTGTTAAACATATCTCTGTGTCAGGACACTCTATGCACCTGTTAAACATATCTCTGTGTCAGGACACTCTATGCACCTGTTAAACATATCTCTGTGTCAGGACACTCTATGCACCTGTTAAACATATCTCTGTGTCAGGACACTCTATGCACCTGTTAAACATATCTCTGTGTCAGGACACTCTATGCACCTGTTAAACAATCTCTGTGTCAGGACACTCTATGCACCTGTTAAACATATCTCTGTGTCAGGACACTCTATGCACCTGTTAAACATATCTCTGTGTCAGGACACTCTATGCACCTGTTAAACATATCTCTGTGTCAGGACACTCTATGCACCTGTTAAACATATCTCTGTGTCAGGACACTCTATGCACCTGTTAAACATATCTCTGTGTCAGGACACTCTATGCACCTGTTAAACATATCTCTGTGTCAGGACACTCTATGCACCTGTTAAACATATCTCTGTGTCAGGACAATCTATGCACCTGTTTAAACATATCTCTGTGTCAGGACACTCTATGCACTGTTAAACATATCTCTGTGTCAGAACACTCTATGCACCTGTTAAACATATCTCTGTGTCAGGACACTCTATGCACCTGTTAAACATATCTCTGTGTCAGGACACTCTACGCACCTGTTAAACATATCTCTGTGTCAGGACACTCTACGCACCTGTTAAACATATCTCTGTGTCAGGACACTCTACGCACCTGTTAAACATATCTCTGTGTCAGGACACTCTACGCACCTGTTAAACATATCTCTGTGTCAGGACACTCTACCACCTGTTAAACATATCTCTGTGTCAGGACACTCTACGCACCTGTTAAACATATCTCTGTGTCAGGACACTCTACGCACCTGTTAAACATATCTCTGTGTCAGGACACTCTACGCACCTGTTAAACATATCTCTGTGTCAGGACACTCTATGCACCTGTTAAAACATATCTCTGTGTCAGGACACTCTATGCACTGTTAAACATATCTCTGTGTCAGGACACTCTATGCACCTGTTAAACATATCTCTGTGTCAGGACACTCTATGCACCTGTTAAAACATATCTCTGTGTCAGGACACTCTATGCACCTGTTAAACATATCTCTGTGTCAGGACACTCTATGCACCAGAGAACTAATAAATACCAAGCCAAGCTCAACCGCCCTCAACCAGTTTCGGGCGGTTGCCCTAGGCTAGGTATTTATTAGTTCTCTAACTAGTAAACCCTACAAACATGCATACTGTGTAGGATTATCCGTTTTTAATACTAATTTACAAAACTTTTGAGATTTTAGTTTTTGCTTAATCCTTTGTTTTTCCTGATCATTTTCAATAACATCATTTTCACGCATACATTCATCAAATGCGTCTCTGTCTTTCATGTAAAATAAAACTACAGTCTTTAACTGTTCTCTAAAGTCTTTTAAAACGGAGTTATATTTCTGACATAAAATCCACACACTTATCCCAGCATGTCTTCCACTGAAAGCCAGTTTTGACAAAGTGTTTCTCTTTTTAACTATGTCTCTTTCTGCGAACAGTCATCTATAATAAATAGTGTCTGCGTTTCCTCAAACAATTTATAAAAGTGTTCTAAACACTCACTCAGCTTATTGCTGGGATCAAATCAAATATACTGTCATATCGCCCATATCAAAACTTCTATCTTATATAGCTTTGTTCCATTTAAGTTTGGGCAGAAAATTACTAGATATCACAATTAAACGATTAAACTGTTTGTAATAGGTCGAGGACAAATTTCTTTTTTCGCAACCAGTCTTCCCACAAATCAATGAACAATGGGGATTTTATCTAAAGTTTAACATCGGCATTGACACCAAATCGTCTGCTCCATAGTTTTATAACATAATTTAATCTAATCAGTTATTATTTTTATCATACTCTCCGTCAAAACTTGTTCAGTATAATAAAACCCTATGAGGCCTAAATGTGTAAGATTAATCCAATTCAGTTCTGTAAGATTGTTTCTATTTTAAGCTAATATGATTTTGTTGGCTTGTTGTTATGACTTAATATCCTCACCATTGTGAAGAACGACGATGGTAACTTTAAGACGGTCAACGTCTAGTTTTGCCAGTAATATTAATTCCTTTCATAAGGATGTCACTGAGCCCAAAGCTCATTCCTCTCCACATCTTTTAAGACAGAAATTTCAATATCATTGTGAACGTGTCTCCTAATTTTCCTGCGTGGAACGAACTGTAATTTTGTAGAAGCTTCTTTAAAACCGTTTCTCTTCTGTGGAGGATGTACTGTTATTCCCATCGGCGTTATTTCGATCTCTTTCCGACTATTGTCCTCTGGCATAAGACTTACATGTAAAGGGCCAGAGTTGAATGCTTTTTGAAATTTTTTGACGGCTAAAAATGTAAATGGGCTTATGAATTCAAATTTTATGTCCCATTCTAAATATGGTTCTAATGTGCCATTTGCTGTCAGGTTTTCGAACTATTTTATATTCATACTGGCCAACATTATTTGCTTCTAGATTGCGTAGTTGTTCTAGTTTAGGAAACTTTTTGTTGTCGCCAACGTCTTTGCGTTTATAATCACCATCTTTAGTGTACTCAAACCATACAAAGCGCCTATCTCACCGTTCTGTTCAAAGTCGGCAACGTCTGCAAGGTCTTTTAATTCTAAGGTTATACACCTTACAGGCGCTAAGTAACTCCTGATTCTTCTGGCCCCCGTGACATTATTTTTATTACAGTCTATTATTTTATTTCCAAAACAATGTGTAGGTTATCACATTTTACGACTTTCCCTGTTTTGTCTGTGATTTTTATATTAAATGATCCGACTTTCCGCAAGCTAATCTTTTAAACTGTAAATTAGGGAATTGTATCATTTCATAATCGCATATGCAGCTTTTCTGATGGAAGAGCTCTTTAAAACAGTTGAGGGCCTTCCATATAAGTTTTCATCAGTGCTCAGTTCATCTAAATGAACATAGAGTAATGAATGTAATGCAAGATCGAGCGGACTTTCCCCTCATAAGTAGTTTTGTCTGGTGTAACTCTAAATCTATGATTGCAGCTGCAAAGCCTAACATTTTAGCTAGCTCTTATCAAAATAGTAACCTACTTCTTCTTCAGGCTTGAATGTAACATTGTTTTTAGATTTGCATTGTTAAGTTTGAGAGTAATGTCTAAGTTACTCATTGCTTCTTTTAGTGAGCAAAACCCGTAATAACCATCAGGTATTGTTAACTGGCTAATTCGTCTCCTGATTTGTCAACTTTTAGATCTTATTATTGTTCTTGGATTCAGTTATATTAAACCATACGACTTGTAGAATATTTCATGGAGTGCAACCTTCGGGTTCCGCATTCATTATCAATAGCATACTCTTAAAAAACGAAGGGACTGTCTTGAGTTGTTATTGTTACAAAATTTTTTTAAACAAATTAAAATGAGTGCATTCAAATATACTAATGCAAATATTTGTTGGGCCGCACTACAATCTTAAAAATATAACAACTGACGCCCTTGTCATTTCTGTGGCCCAGACTGACACCTTTCAAGTAAGGTGAGTACGCCATTAAACAGATATCTTAACCCCCCTATTAAAAAAGACTACATCGCGAAAGTGTGGTTCAGTCATCGATGCAGTGTTATCAGAACCAGTTAAACTTTGCTGTGTTTTGTGCATCAACTGGGTGTGGAGTATCGTATGCTGATCATTTAAATCATTCCTGATCCTTTGGTGAGGTCAGTGTATAGATTTCATTTTTATTACACCTTCAGACGTATTTTGACTGAACTGCAAGCACCATTACCAAATGACAAACCGTTTAATCCATTCGGCAACAGAATAGGACATGAAGGCTTTGAAAGGATCTGTAACGAATTCAATATTAATGTTAAGACAGACTTTAGACAAAAGTTGGACCGCAATCATGGCTTATCTTAGGCACCCTTATTTTTGGGGCGTGCGCAAAAAGTATAAACTATGACTGGAATCCTCCTTATACATCTTTCTCTTCAGGCACAGTTGTTCATCTTGGGTCCGTAGAGCAAGAGCATAAAACAGCGTGGACAAACATTTATTTTAGACACTTCTAAGGGCCTAACTAGAGCGGGAATAGAACGAATAAACGACTCTACTTCGTACTTACGTTTGGTGTTTGCTAGGTTCACAAACACAGGCAAGATCGAGCATAACTGATCCTTCTACTGGCTTTGATGCACAAAAACAGTACTTGGCAAATTTAGAGGACGCCATTAATTCTACAGTTGATTTGCCTTCAAGTATTAAAAGGTACCAAAATGTTTTACAATTCGCAAGATCGAAAGTAGACTTTGCTGTTGGCGCTGGTTTATACATGCTACCTTTGACCTCAGACTCCAGGTAGGAACAATAATAAGCTACAACAATGAAATTCTTGTTGCAGGAAATGAACAGAAGGTTGGACAAAACGACATAAATTCTGAGCCAGTAATATTACAAACAATAAACAAACAAGCCGCCCCCAAGAATAAGTCATCCAATCCCCAAGGCCCAAAGCCCAAAGGCCATTGAAGACTCAGCAAAGCTCGCGGACTCTGTTCGCGATGACGAAAAAAATATATGACCATGAATCTGAAAAGACGGCACTTGTTATTGGATTAACTGGCCTAGGATTACTCCTTCTTTATCTTACTAAAAAGTAACCAACTATTAAGAGAACTAATGTCCATAAGTGCTCAGCCATAAAGCCAACTACTTTGCTTGCAGTAGACAAAGCCAGCTAACGACACTCCCTAATATACTAGGTAAAGAGTCTATAGCTTTACTGGCTAATTTTTTTAATAAACCCGCAAGATGGTCAAGTTGTTTTTTTACCCATGATTTATCAGGCGGTGATGGAGGGGATGGTGGTGGATGCACTGGCCCTTGACCACCGCCGCCTGTAATAGCCAACACCAGTGTACTTATTGCAAAACCTAAGGCAGTTATAACGCTCGCTAATGTGACACCTTGTTCTCTAAACAGTGTTCTTATTCGTTCTGCTAGTGTTGTGTCTTCATATAAAATCTTTGGATAGTTTCTCTTATTCTGTTCACTTGAGTTGTAATTGTTCTCGGTTAGTAGACAATTACACTTCTAGTCTTGCTGATCTCTCTTGTTCAAGATTATTTAGTCTTTGGGTTATTCTTCTTTAACACCAGCCCTAAGTTGGAGTCGTCAGCCTCAACGAGTTTTTCTTTTTCTCTTTTTATTGCTCATCTATTTCACCTAGTTTTGCTAAATTGTTTGTTAATTCACCTCTAATGGTTCTCAAGCATGATCAAGGCCGCTATTTCTCGCATGGGCAACGGCGGATCGCGTATAGTTTTTAATGCTGTTTCTTCGGAAAAACTGGTTTCTGCTTGCATTATTTCGTCTGCTGTTTGACTTAAATCTTCAAGTTCCATGTTTTGTATTGGTTATCTGTTGGGAGTTCTTGTAGTGTGTTTTGAAGTTTAGCAACTGCTTCCCCATGTAATTTTGGTTTAGTAATGCCAAGGCGATTTCGATCTTCCGCCCAAAGTCTTTGTTTAATTGTATTCATGCCTACAAACTTTGATGGGTCTCGTTTATTGTAAGCTGAACAAGTTGTTCTCGGTCGGGGCCGATTTTTAATACAAATGGCCATCATCTTTTACTTCAAAATCAGGGTCTATAAATTGGGGAGGTTCTAGGCCTAAATTTTTGTAAAATGCTCCGGCCGTACTTTCTGTTAATTCACGCCGCATTGAGAGTGCCGTGCGACGCTGTGTCAAAGAGTCATTTCACTCATGTCGTCTCCAGGATCAAAAACATCATATCTTCTTCATCTTCAATGCCTGCCATGGTTTTAAATAATTAACTTTTTATTTTGTTTTATAAAAAATGTCACAAGCATATGGCTCGATTCTTGACCCGCATAAAAGGCTGAAAGAGCCCTTTGGCGTGAAGGGAAATAAGCGGAATATTACTGTTTCAAATAATCCATCTACTATTGATTCAGATCAAATTCTTACTGTTAAATTTCCAGACTAGGAGCGGATGAAGTGATTGTGCCAGGCTCTGCGCGTCTTACTTTCAAAATAGAACTCGCTTCAACAACAGACCCGAACAGGACAGTTGTACAGAATCTGGGGCGGGCAATCGTTAAGAAAATTTCTATAAAAATTGAGGGGCAGAAATATTTTCTTTAATAAGCAGACATATTTTTAACCTATTCTGATCTATGGCTAACCGAGAATGAAAGGAAGGATCTTGCGTTTCAAGGAATCGAAACTAAAGAAGCACTAAAACATAGAATAGGCGCTGATGATGCTAAAGAAGGCAAAAAGTATGCAGCTGTAGTTATGCATATGGTATCGCTTTTCCATTACCCTTAGATTTTGAGTTGTTAAAAGCGCATGCACCATACTTTCAAGGAGCATTAAAAGACAGATTGTCATATGAACTAACTTTTAATGACTACAAATATGTTATTATATCTACAGACACCGAAGCAAAGTACAGCATTTCTGACATCTTGTTAGAGTTTGACATTGTTAGCAACCCTAACTTAGCGAGGCTGATCGAGCAACAATATAAGACAAAATTAGCAATATATTACGAAAGAGTGATTCATCATTCTAAATATCCTAAAAGCAGGCAGACACTATATGGAATTTTAGTTTTAGTGCCACAGCAAGATCGCTTAAAGGTATTTTATTGCTGTGTGAAGATGAAGAACCATTCAAAAGACAAACTGAAAATTTTGTTAATCCTAAAATAACAAAGTGCAATGTACAATTGAGGGTAGTCCTAACCAAATCTACGCTAGCGGGCTTAAACTTATCAGCATTTTGATTAAATAAGAAAACTGTTTGGAGGCGGGAGGTGTAGAAATCCAACAGTTGACCTTGTGTCTAAAGATCTACATCGTCACAGTGTTAGACTTGATCATTATATAACAACGAAATACGGTTTATGGATTGACCTAAGGTCAACAGAGGATAATCAGTTACATGGAAGCGGGGGGAGAACTGTCAGAGACTAATAAACATTCAAATTGATAAGAAAAAGATGTCGATAAACCACTTAATGTATATTAGTTTTAATATATGATGCGCAGCTGAATATTCAAGATAACAGATTAGAAGATATACAATACTAAATTATTTTTTTATTTTAAAAAAAGCATGTCTGTTCAGCATTATCCAAGAGTACCTAAGAAGAGATAGTAGGCAACTCTGCTGCTATAGAAAGCCCTAACATAAAATCCTTCAGATTAACCAACATTACACAAATGCAACAAGACTAGAGCAGGACCTTTCAAAATACAGCAAAACCAAACGAAGGTATTCTGCTGCCTTTAATGCTGTTACATATGTTAATACTGGAACATCAACTATAAGTGTTCTATCGGCAGGAACAAGTGTAGGCCTCTTAGCAACAGGCGTAGGTGCACCCGCAGCTTTACCTCTAGGCGGTTTGTCTTTAGCTCTTGGCCTGTGCTCATTAGTTGTAAGTACTGCCAGCAAAAAAAATAAAAACTAACTCCAAAAGCACACAGCCATGGTTCAACTAATAACAGCTAAACTTAGTTCTTCAAACTGACAATAAATAAAGCACTAGCTGACTCAAACATCACGGATGAAGAATTTAGTCGTTTACAGACTGATTTTGAGGACTACAAAAGACAAAGTTTGATCTTCAAAGAAGGCACGGGCAACTTTTTCTCAACAGCCAGACACCGATCAGATAAAAAAGGAATGTTTAAAAAAAGTAAACGAGACATTAAACTCTGTTTCTAAACAGCTCACATTAACAACCCCAAAGGGCGTTTATACTTTTGTTTATGAGTCCAAGCACACAAAAGACCGTTGATATTGATTCTGATTAAGTATTTTTTTTTATTTAAATAAACATGTCAAGTTAGAAAAGAAACTCAACATGGCTAAGATATTATGAAGGTCCAGATGAATTGTTTGAAGCAATGCTCGAGAAAGAGCGTTTGTCAAGAGTACTGAATGATATTGATTTAGAAGTTATTAATCCAAAAAACGTGCGGGCAAGCGTTGTACATGCAATTTCTCAAGTTCCAAGTAAACTAACAATACAACGCCAGTTAAATTAATGTTAAAAGTTTTAATCGACTATATAACAATAAATGAAGAAAATCTAGAAGTCTGGGTCTCAACTAAACAGCAGACTATTCTTTCCTCTAATGACTTAACAACCTGGTTGGGCAGACGAACTGCTTACACAGTTTGATGAAGCCTCTGAAGAAGCCAAAATGAGAGGCTCTGGTTGTCAGAGGGCGAAGTCATAGAGATCAGATTAAACAGGCTAAGTATGAGCCGATTGTAGGCAAGTCTTACATTCCGCTGCCCCCAGCATTGGTAGCAAAAAGAGCAGTTCTAAACATAAAGAATTCAGACAACAAATGTTTTATGTGGTGTGTTCTTGCAAGGCTGCATTACGTCCGCAAAACGCAAGAGAGTATCTAACTATGAACCTTACATCAATGATCTTAACTTTAGTGGAATATCCTTTCCTGTTAGTGTAGATCAAATTGATCAGTTTGAAGAACAAAACAAACCAATAACTGTAATGTATACACATGGTCTGAGAAAACAAATTTGGTGCCTATTAGAGTGTCTAAAGCAGCCCAACAATAGGTGATCCAGACAAAAGCCATGTTGACTTACTACTGATGTTTCACCAGCAGGGCTACCACATTACACATTGTACGCACAATGAGTAGACTAATGCAGCATACTTCAAAAGATGGGCCACAAACAAGATTCTGTAGAAAATGTTTAACAAGAATTCCATCCGTTCAAGCCGCGCTTAACATATAAAACATTGTATTAGCCCAGTTGACTGTAAGACAGAAACTAATTACGCCGAAAGAAGGCAGTAAAGTTTGTTTTGAGAACTGGAAACGGATGCAAACAGTCCAATGTTGTTACCAGACTGAATCCATTGATTCACTTATGAAGGACAGCACACAAAAACTTCGAAAAAACGCTTAATGAGTAACATCAAGATTTGTTCATTGCCTTCATTGTTGTCAGTTGGATGGCGCCATTCAGAGCCAGAATTATATAGAGGGCCTAATGCTGCAGATACTTTTTAGAACGATGCAGCAGTCGTACGCCTTGTTCTATAACCAAACTATCTGAATCAAAGATGACGCCTAACAGACCAACAACGTTATGACTCAGCCACACATGTTGGATTTGTTTAGAACTAATGTCTAACAGTGAGGAGCGACAGCGAGGAAGCGTCCGACAGTAAGAGCCATGATCATAGTGGAAGTTCAGAGGGCAGCACCATGTAAATGCAATCTTACAACTAAAGTTTGAACCAAGACATGGAAGCTGCCTTATTCTTTCACAACTGCGGTTACGACTCTCACCTTATAATGCAAGCAGTAACCAGCGCCTTTAGGGTGTCCATGCATTGCACAGTGCATCAGAAAGTACATGTTTCACTTAAATAACATGTCTTTTATGATCTATGCAGCACATGATGGTTCGTTAGAGTACTGGTATGTCTTAAAGTCCTGCCCATAACAGAAGAATTTTGGACATCAACACTTGTTAGAAGGGTTTACCTATGAATACAGACAGTGGAAAGTATTGAAGAAGATACACTCTCCAAAGTTGCGTTCGTTTCTAGTCTTAGAGAAGGACATCAGTGACTCGATACCAGCATGCTCAGATGCGTGCAGAAGTTAGAGTGTAAACAATGGAACTATTCATGATTCATACTTGGGATGTTGTATGTGGCGGACGTCTTGAAAATTATAGGAAACCTGCAAACATTACGCCTGGATCCTGCCGCATTATAATCTGTCTGCGCCGGGATAGTTGGGAAGCTTCTTAAGAATATACTGGAGTACAGATTGATTATTGTACTGCAATGCTTCAGAGATTGAAAACGGATTGCGTGGGAATTAGTATGGCGTCGCCCATTACTGTAAGCAAACAACAAATACTATGATTATGATCCAGTAAAAGTCTACTACTCATGTATTTAGATGCAAACAATCTGTATGGTTTGGGCTATGGCGCAATCACTTCCATTACTAACTTAAAATGTACACTGTGGATTAAAAATTCAAGAATTTGAAGAAGATAGCTACTGTACAGCTGATCTAAAGAGGTCTTTTCTAGAATATTGACTTAGAATATCCTCAGGAACTCCATGACCTGCATAATGACTATCTGTTACGGATGGTGTGTGGTGCGTGTTTTGTTGTCTGACTCTCGCTCTAAAAAGTTTGGATGCGTGTACGACTTTCCCTACACACACCCACACCATACGAACATAGATAGCCAGGCAACACACGTGTAAGATTTTCTTCTTTTATATGCTCCCTGAACCTCAATTGAATCGTTACCAAATCAATACATGCCATTAATGATACGATCAATGCACGCAATTAAGACATCAATACATAAGACACTTCAATCATCATATATCAGCGTATCATACTACGTATCTTGATATAATTAATATCTCGCCGGCGCCGTCCACAGTGCCCTTATATACAATAAACGCATTCAGTTCACAGTACCCAAGCCACAGTCTACAGCACTAAAATAAGACGAAGAAGGATACCAAGGTCCCCACACGGTAAACACAGCCGTTCACAAACACAAGCGACGAAGAAGAAACAGGTCTCAACACAGCAAGCACAAATATTACGTCGAACTATCAGAAGAAGAACCGCATATCCAAGGCACAGTAACCCAAAAGCAGAAGAACCGCAGATTCACAAAGCACAGCAATCCACAGAAGAAAAAACCGCAGATTTATAAAGCACAGTAAACCATAGAAGAACTGCAGATTCACAAAGCACAGCAATCCACAGAAGAAAAACCGCAGATTCATAAAGCACAGTAAACATAGAAGAACTGCAGATTCACAAAGCACGCAATCCACAGAAGAAGAAACCGCAGATTCATAAAGCACAGTAAACCATAGAAGAACTGCAGATTCACAAGGCACAGCAATCAAAATTTGAATCCCCGGAGAACACAATAAACTTCGGTTCGACGCACCGTTGATCTAAAACAAATATTAACTTCTCCGTGTATTTTATACACGTGTTCACATCAATAAATTCGCCCACCCACACACATGCGGTGGTACAATTAGAGCATATATTAAATATTCTTACAGGAGTTTTAAGTCACTCTCGGCGACACAGCATTCAAACAATTTTATAAAAATACATTTCCTGCTACATATTCCGCTGGTACCGTCATCAAAAGCATCCCACATACACAGTGAACATCGATGCACTACTGACTTGAAAGTCAGCCTGTCCACATAGTAACACTACGGAGAAAATGATGATTAAAACAAAATAAATTAGGCTGGACACCAAAGCCTCGGCCGTTAATTCTTGCTCCCTTCTCTTTTCTCCAATCTTGTTATTTTCGTCATGTAGTTACCTGTGTCATTTTAAGTTGACGTCATAATTTACGTTGACGTCACACTATCCATTAGCAGCAGAAAGTCTAAAGATGGCAAAAACAGAACCACCTAAACTTGTGCCTAATCTTCGTGGCAAAAAAAAGTATGTCTGCCATTACAGACTTCTACAATTTTATTTAAGACATGGTTTGAAGTTGACAGCTGTTCATCGTGTAATTGCTTTTGATCAAGAACAGTTCATGAAACCATACATAATGAAGAACACTGATCTCAGAACTAAATCCGCAGATGCTTCAGAAAAAGACTTTTTCAAGCTGATGAACAACAGCTGTTTTGGAAAGACTATGGAGAATCCGCACAAGCGTAAAGATGTTAGATTGGTCACCAGTGAAAACGATGCAATTAAGCTGACTTCTAAACCTAATTATCAGGACTTCAGAAGATTTCATGATCAGCTTTTTGGTATAATGACGAAAAAAAAGAAAGTCAAATTGGATAAGCCCGTTTTTATTGGGTTTACTGTTTTAGAATTATCAAAGCTTTTGATGTTAGAATTTCTTTATGACTACTTTAAGCCTTGTATCCTGAGTCCAGAGTACTTTACACAGATACAGACAGTTTTGTTATAGATACCCCTACTGAAGATATCTATAAAGACATGGAATTAGAAGTAGCTAAAGGGCATGCAGGATGGTACGACACATCTGATTATCCTAAAGATTCGCCTTTGCATTCAACTGTTAACAAGAAGGTTTTAGGAAAGATGAAGGATGAATTATCTGGGGGGGGGGGGGGGGGGGTGATCAAGGAGTTTGTTGGGTTAAGGTCAAAAATGTACAGTGTTTCATGTCAAGAAAAAACCATCAAAAAAGCAAAGGGGATATCTCGCAGTGTTGTGCAGTCAAACATATCACATGACAACTATAAAGAAGCATTGCTTGTCAATAAGACTTTTCATCATGACAACGTAAAACTACGATCTAATCTACATGAGATCAACACAACTGTTGTAACAAAGAAGTCATTAGATAGAACAAACACAAAACGAGTATTTGTTAATCCAGAGTTTTCATATGCAATTGGGCATTGGAGAACAGCATAATTATATATCTTCTTCGTCCGCGGGTTCATATTTTTCCTCAACTTTATCTAGAAGCTCAATCATATCAATATCCAATTCAGACAAATTTTTTCTCATGTTTGCTTGATGTGCTCGAATTTTTTTTTATTATTTCAAGATATTCTTTATCCCATATTTGATAGTCAAAATTTGAGATTTTGGGCTGTAGGCAATCTGGATGCATTGCCATGTGCCGATGAATCCTCGTAATTAATTCCTTAATAGTAGAACTCGTTTCATATGATTCTCGTATTAATTCCAAGTTCTCTTCATATATCATTCTTGCTTCCGTTTTAGTTCCATGTGAGGATTCTTTCTTTTGAGCTTCCATTTTAGACTTAAATATATTTACGTAAATCAGTTAAAGCGGAACTGTGTCTGGCGGGATTATTTGCAGTTCTTCCTTCACAAATGATCTTTGAGGGGCTGGTTGTTTTGTTGTGTCAGTTTCTCGTAAATAATACACAGGCGGATTCATCTTTACAATTCTTTTTATTTCATATGGGTCAACACTCCAAACTGGATCTGTTGCCCTAAAGCAAGTGTCCCCTTCTGCTTCTCCCGGCAAATAAAGGTACCTTACTTTCAAACCAAATGGTAATAGTTTGCTGGATGAACTGTGTAAAGCACAGACGAGACAGAAATAAATATCTCACATCACACACAATCTTACTCCATACGCGTTCTTACCCAGGGATATAACACTTAGACTTTTGAAAAAAATACCACCCCTTCTTTATTAAATTATTAGGAAATTTCTACACTCAGAATTCCGGGTGTAGAACAGAAAGAAATGGGGAAAGTTTTAAAAGGTTTTTCACTCAGCTTAACATCACTGAAAGATTCTCCCAAGTCTTTCCTCGTCGCCTCTCTCCCCTGTAGTTCACCAGGGACGACGTCAACGACCCCAACCTGGGTCTGGCTCCACGACTAGACAAACGTAGCCCGGGACCTTCCTTCTGTAAGTCTTCACGACCGGTGCAGCCTCAAACGCCTACGGCAGGGAGCTCCTCCAGCTTCTTCTCTCCCGTAGCGGAGCATGCCATCTGTACGTCTTCACAACCGGTGCAGCCTCAAACGTCTACGGCAGGGAGCTCCTCCAGCTTCTTCACTCCCGTAGCGGAGCATGCCACCTCTACAAACAAAGTCTGGGAACACCACCATTACCATCCCAGTTCTTAACACTTCAATAATAATTTAACTATCAGCTTCGTCTCCACCTGAAAAACTAACCACCATTCCCTTCTCTCTCCACCTCGGCAATTCCTGAGATAAAATAGAAATAAATAATATTATTTCCAATTCATTCAACAAACAAGACAACAGTTTTAATATTATATAAACAACAGCTTGTCTCCTCACACGGCCTCGAACCATCTCGAATCTATACCAATGGAAAGAATAATTTTAATATACTTGTCAAACATATTCATCGTAATACTATTCATAAACCATAAACAAAAACAAGCTGTAAAGAAAATAAAATATTATAACTTAACAAACACTAAGTCTTCAACTTACCCGGGCCTCTCTCTCCCAGGACTTACTAGCGTCTTACGCTCTCTCGGTCTGTCACAGCAGACAGCGCACGCTCTCTCTCTCGGTCTGTCACAGCAGACAGCTAAACATCGACCGGCCACACATACAAACTTCAAGCTCACCCGTTATAAAAACTGCACGAGATCCATGCATCTTCCCTCTAAAACCTGTGCACGGGCTACACACATGTCTGCATCAGCATATCAAACTCTTATACCAGTTTGGGTGCACTTATACACTGCAATAAAATAAATGCACCTCTATCTCTATACTAAACACAATTAAATGAAAACCTATAAAAATTATTAAAAACATTTTTCTTTACAAACTGGCGTCTCCTTCAACAGCATTTATTGTTTGTTTTTTGATTGCTTGTACTGGTTTTAGACCTGTTAATTTAAATTCTTCATTATTCATTGCACGTAGAACTGAGGGCAGTCTTCTAACCCATTCTGTGTTGCGAGAATTGTCAATCAGCTCTCTATGATACTGGTAGGAGAAAAGCCTTTCAGATAACTGTTTGTTAAAGTTTTCAACCAAAGCCTGTGATCTATGAACTCCTGGAATGCCTCTTTTAATGGTAACTCTATGTTTTAACAATAATTGATTCACTCGGCCTTTAAATTCTTTTCCATCATCGACTTGAATCATGCGAGGATAAGTTAACGGGCCTCGTTGATATATTAGTTGTATAGCAACAGCAACAGCAGAAGCACTCTTTTGTGTTAATGGTTCTGCATCTTTGTATCTTGAAGCTATGTCAATGACTGTAAGTGCGTACTTAAATCTTTTTCGTCTAATCGTATCACGGGGTAAATATAGAAGGTCCATTTGATGGGTGTCGTTTGGTGTTGTGTTCACAAAGTGTGGTCTTTGTATTCGTTTAGGCGCTGGTAAATAAATTTGCCAAATCGCTTGTTTAGATAACCATTCCTTTGCTGTTTGTTCACTGACTCCAGCTGCTTGGCTTAGCTTTTTGATTGCTGTTATTCCCTTTCAATATCCTTTTGGCGAATAATAGATTTTGTTCATTTTTTATTCAGCCAATATTATGTGCAACAAAATACACAACGGTCATACCAAAGACAATAAACAATATTTCTTGCATCTTTTGTTTTTCTGATGGATGATAAAAGTCGCTGAATTTTGGTGGGGGCAATGTCTCGATTGGTTTGCCTGTTACAAGATAATATTCTTTTATTGCTTGATCAACATCTTTAAATGTGTAAGCTGCATGTCCCTGTTTTTTTCAGTTCATCGTTAATAAAATCTAACTGATCAATTCTCTGCTTTTCATAGTAATCTTGCACTGCGGCTAGTTGCTCCATAGCTTTGTTATGTCTTTTTCTCTCGCCGTCATCCCGCAGTTTACTAAACGCGTAATTACTTCCGCTAAAAGCAAGCGCATTAACCACAGCGCCACCAATCATCATTACGAGTGAAGCCATTTTTATAAATGTATTTTTTTTAATTTTTACATATTAATACTGTCTGCAATTATTCCTTGCTTAACTAAAAAATCTTTCGTAGCAAATGAAGCTGTAATAATAGCAATCAGCTTTGCTGAGTCTTCAAAGTCTAGTTTGCCGAGATCTGCGGTTTTATTTTTAACAGGCTTTTACCAAGCATTGTGTATCCTACACTTAGGCCCCCAATAACAGCAGAATGGTATACAAGATTGGTAACAGTTTTTTTGGCGCTCATTTTAAAAAATAAAATAATTATAATTAATATAAAAAAAACATGAACAGCGATGATCTACTAAACCTTCCTGAACTTATGAATGATCAAGTTGATGACCAAGCTATTCTGCCCAAAAAGGAAAACGCTGTATTCTTTGGCAGCATGTGGAAAAACAAAACAGTACCTCGGAAATGAATTCAGCATAGAACAGATTCAACAAATGTCGCCACAAGACATTGTAAAGTATCACAACAGGTATGAAGCGCAACTGGGGTCAAGAATGGTAAAAAGCATCGGCAAACGGTTCTTAGTTTGTACACGAAACTAGTTAGTAGATTTGCGCCCATTGATTCTGAACAAGATTTTATGTATGATTTAACGCAGGATCCAGTTTTAACAAAGTCATTAGAGTCTCTAGGGTGTGATCTGTATTACAGATTTGGAACATTATTGTCGCCAGTAATCATGGGATTAATTACTTTTAATCATATAGATTTTGTTTCCCTTAAAATGACCGAGCCAGAAAATCAGCAGAATCATAAAACACTGAATCAGGTGGAGAAAGTAACCAGTAAAAAGCCTCCTCATCCTGGGCGTGTTGCAGCAGGAAAAAGATTAGCAGAGTGGAACAAACGAACAAAATTAATGTTACAATCACAGAATATAACTCATAATGAAAACATAACACCGCCAACGCCAACAGTGATGCCGCAGCCAGTTGTTTCAATGCCAGCTATAAAAACACTAGAACAAGAACAAGCTGATTCAAGGCCTACTACACCAAAGTCTTCATGGAATATTGAACTTAAAACAGTTGTCGCTTTGAGCGCCATTGCTGCTGGGGGCGGTTATTACAGTTATAAAATATATAAACAACAACAGCAAAAACCAAAGCAGTCAAAAAAATCTCAACCACTAAATACAGAAGCCGAACAAAAAAGCATGCCAGAACTGCCAACAACAAAAGATCATTTTGATCCATTTCAGATGCAATAATACTTTAAGAACTTAATAAATAATTATAAGTTAACTTGAATAAGAACTTGGTTGTACTTAGGGATGACTTAAGTTAAGAACTTAGGGTGACTTAAGGCGACTTGATTAAGAACTTATTAAAGAACTTAAGGTAACTTGATTAAGAACTTAATTAAAGAACTGAGTTGACTTAATTAAGAACTAGAGGTGACTTGATTAAAAACTTGACTAAGAACTTGAGATGACTTAATTAAGAACTTAGAGGTTACTTGATTAAGAACTTAGAACGACTTGATAGCGACTTGAATAAGAACCTATGGCGACTTGATGAAACGTAAAATAAAAACACAAATCCATTGTTACATTCTTTTTCCTTGGGGAGACAACTCCTCTTGTCTTATTCTAAAGGGTTGCTTTCCTTTGTGCAAACCCTTCAATTATTGGCTTACAAAATTACAGAGCTGGGGGCGACGCATTTGTCACTTTACTAGTAGGCGACCAGCCAACGCAAATCAGCCCGTGTCAAATTACACAAAATTACATAGCCAGGGCAGCGACGCGTGCCAGTGATCCAAAAATCTAATTTAGCCCCCTAAGAATATGCCTGCGTAGTTTCCACAATTAAATTTGGCCCTTCCCACCCTCAAGTAATATTTTCACATTTTATGTATTAAAAGCAGCATTTTTATATTCAATCTAATAAAGTATTTAAAATAAATTTTATTAAAAAGTAGTGGCTAAAAAGTAAGGTAAGATGCACTTTGTTAATTAGCTTTTAATTTTGTTTTACAAAAATAAAAAACAACTTTACACTAGGCAACTAGACACCATAGACACCATAAAGCTTTCTATGTGCCAGGTATATATATAAATCTTAAAATAAATAACGTTTGAGAATATGCCTGCGGTAGTTTTATATTCTTGTTTGTCATGGTATTGCAAAAGTCTAAATTTGGCCCTCTTCCCTGCCCTCAAGTGATCTCTTCCAATTTCGTGTTTGTATGTCTTTGGGTCACTGGCGTGGCTATAAACGCCCGTAAACCAATTTCATGTTTGTATGTCTTTGGTCACTGGCGTGGCTATAAACGCCCGTAAACCAATTTCGTGTTTGTATGTCTTTGGTCACTGGCGTGGCTATGAACGCCCGTAAACCCAAATCTGGAAGAGTCACTAAAAAGGGGGTGAGGGGACTGCCCCAAATTAGAAAAATAGTGAGCAGGCAACCAAGTATAAAAGTATACTACTGTTGGAGGCATATCTCAAAAACCCTTCACATCTGGCCGTGTTATATGTGACCCTCTGGGTCTGGCTTGGGGCCCTAGGGCGCCATAGGGTCTCAAGTGAGATCCAGAGACGATCAATAATGCGGCCAGATGCGAAGAGTTTTGCATTTTTTATTAAAAATGATTAGGAAAAACACAGGATTAAGCAAAACTAAAATCACAAAAGTTTTGTAAATTAGTATTAAAAACAGATAACCCTACACAGTATGTTTGTTTGTAGGGTTTACTAGTTAGAGAACTAATAAATACCAAGCCTAGGGCAACCGCCGAAACTGGTTGAGGGCGGTTGAGCTAGGCTTGGTATTTATTAGTTCTCTGCACCTGTTAAACATATCTCTGTGTCAGGACACTCTATGCACCTGTTAAACATATCTCTGTGTCAGGACACTCTATGACCTGTTAAACATATCTCTGTGTCAGGACACTCTATGCACCTGTTAAACAATCTCTGTGTCAGGACACTCTATGCACCTGTTAAACATATCTCTGTGTCAGGACACTCTATGCCGTTAAGATGAAATGGAGCAGAGGAAAAACTGTTCGTGCAATATCATATAATTTAGTGCCTGTTCGTGCAATATCATATAATTTAGTGCCTGTTCGTGCAATATCATATAATTTAGTGCCTGTTCGTGCAATATCATATAATTTAGTGCCTGTTCGTGCAATATCATATAATTTAGTGCCTGTTCGTGCAATATCATATAATTTAGTGCCTGTTCATGCAATATCATATAATTTAGTGCCTGTTCGTGCAATATCATATAATTTAGTGCCTGTTCGTGCAATATCATATAATTTAGTGCCTGTTCGTGCAATATCATATAATTTAGTGCCTGTTCGTGCAATATCATATAATTTAGTGCCTGTTCGTGCAATATCATATAATTTAGTGCCTGTTCGTGCAATATCATATAATTTAGTGCCTGTTCGTGCAATATCATATAATTTAGTGCCTGTTTGTGCAATATCATATAATTTAGTGCCTGTTCGTGCAATATCATATAATTTAGTGCCTGTTCGTGCAATATCATATAATTTAGTGCCTGTTCGTGCAATATCATATAATTTAGTGCCTGTTCGTGCAATATCATATAATTTAGTGCCTGTTCGTGCAATATCATATAATTTAGTGCCTGTTCGTGCAATATCATATAATTTAGTGCCTGTTCGTGCAATATCATATAATTTAGTGCCTGTTCGTGCAATATCATATAATTTAGTGCCTGTTCGTGCAATATCATATAATTTAGTGCCTGTTCGTGCAATATCATATAATTTAGTGCCTGTTCGTGCAATATCATATAATTTAGTGCCTGTTCGTGCAATATCATATAATTTAGTGCCTGTTCGTGCAATATCATATAATTTAGTGCCTGTTCGTGCAATATCATATAATTTAGTGCCTGTTAAAACAAGCATTTGTATGCTAGAATCATTTGGTGTATCTTCACTCACAATCAAATAGGAAGCTATAGGTCATTTCCAAGATAATGCTACTAATGTCGGTGCACATGACGTGTCCTGAGGAATTAATGCCCAGCTCTTATCTGACATGCACCAGTAGCACCCACGTGCTAAGTCACTGGAAATGATGACACCTTTCTGACAAAGTCACGTACCAAGGCTCATGTGATCACAATAGACATAAATGCCGCCAATAACTTCGTCAGCGAGCAGCGACCTGGAAATGTCCAGAACTGCCAGTATCATGGGTTCATTATCAGTATAGCATGTATGGATAAAGAGCAATGTGCCAAAATAGATGTTCTGTTCAAAATCGTTAGCAAAGACATGTTTGGAGATTGTCGTGTGTTTTCCAGACTTGTTCAACTTTCATGCGAAACATATTAGTTGACACTTTTAGAAGATGCTCGTTCATAACCGACTGTTCCCATTTTTCATCATCTTCCTTTACGTTTGCATTACATTGTCTAAACGACATTGAAACCCCCTTTGGACAACTTCAAACACGAACTGTTTGACAATAGCGGAACCATCAGCAGGGTTATCATAAAAAGAGTTGATATGCAGAACATTCTACATCGTTTGATCCACTGTTCTCTCTAAACACATTTGAGCAGTATTGTTTCATGTCTTCCTCGTATTTATCAAGATTGAGTTTTGTTTTTAAGTAAATGAGGAGCATATTTCCCACACAAAAACAAAGGTGTCGTTTGTGACCAATGATACGTTTGGAGTTGGGCTTCAGCACAGAGATGAAAACCTCATAACACTGCTAATCACTGACACTCATCGTCTCAATCATCAACCTTGGACTGCTTCTGCTGTAATAAAAAGGGACAGGCGGGTGGTTAAGAGCTCTCTATTGTGGAGTGTATGAAAGAACGCCTTTATATGTACTTAGGTAAACGATTTCCAGATATACAACGTCTCAACGTTCATGCAAAACCCAGGACATGAGCCTATCTCTGACTACCGATCCCGAACAACATTCACCATTCTTTGTCCATGACAACAGACTGTTTCTGTGCTACGCAATTTTAACATCTATCCAGTTCTTGTATTCTGAACGCCAGTGACAGTTCCAGTGTTTTATCAACGACTAATAGACCATTTAGAGGGCGACTAGCTACAAAGAGGATTAGTCCAAGAAACAAAGCACATCATTTGTATGACTGATTTAAGTCACTTTGTAATGGAGCTCTGTTAGGTTATTGAAGTGCTTCTCAAGACACAATTGTTAATTATTCATACATATATTTTCATCAGACGGAAACATGAATCTTATACTAATAATTCATCTACATCAGCACACATTAGACCACCCCAAATAGTGTAAAGCAGTGGAAATTATCATGAGCTCATCATTTTTATCGCATGCCATCATGACAGTAATTTGTAATAATGAAGATGATGCCGTTTCCATTGTTTGGAAAAGTTTTCCATATATATATATTCTGAATTCTGTTTCTCAAAGATCATGATACGTGCTGTTTAGGACCCGTCATTCAACGCTGGGGGTCACTGCTGCTGCCCGAGCTGAAGAAAATCAGGACACGTTATCGGCTTTAATCTCCTGTTTCTTCACACCATTCAGATAAGGTTCCTTGATCCATAACTAGTATCATTCATTTTTGCAAAGGACTGGTTCAGCAGGAATACATCTCCTATGGCGTGATGCGGTTGCTGATGGCGCACACAATATGTCTGAATGTGGGTAAGAGCTGCACTCAAGCTGGTGAAATGAAAAATTGCAGCAATTCATTATCGAATTCACTGGATGTGGTTATGACAGTCCACATCATTTGAATCACTGGTCTTTCTAAACAGATTTGATTAGTATTGGCTTACGTCTTCCTTGTACTGGCCAGTGCGGAGTTCTAGAAAGGAATTCACAATCATGATTCCTACAGACAGACCAAGGTCTTGTCTGTGATCAGTAATACGTTTGAAGTGTGTCTGAGCATAGTGATGAAAACCTCATCCACAGTAGATCCCTGAACTCATTGTCTCAATCATCGATCTGCTGGTTATCAAAGAGGACGAGCAGAAGTTAAAGACCACTTCTGCAGTGGTTTCCGTGGAAGTGCACATTTACAAGTACTTAGGTAAACAACTTCCAGATATACTATGTCTACACGTTGATATCAAGTCGAGCTGCATGACTCCATCTCACATTGCCCATCTAAATAACATTGACCATCTTTGTCCATCACAACGGATTGCGTCTATGCCATACAGTGTTCATACCTATACAGTCACTGTTTTCTGAAAATAGTTGTAAACCCCAGTGTTTCATCAACGACTAACAGGCCATTCAGAGGGCGACCAGCCACAAAGAATTAGTCTAAGGACCAGAGCGCATTTATTGAATGGCTGATTTCATTCACTTATGAGTAGAGCTCTGTTAGTTACTTTAGTGCTACGAAAGATAGACTTGTTGGCTATTCATACCTATATTTCCATTAGACGACAGAATGGATTGTATGCCACAAACATCATCTATTTCAGAGCTCATCACACCATCTAAATTAATGTAAACCCGGGCAAACTGGTGGCTGTACTCATATTTTCTATGTCGCTTGTCATTATAACGGTGAATAGGAATTATGAAGACAATATCATTTCCATAGTTTGAATGTGTCCCTTTACAATGACTGAGTCCAATACTCCCATTCCTCTGTGTCTCATTCATTGCCTTTTTCTTGAAATGACTCTGCTGATGACGTGAAAGGGACCAGACATACGATTTCAAAAACTGTGCACAAAACATAGTGTGAGAGCCTACCATTGACTGCCCTTCAACAACAAATTTATTACATTCTTTTTTCCAGCATAACAGGCCCCCTCCTTTATCAATCATTCATTCCAGCCTGAACACATCATCTGGAAGCCTTTCACCGCTGCAGGTTGCCAGACACGTTTCACTGGTCATTAATGGACCAGCAAGCGGTCAGTCATGCATATAGATAAAACGGTTAGACTGAGAAATAATGTGTGTCATTGGAACTGCCGATGTCAGGAAACTGTATTGATGGGCTCTTGCCAGATCTTCCTAGCCCCGTGGAAGACTGCATTCTTCAAAGTTATTCTGAATTGTATTTCTCATAGCCCATAATACATACTGTTTAGGACCTATGATTCAGTGCTGGGATTGACCATTTCTGCCCAGAATATAGGGAATCAGAACACATCACTGGCTCTAGTCTCATATTTTTCCACACCATTCTGATACATGTTCTTCGATCCATGACTAGCATCGTTCATTTTTTTGCAAAAGGACCAGTGCAGAAGTTACACATTTCTTTATGGTGCACGGAGTATGCTTTAAGATAAATAATAGCTGCATTCAAACCGGTGAAATGGATAATGTCAGCACTTCGATGACAAAATCTCTGGAAGTGATTGTGAAATTGTTGGATTTACTATAAACAAAAAATTGCTGATGTAATGAAAACAGCAATGATTGTCCTCCTTACACTTGATCAGCCAATAACGAAGCGGCATAAGAACAGAGGTGAGGGAAAGGAGGGGGCAGGAGGAGTTATGGGACAGCTGTCCCCTGACACTGATGAGGAAGGGCAGTCATGTCTCCTCCCAAAATTGGCCAAGCTTAAAATTGCCAACAAGAAGACGCTTATGTTTTCAAGTGGGTTTTACAGGTTAAAGTATATAGATGGTGGTGATGGAGTTGGTGGTGTTGAAGGTGCTGGTGGATTAGCTTTGAATAAATGCGTTTTCAATAACGCCCAGTAAGATTATTGCATCAGAATCCCCTACCCTCTCTCTCCTCCGTCTTTACCATTGTCACCCCTTACTAATTTCCCTCTTCTCATGTCCTCCTCCTGACTCCCACATCTTCCTATGCTGATGCTAACAACTCTACGTTGTCCTTCTGTTTCTGTTTCCTTTGGCACAAATATGTCGTGAGGCAAAAATCAATGCAGACAAACAGTTGTTCCAGCATGTTGACAATGAGATAGGCGATATTATAAAACACAACAGCATAAGGGAATGTGGAAGGTTATATTTGGATGAAGAAGAAGAACTGGTAATATTAACCCCACCCAACCACCCACCCACTACGTATGCGAATTGCAAACCACTAAAATCTGGCTTTTGATCAGAAACATTTGTATATTTTTTAAACTAATTTTGATGTCCTGGATGAAACTTATCCGTATAATTGGGCCTAATTGCATGTATCCATTCATGGAACCAAATTGAGACACGTCACACGTAAATTCGTGATATAGTTATGACCAGTAGGAGAAAGTTATCTTTCAACAGCCTTCACAGATGTAAGGGTAGAACAGGGAAATGAGGGATTAGGGGATATACAATACTAGCAACATGTATGAGAAAACAACTCGGGCCCTTGTGATTTTGTTTGTAAATATAAAATGGTGTTTAATATTTTCAACGTGTGTCAGACGAATGTTCTTTCATCCTCACGATATCTTTTACTTTGTCTTGCTGATGCCCCTGTCACCGCTTCTTTTATGTTTCCACCTCTTTCGTTTGAAAACAATTTTTATGTATCATTTTACGCAAAGTCCATATTTTCCCTGTCACTACGTGTTTATGTTTATGTTTTGGAGACACTGTCATAGTGGACAAGAATGTTTGCCTGATTTCAGGGAAGTTTCTTTTCCTTTTTAAATATGCGCGATTCTTCTCTCTCTCTCTCTCTCTCTCTCTCTCTCTCTCTCCTCTCTCTCTCCTCTCTCTCTCTCTCTCTCTCTCTCTCTCTCTCGTAGTATAGAAACACTATACGAATTTTGAAGACACTGCAGAAAAAGTGAAAATTGTGAGAAAAAAAAAGTCTCTAAAGTATGGACTTGCCCATTTTATATCTGTTTGAGCCTAATGTGCGGCTTAACCTCTGGGAATCGTATGTATCGAACAGTGGGGCAAGTTCACAATTTGGCTGATGACTGCAGCTTGTTCTGCAGCATTCGGCGTGGAGATCAGCGCCGGGTTCTGCGGCATTCGGCGTGGAGATCAGCGCCGAAAAGACAAAACGTATGGCCACCAACACCAACGGCATCAGCACTAACATCGCTGTCAAGGGAGAAAACCTAGAGACAGTTCAGAACATCAAGTACCTCGGGCAATAGTTTCAGATGAGGGATCAAAGCCCTAAGTGCTCTCCAGAGTTGTGCAAACGACTGCAGCGCTAGCCAGACTAAGACCCGTCTGGAATGACAGAAACATCACAATCAGCTCCAAGATCAGACTGATGCGCTCCCTGGTCATTGCCGTATTTCTCTATTCCTGTGAGACGTGGACTCTGACAGCTGAACTTGAGAGAAGGATTCAGGCATTAGAGATGAGATGCTTCCGCAAGATCCTTAGCAATTCATACAAATACCACATTCCCAACTTGGAGATCCAGACCAGAGTAAAGCAAGCCACTGGACCATACGAAAACAGAGAAGGAAAATGAGATGGTATTGTCATGTATCAAGATCAACAGGACATGCCAAAACTGTTCTACAAGGAACAGTGCGAAGAGGTAGGAGAGGAAGACAGAGAAAGAGGTAGGAGGACATCAGCGAATGGACAAGCCTCACACTCAGCAACTGCCTAAGAGCGTCATAGAAACAGGACGAGCGGAGAACGCTGGTTGCAAACTTTTCTGTGGCGCCCCAACGGTCTTCAAGACTCCAGGATAGGTGATAGGTGGTAAGTGTGTTGTGGTAGACTTTAATGGAACGCAAGAGATAAATCGATACGATGACCCCTCTAAGGTTGAAACAGGTCCCCTAAGACTGATGATGGAGACTTATGATCTTAAGGGATTTGAACGTCACCG
>CM031610.1:76054962-76057338 GCA_018398815.1 Conus ventricosus | reverse complement strand
GATCTATTACGATCAAAACAACAGTTTATCAAAAGGACGATTTCTATAAAGGCGATAAATAGTGTAAAAAGAATTACAAACAGTATAGCATATTACATGATATCAATGTAACATTTCAGAGCAAAAGATTTACCATTGTAAACAAACAAGAGGGGGAGAAACAATATAGATATCACGTCAAAAATGCACACATTATAAAGCGAGAGAGAGTGGGGTGTGAGAGAGAGAGGGGGGGGGAGGGATGGGAGAGATGGGGGGTGGGAGAAGAGCTGGGGGGAGGGTCTGTAAGGAAACGTTTGTGTCAACGACAATCAAGCTTGCTGTTTATCTGAATAGGTCAAAGGTTGTGCCCAATATCTCCCAGTCACATCCAGCAGACACATCAGGAAGATATTTCAAGCAGAGACACCCGCGTGAAAATAGTTAATTCTGTTTTGTAAAGTTAAATGATCATCTTTTAGCACCCACACTCACACCACATCATCAACGCATGCACCTTTATACGCCGTTTGTTAATTTTTCAGTTCCTCCAAATTTGTGTACCTTTAAGATGTCGTCACACCTGCACTATCCACTCCCACTGACTGTGGGGGTGTTAACTGTCCTCCCTCATATTGGCATCGTGTGTGTGTGTGTGTGTGTGTGTGTGTGTGTGGTGCGTGCGTGCGTGCGTGCGTGCGTGCGTGCGTGCGTGCGTGCGTGCGTGCGTGCGTGCGTGCGTGCGTGCGTGCGTGTGTGTGTGTGTGTGTGTGTGTGTGTGTGTGTGTGTGTGTGTGTGTGTGTGTGTTGACCGATTCTGACCAGCTGTGGTGTTCTGCATTGTAGCCCTTTACAATGGCATCGATCGAGAATGCATTCATGTGTTTTAGTTTGTTTAATCGCTGGAAGAGGGGTTTGGTAAGGTAGAGTTCATGAAGGAATCAACAGAGTCAGAGAGTCAACAACAACGTTCACTACAGTGGTGCTCAACAGCTTCATGATACCCAAGGATGGTCATTCAGGAGGAGTCTATGTTTAGTTGTGCTTTAAAATCATTGAGGATGACAAGCTTGTCTTTGTGTCGGACTTTAAACAAGAGGCGGTTCAGATCCTCATGAAAGGCTTTTTTTTAACCTCATCATGGCTTGTCGTAACCATCCACCATGGCATAGGAATTAGCTCGCAGAATCCTGACTGGGAGGTCTTTGGTTTACTTCCCGTCACGGCGATGTATTTTGTAGGATTTTTCTGGCTTAAATCCAAGCTGAATTTGGGAAAACTGGAACCACTCAACTGAGTTTCGTCCAGAGCTGCTCAGTTTACCTGACCAGTACTGCAGGTGCCTGTGTCCCTCGGACCTGGTTGATGCCAAGATTTATCATGTCAGTAAGCAAACAGTACAGCCCTGCCATGGAGTCTGAGACCTGAATGGAAGCCCATAGCGTCGTCTTTGTCCTCCCTGTCCTCATCGATCAGCATAGAATGTTCGAAATTTCTCGACCCTCCATGCCCTGCTACTATGGTGATGTCTGTTTCTTCTCCACTTCCATGCCTGTAGAGAGTTCATGTTGGGATCGCTGGTATCGTTGACTTTGAGGCGACTGTTGTAGGACTGACGTGATGGCGTTCTCCTCTCCTCGGGGACTGCTGTGATGACGCTCTCCAAGGGGAGGAAGGGTGCTGGCGTATACTGGCTCGGTCACTTACTAGTGATTGTTGTCTTTAGGGGAAGCTTAGCAGACAATGTCCTGTGCACTTACTAGTGATTGTTGTCTTTAGGGGAAGCTTAGCAGACAATGTCCTGTGCACTTACTGGTGATTGTTGTCTTTAGGGGAAGCTTAGCAGACAATGTCCTGTGCACTTACTGGTGATTGTTGTCTTTAGGGGAAGCTTAGCAGACAATGTCCTGTGCACATTGGATCAAAACAGGCACCATTTAGCACCACCGAAGTGACTCTGCAACGGTGCAGTGTCTCCTCTGGTGGGTTGCTTTCATTAGGATTTGACATCGACTTCTCCCCATGGACTGTCAGTGCAGGGGCTGCAGGATATCGCTGAGGATGGGGAACCATTGGAGCAGGTAGTGTGGAGTTAGAGCTACTGAATTTGTGACGTCAACGTAAATTGTGACGTCAACATTAAATGACATTACAACATGACGTAAAAAAAGGGACGTTGAGAGGCTGACCGCCAGGTCGGTAGTACTCATCATCTTCTGGATGCTACGGAATTCCTTTCCGGTCTAAGACTACATGACAGGGCTGTACTCTACGCTTCCTTTCATAATTTATCCCGGCGTCAACCAGGCCCGAGAGATACAGGCACATGCAGTGTTGGTCAGGAAATTTGAGCAACACTCTCAGAAACGCATCCATTAAGTGGATGAAACTCGACTG
>CM031610.1:76032462-76039962 GCA_018398815.1 Conus ventricosus | reverse complement strand
CAGTTTCGTGGTTTGTATTGGTTTGTTGTTGTTAGCGGCTTATTTTCTCTTGCGCAATTATCTTTTGTTTTCGGAACATTGTAAGAGAAATATGTGTGTAGACCTTTTCTCTGGTTAATTCAATCTTTAACCTGGCCATTCTAACTTATTTCAAAATTTCTTTCTCTGTTTATGCATCTGGTTGGTGATGCGGTAGTCGGTGGGGATGGGAGAGGAACCTGGTGATTCAGGGTTGGTACTTGCTTGGTCTCGCTGTCCGCCCTGTCAAACATTCGCCGGACTCATCCTTCGGCCACCGTCTGTTTGTGTGTGCAAGGCGAAACGAGTTTTTATGTTGCGAGGCGTGCGTCCGCATGATTTGTCGTTTCGGATGCGTGGTGGGAGATTTGTGTTATTTGAATGTGGCTATAAAATGTGCACATTATGCAATGAATTATTATTTGCAAATTTTTGGTGGCAGTTATAAAGCGATGGTCGCTGTGTTGATTATTTCCTAAGGAAGGAAAATGTTAAGCTATGAGTGAGAGACGGATGAAGATGAGTCATATTTGTTTTATAGCCTGTTAATTTTAATGCAGTCTTTTACCTGCTTCGTGTGAGAAGACTCTAATGGAACATTCATGGTTTGATTGGTTTACTGTGTTATGCTCAGGTCGTGTTGCGCTGGGGTTGTTGGTGTATTTAGTAGACCTCCCTCGCCTCACATGCGAGTGGCTGTTAGGAATTACCAGCATGGGTCTGGGACAGTACTGACGGCGTGGGTTCCAGTGCCCTTCCTCCTTCTTCCTTCCCTCCCTTTCTTCTCTCCTCCAGCTACGTTTTCCCCCCCCCTCCCGGGGGCTTCAACCGGAGTCTGACTGGTTGGTTTGCCACGTGCTTGGTTGAGGCCACGCTTGGCTGGGACCGCGGACTGGATGGTGCACGTGTGGTGGAGGCCACGCTCTGGCTGGGACCGCGGGACTGGATGGTGCCACGTGCTGGGTTTGATGGCCACGCTCTGGCTGGGGACCGCGGGGGGACTGGATGTGCCACGCGTGGTTGAGGCCACGCTCTGGTCGGGACGCGGCTGGTAGAAACAGCCCGCGGCTTGACTGGACGGCCTGATCACCGTCCAGGACCTCCAGTACAACGCCACGTTTTCCCCCCCCCCCCCCCCCCCCCCCCCCCCCCCGGGACGCGCTCTGCACGGGCTGCTTGTGTGTCGGGTGTCGGCTGGTGAGCGACTCTTCAAGAACCCGACCCGGTTCGGAGCCACCTAGTGCGACAGGAGGTGCTCCAGTAGACTTGCCGGAGAGGGGTGTGGAGGACTCCATGGTTTGGGAAGGGGCTGAGGAGCTGGAAATGTTTATTTATAATTGTGTATATGTTATTATGTGATGGTGTTGGGGTTTGTGATTATTGTACGTCGTATGGTGAAAATGCTTGATAGTGATTGTGCATGTTATGTGTGTTGGATTGTTTGCTTGTGAATGGCCTGGGGCGTGTGTGAATATTTATTTGGATTGTGTGTGTTGTGAAAATGGGGTGTTGTATCGTAATCTTTATTGTGTGGTTCTTGCGGGGCGTGTGAGGTAGTCACTCCCTTCACTCCCAACCTAGACGATCTGTAGGGGCAGACCTCCAGGGGGTGGTGTGTCAATTGTGGGGGTCGTCCGGGATGTGAAGAGGGCTCTGACTGTCTCCCTCGTTTCGCGGTAGTACTGTTTCGTTTTGTTGTTTATGTATCTGTTTAGTCAGTTTGTCAGTGTTTGGTTCGTGGGTGGTTGGCTGGTGACTTAGCGTGAAGGAAAGTCTTTTTGTGGCTGAGGGAAATCCGGTGCGACTTCGGGAAGTCGAGGGTGAGACCAGGGGGAGTCGACCGCGGACAGACCTCTCTTGCGGGTGCCTTACGCAGGTTACGGCCGTAAGTTTGCCTTTCTTTTGCCGCTCAGTTTGCCATTCTGTTTTGTAGTTTAAGCGGGGTTTTTTTTTTTGTTTGTTTTGTTTTGTTTTTTATGGTGGTTATGAGTACCAGTGGGTTGTATCGGACGTTAGTGTCCCTTTTTTTTTTTTTTTTTTTTCTTCCTCTCTCCGGATTCCGTCTCTGCAGTTTGTTTGTTTTTTTTCGGCAGCCACCGCACTGTTGCTCGTGTGTTGGAGCGCGAGTGTTGCCAGAGTGGGGGCTCAGCCGGGACATAGTTTTTGTTTTGTTTTTTTTTTCGTGAGCCCCACCGCACTGTTGTCGTGTTGTGGAGGCGGTGTTGCGAGTTGGAGCAGCCAGAACTTGTCCGACACCCACACACACACCACATACACACATATACTACACACCCTAAAATTTTTTTTTTTTTTTTTTCTTTAGTTGACATTGTCTTTCCCTGTATTGAAAAAACCGTAGGAATATTGTTGTCATGGGCAACGTCCGGGCGGAGCTGGTGGTTATGGCGACGCGGGCGTCGAAGAAAGAAGGGTATTCAAAATTGTTCTGTAGTCCTACTTTTTCGTACCAGACTTCGACTACGGTGAACTTCTCTTATTCCTGTGCTGTAAGCAGGGTCGTCCAGTGAGTACTTTTACTACTCTACGCTGGGGGGGTCTTCCTGTCGAGACCGACTGGCACTTCCGTCTCGGAAGCGTCAGAGCTGCGAAAGCAATGTGGGCTTCTGTTGGGTCGCAGAAGACCGAAACCTTCTCCTCTCCCGGGCTTCCCTCATTAAGGAGCCATGACCGGGTGACTTTCTCATGGGGAACGCCGAGACCCAAGGGACGGGTCAAAGGGTCATCCTCCCGTGTCGGGAGTGGTGCCTCGCCAGGATATCGCCTCTGTCCTGCTGTTTTAGAGAACCGCGACGAGAGGATGCTGCGACGGAAGCCTTCGTAAGGAAGAGGCAACGAGCTGTTAGGAAGACTTGGCTTTCAGGCAGGACGCCTGCGTAGGGAAGAGTTGGATAGGATGGGAGGCTCTGCGCAGAGAGGAGCCTGACAGACAGGAGATTCTGATAGGGAAGCGGTATGCTGCGCAGCGGAAGAGGTGGCCGACAGGAGGCCCTTCGTAAGAAGAGGCTGCTCAGCGTAGGGAGGAGGCTGCCAGGAAGGAGGATCAGCGTAGGGAGAGGTGCTCAGGCGGGAGGAGGCTGCCAGACTGGAGGATCGGCGTCGGGAAGATGGCTGCAGGCAGGAGCCTCCGTAGGGGAATAACTAGACATGATGGAGGCTCTGGCGTAGGGAGGAGATGGACAACTTCTTTCGCGGACTCCCGCATCTTGTAACTCTGGGGGTTAATCAAGGCAAGTGATAGAGTTAGAGGCCACCGTTAAAGCTTCCAGAGTTAGACCTAGTGAGACATAGATATGTTTTAGAGCATTTGGCAAGGTTGCTGTTCATTACATTGTCTGAGGAACACCGGCTATGCCCTTTTTCTGGATTATCTGGTGCTGCAAGGAGTGTGTTCTCACTTAAATGAAGGCGGTCTTATGCAGACGGCCAAGCAGTTGCTTGCGTAAGCGTTTCACTACCCAGAGACGTCAGGAGGAAGGTCGGTCAATGAAGAAGAATAACGACGAGACCTTCGTGCAGTTTGGTGGATAGGTGCGCAAAACAGCTAGGGTCTGGCGTCAGTGGCCAAGTTGGAGCTGGAGGATCTGATCCTCATTGGCACAGCTCACCAAACTGTGTCCCAGAGTGGAGGGCTGGATAGGCGAGACAGCACCTCAGGATTTTGCTGGCTGCGATTCATACGTGAGGTGTTTGTGCAGCTTGCAGGGCTTATGGCATCGCCAGATACGGAGGGAAGCCTCCACAGGATTTAGTGGCAATAAGGCGCCGACAATGTACGGTGTGTTGAACAGGAGGGCGGTCATCGGGGAATATCGGCCGACTGTGTTTTTTTGTGGTCGTCCTGGCCACTTAGGAAAAGATTGTCCTAAAGCCGCTGTTAGTCATGGGGCTAGTCCTTTCCAGCATTCCTCGCGCCTCGGCTAACGTGGGGTCCATCCAAGTTTGGTGACAGATTGTCAAGTGTTTTTCTGATGTTGGTTCATCTTTGGTCGCCACATCCGGGATTCGGGCGCATCAACTCTTTGTGGTAAGGAATTAGTTCCCCTAAAGGCCGCGGGGCGCCCGTTCGAAGTGTGCGGGTTGGAGGCTTAGTTTTACTCCACGGCCTTCAGTATCGTTTTATCTCCACCCCTACTTTGTGGCGAAGTCTGGGCCATCTCGGTGGAGCGACTCTGTATTCCTTATCGTAGGGAATATATACCTTCGCAGACGGATGCAGTCAGTCGTGTCTACGGATTTGCCCGTACAGGCGTGTGTGGGAGTACCTCGGCAAAGCTAAAGAAGCAGGCAACTTGAATTGCGTCCCGTTCTTCAGCGATCTTGACGAAGGTTCTGGCAAGGGCCGATCCTGCTAGCATTATCCGTCTTTCAGGCAGGGCTTGGATGTCCAACGCCTACGACAATTTGTGGTCGTCCGCTCAGTCTGCCCGCACGCCAAGGTGAGCTTCACGGTCCAAAGGGGATTCCTTTTAGGGTTTTCACTCAGGCAGCTCGTTGTGGCCAAGCAGTTGTGTTCCCCGAAGCTTGAGATGAATCGTTCTCCGGCAGGCCACGATTCATGGCAGTCCTTATGGGCTCCAAGCGGGACTTACTCGAGCGAGTAGACAGGACTTCTTTTGGGCCAGGGTTGAATCACAGGTTAGGCAGTACTGCGCAGTTGCGCTGTTGCCAACGGACAGCTAAGGGTTCGCTTGAAAGCGTGTTCCCTGGGTCATGCCACTGGTTTGGGAGCCAATCCGAAGGTTGGGGCGACTGGTGGGACCATTTAGTCAATCCTGCGGTCCCCGCTACTTTCGGTTTAGCGGTAGACATGCGACACGATGCCAGAGGCAGCCCCGTTAGGGACCCTCGATACCCCTACTATTGTGAAGTTCCGGCGATTTGGACACGCACTGGTTGCCCATGAAGAAAGTCGGCGGAAGTTTGTATGGAGAGCGCCATCTCCTTCGTGCTTGGACGGATCCGGAGTCAGTCATCAACTTGAGTTGCAGTGGACCTGAGAGTCATGCGTTCACTTTCGGTCATATCAAGGGTTCCAGTCTACGGATGCTGATCTATTGCCGTGCTCCGTGTCAGACATTGGGAATCAGTCAGAGGGAGGGACACTTCCCTCAACAGGGTTGATATCCCCTTTGGTCTCTGTATCAGGTTTAGTGGACAGTTTTCACTCAGTGATGTTAACGGTGTGAATCACAATGGTTGGATTGTTACTTTCTGGTTGGAAGAGATTTGCTTAGTTGTTTGATCAATGTATGAATGTATTTCCAGTGTGCTTCTCTGCTTAGAATGTTTGTTTTGGATTCCTCGTACTCTGTCAGATCCAGAGGAGTTGGGTTCGGTCCCATTGTTGTGAATATGCACATGCGTCAAGGTTCAAAGGAGGCACTGAATCTCAGAGAAACAGTGCTTTAGAAGGGGGGATTGTCACGAGTTTGTCACGAGGCTCGCCGTTTGACCCCTCTAGGGTGGCGGAATTTATATTTATTTATTGTCGTTTGCTGTTGTGTGTATCCGTCCTTTATTGTGCTTGTGGTGACGGTTTGCACTTGGTGTAGTTCAGCTCAACTTCGAGTTTCTTTCTCTTCTCTCTCTCTATTCACTGCCCGTGCTATTATCCTGCAGGTTCACGTGTGGCTGGTACTTTCTCTCGAACTTGTGTCTATCGGCCTTCGCTGTCTTTTTACTGTGCAGTGCTTGATTTCTTTTAGTTAGAAGTTGTCATTGGGGACGCAGGTGGCATGTTGGCCGCCAATCGCTGAGGGAGGTTTTTTTAGCTCTTACTCGAGCGGAAGATGTCTTGGAGCGCCTGCCTCCGGTCTTGGTCTTCCACGTATCAATCGAAGGTACGTCGGTACTTCAATTCCTACAGTCGGTGTAGGAGGGGACATCACTTCTTCTTTTTCTCATCTGCGCTTCTGTCCTCTCGTATGGACGAGGGCAGAGAGCGGCGTTTGACCCGCTCTTCGGGTCACCACGGGTCGCTGGTAAGGCATCAGTTTCGTGGTTATGTTTGTTTTGGTTAGTTGTAGTTAGCGGGCTTATTTTTCTTTTGCGCCATTTTCTTTTGTTTTCGAATTGTACGAGAAATTATTGTGTGAGACCTTTTCTCTGGTTAATTCAATCTTTAACCTGGCAATTCTAAATTATTTCCACATTCTTTCTCGTTTATTGCATTCTGGTGATTGCGGTAGTCGGTGGGGATGTCACGGAGAGAAGGTGATTAGGGTTGGTTACTGCTTGGTCTCGTCGTCGCCCCTGTCTCATCGCCGGACTCCTTATCCTTCGACCACCGTTCTGTTGTGTGTGCAAGGAGAACGAGTTTTATTTTGCGAGGTGCGTACGCTGAATTTGTCGTTCGGATGCGTGGTTGGAGATTTGTGTTTATTTGAAATGTGGCTAAAAAGTGACAATTATGCATATGAATTATTATTTGCAAAGTGGTGGCAGTTATAAGCGATGGTCGACTGTGTTGATTTATTTCCTAAGAAGGAAAATGTTGAGCATGCGTGCGAGATGGAGAGAAGGATGAAGATGATCATATTTGTTTTATGCTGTTAAATTTAATGCGTCTTTTACGTGCTTCGTGTGGGAAGCCTCTACTGACCATTCCTGATTTGATTGGTTTACTGTGTTTGCTCAGGTCTGTGTTGCGCCTGGGGTTGTTGGTGTATTTGTAGACCTACCTCGCCCATCATGCGAGTGGCTGTTAGGATTTAACAGCATGGGTTCAGACTGTACTGACGGCGGGGGGTTCCAGTGCCTTCCCTCTTCTTCTTCCCTCCCTTTCTTCTCTCCTCCAGTACGTTATTTCCCCCCCCCCCCCCTCCTGGGGGGCTTCACCCGGAGTTGGACTGAGTTGGTGCACGTGCTGGTTGAGGCCACGCTCTGGCTGGGACCGCGGGACTGGATGGTGCAAGTGCTGGTTGGAAGAGGCACGCTCTGGCTGGGACCGCGGGACTGGATGGTTCCACGTGCTGGTTGAGGGCCAGCTTCTGGCTGGGACCGCGGACAGGATGGTTGCCACGCGCTGGTTGAGGCCACGCTCTGGTCGGGACCGGGTTGGTAGAAAAAGCACGCGGCTGACTGGCGGCCTGATCCGTCCAGGACCTCCAGTAACAACGCCACGTTTCCCCCCCCCCCCCCCCCCCCCCCCCCCCCCCCCCCCACCCCCCGGGACGCGGCTTTCACTGCTGCTTGTGTGTCGAGGGTGTCAGGCTTTGAGCGGACTCCTCAAGAACCGACCCGGTTCGTGCACTAGTGCGACAGGGGTGCTCCCAGTCAGGGACTTGACGGAGGCAGGGGTGTGGAGGCACTATGGTGTGGGAAGGGATGGATTGGAAATGTTTATTATAATTGTGTATATGTTTATATGTGATGAGAGTTGTGGTTTGGATTGTGTAGTCGTTATGGGAATGTTGATTGTGATGTGCCTGTTATGTGTGTTGGATGTTTGATTGTGATAGT
>CM031610.1:76014517-76027017 GCA_018398815.1 Conus ventricosus | reverse complement strand
GATGGTGATTGGAAGAAAGCACAACTGCCGCCTTCGTCTTTCACCTCGAAGGCTCTTTGCTCTCTCTCTCTCTCTCTCTCTCTCTCTCTCTCTCTCTCTCTCTCTCTCCTCTCTCTCTCTCTCTCTCTCTCCTCTCTGAAGTAAAGAAAGAGATTACACACTGCAGGTTTTTTCTATCAAAGAAAATGTGAAGTTGGGAGAGAAATGAAAAATAATTCAACATGATACAAAATCATACGTTAATTAAAAATCAATACAATACAAAGTAAGGCAATAGTTAATTGGAATACAACATGTGATATAACACAGCATAGTATCACAAGACATTGGAATGCAACACATTCATACGATGTTTGTTTAAGGTATGCCCTCCAGTGCAAATTTCTGCCCGCGATTGCGTTATTCGTTGTTGTTCCGATTTCAAAGAGCTGCCTTTAAAGACCGCCCCCAGTCAACGCACCTGGGTCTGTTCTGAAAGGAAATCTTGAATGAAGCAGGGAACAGTAAGATAACTCTTGTTCCCATTTGGTTCGTCACGGGAGCAAGAGTGTCGTGCTTGTTCGTTGTTTACCGTTTACTGTTCCCTGCCTTGTTTCAGGTTTTCTTCCATACCAGTCAAACAGAGGTTAGCTGTAATTGTCACTGTGTTTGTTTGACTTTATTTAAGACCCGGAAAGGCTGTGCCAGTTTTGTTTCAATAAAAGAGAAATTGTGCGTGTTCATTTCTCCAGTTGTAGTTGCTGTGCGCCAAGCAGATTCTGCGGAGGAAGCGGGGCTGGACTGGACACACTCTCAGGAAGCCAGCATCCAGCACTACACGCCAAGCAGATTCTGCGGAGGAAGCGGGGCTGGACTGGACACACTCTCAGGAAGCCAGCATCCAGCACTACACGCCAAGCAGATTCTGCGGAGGAGAGCGGGGCTGGACTGGACACACTCTCAGGAAGCCAGCATCCAGCACTACACGCCAAGCAGATTCTGCGGAGGAAGCGGGGCTGGACTGGACACACTCTCAGGAAGCCAGCATCCAGCACTACACGCCAAGCAGATTCTGCGGAGGAAGCGGGGCTGGACTGGACACACTCTCAGGAAGCCAGCATCCAGCACCACACGCCAAGCCCTGACATGGAACCCGCAGGGGAAAAGGAAGAGAGGCCGACCTCGCAGCAGTTGGAGGAGAGACACTGAGGCAGAGATAAAGAGGCAGGGGACCAACTGGACAGGCAGTCAGCGAGTAGCCCAGAACCGAGTGCGTTGGCGGAGTGTTGTCGATGGCCTATGCTCACCCTTGAGCTATGGGTCTAAGTAAGTAAGAAGTTGCTGTGTAAATTTGTCATGTTCAGGGTGTAGGGGCAAGCTCGGCCTGTTCTGTCAGACACAGCAGCGCGCATATCAGGATGAAAAGTAACCAGCTTCATGTGAGCCCTAATAGACTGAATCCCAGATAAAGTGGGGCTATATCTTAGCTCTGGCATTTTTGAATGAGAACATGTTCTTCTATAATTTGATTTTCGCTAGACATTGAGCCTACATACAGTTCTGTGCCACTGAAAAGAGGTGTGTATAACGGTATGATCAGACAGACTGAAAAGCTGACAGACAAACTGGTACAAAAGGAAACTATCGCCCGTTCAGCACCGCTCAGTTCTGAATGAGGGGGATGGAGGAAAGGTGGAGGGGGTCCAGAAATTCCTACCTTCCCCTCTCCCCTCTTTCGCGCCTTCCCTTCGTCCTTCACCTACTGTCTCCTACTGAAGTCCATAAAAAAGACAGAAACTGGTTGGGAGAATTCCTTTCTTTTAGGAGAGGAAAACGATAGTTGTAACATAAGTACATAATCGGCTAGTAGACACATTTCATTTGCAGATCTTGTAGACAATGATACGTGCATAAGTCCTCTTAGTAATGCGTATTGCGAGAGCAGAATTCCATTTCAGTCTAGACACTGGTGTCCTCCCAGACAATGCCAGCCATTTTAAGGCAGTACATTACCGTCTTTCGTCGCTGGGATCATGATCAGATAATACATTTCTCCTCCCCCCACCGCCCACCCCCACCCCACTCTACCCCAACACCCCGAACATGTCCACCCACAAAATAATGTGGTGGAGTTCAGCCCTTTTTTCAGGCGTCCTAGTCACACAGTCGAGGCTATGATTTACCGCCCCTCCATCTCCCTCTCCTCCCCCTCCCCTTCCCCCAACCCCCCCCCCCCCCCACCCCACCAAAAAGGTGAGGCAATGGTGCTGATTGGCATTGTTTTGCAAAGATGTCATGATCAGATACTGCAGGCTGTGAATTCTCTCAAATAATTTGAATAATAACACTGAGGTTGTGACTCTGATCTTCCGTCCATGTTTGCTGTCATCACAGGCAGTTAAAAATGGACAGTGCTTGATTTATCCACAGTTGTGCATCCACAGGCCCTACAAGACACTGTAAATACACTGTAGATTGAAACTAGTCAAATAAAAATCCATCACACCCTCCGTAGATTACGCAAGCCACAAACATCACTTTGTAACCACATGTCAAGAGCTAAATAAAATAACCTAGGCACAATAGTAAAGCAAACGTTTTTACTGTACAGTCTGCGTAACTAAGAACTACTTAACTTAGTCAGGTCAGGCAGCCCAGGCTCTGAACTGTCTCCTAAAGGGAAAAAAAACTTTCGTAATGCAATTTGACTACCGTCTTCCTAATCTTTTGTAAATGTGTCCGAAAGTGCAAGTCCTTTTTTTGCTGGTGATCAATCAAGCAAAATGGATGTCTCTAGTTAATGGACTCTGGGATGAAATACCACAAATAAAACCAAAAACAGAAAAAGAAAGCTATAAAGATCACACATTTGTTTTCAGGATTCCGTTGAAAGTTTTGGTTTTCGCACAAATCAGGAGGTGGAAGAGAGGGATTGTGCTGGACCTGCGTCAGTACGTTACCGCCTCAAAACTCAGTATGTCAAAAACTGACCACAAGAAAACAATCCAATGCAATGTAATGCAATGCTGATGTAGAATAAAACAAGGACGATAGTAGCCTTAATATCAGTACATTGCTACTGATTCCACCTACGTCTGGGGTTTGTCTTTTCAGTGTAATGAATGAAACAACTTCTTCCTCTGTTGTCCTTTTGATGTTCACCGTTGTGTTGTTGAAAGCAGCTAGGACTATGTCACACGACGGTATTGTAACTCAAGCATGTTGTCGAGAGGGATGCAGCAAATTTAGACAATTGAAGCCCTTTGGCTTTTGACTTGACCACGACTGTTTGGTTTAAAGATCTGCAGGACCATCTGTCTACAGTCAAGGGCTCCCACTTCGCCTGGGAATTATTTTAACCAACCCTGTTTATTGTCTCTGTGCAGAGGCTGGATAACCCTTCCTTAGAAACCACAGACTTCAACTGACACTAAAGTTTTACCAAAAGCTATACTCTGAACTAAAAAATCCTGTTGCTGTCTGCGTTTTAATCTTAACTACACAAACGATTTTTTTAAAGCTTCTTTTCATGCCTTTGCTGAGAATTCACTTCTCTCTTATCTCCAGTTTGTAGACATTGACTTGGAGTTATTTGGGATGTGTCCAAGTTTCTGGATAGTCCGCCATGATCATTTGAAACAGCGTTTGTGTGTTTTGATCTTGCCTTTCAGAAACAGACGTCAGCAGGTCACTCGCTTACATGATCTTCTTCCACCCAGAACGTGTGAGAAATGTCTAAACTTGCAAAAGCTGGCAGCTCTGAATTGGACGAAAGTGCTGTTTCAACCCTCTCCAGTCCATCTTCTTCAAACTGTTTACGATGTAAACGCATTCTTCCTGGCAGTTCCATCTACGTTGCTCGGCTGAATTCTGCTTTTAGGTTTTGAAATGGCTTTTCATTTCCAGGATAGAAATGTTTTGAAATTCATTGATTCCATTTCTGCTCTGCAGGCCACTGTCATCCTCAGCATAGACCATTTTGTGCTCTTCGAGTGTTGTGATCTGTACACGTCTCTCCAAAATGATGACAACACTATTGTTCTTGCTTGGATTTTGCTTGGATTCTCGGTCACGCTGGCATTTGCGATAACCAGGCTGCCAGTCAGCTCGCAAGAAATGCCAAGAGAGGTGAGCTGTCAGAAAAAAACAGCAAAACTTGTTATACATCAGAATATCTTTAAAGTAATTTTTTTATTGAAAATAATGCTGAAAATCGTTAGCTGCAGATTGTAGATCCTGATGATTTGGTGACGTGTTCAGGCCAAGCGTGGCTGAACAGATCTTAGAATTATTTTATTTTCAGGCGACTTTGCACTTGTGGTTCTAAAGGCTAAGAAAAAAAAGCAGTCTTACGTGAAACTCTGCCATTGCTCTCTCTCCCCTCTCTCTCTCTCTCTCTCTATCTCTCTCTCTCTCTCTCTCTCTCTCTCTCTCTCTCTCTCTCTCTCTTCTCTCTCTCTCTCTCTCTCTCTCTCTCTCTCTCTCTCTCTCTCTCAGACGCACACAAACGAACAACTCCAACATGTAAATTAACGACCTAAAGACTCATTTTGTGACACATGCAAGTAAAGAAAACAAGCAAACCAACAAAAACAAACACTACGCATGATGATTGCGGAAACTACTCCCTGTCTTTTATTTTTTTCAGGCATCACGATCAGAAAACCAATGCTCTGAGTTCTCCATGGAACAAAAAACAAACAAACAAACAAACAAACAAACAAAACAAAAAAGAGAAACGATGTGGTGCAATCCCCGGCTATCTCTCTCCTTTCTTCTGCTTGTACTCAGAGGCAACAGCCGTGCTGTCCTGACGACCAGTCAAGCGAAATCCTACACTCCTGCTGGACCGGAAGAAAACTCAAGCTTCTTTTCTTTCCCGTTTCCATGTTGTCCATCGAAAGTTTGGCAGGGTTTTGTACAAAGCATGAACAAAGAGTGCAGGGATTGCAATGATGCATGCACACACACACACACACACACACACACACACACCACACACACACACACACACACACACACACACACACACACACACACACACACACACACACACACACACACCACACATTCCTCCTCCGCCCCTTGAGCAAAAAAAAATTCCATGTTGTTAAAAATGAGACGTGAAGCCTTATGTAACACAACCAAAAACCAACACGGTACAAAACTAACAATACCATGCGAATATGAGATCACATGAAACAACAAAGTACACTACAGTACAGCATGGTGAAATACGCAGCACAATACTGCTCAAATACATACAGTACAGCACGGTACAAACCACGTGCATGCACACTAACACAAACAATAAAATCAATACATGAGTGTGTGTGTCTGGGTTGGGGGTGGGGGTGGGGCGTGTGCCTATGTCAAAAGGGGCAAGCTGTCTCATACAATCTTTTAAAGGTATAATAGACAGGCTGGCCTGAGGCACCTCCAATCGAATTACTCACCCTCTCCCCTCCCACTTTCACTCTTGCCTCCCCTACACTTCCAGCCATACACAAACACGGCACCACAAACAAATCACTGCCAAATCTGGCTCCACCGGCTGTTTAACGACAGTGTGAAGGTGTATAAGAGATCCTTTCAGCACGTTCCTCTCATCGTCATTGTGTTACTATTAGCTTAGACTTTTTGCCGCTTATTGGATTCTGACTTCAGCCAATACAAGTTCAACTGACTAGAAGGGAATGAATGAAGAAACAAAGGGGGAAAGGAGCCAATACAAGTTCAACTGACCAGAAGGGAATGAAGGAAGAAACAAAGGGGAAAGGAGCCAATACAAGTTCAACTGACCAGAAGGGAATGAAGGAAGAAACAAAAAGGGGGAAAGGAGCCAATACAAGTTCAACTGACCAGAAGGGAATGAAGGAAGAAACAAAGGGGGAAAGGAGCCAATACAAGTTCAACTGACCAGAAGGGAATGAAGGAAGAAACAAAGGGGGAAAGGAGCCAATACAAGTTCAACTGACCAGAAGGGAATGAAGGAAGAAACAAAGGGGGAAAGGAGCCAATACAAGTTCAACTGACCAGAAGGGAATGAAGGAAGAAACAAAGGGGGAAAGGAGCCAATACAAGTTCAACTGACCAGAAGGGAATGAAGGAAGAAACAAAGGGGGAAAGGAGCCAATACAAGTTCAACTGACCAGAAGGGAATGAAGGAAGAAACAAAGGGGGAAAGGAGCCAATACAAGTTCAACTGACCAGAAGGGAATGAAGGAAGAAACAAAGGGGGAAAGGAGCCAATACAAGTTCAACTGACCAGAAGGGAATGAAGGAAGAAACAAAGGGGGAAAGGAGCCAATACAAGTTCAACTGACCAGAAGGGAATGAAGGAAGAAACAAAGGGGGAAAGGAGCCAATACAAGTTCAACTGACCAGAAGGGAATGAAGGAAGAAACAAAGGGGGAAAGGAGCCAATACAAGTTCAACTGACCAGAAGGGAATGAAGGAAGAAACAAAGGGGGAAAGGAGCCAATACAAGTTCAACTGACCAGAAGGGAATGAAGGAAGAAACAAAGGGGGAAAGGAGCCAATACAAGTTCAACGGACCAGAAGGGAATGAAGGAAGAAACAAAGGGGGAAAGGAGCCAATACAAGTTCAACTGACCAGAAGGGAATGAAGGAAGAAACAAAGGGGGTAAGGAGCCAATACAAGTTCAACTGACCAGAAGGGAATGAAGGAAGAAACAAAGGGGGAAAGGAGCCAATACAAGTTCAACTGACCAGAAGGGAATGAAGGAAGAAACAAAGGGGGAAAGGAGCCAATACAAGTTCAACGGACCAGAAGGGAATGAAGGAAGAAACAAAGGGGGAAAGGAGCCAATACAAGTTCAACGGACCAGAAGGGAATGAAGGAAGAAACAAAGGGGGAAAGGAGCCAATACAAGTTCAACTGACCAGAAGGGAATGAAGGAAGAAACAAAGGGGGAAAGGAGCCAATACAAGTTCAACTGACCAGAAGGGAATGAAGGAAGAAACAAAGGGGGAAAGGAGCCAATACAAGTTCAACTGACCAGAAGGGAATGAAGGAAGAAACAAAGGGGGAAAGGAGCCAATACAAGTTCAACTGACCAGAAGGGAATGAAGGAAGAAACAAAGGGGGAAAGAGGTTCAAGGAAAACAAACCAACAAATAAGAAACGAAACGAAGCAACAACAGAAAAGGGAGAGAAATAAAAGAAAAAGGGTATAAAGAAAAAAGAAAAAAGAAAGATGCATCCTCTCTCTCTCTCTCTCTCTCTCTCTCTCTCCCTCTCTCTCAATAGACAGATTTCTTCAAGTTTTCAGAGAACGGTTAATTTTATGTAGATGGCAAGAGTGGGACTCTCATATTAGTGATAGTGAAAGGTTTTATGTTTACAGTACGTTTTGCAAGGTGCCGAGGTAAAAATTTATTTACTGATGAATTTAGATAGGCATTTAAGGTATGCATTAACGAGGTTTCGATTTGGCATTTCTGAAATAGCGCAACATCGTTTACGTTACAAAACACATAGTAATGCTGACTTAAAATGCCCGCTTTGCAAAATGAAAAAGATGATGTTCATTTTGTCTTATGTTGTCCTGTTTTGAGTGACTTAAGAAGACAGTATATACCTAGTAAATTTTATGCAGATCCAAATAAATTTAGACTTGCATTGCTTATGGCAACAGAGCATAAACAAACTGTGAAACAACTGTCCATTTATCTTTACAAAGCATTCAAGTTGCGTTCTGTTCTGGTTTCTTGATTAGATACTAAATATGTTGTTAATTATGCATTTGTGTATAGAAGCTATGTACCCCTTCATGAGGGGCAATGGCCTATACATGAATAAACTTTCCGTTTCCGTTTCCCTCTCTCTCTCTCTCTCTCTCTCTCTCTCTCTCTCTCTCTCTCTCTCTCTCTCTCTCTCTCTCTCTCTCTCTCTCTCTCTCTCTTTTCTAATAGTGTCGCAGTCACTTGGTCTATACCAATTCTCCTGTTCAGTTCTCTTTATCGCTTTCTTGTTTTGGTCTTTATTTATGGTATCGGTCTGGTTTTGTTTTCCTCCCTCTTTTTTCTGTCTCTTTCTATCTAAAAGAAGAAAGACAGAAATATGCATACTCTCTCTCTCTCTCTCTCTCTCTCTCTCTCTCTCTCTCTCTCTCTCTCTCTCTCTCTCTTCGTTTGAGTTGTTTGTTTACATGTATTCCGCAAGCATAACAAACTTTTTAAAATCCGTCCAAACCTGAAAGAGTTTTTTACAATGTTCCAGAGGCGGCCATAAAGAGGAAACAGTCTTGTGCCGCTTGCACACAGGCCACTCGTTTTATTCCCATTCTTATCTTTTAAAAGGTGAAGAAGCTCCGTGGTGTATTCCATGTCATGTTCCACTCTCAGTGAAACACATTCTTTTAGATTGTTGGGACTTGCACGATGCGAGACATAAACACTTTACAGCAGAGTCCATGAGTTCAGAGATGTCCCACCTGACGTGATCTTTGAGTTTCTGAAAGAGATTAACATTTTTCATCTGATTTAAGATTTTACGGAAGAAAAATTTTCAACGAAGTTTCTGGTGCGTTTTTAGATGTATTTTAAGGAGATGTGAAAAAGGTGGGTTTTTTTTTTTTTCTTTTTTGATGACTTGTGAGTTGGTTTTAACATGGTGACAGCCCTGATGTGGCCCTTGGCGGTCGACTGGGCTGTAAGCAACATTACCTTACCTTACCTTACCGCAAGCTTGATAACCTTATTAAGAAAAGGTTTTGTTTTCTGCACTAGTCTAGCTAATGATGAAGCGGACGGTGATGATAGATGTGACAGTGCAGGAAAGATTTAGAACAGTGAATATATGTGCCTGGGTGAGCCACTTGTGTTTATGATCATGTTGTGACTTTAAAAAATTACGTATTCATTTTGAGTGACGAAAAAGCACGACATTATTTTCTTTTTCTTCTACATGGCTTCGAGCCTCATCATTAACATTTACGTAGTCCGTTGCAATTTATGCTTCTTTGCTCCTAAACTTTCTTTTTTCAGCGCTGCAAATATTCATGTATACCACCTTGACATAAAGGCTATGTAGGCCGTTGTCAATGAAAACGTATCTGAAGCTGAAGCATCTCTCTCTCTCTCTCTCTCTCTCTCTCTCTCTCTCTCTCTCTCTCCTCTCCGCTCTCTCTCTCTCTCTCTCTCTCTCTCTCTCTCTCTCTCTCTCTCTCTCTCTCTCTCTCTCTCCTCTCTCTCTCTCTCTCCCCCAGAGGGCTGGATGTGAAAAGGGATTCATACTTATTCCATTATCTCATAACGTAAAATTCGTTTCTTCTCTCTCTCTCTCTCTCTCTCTCTCTGAAAGGCTTTTAAACATTGACACACGCTGTTCCCTACGCACTGTGGAGACGTCAGTCAGAGAAGATAGAGAGGGACAGCGAACCCACCCTGCTGTGCTATCTATCGTCACGGCACTCGACAGCGCTGCGACCGAATCCAATAGTGAGCAGCGGAGATGCAACTGAATTCAGTGGATATCCTTTAGGCTATAGCCCAGCCGACTACCCAGGCTAACCCATACGTCGGAAGCCGCCAGAGCTGTTAAAATAGGAAGATGAGATTACACATGTAAATTTTTAAAAAAACAATTCGTGTCAAAATATGAATCATCATTAAGATGTCATCTTGGAAAAAAGAGAAACTGCACTAAAGAAAACCTTAAATGAGGCTGTAATTAAAGAACAAGTAGGGTAACTCTTATTCCCTTGATGAAATGATAGGCGATTGGGTGTCGTAAGGGGCATTAATTTGGAGTTATGGGCGTTATTCATTTCATCAAGGGAGCAAGAGTTACCCTACTTGTTCTTTAATTAAATTAATGAAAAAAGTATTACAGAGAGAGAGAGAGAGAGAGAGAGACAGAGACAGAGACAGAGACAGAGACAGAGAGAGACAGTGAGAGACGCCCGGCCCATAAAACAGAGATACTCTCGCGTAAGCATGTCATTCACAATGAAAGATGGTGATATCTTATTAGCACAAAAAAGCAAATGCATTCATTAGTTATGTCTTTCAAATTTATCTGAAGAAGTTCGTAAAGTACGCTTTGTACAGTACATATGGCTCACGTTATACATTTTTTACAAAGACTACCGTGGAAGAACAACATGTCCCTAAATGTTTTCGCTATGAGGATGTAAAACTCAACCCTGAGCTGACGTTATAGAAGTCCAGGTATTCAATTAAAAAAATTCAATTTTTGAAAAATGGGGGGAGGGGGGGGTAATTGTAAAGCTGTCTGTCACTTGGTATGCACCATAGAGCACGCTCATCTTTCAGAAGGTTGAGTGTAGAATGTCAGACCCGCGTGCAATCTGCATATCACTGTCTCCTCTTTGATGTTCCCATGGGCAATTGAGTCTTCACGAGAGCAAGGCGGGAAGACGTGCGTGTGTGTGTGTGCAAGAGAGAGAGAGAGAGAGAGAGAGAGAGAGAGAGAGAGAGAGAGAAACGCACATAAAACAGATTATAACAATAGACTGACAAGATATTTCCAATAATTCGACCTACTAGGCGCCCGCATGTTAATCACTGTTACAATGGAATTTCACACACACACACACACACACACACACACACACCAGAGAAATGATTTAGCTTTCTTAATTTATCTCTTAATTTCTCTTTGGAGATAATAAAATGTTCTTGACTTCACTTGACTTTCATTGGAAGTGTACTTGTTCAGCCGGCGTAAAGGAAGTGTGACGGGAATTATACCTTGAAAGGGTCCACTTTCAAAACAAAAAGAAAGAAAAGAAAAGAAAAAGAAAGAAAAGGGAGGAAAGGATACAGGACATGGAATGTTTGGGTATTTGTTTCGTGTAGTTTTGCTTGTTTATCTGCTTGTTTGTTTGTTTCTTTGTGTTTTTTTCTTTCTTTGTTCGATTGTTTGTATGTTTGTTTATCTGTTTGTTGTTAAGCATTGTTTGCTTATTTGTTGATCATTGGTATTGGACTGGTCTAGAGAACTGGCATGTCCGCTCTTTTAGTAAGCAGCCCCAAATTATATTTTGAAGTGTAATATTTAACTTACATTTTACCAGCTTCATGTGTCCGCAAAGTGTTAGAAACGGATTAGAAGATCTGGCACCAGCTTAAAACGAAAACTTTCTGTGCGAGGGGTGGGGGTGGGGGTGGGGGCAAGATTTCTGTGATCGCTCTTATGTCAGCAATCTAAACGTACGGCCTTAGCTTCTTCACGACCGTCGGGTGGTCTTTAATGTGATTTGGAAAGAGCTGAGATTGGAACGCTGGGTGGAGAGGAAGCCACCACCAGCCCCAGTGAGGTCCTCCTACTTTCCCTGGAATCAATCCAGTTTCCTGGGCGCCAATGGTATGCAAATTGCACGAGGACATGTCACAGCCAGGCTGCTGTCTGACCTTGCTGACCTCTGGAACTGATAGAATCATCCTGTGAACAGCGCTAGGAGATTTGGTCACGTCCTTGTAGTAGACAGGACACCATACCATTGTGGATGCGCAATAGAATCTGGAATTTGGTTCTTCATTTCTTTATGGTGTTTTCGTTCTGTTTTCTGTGGTTATTGAATTCTCCTGCCGCTGAACTATACGTACTATGTCTGTATTGTATTTCGAGGGTGTACGACATGTTCTGTGTTATACCAATGCTGCCAAATCCAAGTTACTGATGAGTCCTTTTCAGAGGACGAAAGTCGACAGAAACCTGGTGCGACCTGACAGTTCTGGACTCATTGCAGAATTCAGTACCACCGCCGCTAACTAGATGCGGATTTCAATACTGTATGGGATGCCACTGGTGTTCGTAAAGAGTTTAGCATCTACTTCTCATCTTCCCCTCCTTTACAGCCCACTTCACACAGATGTGCGTGTGCACACGCACACACAAGCACATATACACACGCAAACATACAAACACACACGCGCACACACACACATACACACACACACTCTCTCTCTCTCTCTCTCTCTCTCTCTCTCTCTCTCTCTCTCTCTCTTCTCTCTCTCTCTCTCTCTTCAATATCGCTGCTTCAAAAAATTTCAGTAAGGATGAATTTTTCCTCGACTTAAGCTTAGCTCCTTTCTACAGTGTACTCAATTACACAGATCCAAATGAAGCGTATAATACCTGGTATAATATCTTTCTCTCAATCGTTGATAAACATGCCCCACTTAGAAGAAAAAGGGTAAAACACAGAGTACTTCCCAGCTGGCTGACGAAAGACATTATTATAGAAATGGCACTGAGGGATGCACTTAAAACCGCAAAAAAAAGTAGATGAATATAAAAAGCAGAGAAACAGAGTATCAGATCTAGTTAGAAAATCAAAATCTGAGCATTTTAGGAAACTGATAAACGCAAACAGGGATACAGCATCATTATGGCGTGCTGTTAATGAAATAACTGAAAAGTCGAGAAAGAAATCAGATATACTGCGACTATGTGGTCTGCTAACACTTTCAACAATCATTTCCTTCAGGTAACTGAATCAGTACAAACAGCTGCCAGTGTCACATTC
>CM031610.1:75992017-76007017 GCA_018398815.1 Conus ventricosus | reverse complement strand
TCTTTCCACATTAAGTGATATTAGACGTAGGGAAAGGATTTGGAGAGGGGGAGCATGAGGAGGAGGTGGGTGGGTGGGTCATCTTGCAATCATATACAAAAAAAAATGCATCTTTACAATCTTTGCAATAAAAAAAAGGTATGGGAAAGGTGTGTGTGTGTGTGTGTGTGTGTGTGTGTGTGTGTGTGTGTGTGTGTGTGTGTGTGTGTGTGTGTGTGTGTGTGTGTGTGTGTGTGTGTGTGTGTGTGTGTATGTTTGTGTGTGTGTGTGTGTGCGTGCGTGCGTGCGTGCGTGCGTGTGTGTGTGTGTGTGCGTGCGTGCGTGCGTGCGTGCGTGCGTGCGTGCGTTGGTGTGTGTGTGTGTGTGTGTGTGTGTGTGTGTGTGTGTGTGTGTGTGTGTGTGTGTGGTGTGTGTGTGTGTGTGTCTGTCTGTCTGTTTGTTTGTCTGTCTGTCTGTCTGTCTGTCTGTCTGTCTGTCTGTCTTGTGATCCTACCAGTGAAGAAACCCAGTTTCATTATTTAAACTGGGAGACGGTGGGACTGGCTTCTTGTGTATATATCTCCATCCGTTCTGTGCATTCCAAATTTACATATGTAAATTGTAAATAGCATAAAATCTACATTCTTTGTCCTCAATCGTGCAACTGCATGAATCCCTGTTGCAAAGAGAATGGAGAATAGGATGTCTGGCTGGAGCATGGGTGTGCATAGAAGTCGGTGATGGCAGAGACACTGATGGTGTGCTAAGACTGAGTTTATATCACCAGATTCATGGAAATAATATCATCATATTTCCCCTAGCTTATACTTTGCCATACAGGCAATTAAACAGCCAGTAAATTATTAAGACACATTTTGCATAAATCTGAAATAAATGTTAGCGAACCGCCAAGAGAAACGTGGACAAACGAGTCACAAGACAAAACACGACGTGTTTCGACCTCTTAGGTCTTCTTCAGGCAAGACACAAAGGCAAAGAACGCGTCGTGTTTTGTCATGTGACTCGTTTGTTTACGTTTCTCTTGGCGGTTCGCTAACATTTATTAAGATTTGTTTGGATTTCCGCCTGCAGTTGTCTCACTTTGCAACTAGACACATTTTGCATAGCCGTAGCTCTTGACATACGATTCGTGATTGGTTTGCGTCTTTTGGACATAACGTTCAATAGACTAAGGACGGAAGCGGCTGTCACAATTATGAACTGGGGATCCATAATCCCTGGCACCTTCGCACAGACAATGGTTTATGTTACACGGGAGCTGTAGTTTTGGTGCGTAATACTTTTTTCTAAAATGGAAATGAAGTTCTCTTTGAATGAAAATGCATATCAGCAAATTCGTGGGAGACAAGAATTTACTTCTTTTTTTTTTAATTGCTTCCATCATTGCTTACTTAGTATTTGATCGCTTCCATTCTTGACGTGTCCTTTCTTTGGACATCTACATCGCTTACTTTTTTTTACTTACTTAAAAAATTGACTATGAACTTACTTACTTATTTACTCACTTATTTACTTAGGAATTGCTTCATCATTAAGGACACATTTATGTTGTTACTTCCTTCGCTAGAACTCAAGTCATTACTGCATTGTCATTTGCTTTCTTATTTCATCCTTTCTAACTCATTCCCTCATTCACTCACATTTCACTGACTTACTCATTCGCTCACTGACTGACCCATTTACCCATTTACTTACTTGCTTGCTTAAGTACTTATTCACATTATTATTCACTTTTGTACTTCATTCCTTACTCATTTACTTATCAAGTTGCTTACTTTCTCATTTTCGCACTGACCTACTGGAGACTCATTTGCTTAGTCGCCACTTACTTCTCAGTTCATTACTTACTTATGTCTGTCGTCATTCCGAGGTCACAGGCGACTTTTCCCATATCTTTCTGTCCGGGGTATTTCTCTCCAGCTAACTCCCCGTAAGCTCCAGTCCTCGTGGTTTGTGCTTCAAGTGGCCAGCGCCATGTTTGTCTTGGTCCATTTCCGGTTCCGTTTGCTTTAGGATCATCGGACTAGGGACTTGGTGATGGGGGCGGGAGAGGATTTTCTGAGAATTTTGTCCAGTCCCATCTACAAGATCTTTTCAGTATCTCAGACACTCCAAAAAGGGACTTTTTCCGTTTTCAGAGCGTGCTATTGGGAGGAGGGAAGACACAGAGAGAGACAGATAGACAGACAGACAGACAGACAGACAGACAGACAGATAGAGAGACAGAGAGAGACAGACAGACAGACAGACATTTTGACAGATAGGGAGAGGACAGAGAGAGAGAGAGAGAGAGAGAGAGAGAGAGAGAGAGAGATGAGAGAGAGAGAGGAGGAGAGAGAGAGAGAGAGAGGAGGTAAAGAGAAGAGAGATATAGGGTGAGAGAGAGAGGATGAGAGAGAGAGAGAAGGGGGAGGGAGGGAGGAAGAGAGGAATGGAGAAAGAGACAGGAGGCAGACAGACAGACAGACAGACAGACAGACAGGGACAGACAGAGGGAGAAAGAGACAGAGAAAAACAAGGGTATATGATGCAGGACATAGCGATACTCAGTTCATCCGAATCAAGGCCGTAGCAAGATGAAGCCAGGCCATTAATATCGGCAGGTACATGGACTGTTTGTTGGATGGATGACGCAATTGTCTGCCCTGGATGGGAATGACGCAACGTCAAATGCAACAACGTATCAGTAACAATGGTAACTATCACCATGTTTCTCATTTTCGGGCGTTTTATCCAAGAAATGTGTCCCTGCTACATTTTTCCGTGTGTAATCATGTAAAATACGTAACACTGTGTGTGTGTGTGTGTGTGTGTGTGTGTGTGTGTGTGTGTGTGTGTGTGTGTGTGTGTGTGTGTGTGTGTGTGTGTGTGTGTGTGTGTGTGTTTTGTGTGTGTGTGTGTGTGCGAGCGTGCGTGCGTGCGTGCGTGCGTGCGTGCGTGCGTGTGTGCGTGCGTGCGTGCGTGTGTGTGTGTGTGTGTTGTCCAAGAAATGTGTCCTTGTTACAATTTTTCGTGTGTAATCGTGTAACTACGTAACAGTGTGTGTGTGTGTGTGTGTGTGTGTGTGTGTGTGTGTGTGTGTGTGCGTGCGTGCGTGCGTGCGTGCGTGCGTGCGTGCGTGCGTGCGTGCGTGCGTGTGTGTGTGTGTGTGTGGTGTGTGTGTGTGTGTGTGTGTGTGTGTGTGTGTGTGTGTGTGTGTGTGTGTGTGTGTGTGTGTGTGCGTGCGTGCGTGCGTGCGTGTGTGTGTGCGCGCGCATTGAGCGTACGATATTTGCGAGAGATCGTGAGGTTTCAGTGTCATATGCAGTCTGCATTCTTCTAGTGTCAGTTTTCGTTTTGTTGTTTTATTGGTAATTTCAGCATAGATACACTCGATGATAGACAGCCCCGAGGTTACAATCAAACAAATACACAGGAAATATTCATTGCTAAGTAATCATGAAACTTTCAGCATCATGTGGACAAGTTTTCTATGATCAAAGTGGACGCGAAAAGTTAAATAGGGGATGAATCAGTGTCGCCTGTAGAAATGGGGAATAGACTTAACATCACTGAAAACAGTGACCTTGATGCAGCGCAGCGTCTCCTCTGGAGGCTGCTCACCTATCGCCGTAGCAGTTGATGACAGGCTCTGGTGGATTGAGACCAACGTGGGGTTGGGGTGTTGAAGGAGTGAGGTGGAGGAAGCGGGAGGGGTGTGGATGGAGAGGGAGAGAGGAGAGAGAGAGAGAGAAGCGATGAGAGGAGGAGAGGAGACAGAGAGAGAGACAGAGAGAGAGGACGATGAGAAGAGAGATAAGAGTGTAGAGAGAGAGAGAGATGATGAGAGAGAGGTCAGATGAGAGAGAGAGAAAGTGAGAGAGAGAGAACAGTAAAAGGCGGCGTTCTGGACTCACTTGTACTTCCACCCGTTTTGGGCGGAAAGGTGGCCTAAAAGCACGACCCCTATTCCAGTTCTCTGACAAGTAACCAAAAAATAACGGACCCTACAAACAAACATACTGCGTTTAGGGTATCCGGTTTTCAATACTAATGTACTAAATACTTTTCAGATTTCAGGGTTTTGTTTATCCGGTGTTTTTCCTGGTCATTTTCAATAACATTCATTTTACGCATATCTTCTTCAAATGAGTCTCTGTCTTTCTTGTGTAATAAAAACTTACAGTTTTTACTGTTCTCTTAAGTCTTTTAAAACCGAGTTATATGTTGGCTAAAATCCATACACTTTATCCCAGGCATGCCTTCACTGAAAGCTAGTTTGACAAAGTTGTTTCTCTTCTTTTAACTATGTTAGCTTTCTGCGAACAGTCTCTATAATAATTAGTGTCTGCGTTCCTGCAATCAGTCTATTTAAAACTGTTCTAAAACACTCACTCAGTTGATTGCTAGGATTAACTAATATATATGTCATTCATCTGTCTTATTAACCTTCTATCAATGATATGCTTGGTTCCATTTAAGGTGTTGGTCAGAAAAACCACAATATGATTAAAGTTTTAGCGTTAAACTGTTTGTATTAGGTCGAGGATAAAAATTGTTTTTGCCACAACCTGTCTGCCACAAATCATTGAGCAATGAGGAGTTTTTGTTCTAAAGTTTAACTGCTCACATAGTTTTAATAATAGGAATTTAATCTAATCCAGTTATTGTTTTTATCATGTCCTCTGTTAAAACTTGTTCAGTATATATAATAAAATCCGATAAGGTTAAATGTGTAAGATTAAATCTAATTCAGTGCTGTAGATTGTTTTATTGAGATATATTGATTTTGTTGTGGTTGTTTTGACCTTAATTCCTCACCATTGTGAAAGAATGTCAAACAGTAACTTTAAGACTGTCAAACGTCTAAGTTTGGCCTGGCTAATTAGAATTCCTTTAAAAAGGACGGTCACTAACGCCCACAACCCCATCCCTCTCCACATCTTTTAAGACAGAAATTTCAAATATCATTGTGAACGTGTCCTATTTTCATTTGCGGCATGAAACGTTATTTTGTTGAAGCATTTTTAAAACCGCTTCTCTCTTGTGGAGGATGTTCTGGTTTTTTCCCTTACGGCCTTTATTGCAATCTCTTTCCGACTCTATTGTCATCTGGCATAAGTTTACATGTTAAGGGCTAGAGTTGAATTGCTTTTCTGAAACTTTTTTGACGGCCAAAAAATGTAAATGGGCTTATGAATTTCAAATTTTATTTCCCATTCTAATAATATGGTTTCCAAGTGCCATTTGAGGGCAGGTTTTCGAACTATTTTATATAATACTGGCAACATTATTTGCTTCGACCATTGCGTAGTTGTTCTAGGTTAGGAAACCTTTTTGTGTCGCCTACCTTTTGCGTTTATATATCTCCATCTTTAGTGTACTCAAACCCATACAAAGTGCATATCTCACCGTTTCTGTTCAAATGTCCGCAAGTCGGCAAGGTCTTTTAATTCTAGTTATACACCTCAGGCGCCAATGTAAATCCTAGGTTCTTCTGGCCCACGCGTCATGTATTTTTTAGTATCGTATTTTTTTATTTTCTAAAACAATGTGTAGGTTTTCACATTTTACAAATACTTTCCCCGCTTTTTCTTTGATTTTTATATTAAATGATCCAACCTCACCCAAACTATCTTTTTAAAATACTGTAATTTAGGGAATTGTATTATTTCATAATCGCAATATGCAGCTTTCCCTGATGGAAGAGCTCTTAAAATACAGTTGAGGGCCTTTCGTCATTTATGTTTTCATCAGTGCTCAGCTCATCAAATGAACTTAGAGTCTGATATGTATTGCAAGAACGAGAGACTTTCCCCTCATAAGTAGTTTTGGGTGGTGTATACTCTAAAATCTATAATTGTTAGTGTAAAGCCTAACATTTTAGCTAGCTCTTTATCTATTAGTAGCCTCCTTCTTCTTCAGGCTTGAATGTTAACATTGGTTTTAGAGTTGCATTGTTAAGTTTGAGAGTAATGTCAAAGTTACTCATTGCTTCTTGTTTAGTGAGCCAAAACCGTAATAACCATTCATGATTATGTTATTGGCTATCTTTGGCCCCTGTTTTGTTCAACTTTTTAGAACCCGTATTATTCTCCTTGGCTTGCTTATATTAACATTTACGACTTTGTAAATATTTCATGGAGGAGCGCGACCATTTTGGTTCCGCAATTGTTATCTAATAAGCATGTTTAAAAACGGAAGGGCGGTCTGGGGTTGTTATTGTTACAAACCATTTTTTAAACCGAAAATAAAAATGTGTGCTTTCAAATATACTGGTGCAAAATATTCTGTGGGCCGCCCGCAATACAATCTTTAAAAATTATAGCATAACTGAGACTCTTGACTTTGCTGTGACCCAGACTGCCTCTTTTCTAAAATGGTGAGCACTCCATTACCCCCTCAGCCAGGATTTTTAACCCCCCTATGATATAACGACCACATCATGAAGCGTGGTTTAGTAATCCGTTGCAAGTTTTTCAGAACCAGGTTATACTTTGGGTGTTTTGCGCAATCATACTGGGTGTGGAGTGTCGTATGCGGAGCATTTAAATGCACCTGATCTTTGCGTGAGGTCAAGTGTACAGATTTCATTTCTATTACCCTTTAGACGTTGTTGGACCTGACCTGATGAACCATTACCAAATGACCAAAACCATTTAATCCACTCAGCAACATAATAAGACATGAAGGCTTTTGAAAGGAATTGTAATAACGAATTCAATATTGACACCAAGACAGACTTTAGACAAAAGTTGGTTCATATATCATGCCTAGGGGACCGTTATTTTCGGGGCACGCAACAGAATGTATAACTTGACTGGCATACATCTTTCATATCTTTCTTTTTTTGAAACTGTTAGCCGGGTCCCTACAGCAATGCATAAACTCTTGGACAACATGTATCTTAGACACTTCTAAGGGCCTAACTTGAGCAGGAAATAGAAACGAATAAACGACTCTATTCGTACTTACGGTTGGTGTTTGCTAGGCTCGCATGCACAGGGCAAGATCGTGCATTACTGATCCTTCTACTGGCTTTGACGCACCAAAAAACATTACTTAGAATTTTAGAGGATCGCCATTTATTCTACAGTTGATTTGCCTTCAAGTATGTCAATGGGTACCAACCTGTTTTACATTACGCAAGATCACGAAAGTAGACTTTGCTGTTGGCACTGGTTTTATACATTGCTGCCTTCTGACCTTCAGACTCCAGGTAGGAATTAATAAATAAACTATAATAATGTTATTCTTATAGCAGGGCAATGAACAGAAGGTGGGATATAAACGGACTTATTTTCGGCGGCTAGTAATATTACAAACAATAAAAAATCACCCAAGAATAAGTCATCCATCCCAAGCCCCAACTCCCCAATGCCATTGATGATCTCGTCACAGGATATGAAAAGACAGACGCTTTGTGTTCTTGGATTTATCTGGCATAGGATTATCTGGCCTTTTTCTTACTAATTATTAACCATCTATTAAGTGTCATTAATGCCCATATGTGCTCGGCCATAAGCCATCTACTTTGCTTGCGGTGACAAAAAGCCAGCTAAACTATACTCCCTAATATACCGGTAATAATGAGTCTATAAGCTTTACTGGCTATTTTTTTAATAAAACTCGCAAGATGATCTAGCTGTTTTTTACCCACGATTTATCAGCGGCGGATGGAGGGCGTTGGCGGCGGGGGGGGCACTGAACTTTGCCCTCCACCACCGCTGTAATAGCCATTTACCAGTGTACTTTTGCATATCCTAAAGCCGTTTAACGCTTGCTATGTGACTCCATTGCTCTTAAACAGCGTCGTATTCGTCTGCTAGCGTCGTGTCTTCATATAAAATTTTTCGATAGTTTTTTATTCTATTCACGTGAGTTCGTAATGGTCTCGGTTAGTAGTCAGCATTCTAGTCTTGACTATCTCTCTTGTTCAAGATCTTTTAGTCCTTTGGGCTATTCTTTCTTTATATCAGGCCTATGTTGGGCGTCATCAGCCGCAACGTGTTTTTCTTTTTCTTCTATTATATGCCCATCTTGTTCACTAGTTTTGCTTAAATTGGTTGTTAATTCGCCTCTGATGGTTCTTTAAAGCACGATCAAGGGCCGCTTTTTCTCGCCATGGGCTGCGGTGAGTCGTGTATGGTCTGTAATGACTTGTTTTCTTCTGAAAACTGGATTATGCCTTCTATTACATTTATTAATTCACTGTGATGATTTAATTCCTTTAAGGTTCCTTGTTTTGTATTTGGTTATTTGTTGGGAGTTCCTGCAGTGTGGTTTGAAGTTTTGCAACTGCCTCCGCCCTTAATTTTCGGATCTAGCAATGACAAGGCGATTTTGATCTTTCACTCTGAGGCTATTTCTAATTGAACCCGGCTAAAAACTTTGATGGGTTGGTTTTGGTGTAAGCCGTACAAGTTGCCCTTGATCGTTGGTTTACATACATAATGACCACATCTTGTAATTCCAAAATCATTTGGGTCTATAATTTCGGGAGGTTCTAGGCCCGAAACTTTGGTTAAAATGCTCCGACGCGTACTTTCTGTTATTCACTCCGCATTGTGGCCGTTGAGCGATGCTGTGTCATAGGTAGTTCCTTTATCCAGTTGTCTCCAGGATCAAAAAAACTTATAATCTTCTTCACCTTTCAATTCCTTGCTATGTTTTTATATTAATTAACTTGTTATTTGTTTATAAAAAATTGGGCACTAGCTTTTGGCTCGATTCTTAACCCGTTATAGAAAGCTTGAATGTACCCCTTGGCATGAAGGGAAAACCATATCGGAATATTACTGTTCCAATTAATCATTCTACTATTGACGCAGATCAAATTCTTATGTTAGATTTCCAGTCCTGGGAGCGGATGATTTGATTGTGCCAGGCTCTGCGGGACTTGCTTTCTAAATAGCGCCTCGATTCAATCTACAGAAACCCAAGCAGATCGGGTTGTCCAGAATTTGGGAAGGGCATTCGTTAAGAATATTTCTGTTAATACTTGAGGGGCATGAAGTATTTTCTTTTACAATGCAGACATATTTTTTACCTTTTTGTGATCTATGGGCTATAACCTCGAATGGAATGGGAAGATCTTGCGTTTCATGGAATTGGTAATGAAGGATGCACTAAAACTTAGAGAATAGGCGCCGAAACTCGCCTCAGGTGCTAAAAGCAGCAAAAAGGCTTTAGCTGTAAGTTATGCGTTATGAGTAATCCGCTTTTCATTCCCCTAGATTTTGAGTTGTTAAAAGCGCTATGCACCTTACTTTCAAGGAGCATTACAAGACAGATTGGTCGTACGAACTAACTTTTAATGATACAAAACGTGTTATCAAAATAAACAGACACCGAAAGCCAAAGTACAGCATTTCTGACATCGCGTTTAGAGTTTGACGTTGTTTGCAAAGTTAAATAAGCAAAGCTGATTGGGGATAAATAAGTCAGAATTTCAATATATTACGAAAACGTGCGTCATCAATTAGACATATCCTAAAAGCAGGGAGACGCTATAGGGAATTTTAGTTTTAGTGTCACATAAGATCGCTAGAAAGGTATTTTGATTGCTTGTGTGAAGATGAAGAACCATTCGCAAGAGCAAAGTTGATAAAGTTTTTTAATCCAAAAATAACGAAAGTGCACTGTTCATTTGACGGGCAGTCCTAACCAAATCTTTGCTAGCGGACTTAGACCTTATCCATCATTTTGACGAAATAGAAAATTGTTTGGGGGTGGGAGGTGGCCGAGTCCAACATGCAGGACCTTGCGTTCTAAAGATCTGCACCTTCACAGTGTTAGGCTTGATGATTATTAACATTCAATATAGGTTTATGGATTGACCTAAGGTCCAAACAGAGGATAATTCAGTTGCATGATGTGGGAGTGCGGTTTAAAGACGGAAAATTCAAATTGAGAAAGAAAAAGATGCCGTATTAAACCACTTAATGTACATTTGTTTTTTTTAATTGAAATGCACAGCTGCATTATTGGGGATAGCAGATTAGATTTGTAGAATAACTATAATTTTTTTTCATTTTTATAAAAAAAGCAGTCGGTTCAGGTTTTTTCATGTGCTACAGCTGCGCCAAAAGAAGAGATAGAAGGCTATTCTGCTGTTTATAGAAACCCTGATGTTAAAAACTTCAGATTAACAAAACATTACACAATGCAAAAAAAACTAGAGCAGAGGACCTTTCAAAATACAGCAAAACCAAACGAAGGTATTCTGCTGTCTTTAATTGCTGGTACCTATGTTAATACTGGAGCATCGAATATAAGTGTGCTCTATCAGCAGAAAACGAGTGTTAGTCTTTAGCAAAGCGTTAGGTTGCACCGGGACCGCTTTACTTTGGAGGTTTGTCTTTAGCTCTCGGTCTGTGTTCTTTAGCTGTAGGTGTGCCAGCAAAAAATTAAAAACCTAAACTCCAAAAGCACACGCTATGGTTCAACTTATAACAGCTAAACTTAGTTCTTAAGTGATAATAAATAAGCGCTAGCTGACTCATACATCCACGGTGAAGAAATTTTATCGTTTACAGGCCGATTTTGTGTACTACTAAAGACAAAAGATTGATCTTCAAAGGAAAGGCGATGGGCATAGTTTTTCTCAACAGCCAGACCCGAGCAGATCATTAAAAAAGGAATGCTTAAAAAAGTAATACGAGACATTAAACTCGTTCTAAACAGCTCCACATTAACACACAAAAGGGGTTTATACTTTAAGTTTATTGAGTCCAAGCGCTCAAAAGACCGTCGATATTGATGCTGATTAAGTATTTTTTTTTTAATTTAAATAAAATTTTGAGTTAGATAAAAGAGACTGTTCATCTGGCTAAGGATATATGATGGACAAGATCGAATTTTTTGAAGGAATGCAAGAAAAAATTTTTCAAGAGCAATGAATGATATTGATTTAGAATGTCATTGACCCGACAAACGGAAGGCAAGTGATTGCTCATGCAATTCTCTCAAGTTCAAGGGAAACTTACAATAGACCGCAGTTTTTAAGTATGTTAGCTGTTTTATTCGACTATGTACAATAATGAAGAAAATCTAGAGTCTGGGTCTCAACTAACTAAGCAGACTATTCCTTTGCGTAATGACTTTAACACCCAGTTGGCTATGACGAACTGCTTTCACAGTTTGTCCGTGCTGCTGAAGAAGCCAAATGATGAGGTCTGGTTGGTCAGAGGGCGAAAGTCCTAGTGATCAGATTAAAACAGGCTAAGTATGCACCGATTGTTGCAAAGTCTCACATTCCACTACCTCCAGCATTTGTCCGCAAAAAAATAGCGTTCTAAACATATAAGATACAGACAACAAATGTTTTAGTGGGTGTGGTTTTGCAAGGCTGCATTTCGCCGCAAAAACGCAGAGCAGAGAGTGTGTCTATCTATCACCCTTACATCAATGATCTTAACTTTAGTGGAATATCTTTCCGTTAGCGTGGATTCTATTGTTCAGTTTGAAGAAACAAAACAAATCCCATATCTTGTTAATGTTTACACTATGGTGAGGAAACAGATTTGGCGCAATAATGTGTCAAGACAGTCCATCGATTGGCGAGCCAGACAAAAATATCATGTTGGTAGTACTACTAAGTTTTCACCAGCGGGGCTGCCGCATTACACAGTGATACGCACAATGAGTAGATGATTGGCCCATACTTCATAGCATAAATATAAACAAGATTTCTGCAGTGAAAAGGTGTAAACAAGAATGCCTTCGGCGGCAATGCCGCGCTTTGATCATAGAAAACATTGTTATATAAAGTCTCCGCTGTAGACTGTTTGACAGAACTAACTACGCCCCCGCCAGGATTCTATATGTTAGTTTAAGTTACTGGGAATACGGCCTGGTAAAAAGGCACATACGTAGTGTTTCGCAGGTACTGCGTAAGTCGCGTTTTGTGTCCGGTTGAAGGGCAGCTCCACAAAAAACTTCGAAAAAAAACAGTCTTAATGAGTAATCATCAGATTTTGTTTCATTTGCCTTCATTATTGTTTAGGTCGGATGGCGTTTATGCTGAACCAGAATTATTTAGGGACCAGATGCTGAGAAAACGTTCTTTATAAAACGCTTGCTGCAAGTGCGCTTTGAACTGTTCTAATAATCTGACTTTATCTGATTTCATTAAGGACGCTGGAAAAGACAACAAAAGTATGTTCTCAGCCGCACAGTTGGATTTGCGGGTTAGAGCTAACGCCCAAGAGTGGAAACCCCACAGAGTAAGAGACCATGATCAATTAGTGGGTAGTTTAGAGGTGCAGCGCATATACAAATGCAATCTTCAACTAAAGTTTGATCAAAGACCATGGAAGCTGCCTATATTTTTCACAACTTGCGAGGGTTATGACTCTCACCTTATAAGGCAAGCAGTAACCAGAGCCTTAGGGTAGGCATGCATTGCACAGTCATCAGAAATGTACATGTGTTTCACTTTAAAAACATGTCTTTCTACGACTCTATGCAAGCACTTGATTGGGTTTCATTAGCGTCACTGGCTATGGCTTAAAAGTCCTGCCCGGATAACAGTAGAATATTTTGAACCGCCGACTCTAGTTAGAAAGGGTGTGTACCTTATGAGGTACATGAACAGTTGGGAAAGGTTTGATTGAAGATACTACTTCCGGCTAAAGGCGCGTGCTTCTCTTATATTAGAGGAAAGGACTCAGCGACTCCAGTTTACCAACATGGCAAGATGCGTGGCAGAAGTTAGATTGTAAAAACGATGGGAGACTATCATGACTCCTACTTGATGGCTGTTGTATGTGTGTTGGCGGGAGTCTTTGAAAAGTGATAGAAAGACCTGCATGAAACATTACAGTTTAGATCCTGGCATTATATTTCTGCACCCGGGATGAGTTGGGACGCTTTCTTAATGTTTTTGACTGGAGTTACAGATTGGTTTATGTCAGATTTACCAATGATTCAGATGATTGAAAACGGGTTGGTGGGGGAATTAGTATGGCGTTCGCATCTTTCTGTAAAGCAAACAAAAATACTTGGATCATTATGAATCGAGTAAAAGGTCTAACTATCTCATGTGATTTAGATGAACAATCTGTATGGATGGGCTATGGCGCAATCGCTTCAATTACGCAACTTTAATAATGTACTACGTTGTACGAATAATATTCAAAGGCATTAAGTGGTTGGGCAGGTTAACGCCTGATCAACAGCGTGTTTCATTCTAGAGTTGACTTGAAATTAATGAACTCCATGACCTGCTAATGACTATCCATTAGCAGCAGAAAGTCTAAAGACGAATCCAAGAGAGCGCCTAAACTTGTTGTGTCCTATCTTCGGCCGGCAAAAATAATTTTGGTCTGTCATTACTGACTTCTACAATTTTATTTAAGACATGGTTTGAAGTTGACAGCTGTCCATCGCATAATTCTTGTGATCATGAAAGTTCATGAAGCCATACATCATGAAGAAAACACTGATCTCAGAAACTCTAAATCCACAATGTTCAAGAAAAAGACTTTTTCAAGTGATGAATCAACTGTTGTTTCGGAAAGACTATGGAGAATCCGCCCAAGCGCAAAGATGTCAGATAGTCACCATAGAGAACGAAGCAAATTTAAGTAACTTCAAAACCTAATTAATCAGGACTCAGAAGATTTCATGATCAGCTTTTTGGCATAATGATGAAAAAATGAAAGTCCAAATTAGGACAAGCCTGTATTTTTGGGTTTACTGTATTTTTTAGAAATTTTCAATGCTCTTTGAATGTTAGAGTTTCTTTATGACGACTTAAACCTTCGTATCCAGAGTCCTAGAGTATTTTAAAACAGATACAGATAGTTTTGTTTAGATATCCTACTGAGTCATCTATAAGACATGGAATTAGATGTAGCTTTAAGGAGCGAGCGGAATGGTTATGATAATCTGATTATCTAAAGATTCGCCTTTGCATTCAATTACTAACTAAAAGAAGGTTTTAGGAAGATGAAGGATGAATTATCTGGAAAGGTGATCACGGAGTTTGTGGGTGTTAAGGGTCATAAAATGTACAGTATTTTCGAGGCCAGGAGAAAAGCATAAGAAAGCAAAAGGGATATCTCGCAGGCGTTGTGCAGTCATAACTATCCACATGTACAACTACAAGAAGCATTGTTTGACAGTATAAGAACTTTCATCATGACAACGTAAAACTGCGATTCTAATCTACATGAGATCAACACAACTGTTGTAACAAAGAAGTCATTAGATAGAACAAACACAAAACGGGTGTTTGTTTATCCGGGAGTTGTCATATGCTATCGGGCCTGGAGAACCGTAATTTAATTAAAGCGGACCTGTGTCTGGCGGAATTATCTGCAGTTCTTCTTTCACATAAGATCTTGGAGGAGCTGGTTGTTTTGTTGTTTGTCCCAGTTTCTCGTAATTCATACCACGGGGCGGATTCATCTTTACAATTCTTTTATTTTCGTAAGGTGTCAATACTCCAAATTGGATCGTTTTGCCCTGATGCGAGTGTCCCCTTCTGCTTCCCGGTAAATAAAGGTACCTTACTTTCAAACCAAAACGGTAATAGTTTGCTGGGTTGTATGGAGTCTTCAGGCAAATTATTGTTTTGCTTTTGATTGCTAGTATGGTTTTTTAACCCTTTTAAATTCTTCATTATTCATTGCGCGCAAAACTGAGGGCAGTCGTCTACCCATTCTGTGTGCGGAGGATTGTCAAATCAGCTCTCTGTGTTACTGGTAGGAGAAAAGTCTTCGGACTAACTGTTTGTTAAAGTTTTCAACTAAAGCCTGATGCTCTGTGAACTCCTGGAATGCCTCTTTTAATGGTAACTCTATGTTTTAACAATAATTGATTCACTTGGCCTTTTAAATTCTTTTCCATCATCGACTTGATCATGCAGAGGATAGTTAGCGGGCCTCGTTGGTTATTCATGTTGTATGGCAACAGCAAAATACAGCTGATGCACTCTTTTGTGGTATGGTTCCGCTTCTTTGTATCTTGAAGGCTATGTCAATGACTGTAGGGCGCCGTACTTAAATCTTTTTG
>CM031610.1:75987663-75991017 GCA_018398815.1 Conus ventricosus | reverse complement strand
AATGTTTAAAGTTCCATTCAAACATGCGCAAATATCTTGCTAGATTTATCCAAATGGCAACAAACGCCGATATGATTCAAATAATAACATTAAACCACGTGTCCGCATTGATTTGATCAAATCACGATTTGGCATATTTTTGGTCCATACTGTGTGGAACTCTCTTCCTCCTTCTGCCAAAACATTTCAATCACTGCCGTCCTTTCATATCCGCAGAACTTAAACCTTTACTAGAACAAAACATCGAACCTTTTAGATCATAGACTCACGCCCTAACTATTTATGCATTCCACATATTAGCTCAAGAAAATTGTGGTGTGTGTTGTGGTGTGTGAGTTTGTGTGTGTGTGTGTGTGAGTGTGAGAGTGTGAGAGTGAGTGTGTGAGTGTGTGTGTGTGTTGCGGAGTGTGAGTGTGTGTGTGTGGGTGCTTGTGTGTGTGTGTGTGTGTTGTGTGTGATGGTGTGTGTGTGTGTGGTTTGTGTGAGTGTGTGTGTGTGTGTGAGTTGTGTGGTTTGTGTATGTGTGTGTGAGGGTGTGTGTTGTGTGTGTGTATGGGGTGGATTTGGGTCTGCGCATGCTGCTGTCTGAGTGGGCGTGTGCATGCATGTGATCATCGCGCGCGTACGGTTTGATAGTGTTTGTGTAATTTTGTAATGGATATTTTTTTCCTCTCCTAATAATTATTATTTCTTAATTACTACTGTTATTGTTAATATAATAATGTTGCTATATTCTTCCATTGTTTCTTCATTAATATGGCAGTCTGTTTAGTTGAATGTTGTAGCATAGCAAGGACAGATTGGGAAGAATAGGCACTGTGCCTAAATCTCTACCTTGAGTAATAAAGTTTTTTTGAGTCTTGAGTCTTGAGTCCTCTCTCTCTCTTCTCGTCACTCCTCTTCCTCCTCCTCCTTCTCTCCTCCCTCTCTCCTCTCTCCTTCTCTCTCTCTCCCTCTCTCTCACTCTCTCTCACACACTCACACACACACTCACACGCGCGCGCGCGCGCGCGCGCACACACACCAACTCACACACACACACAACACACAACACAGACACACACACATACGCACGCAACACCCACACACACACACACACACACACAACACACACACACACAGACACACACACACACACACACTACACAACACACACCTCACACACACACACACACCACTACACACACACACACACACTCACACTCACACACACACTGGGGGGGGGGGACAACACACACACAAACACAACACACACAACTATTCTCATACCCTTTTGTCCTCGATAAACTTTGCAATGTCATTTTCACGATAGATGAAATAGTTTATCTGGACCTGTTATCCCTTTCTGGGTCGTTTGTTACACAATGGTAATGATGATATGGATTTATACGCCTTCTTTCTGTGCCGGGTATCATCGGGTACTGGAAAAAAAATGAAAAAAAATAAGTGCACCATTAAATAATGGAAACCTTTTTTTCGTTTTTGGTATTTCACGAGAAAACCTCGACAGACATTCAATCAGTACTTTCTTAAATGCATTCAACGGGTTTTTTTCTGTGACTGATTGAAAAAAACAAACCAAAAAAAAACATTTCCAAGTTCATTGAACTGGTTATATTGTTGGAAGGATCAGTCGCAACTTTTACCCACGAGACTGTTTGTGACAGGGGAAAAATCTTTACATGTCGGGAAGCAGGTGCTTAGAATTGTTCAATGCTGGTTTGTTTGCTTTTTATCTTCAACGAGATGAGTGAATGAAAGGTCCGTCGATTTTTTCAGAAATCTCATTCCCATTCCCATAAAATGTTTTGGAAAAACTCAGGAAGTCATATTCATGCGAACAAGAGTTGCAGCACTTGTTCTTTATTCATTTCTTGCGTACTATTCCCTGCTTTATTTAAGATTTCCTTTCAGGGGAATCTGACGGGGACAAGAAGGAAATCAGCAAAGCAATATGTGCCAAATGCATTTGTCGACAAAATGCTGACTTGATGAAATCCAACCTCTCTCTCTCTCTCTCTCTCTCTCTCTCTCTCTCTCTCTCTCTCTCTCTCTCTCTCTCTCTCTCTCTCTCTCTCTCCTCTCCCTCTCTCTCTCTCTCTCTCTCTCTCTCTCTCTCTGGCAGCATTCGTTTGGAGTCATGGGCGTGTAATTACTCTATCGTGAGTTACCTTACTTGTTCGCTGTTTACAAGTTCCAGATGCCAAACTTTTATCGGACACATGGGGCCTATTTTGCACGCTGTGCTGGTTTGAGAGGCTATATCCTCTGACCGAATCCATCGCCTCTGAAGTCTCAACATTTACTCCCCAACCAAGTCACACTGGAAAGCCTGAGTTGCACAAGATGGTAACTGCCCTGCAAATGAAATGAAGGGTTGTTAAGCCACGACTTAGAGGACTGACGTGTACAAATTGACCTACCAGTTTTCATGGAGAGCATTGTGTTTGTCATTTCCAAAGGTGCGAGAGAGAAGGAGAACAAAGGGAAGGATAGACAGACTTATGTCATAGCAGTCTGTGCTCTCTCTTTCGCGTATTTTCGTCCTGTGTGTCGTTGTGAGGGTGGGGTGATGTTAGTGGTGGTGGGGGTTGTGTGTGTGTCTGTGGGTTTGTGTGGGAGTTATTATATCAGGAAGACAGATAGACAGACAGACAGAAAGAGACAGACGGATAGACAGAGAGTAAGACAGAAAGACAGACAAACTCGGCACACACACAGAGAGAGAGAGAGAGAGAGAGAGAGAGAGAGAGAGAGAGAGAGAAGAGAGAGAGAGAGAGAGAGAGAGAGAGAAGAGAGAGAGAGAATCTATGTTCCCAAGGGTAACAGATAAGCTAGAACATGCTTTTTCATCTGGCCCTTGTTACTTACGGGACTAAGAATATTAACATATTAACACTATAACACAATAAAATTGAAGATGAAATGAGGCAGGGAACAGTAAACAATAAACAGTAAACAAGTAGGGTAACTTTTGGTCCCATAAGAAAACCTAATACAGAGTAACTTTTATTCAAGACTGGCACAGCCTTTTAAAACTTGAATAAAGTCCGACAATACAAAGACGAACAATCTAATAGTGGGGGGGGGGGGACAGGGGGGGGGGGGGAACAAGCGCAGGCCAAGAACTCAACTGTCTATAACACAATACAAAATTGGTTAACGAAACAATGACGAATCATATTATCATAAAAGCAAATTTGCCTACGCACTAAAACTGTATCACACACGCACGCACGCACGCACGCACACACGCACGCACGCACGCATGCACGCACGCACGCACGCACGCACACACACACACACACACACACACACACACACACACACACACACACACACACACACACACAC
>CM031610.1:75976150-75979163 GCA_018398815.1 Conus ventricosus | reverse complement strand
TTACGATAGATAGTAGATATAGAAGATAGATAGATACCACCACATCTATCCCGAGTCTTGAAGACCGCTGGGTGCCTCAGAAGACTTCGCAACCAGCTTCCTCCACACACACACACACACACGCACGCACGCACGCACGCACGCACGCACGCACGCACGCACGCACACACGCACAACACCACACACACACACACACACACACACACACACACACACACACACACACACACACACACCCCGAATCTCAGACGCTCTTAAGCAGTTGCTGAGTGTGAGGTCAGTCCATTTACTGATATTGTCCTCACACCTCTTTCTCTGCATTCTGTCCTTCAGCCTCCTCGCGCTGCTCCATGTAAAATGGTTTGGGTAAGTCCTGGCAGGGCATAAACACGAAACTCCGTGCCTGTTATATTTTTTTTTAAACTCACGAAAAAGAAACAGACCTGCATTTAAGGGGAAGGGTCTGAGCATATTTTGTGTCCACTAAGTGCTTTTCTTAGTTCCTGTGAAGGCGAATGGGAAGGGGTTTTCGCTGTGTGAAGAGCTCTTCAGGCTTGCTACATGATCCTGCTTGTCTGCTGGATGAAAAGCATCTACGCTTTCTATTACATGTTGAGAAGCATTTCCATATGTACACACAGGAAACTCTCCAAATGGAGTAAATCAACCTGCCAACATGAAACCTTTCTTTTAGAAAAAAGAAAAGAAAAAAACAAACAAAACAAGGGTACTTAATGAAGGAGAAAAAAGAATATGGACTAAAACTTGTAGCAAAATGAAAAAACTGATACGTTACAGACATATCTTATGGGGGCCAGTAACTAGGAATAAAAATCGAATGAAAAATTGGAAATCCCAGCTGAAACACTGGCCATCGGTCCACAACCTTGAAGAACTCGCAGGTACAGCAAGACCTGCGAGAAAAAAAAAAGATTAGAAATAATAATAACTACGGCCCGAATGCATTTGATTTCCAAATAGGGGGTGGAGCAAACATCACAATACATCCCAGTTAAAGGTATAACTTCAAAGGATAGGGTTGTTTATAAAGGGGGGGATGTCAAGAAATCCTTCTCCAGCGAATGCTGTCGTCAGTGTTATTGTTCCCCCCCAAGGGAAAGATCAACAGGTCCAGCAGGCAGCTGCTGTTTCGTTCTGTGAACAGATCATCAGGCCTGTTACAGTCGTTCTGTGAACAGGTCATCAGGCCGTTACAGTCGTTCTGTGAACAGATCATCAGGCCTGTTACAGTCGTTATGTGAACAGATCATCAGGCCTGTTACAGTCGTTCTGTAAACAGATCATCAGGCCTGTTACAGTCGTTCTGTGAACAGATCATCAGGCCTGTTACAGTCGTTCTGTGAACAGATCATCAAAGCCTGTTACAGTCGTTCTCTGAACAGATCACCAGGGCCTGTTACAGTCGTTCTGTGAAACAGATCACCAGGCCTGTTACAGTCGTTCTGTGAACAGATCACCAGGCCTGTTACAGTCGTTCTGTGAACAGATCATCAGGCCTGTTACAGTCGTTCTGTGAACAGATCATCAGGCCTGTTACAGTGTGCATGTTACCTGCAGCTGCTGTTTCGTTCTGTGAACAGATTATCAGGCCTGTTACAATGTGCATGTGATCTGCAGCTGCTGTTTCGTTCTGTGAACAGATCATACAGGCCTGTTACAGTCGTTCTGTGAACAGATCATCAGGCCTGTAACAGTGTGCACGTTAACCTACAGCTGCTGTTTCGTTCTGTGAACAGATTATCTGGCCTGTTACAATGTGCATGTGATCTGCAGCTGCTGTTTCGTTCTGTGAACAGATCATCAGGCCTGTTACAGTCGTTCTGTGAACAGATCATCAGGCCTGTTACAGTCGTTCTGTGAACAGATTATCAGGCCTGTTACAATGTGCATGTGATCTGCAGCTGCTGTTTCGTTCTGTGAACAGATCACCAGGCCTGTTACAGTGTGCACGTTACTTGCTGGATGAGAAACACTTTCAAAAGAAAACTTTTCATTTAGATTGTAGACCCGAACTCGTTAAAAATTCAAAACGTGGAAATAATCTAATCTGTCGGTCTAACTATCTTTCTGTCGATCGATCTTTCGATCTTTCTCTTTATCTGTTAATGACTCGATCGAAAAGAAAAAACACCTTAAATCTTAAAGCAAAAAACATCGGGCTTTGCGAAAGGCAAGACACTGGAGGGCTCAGATGTTCCATGTTGCCAGCTGACAACGGTCGCCTCAAGTTCTCTGTTCATTATTAACATCGCCTCGCTGTGGCTTTTGCAGGGGGGGTGACTGCACTATAATCATGAATTGGTCTGAACACTGGAAAAAGAAAAAAGCAGAAACACGCCGGTCATGATTGGATGGGGGTTTTGTTGTTGATGTTGATGTTGTTGATGTTGTTGTTGTTGTTGTTGTTGTTGTTGTTGTTGTTGTTGTTTTTTGTTGTTGTTGTTATTGTTGTTGTTGTTGTTGCTGCTGCTGTTGCTGTTGTTGTTGTGGTGGTGGTGGTGGTTGTTGTGGTGGTGGATGTTGTTGCAAGGAGTGGTTCATTTCTTCCCAACATTATGCTCAATTTTCTTCTGGCTTGTATTAGCTTTGTCTGGCATTAGTGTGATTTAGGGGATGGTAGAAATGAGGTCTGGAAGCGCTGTCAGGTTCCCATACAAATCGATATGGATAGAGACACTCGGCTGTCAATACGCCCAGCGTCGTCTGTGTAAAGAGGAATACGCCCAGGACATGAATTGAGCGGACCAGGATAGATCATCACACAAAGAGATGGGGTGTCACTCGCATGGATTGGCGGGGTGCTGTGTTGTGGGTGTTCGTCATGATTCCATCGCAATGTGTATTCATCATCAGAGGACCAAAATCCAGAATGATGGAGAGCGAAGAACAATTGTCTCTTTCTGTCAAGTGAAATCAAGTCAAGTCAAAATTATCTTTACTGACGGTTAAAGAACAAGCTTCATGGCGTTTTCTTTTTCATCCTGCCGTCACA
>CM031610.1:75960972-75965150 GCA_018398815.1 Conus ventricosus | reverse complement strand
CCCCCCCAAAATCTGTTAAAAATTTTTTAACTGTTTGTAGAAAATGATAGTGTAGTGATGAAGAAGTGATGTGATACACTATATCTATGGAGTCTTGAAGCCCGTGGGGTCCCTCAAAAGATTTCGCACCCGCTTTCCCCCCAAACACCCACCCGCCGCACGACGCCCCCCCCCACGCACGCACGCCGCCGCACGCACAACGCCCCCACCACCCACACACCCCACACACAACACCCACACACACAACCCCCCCCGAATCTCGCGTCAAAGAGTTGCTGAGTGTGGGGTCAGTCCTTTATGTTTTTCCTACCCCTCTTTTTTGCTTTTGCCCTTCGCCTCCTCGCGTTGTCCATGTAAAATGGTTTGGGTAATTTGGGCGGGGGCCCTAAACCGAAACTCCGGTGTTATATTTTTTTTTTTACGAAAAAGAAAACAGCTGCATTTAAGGGGGGAAGGGGTTTTGAGCATTTTTGTGCCCACTGGTTTTTTTATTTCCTGGGGCGAAGGGAAGGGGTTTTCGCTTGTGAAGAGTCTCAGGTTTCCCTTGACCCTGTTGTTGCGGGATAAAAAGCATCTACGTTTTATTTACTGTTGGGCTTTCCCATTGTACACAAGGAAATCTCCAAAGGGAGTAATTTAACCTCCAACTGAAACCTTTTTTTGAAAAAAAAAAGAAAAAAAAAAAAAAAAAGGGGTATTAATGGGAGAAAAAAAAATATGACAAAAACTTGTGAAAATGAAAAAACTGTAGTTCAGCTATTTTATGGGGGCCGTAACTGGAAATAAAACAAAAGTTTGGGGGAACCCCCAGCTGAAACATGGCCATCGGCCCAAACTTGGAGAACTCGGTAAAGCGCCTGCGAGAAAAAAAAAAGTTAAAATTTTAAATCTCGGCCCGAAGATTGATTTCCCCCAAATAGGGGGGGGAGCAACTCCAATACTCCGTTAAAAGGGTTAACTTCAAGGATAGGGTTTTTTTATAAAAGGGGGGGGATGTCAAGAAAACCTTCTCCCGCGTGCTGTGTCAGTGTTTTGTTCCCCCCCGGGAAAGTCACGGTCCGCGGAGCTGCTGTTTCGTTCTTGAACAGATTCAGGCCCGTTACGTCGTTCTGTGAACGGTCTCGGCCCGTACAGTCTTTTTGTGCGACTAGGCCTGTTCGTGTTTGTGCGATCTCGGCCTTTTTAAATCGTTCTGTAAAAGATCATCAGGCCCGTTACGTGTTTTGGAACAGATCATAGCCTGTTACCGTTTTTGTGAAAGTATCGCCCGTTACGTGTTTCTGAAAAAGTCACCGGCCCGTTTTCAGTCGTTCTGTGAAAAAGTCACCCGGCCCGTTAAGTGTTTGTGAACGATACCAGGCCCGTTAAGCGTTCTGGAAAAGTCTCAGGGTGTTTTCAGCGTTCTGTGAAACAGATCATAGGCCCGTTAAATGTGCATGTTCCTGCCCGTGCTGTTTGTTCGTGAACAGATTATCGGCCTGTTCAAAGTGCATGTGTCTGCGTGCTGTTTTCTTTGTGAAGTCTCAGGCCTGTTCAGTCGTTCTGTGAACGATCTAGGCTGTAAGTGTGCACTTTCAGTGCTGTTTCGTTGTGAAACCCCCATTATTGGCCCCGTTACAATGTGCATGTGTTGCAGCTGCTGTTTTGTTCTGTGAAAAGTATCAGGCCGTTCAGTGTTTTGTGAACATCATAGGGCCCGTTTCGCGTTCTGTGAAAGATTATAGGCCCGTTCAAGTGCAGTGTCTGCGCTGCTGTTTGTTTTTGTGAAAGTCCCGGCCCGTTCAGTGGGGCACGTTCTTGCTGGATGAGAAACACTTTCAAAAGGAAAACTTTTCATTTAGATGAGTAAACCCGAACTACGTTAAAAAATTCAAAACGCGTGGAAATATCTCACTGTCGGTCTAACTATCTTTCTGTCGATCGATCTTTTCGATCTTTCTTCTTTATCTGTTAATACTCGAACACTAGAAAAGAAAAACACCGTAAAAAATCTTAAAGCAAAAAACATCGGAGCTTTGCGAAAGGCAGACACAGGAGGCTCAGATGTTCCATGTTGCCACTGACAACGGTCGCCTCAAGTTCGCTGTTCATTATAATAACCATCGCTCGCTGTGCTTTTGCAAGGGTGGGTGACGCACTATAATCATGAAAGGTCGAAACACGTGGAAAAAGCAAAAAAAGCAGAAACTCGCCGGTCATGATTTGGATTGGGGGTTTGTTGTGATGTTGATGTTTGTTGATGTTGTTGTTGTTGTGTTGTTGTTGTTGTTGATTTGTTGTTGTTGTTGTTGTTGTTGTTTATTGTAGTTGTTGTGTATGCTTGCAGCTGTTGCTGTTGTTGTTGTGGTGGTGTGTGGTTGTTGGGAGTGTGGATATAGTTGCAAGGAAGTGGTTACATTCTTCCCAACATTATGCTCATTTTCTTCTGGCATGTATAAAGCTTTTCTGGCCATAGTGTGAATTAGGGATGGTAGAAATGAGTCTGGAAGCGCTGTCAGGTTCCCATACAAATCGATATGGATAGAGACACTCGCGGCTGTACAAAACGCCAGCGTCGTCAGTGTACAGAGGAATACTTCCTCAGACATGAATGGAGCGTACCAGATAGATCATCACACAAAGAGATGGGGTGTCACTCGCATGGATTGGCGGGTGCTGTGTGTAGAGACTGTTCGTCATGATTCCTGTCGGGAGGGCAATGTGTATTCATCATCAGGAGCCCAAAACCAGATGATGAGAGCGAAAGAACAATGTCTCTATCTGTCAAGTGAAATCAAGTCAAGTCAAAATTACTTTATCTAGACGGTTAAGAACTAGCTCATTGGCGTTTTACATAATCTTTTTTCATCCTGGCCGGGGTTCACAAAACAAAATACAATTTCAATTAACATATTGAAGAAAAAAGGAAACACGAAGCGAATGCATAAGCAGAGATCCCAAAAAACACAGTGTCTTATGAAAACACTGACTACATCTACACTGTCACATCAATACATTGATGAACAATATACAACATATCATACTAGGCACATCCAGAACCTAAGAGAGGAGTAGAGAGAGTAGAGAGACAGAGAGAGAGAGAGAGAGAAGAAGAGAGAGAGAGAGAGAGAGAGAGAGGGGAGGCAGAAAGAACAGACAGACAGTGTGATGACTGATAGAAGAACTTCTGTTATGAGATCTAAGATGCGGGCTGGTCGATCCAAAACAAGATATGCCAACGAGGGAACGATTTGAGGGGTGGACAGGTAGTCACAAAGGGAGGGTGTGTCCACACCATGCCCTAAGAAATAGTTACTCATGTTGTCTAAATCTGTAAGATGTCTGTAGGTTCACGGCCCGGTTGCATGTCAAGAATTGTCCTACGGAGGTGGGATATGCTTGCTTCAAGTTTCAGCCCCGATTGGAGATCTCAGATTTAATTTTCCTATGGCTGAAATAGATAGATGTTTCGAATTAGACAAGCACGACAATCGGTAGAACTGCTGTTCAATATTAGCACACACACACACACACACACACACACACACAACACACACACCCACACAACAACACACACACACACACACACACACACACACAATCACAACAACACACAAGCACACACAAAAAACTACAGCGCAATATGAACCTTAGAATAATTACGTAATTTTTTGGCCCACAACACACAAAAAGAGTACTTGTTATGTTTAATGTCAGATCTCACGCACGCACGCACGCACGTCACGCACGGTCATCGCACTAGCCGCACGCACGCACAGGCACGCCACTCACGCACAGCACGCACGCACTGCACGCACACACACACACATGCCACGACACACACATCACACACAACACGAGAGAGGACACCAGCGTGCGAAACATATTAGTTTAGAGGGATTCCACAAACATCTTTGTAAGTAGTGCGATAAATTGCTGAAACGCATACACGGTGCAACATTCGTAGTCAAAAGTGTGAGAATACATCTTGATCTCCATGTTATGGCTGTCCCCCCCCCCCCTCCCCCACTCCCCCCCCCCCCCCCCCCCCTCAGAACGTACCAGGAAAATACAATTATCAACGACAACGCAATAGAAATCCTATGTAACTATGTCTAACCGCCCCTAAATCGTCCTCCTGTTTTCAATGAAAAAAGAAACAAAATGTTATACTCCTAAATTCAGTTTAATTGCAAAGG
>CM031610.1:75920972-75955972 GCA_018398815.1 Conus ventricosus | reverse complement strand
ACACACACACCGACATGCACGCACCGGCCCCTTTTACATGTTTTTCTGTTTTGTCTTTGTTTGTTTGTATGCCTGTTCGTTTGTCTCTTGTTTTTGTCTAAGATCACTGTAAAGTGGATAGACATTAAATTAAAGAACGAACGAACTGTAACACCATTGTCTGTGAACTAGCTGATGAATGCCTGTGGCAAACAGCCTTCCATACACTGTAACACCATTCACATTCTAGATGATATCAGATATCAAATATATCACCAACACTCCAGCTGGCTGTTATTCTCGGACCTGGCTAATAGTGGGTTACAGTAATGAAGTAAATCATAGAGGGGAGGCAACATTCAGTTGTATCAAACCATGCGCCAAGCTTAGTGCTGGTTTGTTGATGTTGAAACAGAGCAGTCTTCACTAATAATCATTGAAAATAAAAGAGGCGCAAAGACTGAAAATTGTTTTTTTCTCAGACAGAAGGAGCAAGAGATCGTCACACACGCACACACACACCCGCGCGCGCGCGTACACACACACACACAACACACACACACACACACACACACAACACACACACACACACACACACCAAAACACACATACACACACACACACACACACACGCACACCACACACACACACACTACACACACACTCACTCACACACACACCCCACACACACACACCAACACACACACACCGCACACACACACACACACAAAACACACACACACACACACAAAACCACACACACACACACACACACACCACACACAATTTAATATTTAATATTTTGTGTAACTCTCAAAATAAGCGCCAGGTCAGCAAAAATGCAAAAGTATTTTATTTGATATCCGGGGCATTGGTCCATTAAACTCTTACTAACCACAGAAGGCACAAAAACACGTCAAAATCTTGATTATCCCTCTACTGGACCATCGCAAGGCTCCCGCTCCTGGTCCTCCCAATATCTATTAAATCATTGTAGAGTTAAGACTGTGCTGCTTGCTCATTAAAAAAATGAAAACGATATTTCTGCCGTTTTTCCGATCTGCTCTGGCTTCCTGTGTCTAGTTGGATGGAATACAACATTTAAATGCATTGCCGCAGTGTTTAGCTGACATAGGGCCACTTCACTTGTCACAACGTGTTCATCTGTACAACCCATCACGTTTTTACCTTCTCCAGATGATACGCACATTTATTACGAATAGAATTGCGCGTGCGTGCGTGTTTTGTGTGTGTGTGTGTGTGTGTGTGTGTGGGTGTGTGTGTTTGTGTGTGTGTGTGTGTGTGTGTGTGTGTGTTGTGTGATGTGTGTTTTGTGTGTGTGTGTGTGTGTGTGTTGTGTGTGTTTGTGTGTGTGTGTGTGTGTTTGTGTGTGTGTGTGTGTGTGTGTGGTGTGTGTGTGTTGTGTGTGTGTGTGGTGTGTGAGTGTGTGTGTTTGTGCGTGCGTGCGTGCGTGCGTGCGTGCGTGCGTGCGTGCGTGCGTGCGTGTGTGTGTGTGTGTGTGTGTGTTGTGTGTTTTGTGTGTGTGCATGCGTGCGTGCGTGCGTGCGTGCGTGCGCGCGTGTGGTGTGTGTGTGTGTTGGGGGGAGGGGGGGGTGTGTCTGAAATTTAAGCATAATCATTTCTGGTTACTTCTTTAAACATGGCAAAACTAATAGAATTTTAAGAGCAGGTTATATTTGTGGGACAATGTGAAATGATTATTGTTGCTGATAGCTTACTTTTATCATGGAAGGTTTACGTTCATTTTTGTACGTAGGGGAAACCCTAGTTTGTTTTTAGTATTCTAAATTGTTTTCCTCATATAAACTGGGGGGGGGGGGGGGGGGGGGGGGGGGGGGGGTTTTAAGGCAAAATGAAAATGGTAAAAACTTCACGTTGCAAATTTGGCCCTCTTCAAGTACCTGAATGTAAAATAAATTTAATGCAACCCTTTTTTGATGCAAAATTTACGTTTAAACCTCGTAGTGTTATTCATTATGGTTTTTCTTTTAACTCTGTTGTGCCATAGTAGGGGTTTCACGAAACTTAAGATTTGAATCTTGAAGTATGAGAAAGTGTTTACAACGTAAAAACCCGAAAATAAAAAAGGTGCCAAAATAAGACAGATACTTGCTAAAGATCTATTTCGTCAACACAAAGAAACTACTTTCAAGATAAATCTTAGAATATTTTGTGAGCTCGGGTTCAAATAATGTAAATTACAAGAATTCCTTTTTTTTAGTTCGAATCATTCATAACAGAGGCCACAGTTGTACGATCTATGGGGAGTTTGTTGTTCAAAACCAATAAAATAAAAAAATTTATTGTGTTGCTGTGTCTTTGTTCTTCCACTGTAAGGTGGTAAGTTTGTCAAAAGGCTGGTGTTTTCTCCCCCCAAGAACGCACACGATCATTTCGCCGTGAGTTGGCCTCTTTCCTACGTTTTCTTTCTCTGTTTATCTGAGTCTAGACCGCGCATCACACCAACACCCAACCACAATGGAAACGCATCGATCGACAGGTTTGTCCCCCCAAACAGCTTAAACTGGGATAGATTTCGGTCGGTGTTAAGAAAGGACAAAAACTCCTTGTTCACATCGACCTCAGTGAGTAGCGTCCCTTGGTGCCAGCAAGGCTTCAGAAGCCGTCTAAGTCATTCATTCCAGACCAAAGCCAGGGCAGTCGACAGACGGTTTCTCACATCATTTCCGTACGGAAGGAAGAGGCTGAAGACTTGATCCAGCACTATGTTGGCAGTTTTTCTCTCTCAAATCCTGTATAAATGCCAGCTTGTTATGTCGTTCCCGTCAAATCAGACAACTCTGGTGTTTGGGAACGAACGGGGATTTTGCAGATTTCTGAGCATATTGCATATATCAAAGAGGGTCTCTGGATTCGTAAATAATTCTATCGTTTTCGGTTTAGTTTGACAAGGGAGGGAGAATGTGCTGAATGGTAAGGAAGGAAAGGAAAACTTCTGAAGAATATGTCTGATAATGAGGAGGGGGAAGGGATGTTGCCTTCCATGGAAAACCTTATTAATGATAAGAGAGGAAGAGGGTGCCTCCCTCGGAAGATGCTTAATGATAAGGCGGGGGAGGGGGGGGGTCCCTTTTATGAAAAATTGCTTGATAGTATAGCGACTTCATCATAGCTCTCCGAACTGACTTCATTCGAGTCTTTGAAAGAAAAAACTGCTTTATAGTATAGCGACTTCATCATAGCTCTCCGAACTGACTTCATCGAGCTCTTTGAAATGAGAGTTACTTTCCTTTTTTGTAACTAGCATTTTAGATTTCTTCCCTTGTTGTTGTTGTTTTTAGTGACCGTTTCTTTTTCGTGTCGATTTTTTTTTTTGAGACACCTAAAAATCAGAAACCAAACTCAAGGGCTGTGTCTGTTTATAGAGTTGTGTGCAACAAATCATAGCAACTCCAAGTAGTAACGAGGGGGGAGGGGCGGAGGGGGTTCCCTGGAAAACCCGCCAACAATAAATAGAGGGTGCTTTCTGAAGTGGTTAGTGGGTAAAGGGGGCCTACAGTTCAGAATGATCAGGTCCCTTGGTACGTCCCCCTGATGTAGCTGTTCAGCAAATGACATCTTTCAGTTTACGATATGTGCAGAGTTTGTAGAGAAACTAAAGGCGTTGCCAGTGAGGGACAAGATTTAATGAGGCATAATGTGATGAAATAGGCTTTTACCTTAACCATGTAGCAGTTTTTTGAAGAGTTTTTTTTTCTTTTCATCTGCAACGTGAAATTACACGGAGGAGATTTTAGAGTCTTTACGACGAAGACAGGTTCTTAGGAAGCAGTGGCTAAATGGAAAAGGCTTTTATGTGTAGGCCATAAATAGGGGTCATAGGTTTAAGCCCTATTAAAAGAGTTAAAACTTTTGCTAAAATCCCCACTGTGTAAAACCTTTCCCCGGGAGCTTTTAGCCCGGGAAAAAGAAGAAGAAAGAAGAACGACGGACGAAGAAGAAAAAGAAAAAGAAGAAGAAGAAGAAAAGAAGAAGAAAAACGAAGAAAAAACGAAGACGAAGCAAAAAAGAAAAAGAACGGGAGAGAAGAAGAAGAAGAAGAAAAAGAAAAGAAGAAGAAGGGAAAAAAAAACAACAACAACAACAACAACAAAAACAACAACAACAACAACATGTCATGTGACGTACCCACACAAGGCATGTGCCCCCATCGCATTAGAAAGATATAATTTTTCCCCGTGCCCAAAACTAAGGAAGAATATCATTGGCTGAAAGTGTAGGGGCGCCCCCAAAATAATTTAGAAAGACTCATCAAGAAACGAATGTGGTCTTTGGGGTGAAAGTGACCACTGGGGATGTTTAAAAGGGGTGGTAGGTAAGGGGGGCATGTGTTTTGAACACGAGATGCACCCCCAGGAGAAGGGGGGGAAAGAGTCATTTTTTAAACCCCAGAGAGGGCCCTAGAGCTCGAACCGTCGGGGACGGTGGCCCTCTTTTCTGCCCAGCATTCCCGGGGAGCGATAGATAGTTGGGGAAACTACAGGGGAAAATTTAAAGAAGGGAAAAGTTTCTATGTTAAATTTGGAAAGGGTTATTACACAAACCTTTTTCGTGTTTCCCCCTTCCCCCCTTTTCCCTTCCCCCTTCCCCCTTATCTTTCCCCCGTGGGGGGTTAAAGATGGCCATGGTTGGGGAACATACCGGTAGTTCACCCCCAAAAAGGCCCAAAAACCCCGGGGGAAATGAGTTGAAGCTCGTCTTTTCTAAAGAGACGAAAAGTCGCGGAAAGAAGTCGAACCGATCCCCAGGACGGGAGAATTGAGGGGGAGATATTGTCTCGAGAGACAGGGAATTGAAAAAGCAGGGGAGTTTTTCTTGGGAGGGGGTCCTCGTGTTTTGGAGTTATGTATTCCCCTGGTCGGTTTTTTTTGGATAACGGAAGGGAAAGGGCCCTACTTTAAGAAGCGGAATGGTTATTTTATCTCTCGGTTGAGGAGAGTCATGTGTGAAATTGATTTTTTTCCGGTGTGGGAGAGAAAATGTGTGAAATTGATTTTGCCCTCTGGGTGTGAGGAGAGTCATGTTGCAGATTTATTTGTCTCTCAGTGTGGGAGGATACAGTTGAAAATCTGTTTAAAGGGGTTTGATGATTTAGTAAAATTTTTTTCCCAAAGGGAAAGGGGGAAAAGAAAAAATTGGGTAGTGCCCCCTTTGGTTTTTTGGGAAAGATTGCGTGTGCGTATGGGTAAATGCTGTATGAATGGGGTATGAAAAAGTGCAGTGTGCAGTGGTGCCCCCGACTCCAGTTTCACCGGCGTATCCCGTTGTTTCCCGGGAAAAAAAAAAAAAAAAAAAAAAGATTTTATTTGTCCCCTTGGGGGTTTAAAAAAAAGATTTTATATTTGTACCCTCAAGGGTTTGAGGAAAAAAAAAAAGGATCTTATTTGTGCCCTAAGGGGTTTGAGGAAAAAAAAAAAAAGATTTCTATTTGTGCCCTCAAGGGTTTGAGGGAAGGAAAAAAAAAAAAGAAATTAGTTGATTATTGATTGTTTTAAATATTTGATTTTGTTTTGTTTTGATTTCTATGTGTGGTTAAGGGGTTGGATTTTTTTTGGTTGCTTACTCCTTTAAGGTTTTTTTTTTTTGGGGATTTCTTTTTGACCCTTCCCCCCCTCAGGACGATAGCCCCAACCCCCTTGTGAACTGGAGAAAGGGGGGAGGGCGTTGGGGATCGCTGCCCTTTTCCCCTAGGGGATTAGTTTTTTTGTCCCTTTCCCCAGGATGATACCCCAAAACCTTTTCCCGCGTTTAGCGGGGGGAATGGCTTTGGGGGATCAATAGTTTTTCCCCTTCTTTTAAATTTTTATTTTTTTCCCTTTTCCCTATTGTTTCTTTGATTTTTCCCTTCCCCCTCAGAGTGTGGGTCAATTCTCCCCGCACGCAAATGGGGTTGGTGGGGAGTGATACGCTTGTCCAAATAAATCTTACTTTTGATCAATTTTTTTTTCTGGGTGTGGTGCGAGTTTTTTGAGTTTGGGTGAATGTGCATTTTTGTTGATTGTTTAGTATTTTGTATTATTTTTTTGTGTGTGTATTTTGGCAGTGTTTTTTTTTTCCCCGTCCCCAGTTTCACAGCAGTGACCACTAGGGTCGTCTGTGGTTCTTTTGCTTTTTTTGATTTTGTCATATTCCGGTCCTGGTCCCCTTTCTTTTCTTTTCACCCCCTTTTTCAAACCTTTTAAAAACCTTCTCCTAAAATGGGGCCCCTAAGTTTTCTTTTCAAATTTTATTTTAGGAAAATTTCGTAGTTTGTGTTTTCCCCCTTTTTTAATTGTTTGTGTTTCCATTTTTTTTGTAAATTTATATTTTTTTTTTGTAAAAGGGGGCTTTTGTTTTAAAAATTCGTTTGAAATTAGTAAAAAGAAAGACGACAAAAAAAAATTAAGACTAAAACTTATAAAGAATTTTTTTTCAAAAAACTTTATTTTTTTATTTTTTTTCTTAGGAAAACATTTTGTATTAAACTTCTTTTTTTTTTTTCAAAATTTCCCAATTGATAGCGTTGCAAATTAATTTTGGAAAAATACTTTCCTTTGGATTCAATCTCCCCTTTTTTTGAAAGGGGTTTTTTTTTACCCCCAAAAATTGAATTCTGTATTTGATATTATAATTACGGTTTTGTGAAACTAACTTATATATATCGCCTTATTTTATTCATACTTTAGATTGTTTGGTGTTTATATCTGAGGTTCATTTGGTGATTTTGTGATTGTTTAAAAAAGCGGAACTTGGGTTTTGAGGAGAAAAAAATTACTAACTAGTCAACAATGCACGTAGGGCAACAGGCAAGACGAGGGAAGTGAAAAAAAATTGATACAGGGGGGAAGGAAAAAAAAAAAATTACAAAAGGGAAAATTGAAGAAAAAAGAAAAAAGAGGGAAGCGAAGAAAACAGATACAGAGGGAAGCTGAAGAAAAAAAATTCGGGGAAGCTGAGCTAAAGACGTCATTTAAGTTGAGGCGTTAAAACTAGAGACTGATGCTGAAATTAGAAGAATAAGGCTCGAGAAAAACCTACCAGGCTTCCGCAGCCTGCCTAAACCAAAAAAGCGGCATATTTTCCAAAGTTGCCCCCTTTTGAGGAAAAAAGGATGACATTGATGTTTTTTTTCCGATTTGAAGTCAGAAAACGTCTTGGGGTTTGGGCCCAAAAGGGAAAAAGGGGACTTGTATATTGCGTCGTTGTTTAAGGGTACGCTTTGACTTTTACACTACTTGCGCAAAAAAAATTTTAAACTTGGGATATTGAAGAAGAACTCCTAAAAAAAATTTTCAATGTTCTTTATCTTTTCCAAACGTTTCCGTTTGGGGCCCCCTGAAAAAGAAATCGTTTCCGTTTTTCGACCCGATGATCATTTTTTTGGATCGTGGATCGTTTTCAAAACAAACAAGACTTTTCAGTCACTGCAAATTTCCCCCTTCTTAGAAAACCCTTTTCCAGACGTGAGCAAAGATCGGGCCACTTTCCTTTAAAAAAGGGAAATTTAAAACGTGGGGAAATGTTTTAGAGGCTGATCAGATTGTATCGTCCCGTAAGGGGTGGAGGAAAGGAGAATTTCCCTTTGAGTCCATGGTAAATGTCTTTTCCCATCGGAAGGGAATTTTTCGGAAAGGAAATCGGGGGTATTTTTGAGCCCTCAAGGTTTACCTATCTAGGAACGGACGGGGTTTTTTCCCGGGTTTCGGTGACTTTCGCTTTCCGAACCCCCGGGGCCGCCCCTTTTATTCTCGAAAACGTTCCGGGGGTCGTGGACACGACCACCACGTAGACCTTTGGGCCAGTTCGTGGCCAAAACAAAGTTCACAAAATCGTCACTGCCGAAGACAATCCTGTTTTTTTTTGTGATGGCTTCCCATTGAAACAAATTCCCCTTTCAGCCCGGGTGATTCAAAACCCGCTTAGTCTCCCGATTTAAAGAAGGCCTTGTTTTGGCACAATCAATCTTTTATGGTGGTGTTAAAAAACGGAGCCATATGGATTGCAGGCTTCGGTTTTGCGGACATGGGGGCACTATGCTGGTGTACGGAAATTTTCGCCCTTCAAGACGTATCAAACTGCCCAAAAAGGTAGGTGTTTGGGGGCAAGATTGAAACTTTTTCCCGCTGGCGAAAATTTCGTCGATCCCCCGTACTACTCCGGTTTTTTACCGCCGTGTTATTGAAAACCCAGCCCCGGATTTGATATTGGGCATTTGCCAGGGTCGTACAGTACTGGTGGGCTGGAGGATCGTTTTTTCCCTTGTTTTGGGAAGTACTAGATAAAATTTCTAAGGGGGGAAAAGGTCAAAGCCGCTAAAAGTCTAAAAAGGGTAACCCCAGTTTTCCCCAGATGTTTTAAAAGAAATGCAGGGGAAAGACGAACCTGACGAAAATACTTTCTGCTGCAAAACAGACTGTCATGCGAAAAAAGGAAAAACCAACGACATACTGGACTCTAAACCCTTCTCTAAGGTGTTACCTGGACGGGAAAAACGGTTGTGGTTCCAAAACCACTTAGAAAACAGTGTGACAGGTCATGATGCATTTCGCTGGTCACTGTGGGTCAAAAAACGTTAAGAGAGTTCTTGATTCTTTTATTGGCCGGTGTCAAAAGGAAGTTACGAAATAGCCCCTCGTGTGACATTGCCAAAAAAACATTCGAAAAAGGGCGGTCCCTGTCATTTGCACAAAATGCCTCCATTTTGTTTCCCTTTCGGGAAAGGTAGTATTGATTTGTTGGCCTTTCCCCTGTCTTCTTTCCGGGTATCGCTATTTTTGACTTTTGGGGGATACAGCAAAAGGGATCCAGAAGCGATTCACTGAAAAAAATTGTTTTAGATCTGTCGCTGAAGCCTTACTTGCAATTTTTTCCAAGTGGTTTTCCAGACGAAAAACTCCGGGTTGTGGAACGCAATTATTTTGATTTATGAGGAAAAATTTTTTCAGACGTTGTCATCTCTTCCATTTCAAAAACCCCTACATCCCCCAAACAAAGGTGGGTTTAAGTTCAATGGAAGTTTAAGTCCAGTTGAGAAAGGTTGCAAGGCAAGGCCCCCGGAAAGGGGGTCGTTTTTGAGGGTTTTGCTTTTTGAAAAGGGAAAAGCCCCAACGGGGCGCTGGGGTTCTACCATTTGAGTTCTTTTTGGACACTCACCAAAGGGGACCTTTTGGGTTATTGTGACCAATGGAGGGAAAGACGGGGCATATGACAGTAAAAATGTTTTTCCCAAAACGTTTATGAACTGCATATCGTTTGAAGGATGCATGTGAGCTTGTCAACATCAGTGATAGGAAAAATGATGTTTACAAGGTCTTTGCGACAGAAAAGCAAAAGGGACGTTCCTTCAGTGTGGGGGGTTTAAAAATTTTGTGTCTCCCTGATGAAATAACAAGCTTGTGTTTTGGAAGGGGCCCTTTCAGGGGGTCGAAAAACTTTTGCGTTATTTTAAGACAAAATGGCAAACACTGAGAAGTTTTTCATGGAACATGTTTTAAGAAGTATGTTAAGACAAATGTTGTCAACCCGTCAGGGGAGTGGTATGTCCCGTGTCAGAAATGTGTCAACATGACGACATTTTCAGTGAGAATTTTTACCCCCTGTAACGTAAGGGCAGATCAAGGTTATGAAAACAGCAAAGTAGGGTGTTAACATCACCGGAGAGTGTTTTACCCCTTCCTTTGTTTTTCAAAGGTGAAACCTTGAGGATGTGGTTCTGTCGAAAAGATTTGTCACAAGTCAAAAAAAACAGTCAAAGAATTTTTAAAGTTTCAGGTGTGTTACGGATACCCCCGGGAGTAACTGGTTTTGAACCCATGTATTTATTTTAATTCGAAATACCAGTGCGAACCAGACCAAACCCCCTGGTTTTCAAAAAAAAAAAAAAAAAAAAAAAAAAAAAAAGGGGCGAGAGGTGCTTGGCTATTGTAGGGGTGTGAAAAGTTCCCAGGTTTTTGACTGGAAGAAAGTTTCAGTTTCGTGACCCCGGCCAAAAGAGTTCTTTAAACGTCAAGCTAAGAAAAGAGGGTTTTTAAGATGGTCTTTGGCATTGCAGGAATTCCCGTTTACTGTTGAACCAGTGCCTGGAAAACCAAAAAAGTAGGGGTTTGTTTTCCTGCTGATATTCGGGGCAAAAGTAACTGTCTTCAAGGGGGAAAAATATTCTGTTTTTGTCTTTTAATGATTGGTTTTTCCTTTTGACGGGCTTGTTTTTACTGCGATTTAAATCAAGTGGTTTTATGTAATTTTTTTTTATTGAAGTGACTATGTTTTTAAGCAAACAATATTGAGTTGTGAATTCATAGTTTTCTTTTATAAACATGGAAAAAAACAAGTACATTTATGTCTAATTTTTTGTGAAAATGAAAAAATATGTTGTGTGATGAGCAAATAATCTTTAGAAATGTTAAAAAACATGTTTTGATTTTGCAAAGAGACAAACCCAAATTTTTTTATTTGTCATTGTCAAATGGGAACATTGATTTTCAAGGACTATAAAATTAATGTGGGGAAAAAAAAAAAAAAAAAAGTTTTAAAATATGGTTATTTTGTTTACATGTCTATTTAAAAAAAATTTTCCCTTGGGGAAAATTTCTTTTCAGGGGTTTTTAAACATATGATGTGAGACAAAGATAAGGGGGGAAAAAGTGTTTAACTTTTGTATGAAAAACAATTGTACTTTGAATTTGGTATTTTCCCTAATTTTTTTCCAGAATTTTTGAATGTATTTTGTGGATGTGGTGTCAATTATGAATGTTTTTTTTTTTGAAAAATGAAAGTTTTAAAAAAGAAATTTTTGGGGGATCTTGATTGATTCTATACGTTTTTTAAATTGATGAATCATGTGTGATGGTTACACATTTTTAGATTATGGCTGAAGATGTGTTTAAAATGAAATTGTTTAAATTTAAAAATTTTTGGAGAAAAAAATTTTTACCCCGGAGGGGGGTGTCATGTGATGCCTTCACTCAAGGCATGTACGCTCCAGCATTGTTAATGAATGAATCATTTCCCCCTGCCACAACTAAAGGAAAAATTCAGTGGCTTGATAGTGTAGCGGGGTCCCCAAAATTTAATTGTGGTTCTCATTAGAAAAGAAAGTGGTCTTGGGGGGAAAATGACCACTGGTAAGTTTAACAAGGGCTGGAAGGTAAGTGGGTCAGGTTTTTAAATGGTTTTCATACCAGGAAGGGGGGGAAAGATTAGTTTAACCCAGCAAATTTGGGCCCAGAGGGCTGAACTTCAGGCGGGGTCCCGTTGCTGACGTCATTACGGTGAGCGATAGATGTTGGGGAAAGCTACGGGGGAAAAATTAAAGAGGGAAAAAAGAAACTAGTTGAAAATTTGGGAAACAGGTTATAACAACCTTTTTCGTTTTAGCCCCTTTACCCCTTTCCCCCTTTGCCCTTACCCTTCCTTTCGCCCCGTGGGTGGTTGAAGATGGCCCTTTGGTGGGGGGGAAATCCGGGAGTCAGCCCCAGCAAGTGCCCAAATCCAGGGGGATGAGTTTAAGCTCGTCGTTTCTCAAAGACAAAGAAGTGCGGGAAGAGAAGTCGGACTCGATCTCCAACAGGGGAATTTGAGGGGGCCCCTTTTTTCGAGAGACAGGGGGGTTGAGAAAGCAGGGGACTTTTTTTGAGGCAGGCAGGCCTATGATTACGGGAGGTTTTGTATCCCTGGTTCGGATTTTTTTGGGTAACGGAATGTGAAAAGGCCCTAGCTTTATAGAAGCGGAACTAGGTTATTTTATTTTCGGGGTGAGGAAGATACAGTTGAAATGATTTGTCTTCGGTGTGAGGGAATAAAGTTGAAGATTGATTTGTCTCCGGTGTAGGAAAACTGTGGAGATTTATTTGTCTTCATGTGGGAGGATTTTAAATTGTAAACTCTGTTTAAAGTGGTTGAGATTTAGTAAATTGTTTTCCTGAAAGGAGAGGGGGAGAAGAAAAACATTCGGGAGTGCGCCTTTTGGTTGTTTGGAAAAATTGCGTGTGGTATGGGGTAAATGCTTCATGAATGCGGGGATGCAAAAGTGACGTGTGACAAAAAACAACAACAACAACGAGAACAACAAAAACAAGAACGATGTGATGATGATGTTTATGATGATGTGATGATGATGATGAAGAGAGATATAATGATGATCAAAAAAACGTGAGTTTGTCCCTTTGTTTTGGTGGGTGGTGGGGGGGTGATGGGGGTGGTGGTTGTGGTGGTGGTGATTTTTGTTGTTTTGTTGTTGTTGTTTTGTTGTTGTTGTTTTTGTTGTTTTATCCCGTTTGTCTTTATCGAAAACGATAAAATATGTTGTTTCAACTGAGTGTGATATGCATCATGACCCTTCAGACAAATTGTACTCAGAAGAACGTGCTCAAATTAACTCAAAAAATTACTGTTTTTACATTCAGTGGACAATGGGTGCAAACTTCCCTACCCGAGTCTAAATCATCCAATTTCCATCGGGTTTGTGTCCCCACGGGAATTAAAGCATCGAACAGACTTCATGGTGCCCGAGAAAGGAGGAAGTCATTGTCCTCCTGGTAAATGACTGGGATTAGGGTGCCTACATTTAGAAGCTATCAAGTCATCCTGCCAGGGGCCAAGTTGTGAGAAGTCGACAGACGGTGACGATCCCTTTCGGTACCACAGGAAAAGGTGGGGGGGGCGCCCACCCCTCCAATCAAAGTGGTGTGTCGAACGCACGCGGATTTTACCACACACAAAAAAACTGTGAACATTGTTTGCGTCACGGGGGGCGTTTGGTTTTTCAAATAAATAGGTCTGTGTTTTGCTTGACAAAATTTTTTTTGAAATTTGTGCCCCGTAGGTTTGGAATTGCGGGAAAAGGAAACAGGAAATAAATTTGTCGATATTGGGGGGTGGTGTGGAAAATTTTTTTCTTTTTTGGGGGGGGGGGGGGGTTCGGACCGATGGGTGTATCCGTCTTATTTTATCTCTTATTATCTACATGACTTATTTTTGTTCATTGTATATTCGGACAAAAATGTGGCAACAATTATGAATTCTACCTCACGCGCGCACAGCACCCACAAAAACCTACCATCAAATCAATTCAAGCCAAAAACAGCATTTCCATGTTAAGGTTAATGTTTGCGTGTTTTTGTTTTTAAAAGTTCAAATTGTTTATATATGTAGTGTCATCAAAATATGAAAAACTGGTGTAGAAATTTTTATTTGGATTTGGACATGTTTTTTAAAAAAGCTTTGCAATCTTCTTCGCTTCTTCTTTTTTCTTCCCCCTCCCCTCCCCTCCCCCTCCCCTTTGTCCATGCTTTGCGTAAGGGCAATAGTGCAATTCATATTCATGGAATAATCAAGAAAATAAAACACCAAACCGCATGTTATTTCAGTTCGTGGCCTTTCTTGATAAAATGCAAACCATATTGTTTCTGTATAATGTACATCTTTTTTTCCCCGCAACTCAATTATTTTGGTGGGGAAAGGTATGCCGAAAAGTAGCTTGGATTGGAAGCAAAGCCAGAAATGTTGGTTGGCTCAGTAAATCCTGGCTCAGTTTCTGCCGGCGATATAGGAATAAGACAGCCCTCAATTGGGCCAGAAAGATCAAGACAGCGCTCTGACACTCTGTCCTCAGCTAGTAAATCAACAACATGAATTCAATCTGGATCGTGGAAACGCTGATACGATTACACGCAGCTACAACCCAATAGGTTGATTCCTGCTCTCCACCCCAGTCCCAATCCCCTCCCGTTCCCCTGCAAGATGGCACGTGCTCAATCCTCTACTCACTGAGATGAGTTCTGTCTGGCATTAGCGTAATGTCAATGCTTGTTGACATGATATCTGGAAGCATTGTCACGCTCACATACAGATCATTGTGGACACGAAGTTTCTCGATATGTTTATTTCCTGTACGTGGAGCATCCTCAGTTGGGAATGGAAATGCGGGGCGGAAAATGAAATGGCCAGGACAAATGGTCAAGTTGACTTTGCTGCTTGTGATCGATGGTCGAATGCATGCGTTGATGTGATGTTAGCCATCATCTGAATGAAATGCAGATCCACGGAGAGACGAGAAAAAAAAAACGATTAACAGCAAAAGAAAAAGAGCACAATGTAAAGACTGTCCGATGATTTGGCGTTCTGGATGGCGTCAAAGAATGACGTGAACCCAGCTGGAAACTGCGGGGGTTTCCGATGCCCACCTTACATTACCAGACTTTTTATTTATGGATTTCTGTAGGCATGATTTTGGCAGACATCGTTCCACTGGCTATAGCACAACACATGCGCATTCCAGATGTGATAATCTGATGATTAGAAGTTAATAGCACGATCTCTCTCTCTCTCTCTCTCTCTCTCTCTCTCTCTCTCTCTCTCTCTCTCTCTCTCTCTCTCTCTCTCTCTCTCTCTCTCTCTCTCTCTGATATAGAAGTCAAATCTGATCATTGCCATTTTGCTCTATACACAGTCAACTTTTCCCATCCAAACCTCTCATTCACTCCTTTCCCTTCTCACTAACCTCACCCCCTCATCGCCGTCACCACCTTTCACCATTATCACTACTATAGTCCCATTTTCCACATCTTCTCATACACATTCTATAGCATTTTAACATTTTGACATTGTTATGCAATCAAGGAACAGAGGATAATAGAAACTGCATAGTGTAAATTACGCGAACTTCGCCAACATAGATATACTATTTGTAGACATTCATCTTGTCGTAAAGAACCTGGATCTGCCGTACCTAGAACAAAAAGAATGTCACTGAAATCGTCTGACATTTCTGGCTGTATAGCTCAGCTTCATGACTTTTACTTTGAATCTTCTTGGCCGTCTCCTGTCTGCGTTGATAAATGAACAGAGTTTTTGTTCTGTTTTAACTTCCGTACCACCTCACTGGCATTGCATACACGCTGTGCATTCTGACTACCTGTCCACAGCCATAGACTGGTTTGTGCCGCCACAGCCTCAGCATCGGTAATCCACAGGGAACTGTCAATGTCAAGTCGTCTTGAGGCAACCCACCAGGGGAGATACTGCACTGCTGCCGAGTCACGTCGGTGGTGTTCAGTGGTGTTTATACTGATCCAAAACATGTAGGACACAGCTACTAAGGCCCCTACTGACGATACGTTTGGTTTTGCGCCGAACATGAGAAGATAAGTGGTTTCCCGTTCTTCATTTTCACTGTCCTCAATGTATTTGTCTTTGCCTGAAGAAGACCCAAGAGGTCGAAACGCATTGTGTTTTGTCCTGTGCTTTATTTGTCTGTGTCCTTGGCGGTAACTAACACCCTCTTTGTCTACATTTTGTTTCACTTTCCGCCCTCAGTCACTCTATTTTGAAACTGATAATAATTGCATAGTGGCGGAGCCAGTGTCAGTGAGCTCTCCCTCCGGAGGGAGCCAACGACAGTCCCCATGAATTCGTCAGTTCTGGTGATCCTGGCAAAACCTTGCAAAGGGCATAGATAAGGTGAGGAAATCAAAACAGAGGTCACCTTCAAAACAAGGCATAAAGGGCCACAGAACTTGAGACTTTTTTCAGCTGATGGATGAGGATCAGGTTGATAAAAATGATGCAACAGATTTCCTCTCTGGTTTGAGACTATGACAGACATGACTTTATGCTTACTTTCACAGTACATCCTGGCGTCAACCAAGCCTGCAGCGCTGGTCCAGACATTTGAGCAACGCTGTCAGAGGCGCGTCCATTAAAAGGATGAAACTCAGTTATGTGCTCCCAGTCTTCCCGACTGAGCCCATAGAGTGACCCTCCACCATGAAACCAGTCTTAACTCGCGCGGCCTACTTCACGGCTACAGCTGAAAATAGCTGGTGAGGGTCTACCTGGGGCATTTTGACTTTTTTGCAGAAGTGTGTTCCTTACACCCTAAACTTTCACGTGGCACTATCCATTTGCTCCAAAACAACCAATACATTAGTTAAAACTGAGATTTAAAAGCCTAACCTCGAATCAAAATGAACTTCTTTTAACGCAAAATGGCCCATTTTCACTCGCCTAAAACTTAACACAACCCTTACAGAACCCGATCATGTTATATACCGTCCGAAAGCGTGTGTGACGCTCTCCCGGTTTCTCTGTGTGTCATCTAAAAATAAGTATGGTAAAAAGTAAGATGCCGTTGCTAAGGAAAATATGCTGGAGATGATAGCAAAAACTTTAGAAGCCGTTTTCTCAAAATGGCTGTTGGCACAGTAACCCACTTCAAATGACCATAACTTTCTTATTTTTTGCCCTAAAGCGTTCATTCTTATATCAAATTAATCAGAAAAATCTGTAGATTTTAAATATATGTATATCTCAGAACTTTCAAAAATCGAGTTAAGACTGGTTTTGTGGCGGAAGGTCACTGACTCAATTCTATGTAAGACCCAATCAGGGGAGAAACAGCACAAACAAACGTCTTTAAATGGAAATTGATTCCACGACCTCCCAACTGGGAAACCGCAACACTAATCACTTCGCCAGGGCGGTGATTTAAATCGACAGTGTGATGAATATTAATATGACATCAAAACGTCTATAACTTTGGAAAGTTTAGCACGTGACATAACCCAGATGTGCTGTAGACTCAAATGAGAAGATTACCACTGCACACACAAGTTTCACCCACTTCAAAGATGCGCATTACAGACAGTTTCTAGCTTCCCCCCAACGGTATTGTAGTCGTCTATATCTCTCAGGGTTCTAGAAAGAAACCTTGTCATGAAGTGCCAAACCACTCGTGCTTTTTCGTGATATCAAAGAGTAAGGAATCGGCTCCAGCTTGTTGTATGTGTTAAAACAGGGCAGTCGTCGTTTAAAAAAGACAACAGAAAAAAGAACGAACGAACAAAAATTGTTTTACCTAGGCAGAAGACTATTCAAAGAATGCAAACAGTACATAAAGGATATTTTGCGTATCCAAAAGCTCATAAGAGAGGCCAGACTGTACGGCCTTTGAACCTTCTGTCCAAACCAAAATTAGTGGATTTTTCCTCTTCATTTTGGTGTAGTCTTTGTCCTCGGGAATAACTCTTCCTGAAAGAGTATAACCTCTCTTGTGTTAACTGCGCTGTAAGTTGAACTTTATGAAACTTTCCAGAAAAGCTTACAAACAATAGACGTAGGCCCATTAAGTCACTCAATTCTGTGGGTTTTTGTTTCCAAATATCGAACTTTAATCAAACAAGCCGAGAAGTTATAGATGCATCAAAAGAGAACAGTGTGCCGCGATTTCAACCCATAATTGACACTCAATCTGTAGAGCACTAAAATACATACACAAAGTATTTCTTACAACTTATTGCAATTGAAATGAAAACAAAAAGGATAAAGAGAAAACATAAATGAAAAACAGCTGACCACTCAATTCTAGTTGTCTATCCACATTCCGCGTAAACACTTTATCCCATTCAGAATCTTCCTCCTCTCTCTGTCGGCCAGCAGGTACTCCTCCATACCACCACCTGTCTCATTAATAATAATAATAATAATACGGAACATTTAGTGCGCTTAATCTTAAACAAAAGCCCTAAGCGCTTACAGCAATAAGCCCTAACACACACACACACACACACACGTACACACACACACACACACACACACACACACACACACACACACACACACACACACACACACACACACGCACACACACACACCAGCGAAGGAGCAGAAAAATTATGTTTTGAAGAGAGTTGTTTTGAGGGAGGACTTGAAAGAAGAAAGACTGTTTGAGTTTCGGAGTGCAGAAGGGAGATTGTTCCAGCAGGAAGGAGCCTGAAAAGAAAAAGAACGTTCACCAAGTGTTCTGGCTCGAAAACGAGGGATCTGCAGAATTCGAGTGTCAGAAGAAGAGCGAAGCTGTCTGGAAGGAGTATAGGTCGACAGAAGTTTAGAGAGGTAAGATGGAGCGCCAGCACATTCCAGCACCCAGGCCCGTCCATCGAAACGTCTGTCCGCCACGGGCAGTAAGCGTGTCAGACAGATTTCACTTGGAGTCAGGGAAGGACAGGGACCTCTGTCCAGGTGGATGTGAAGGATCAGTGTCCGTGTGGAGTCAGAAGGCTTCGGAAGCTGTCCAAGTCCTCCACGTCAGACCAAAGCCATGAGTGGGTCGACAGACCGCTGTAAACACCGTGTCGGCTCGGAAGCAAGAATTTGTAGGAGTTACCTCCCGTGAGTGGCAGCTCTTTCTTCTGTATGTGATCAAAAGTCTGATTTTTCTTACTCCATCCGACCAAATCAATAATCTGTGGCGTTTTTGAACGCATGAGGATTTTTGTTTTTAAATGTGCATATTGTCGGTATTAAAAAAGCTTTAATGAATTTATAGATTCCTATCACATTTTGCTTTGCTTGACAAATTTATAGGATCCTGTGTCTCCTAGATTTCTCGAATGAACGAGAACAGAAACAGGCAATACTTTGAGGAAGTTGTGTTAGTGTAAAGAAGTTAGTTTCAACTAAGTCAACTATGATAAACACATCAATATTATTGCCTTGGCCATCAACATTATTAAAGAGGATTTATTTTTATTTCGTGTTATATAACAAGACGACAGGTGTCAATAATATATACTTCTTGTTTAAGCTCAGTTCGTGAGCGATCACACACACACACACACACACACACACACACACACACACACACACACACACACACACACACACACACACACACACACACCACACCACACACACACGCTGACACATTCGTTTCTGTGCATCCCAATATGGGGGGAAGGATGTCTTTTAAAAATATGTATTGAAAATAGCTTCCGTATGAAGCAATGCAAGAGATGAGTTGGCTCAGCTAGTAAGTATCTCGTTGCCCACAGGCAATGGAAGGATTCGATAGCCCTCAGCTCTGTCATAACGATCAAACCAGCTCTGTGATTAGTCCGTGACCAGCTGGTAAACCAACGACATGATTTCACTCTGAATGATCAAACCAGCTCTGTGATTAGTCCGTGACCAGCTGGTAAACCAACGACATGATTTCTATCTGAATGATCAAACGAGTTCCAAGAGCGGAATGAGCTTTCTTCTCCAGTAGACTGATTCCCTTTTCCCCATCACGTGCTCCATCCTCTGCTGGCTACTGCTAGTTCTGTCTGGCATCAGTGTGGGATTTCAAGTCTGGTTGAAATGAGATCTGGAAGCATTGTCGTGCTCACATGCAGGCGATTCGAGACTGGAATTAGCCAGTACTCGAAGCCTCTTCTGTGCAAATGAAGATTCAAGCAGAAAATGAAACTGCCAGGACAGATGGTCATCTTGACTGATTGGATGAGACCGTGGATGAATTACATGGGGTTTTGCGGATATTAGCACAAGCCAAAAGCAGATGAAGGGGGGGGGTAAAATGTTAAGACAAGACAAATACTGGAAAAACTAACCAAAGCTGTACCACTTTAGTTAGTGTCAAAAACTGCAAAGAACTCATCTGAAAGTTGGACTTCCTGATTCTTGCTTTATGTTACCAGACGTTTTTCATGAGCTTTTCTGTCCATGTTCTTGGCGAATACCCTTCCTCAAACTGTTAAGCAATGAAAGTCATGTTTTACATTATATCATTGGCAGATCAGATCCTATCGTCATGATGCCAATGCGTGGTTACTTCATTCCGAACAAGGGTTGTGATGCCTGCATGACTCACGTGTGATGAACACATGCCTTTCAGAGATGATGAACGAAGGGCAGGTCAGACAAATGGGCAAGAAGAGAGGCATGTAGATTCGCTTACACACACACACACACACGCGCGCCCGCGCGCGCGCACGCACGCACGCACGCACGCACGCACACACGCACGCACACACACACACACATGCCACCATCCGCATACTTGCATCTGAACTTGCATTACACTATCTCACACTACATACATACAGAGAGAGAGGGGGTAGAGAGAGAAAGAGAGAAGGTGGAAGGTCAGAAAGAAAAAATAAATGGCCAGCTAAGCCGTTCTAATACTGCCAGTCATTGCCTTATGGCACAACCCACCGCTATCAACCCTGTCACAAACATTCCCAACACCTCGCTGTCCTCTCCAACCACCGCTATCAACCTGTCACAAACCATTCCCAACACCTCCGCTGTCCTCTCCAACCCACCGCTATCAACCCTGTCACAAACCATTCCCAAACACCTCCGCTGTCCTCTCCAACCACCGCTATCAACCCTGTCACAAACCATTCCCAACACCTCCGCTGTCCTCTCCAACCACCGCTATCCACCCTGTCACAAACCATTCCCAACACCTCCGCTGTCCTCTCCAACCCACCGCTATCCACCCTGTCACAAACCATTCCCAACACCTCCGCTGTCCTCTTCCTGTCGCACAGTAAGGAAGAGACCGGAACTGCATGATGCGATGACAGGCTGACAGATGAAGCGGGTTCCTAAGCAGCACGTCTGACACTGCTTGGTTTCATTCCTGAATACTTCATATGTAGGGTGGAAAGTTCTGGCTACGCAATTCTGTTCTGCTGTAACATTTCTATCAGGCCCAGGTTGTCACAGATTCCAGATGTGCATCATGAAACCTTTCACCTATATCTCAGTCTTATACTACATCCCACTTATGACGATTTGCTCTTCTCCTTTTATCATTCACTCATACACTCCAGCAGAAAAAGTATCCATATTTGAAATCATCAAAAGCAACAACAACAAAAACATTAGGTTATTAAAATGATCAGTGTATTCGCTCCACTTACTCCTTCCATACACAGCTCTCCATAATATTTAAGACTGTTTACTTCTGTCCAAGTAAACCACTTTCTTCACTTCAGCTTGACGCTGATGGGAAAGGGTCAAGTTCCATGACCGACAAAGGAGACAGCGGTCACCTGGAATCAGTTGCGCTCGTAAATACAAGATCACCCTGTCACACTGATGTTGTGGATGCCATGGGCACTTCCAGAAGTTTCCGTACAATGTTGAAAAAAAACACTGTCGGAGTGTCGGTGCCTTTAAAAGTCGTTGGAAAGCTAGAAGGCGGACGGGAGGAGGGGGCTAAGGGAGGGAGAGGCAGGGGAGGAAAGAGAGGGAAGAGGACTGCTCTCTGACAGGACTGGGGACACGTGATCGCTGTGCTTTCTTATTGTGCAGGGCATTTGCCTGACACGGCTTATGGGCCCCTGACAGTTCATTTAGCCCATGTGACACGGCTTATGGCCCTGACAGTTCAATTAGCCATGTGACACGGCTTATGTCCCCTGACAGTGCAATTAGCCCATGTGACACAGCTTATGTCCACTGACAGTGAAATTAGCCATGTGACACAGCTTATGTCCCCTGACAGTGAAATTAGCCATGTGACACAGCTTATGGCCCCTGACAGTGAAATTAGCCCCCGTGACACAGCTTATGGCCCCTGACAGTGAAATTAGCCCATGTGACACAACTTATGGCCCCTGACAGTGAAATTAGCTCATGTGACACAGCTTATGGCCCCTGACAGTGAAATTAGCCCATGTGACACAGTTTATGGCCTGACAGTGAAATTAGCCCATGTGACACAGCTTATGGCCCCTGACAGTGAAATTAGCCCATGTGACACAGCTTATGGCCCTGACAGTTCAATTAGCCCATGTGACACAGCTTATGGCCCCTGACAGTGAAATTAGCCCATGTGACACAGCGTATGGCCCCTGACAGTGAAATTAGCCCATGTGACACAGCTTATGTCCCCTGACAGTGAAATTAGCCATGTGACACAGCTTATGTCCCCTGACAGTAAAAAATTTGCCCATGTGACAAGCTTATGGCCCCTGACAGTGAAATTAGCCCATGTGACACAGCTTATGGTCCCTGACCTGTGCAAATTTGCCCATGTGAAACAACTAATGCCCCCTGACAGTGAAATTAGCCCATGTGACACAGCTTATGCCCCTGACAGTGAAATTAGCCCATGTGACACAGCTTATGGCCCCTGACAGTTAATTAGCCCCTGTGACACAGCTTATGCCCCCTGACAGTGAAATTAGCCCATGTGACACAGCTTATGGCCCCCTGACATTGAATTAGCCCATGTTGAAAAAATTCCTCTGCGATATGGAACTGGGTAGGAGCGGATGGAATCTTTGGGCAGGGGGAAGTAGAGAAAGTGTATGATTCTCTGTTCGTTTGTGGTTGATTTTTTTTTTTTTATTTCAGCAGAGAATGTTGAATTGAACTGGCCAAGAGAAAGAGAAGGAAAAAGCAGAGCGAGCTCAAGAGAGAGAGACAGAGAGGGGGGGGGGTGGAGAGAGAGAGGTCGAACATCTTGTTGCTTTGGTCGTTGTACCATGCCAAGAGGAGAAGGGGAGGGGAGAAGGGGAGGGGGGGGGGAAACAAATGAGAAAAAACCCAGATTATACAAAAAAGTTATATAATTTTTCCTTCATCTTCGTAAAGAAGATGAGCTATCAAAGTTTGAACCTCATACATAAATATGTCGCTGAAAGTAAACACACACACACACACACACACACACACACACACACACACACACTCACACACACACACACACACACACACACACACACACACACACACACACACACACACACACACTCACACACACACACACACACACACACACACACACACACACACACACACACACACACACACACACACACACACACACACACACACACTAATCATGTTTGAAATACAGAGAAGTTGGAGCTGGAAGCTGACAAGGGTAAAGGTACTTAAGTGGCCAGAGAAGGGGTCTGAGGAGCAGAGTAGTGGTTCTTGACGGCGGTCCTTGATGTTAAGGAGATCTGTCTGTGGAACAGACCGGGGAGTAGTGACATTATGAACAGTCTGCTGACATTGAAAGCGAACAGATGACAGACAGTATAAATGGAGATGTTCAGAGAATCATAACTAATAAAAAGGAAAAAAAAAATCTTAATGGTGACAGAAAGATCCCTCTATCAAATAATGTCCCATGTCTTTTATTCAATACTGACAATAGTGAAATTCTCTGGGGGTACAACGTTGCCTTCTTTCATAGAAGTATTTTTCCAACACCTTTTTGTATTTGTTGTTGTTGTTGTTGTTTGGTGTGCTAAAGTCTACAAGTTTCAACGTAGGGACATAAAAGTATATCTTCAACAATAAAGAAATCATAAGTAGATAAGTACTTCAAAACAAATAAACGTATCATTCAATGAAATGTTATGCATGTTTGTAGTTGCTTTGAATGTCAATAGCTTTGCATGCACGGAATGAACATCTGCTCGTTATATAGAGATCGGAATGTTAACATGCCATGATGTGAATCCGGATTCGTTCAATCCACCAGACAGGCGTGACATATAGCACAGAAAGTGGACGAGGTGACATTGCAGATTTTGATATAAAGGCGTGAAATGCCAGCTAAAACGTAAACGTGGCTGACAAAGAAATTGAGGGAGGGGGAGGTGGACAGTGAGGCTCATATCCCTCATTTTGTATTTTCTGTAGCACTAATGCAGTATGGTACTGGTAAGAAAGGAGCGTCTACACATAATGCCAGAGAACTTGAAAATGTAGTCACAGACCTTGTCTGCCGTTGATGGATAAAAAGATAACGTGAACGATTTTATTTGGATTAGTTACGGTCTGAGCCAAGCTCTCCCGTGAGGAGTGTGTGTGTGTGGGGGGGGGGGGGGGGGGAGGGACTGCTCTACGCAAAGCAGAATGGACGATAATCTTGACCCTTAGATATTGTGAGACAGATTTCCCAAAAATCATTTGAAATCTGCACGATCAGACTCTGCCAGTTGCTGTCAATTATAGCACCGGGAGGTTGATCATGTTCAAGGTTCCTTATCATGTTTGCTTGTTTGTTTTTGGTTTCGTTTGTTTTACTACCAGACTATGCATTACAGCAATAATCATCACATTGCATCCATACTACTTTTACAGAGAATTGAATAAATCGGTCTAAATAAACCTTATTGAGGTTCACTGCTGTGTTCTTTGAGACTTACTGTCAGACCATTGAGCTTAACTGCAAGGTCCCGTAAAGTTCACTGCAGGTTCACTTCTGGATTATTGTGTCAGATGCTCAATCACTCCAAGCTTTCTTCAGGATTATTTCAGATTCACTTGAAATGTTTTGTGTTTTGTTTTTAATCTCTGACTCTTTTACTGATATTTTAAGGCTGAATACCAGTTCACCTTAGAATTGAGCATTTAAAGTCCACATAAAATTCCATGCTAGAGCAAACTCTACAATATCATGAAAGTTTATCATCAAATTCCTTAGAATTCACATATATCTATCTTAAGGTGCATTTATATATCATTTCAGGTCATTTTAGATCTCTCAAAGTCCAGTGACAAGTTAGTTAAAGTGCACTGTCAAATCGTTTCAAGCTTATGTCCAGATCGTGTATTTGCCCACTAGATCAAATAAAGTTTTCTACTAGATTGTTAAGATTCTGTTTAAAATGTCTACTGGTGAATTTCCTAGTCCCTTAAGGTTCAGCGCTGTATCATTTGAGTTTTACCTCTAGATTCATTAAATATTCTGCTTTCCTACTAAATCTTTTAGATTCCCTGTGTCGTCAGTAAAGATTAACGTCCGAATCGTTTAGTTTCTCTGTAGATGACTTAAACTTCATGGTCAAATTACTTGTGTCTGACTTCTGAGTCACTCGAAGCTCGTTTCTAGGCTTCAATACCTAATCCACTGCAAGAGCCACTGGGAGGCTGACTGCAGGGTATGATTGGGATGACCAGAAGGGAGTGCGAATGAAAGCTGAACGACAAAAGGACAGTTACATCTGGGGCTAGTTTTCCTTTTCAGGAACTGCAGTAACGGAAATCTCGTTTCAGCTTATTTTTCCTCTCCCCCTCCATACCTCTCCCTCCTTCCCATCCATCCCTACCCCATTCTATCGTCATGCCACCTGCAAACAACGGTGTGGAAATCAAAGTAGTCAGATCGGTGGAAGGTATTGATTCATCAGGCCAAAGCCAAATATTTTTGCTAATGTCTATTATGCGCTTTCACACAACGTCGACATAACCTGTTCCTTTTATGCAGCACTTGGAACCGTCAACGTGAAGCTGGGGAATTAATGATAGCGACCAAATCATCACCTGTTTCTTCAGTCCAGCCATACCGTTCAATTCAAATACCAGAACGCAGTCAGACTTCTGCCACCGTAGAATTAGCTTCCAGCCTTTCAGACCCAGTAATTACCTGAACCGATAATCCAGTTCTAGTGATGCTCAGTCAGACAGTCTGTCCTGTCATTCAATACCAGTATCAGCGGCATTTATTCTACGATGTTGTCAACGAAGTCTGAGTGATCAGTTTAACGTCCTATTTGTCGGAGGACTTTCCAGGGTAAAAGTTGTTCACAGACGAAGTCCAAATGTAACTGTAGGTGGAACATAATCACCAAAGAGGTGCGACTAATTGATAGTACTGTCTGTCTCGATGGCGTTTCATTGTGAGATATATCACACAATAATACGTCCTGAAGGAAATTCAAAATATTAGCAGCTGCTCTGCCCCATCGACCGTTCAACTTTTCATGAAGTTAATTGTCAGTGATGTCCATCTGCCCGTTTCAGTCCCTGCTTCCCCCATCCTCTCTCTTGGGGCCAACACGTCTAGCTACTGTGGAATGAATTCAGAAACTTCTGCGGTGTAAAGATTTTGAAGAAGTTCTGTCTGATTCTCGTCTGCAATTACTTTTATGTTCAAGCTAGACGTATTAATCAGCGGTGCCATTCATTGGCTTATAACGCTAACGTCACAGAAATTTTCTTTCCAATATGGAAAACATTCATACAATAAAAACATGCGTACATCTGCTCGGAGCAAAGGGTTTCAGTTTCAGTCTCATCAAGGAGGTGTCACAGCGTGCGGACTAGTCCATATACGCTACACCACATCCGCTAAGTTTTGAGACCACGCTGCGAATGATTTAAAGCTGATGGATAAATGAACCAACAACTAAGATGAGAGAATTGAAGAAGGACTCGTGGCTACGACTTAGCAGATGTTTGACCTACGCATCAGCCCAACGCGCTGGTCAGACCTTGAGTATCTACCTAACATTGACTCTGCCATTGTTATCATTGTCTGTGTGTGTGTGTGTGTGTTTGTGGGGGGGGGGGGGGTGAGTTGGGAGCAAAAGATCTCACACGATCAGCATACAAAACATGTAGCATGCTTAGACCTATGTCACATGACATTGTTTCCTGTAGACACACGCATCCCATAACGGTTGAGGAGGACTATAAACGAGTGATGGCGTAGCGTAACCAAGAAAGCGGAAGCGCTTCAGCCATTTGATGACCACGCGTCAGTCGAGGGTCGGTCCATCTTGCTCTGCCGATTTCACTGCTCGCCCATTTCAGAGAATAAGACTTCTATGATGCTGAGTGTTTTATATTCAAATTTTTCATTATGCAATGCGGACTTAACGATATTGGTATCCACTCTGTGTTTTATGTGCTCTCATGCATATATATATATATATATATATATATATATATATATATATATATATATATGTGTGTGTATATATATATATATATATATATATATATAATATATATATATATATATTCAAATATAAACAAAGCTTGCTCTTATGTCTTAGATTGAAGAAATAGGGGGAGATAAGCATTCATATTTGCAGTGGTAGATAATTCTGCCTAACTAACAGCATGTGCTTGAGTGGGTGAATGGGGAAAAATAAAATAATTGCTTCTCAAAATGAGCCTTCGGCAAGCTTATAGTCTCCAAGGGGGAGACAATCTCCAATAGGGAGGGAAATTCACTAACATATAACTCCTGGCCAGATACCGATATTTCGAAACCTGATTGTTTCTCCTCAGTGGCCGCGGAAAGTGGTAATTTGACTCCTCTGCCCTTTCGGTTTTAAGAAGAATGCTATCCCAGAAAAGGCTGGTGTGCAATACCGTAGTATGTTTGTTGAGTTTTCAAAAAAAACAACCAAAGGTGCCACCTACGAAGCAAAAGAAAATCATGAAAGAGCAAAACAAGCTACATTTTCTTGTGAAAAGTAGAAAATATAAAAAACCAAGCACATACTGTTAGTTAGGCAGAATTATCTACCACTGCAAATATGAATGCTTATCTCCCCCTATTTCTTCAATCTAAGACATAAGAGCAAGCTTTGTTTATATTTGAATATTTCTTGCAGTCATTGCAACACCAAGCTGCTCTGTAAGTTGCTGGAATGGTGCTCGGTACTTATCCTTGGAATTTATTAGTTTGTTGTAATTTAGTCCCTTGCGGATTCATTCCAAGAACTGGCCCTCAGCACTTGTGTCCTAAGAGGTAATCTTTTTATAGTTTCTACTTTTCACAAGAAAATGTAGCTTGTTTTGCTCTTTCGTGATTTTCTTTTGCTTCTTAGGTGGCACCTTTGGTTGGTTTTTTGAAAACTCAACAAACTACTACGGTATTGCACACCAGCCTTTTCTGGGATAGCATTCTTCTTAAAACCGAAAGGGCAGAGGAGTCAAATTACCATTTTCCCGCGGTCACTGAGGAGAAACAATCAGGTTTCGAAATATCAGTATCTGGCCAGGAGTTATATGTCAGTGAATTTCCCTCCCTATTGGAGATTGTCTCCCCCTTGGAGACTATAAGCTTGCCGAAGGCTCATTTTGAGAAGCATTTATTTTATTTTTCCCCCATTCACCCACTCAAGCACATACTTTTAAATTCTGTTAGTTAGGCAGAATTATCTACCACTGCAATATGAATGCTTATCTCCCCCTATTTCTTCAATCTAGACATAAGAGCAAGCTTTGTTTATATTTGAATATTTCTTGCAATCATTGCAACACCAAGCTGCTCTGTAAGTTGCTGGAATGGTGTCGGTACTTATCCATGGAATTTATTAGTTTGTTATATATATATATATATATATATATATATATATATATATATATTTCTAAAATGACATTTTTAAAGGACATTTTTATACTGTTCGTGATATATATATATATATATATATATATATTATATATATATATATATATATGGAGGATGTCATTTGCTGAGGAAGGCAAATAAAGCCGAAAATTTCATTTATTCCCACGACAGCTTGTTGTCTTGTGTCTTTTTTCTTTTGGATATATATATATATATATATATATATATATATATTTTTATGCGTTGATAGAAGATAGATAAATAAATAAATAGATATTAGATATAGATAGATAGATGTGTGAGTGTGTGTGTGTGTGTGTGTGTGCGCGCGCACACGCGTGCGTGCGTGCGTACGACGTGATCTTCTCTTCCGTCCCAACGGCAGAGGTCCAGTGTCGTCATAAATCAGCCCATCCAATCGTCATGTCGCCGCTGCCAGTGGACAGGGACCTATAACCATCCATTTGCCACAAGGTCGCCGCCAGAGGGGAGGCAGCACTACCGATTACTCTCCATGATACTGTCTCAGTGCTGACTGATATGACCCGACAGGGACATCGCATACAAACCCCCTCTGATGGCGATAGTAATGGTGCAGTCTACAATACGGCCAACAGTATAAAGTGCTACAGTACAGCCTTAAGTGTACTATTTAATACATCGTACAATATCGTTCGGAATAAAATCTGCAAAGTGGTCTACAATACAGTGTGCAGCACACAATGTATATGATAGTACGCAGTCCCCAAAAGAGTCTAAGATATGCACTGCAATGCAATCAAGAATAGCTGCTATAGTACAGTCCGATGTCAACTTGATTGCTTCTTTTTTTCTTTTCTTTTTTGGTGCTTTTTCTTTTCTTTCTTTTTTTTGGAAGGGCAGGAGGGGGTGAAGATGGGGAAAGGGAACAGAGAAGGTTGGAGTGGGATGGGGGTGGGGGTGGGGGTGGATTTGGTTGTAATACTGTTTACAACAAAGCAAAATGGAGGGGAAAATGCATGGAGGAGTACAGTCTCCGGTGCATTCTAAAACAAACGAAAATGTACGTGCGTCGATCAATGTCACAGTAAATTAGCTGAGTTGATATTCTTCTCACAGAAAAACAAACACATCCCGCTGCTGTAACTTGTGTGCGCGCGCGCGGGCGTGTGTGTGTATGTGCCTGCATGTCCGTGTGCGTGCATGCGCGAGTGCGTGCATGCCTGCATGCGTTTGTGGGCACGTGTGTGTATATGTGTGTGCGTGCGTGCGCGGTGTGTGTGTGTGTGTGTGTGTGTGTGTGGTGTGTGTGTGTGTGTGTGTGTGTGTGTGTGTGTGTGTGTGTGTGTGTGTGTGTGTGTGTGTGTGCGTGAGTGCATGCATGCCTGCGTGCGTTTGTGCGCCCGAGCGTGTTTGTGAATGTGTGTGCGCGTGTGCATGAGTAAGAGCGTAAGAAGTTGTGTGTGTGTGTGTGTGTGTGTGTGTGTGCGCGCGCGCACGTGCACGCATGTACTTATGTGTGTGTGCGTGTGCATGTATGCGTGTGTGTGTCTGCAGATTATACTTAATGTAGAGACGAGCAAAGAGAGAGGTGCGGTTCGAAGACATAGAGAGAGAGGGGGGAGAGAGAGAGAAGGAGAGAGAGCGAGAGAGAGGGAAAGAGAGCGAGAGAGAGTGAAAGAGAGAGAGTGAGGGGGGAGAGAGAGAGAGAGAGAGAGAGAGAGAGAGAGAGAGAGAGAGACGCATACACACAGAGACAGACAGACAGACAGCGACAGAAACGTAGAGAAACAGAGACACGGAACAAAGTGGGACAGATGTACTGACCCCCAATCCATCCATCCACAGTTCCTTCACACCACAGACAGAAAAGTGGCATGGGCAGCCTACATCTCCGCTTATGACGCTCCTTGGAGAACACCTGCCCACGAAAGAGTCACAAAGGGGAGAGGAGGGGGGGAGGGGGATCAGATTATAAATTTCATCATAACTTTTAAAAACGCTGAGAGAGAGAGAGAGAGAGAGAGAGGAGAGAGAGAGATGAGAGAGAGAGAGAGAGAGAGAGAGAGAGAGACAGACTGACAGACAGACAGACAGACAGACAGATTGACTATAACTATAATGACAGCAAAACCAACAGCGACTGCAGCAGCAATAACAAAACAACAACTGCGTCTTCTCCTCCTCCTCCACCCACTTCCTCATCATTCTTCTTCTTCTCTTCTTCTTCTTCTTTTTCTTCTTCTTCTTCTTCTTCTTCTTCTTCTCCTTCTCCTTCTTCTTCTTCTCCTTCTCCTTTTTCTTCTTCTTCTTCTTCTTCTTCTTCTTCTTCTTCTTCTTCTTCTTCTTTTCTTCTCTTCTTACTATTGGTGTTATCATTATCACCATCATCGTTCTTATTCTTCTCATTTTTCAAAGTTTTTCTTTTATCTTCAGCGCGCCACTCTTCCACCATTCTTTCTTTCCCTGACCTGTGATCAAGACTTGTCGGGTAAGCCACCCCTCATAAGTCTTATGAGGGGTGGCTTACCCGACAAGTCTTGATCACAGGTCAGGGAAAGAAAGAATGGTGGAAAGGTGGCGCGGCTGAAGATAAAACAAAAACTTTGAAAAATGAGATGCAGTAATATCTTCATGGCTAGAGTCTATGGACTATCTAAATGTTCTTATTTCTTATTCTTATTATTTACTTTCTTTTTTTCCTTTCTTCTTTCCGCCCTTCTTCCTTCTGCTCCTCCTCCTCCCACCCCACCCACCCCCCACCCCCACCCTCCTCCTCCTCCTCTCTCTCCATTCTCCTGTCTTCTTCTTCTTCTTCTCCTTCATCATCATCGTCTTCTTCTTCTTCTTCTTCTTCTTCTTCTTCTTCTTCTTCTTCTTCTTCTTCTCTTTCTTCTTCTTCTTTTTCTTCTTCTTCTTCTTCATCTTCTTCTTCTTCTTCTTCTTCATCTTCATCTTCTTCTTCTTCATCTTCTTCTTCTTCTTCTTCTTCTTCTTTCTTCTTCATCTTCTCTTCTTTCTCTTCTTCTCATCTTCTCTTCTTCTTTCTTCTTCTTTTCTTCTTCTTCTTCTTCTTCTTCTTCTTCTTCATCTTCTTCTTCTTCTTCTTCTTCTTCTTTCTTCTTCTTCTTCTTCATCTTCTTCTTCTTCTTCTTCATCTTCTTCTTCTTCTTCTTCTTCTCTTCTTCTTCTTCATTCTTCTTCTTCTTCTTCTTCATCTTCTTCTTCTTCATCTTCTTCTTCTTCTTCTTCATCTTCTTCTTCTTCATCTTCTTCTCTCTTCATCTCTTCTTCTTCTTTTCTTCTTCTTCGTCTTCTTCTATCTTCTTCTTCTTCATTTCTTCTTCTCTTCATCTTCTTCTTCTTCATCTTCTTCTTCTTCATCTTCTTCTTCTTCATCTTCTTCTCTTCTTCTTCTTCATACTTCTTCTCTTCTTCTTCGTCTTCATCTTCTTCTTCTTCATCTTCTTCTTCTTCTTCTTCTTCATCTTCTTCTTCTTCATCATCTTCTTCTTCTTCTTCTTCTTCATTCTTCTTCTTCTTCATCTCTTCTTCTTCTTCATCATCTTCTTCTTCTTCATCTTCTTCTTCTTCATCTTCTTCTTCATCTTCTTCTTCTTCATCTTCTTCTTCTTCTTCTTCTTCATCATCTTCTTCTTCTTCATCTTCTTCTTCTTCTTCTTCTTCTTCATCTTCTTCTTCTTCTTCATCTTCTTCTTTTTTTTACTCTCCCTCCTCTTTCTTCGCCTGCTCCTCTCGTTTTCTTCTCTGTTTTCTCTTCTTCCTCTTCCTCTCTCTCTCTCTCTCTCTCTCTCTCTCTCTCTCTCTCTCTCTCTCTCTCTCTCTACTCTCTCTCCTCTCTCTCTCTCTCTCTCTCTCTCTCTCTTTCATTTTTACGCTCACAACCAAAACTCTCTCTCTCTCTCCTTTTTTACGCTAACAGCCTAAACTCAAACTTCCTCATGCAGATGTTCACGCATGCTTGCAGGCAAATTAGCCACATTACTGAACACTCTGAAAATGCATTCATTATTCGTGTATGATGCTAAAAGAAGCTTTGTCGTTGAATCTTTTCGAAAAATCTGCATGCGAGAAAAACCACGTGGTAGTTTCTTTTTTTTTTTATCTGGAAGGAAACTTTCAAATGACTTCAGCAAGATGCAAGATCAAAGTCCTACCTTTGAAAATAGCGAAAATGTCCAAAACTCTGAGTTCCATACGAACAAACTGTTTGAACTGCTGATCCAGTAAAACACGAACTGTTCGTCAATCACTAACAACAAGTTTAACTTGTTATACAAGCTGTCGTAAAGTCTTCAAACTTTGAAACCGGTTCAGGAAAAGCTCACTCCTCTATGCCAGCACATGTTCCGTCAACGGGAGTTTAGCCCGTGGTTCAATGGCACTGTCAATGAGTTTACATAACATTACTGCGCACTTTCAGAATCTGAGACGTGAGAGTCGCCGGGCGGAGAGACGCATGGTCTATCTAGTCTGGGCTGACTGTTCAGGGGCAAAGTTTTCAAGCTGCTAACTTAAAAGTTACTAATGTGCTGTAAATGGCTGACACTTTTCTTCTCAACCCAAATTATGACAAGCACAACGTGCAAAGAATTGTTACAGATTTTCAACTCTCTTCATGGAAAATGAATAACCGTACCTCTTCCTACTACTTACAAGGCAAATGAATTCCTGCAATTTTATCATATTACTTTCTTGAAAAGATTTAACTATCAGAAAGAAAAGAAAACTTTCAACCATCAAAGTCCACCTCACGTTCCTTCTCAGTGCAAAAGCCTGGTACTTTGATTGACTCTCCAGCCCTGTCTTTGAACAAACTATCCGAAAACTTCGCAATAATACTTGTCGAAAGTCTTGTGAGCCTGATCCTGTTCATATTCAATTTCTGTATGAAAACTTAGACATTATGCTTCCTATCATTACATTCTCATAAATTCTCGTAAATTCTTCTTTATACTCTGGTTTTGTTCCTCCAGAACGAAAACATCGCTGTCATGAGAAGTGTCTTGACAAAAACCAGTCAGGAAACTACAAACCCGTTTCAACTATACCTTAGATTGTGAGACTCTTGACAAGATGGCTTTCACACAACTTCTGAAACATCTTGAAACCAGAATCCTGTTGAATGCTTTTCAGTCAGTCTCTGGGGACAGGTGCAATACTGAAAATGTTCTGTTCCGTGTCGTGATGGATGTTCTACCCACTGTTCTACCCACTGTTCTACCCACTGTTCTACCCACTGTTCTACCCACTGTTCCGTGTCGTGATGGATGTTCTACCCACTGTTCTACCCACTGTTCTACCCACTGTTCTACCCACTGTTCTACCCACTGTTCTACCCACTGTTCTACCCACTGTTCTACCCACTGTTCTACCCACTGTTCCGTGTCGTGATGGATGTTCTACCCACTGTTCTACCCACTGTTCTACCCACTGTTCTACCCACTGTTCTACCCACTGTTTCTACCCACTGTTCCGTGTCGTGATGGATGTTCTACCCACTGTTCTACCCACTGTTCTACCCACTGTTCTACCCACTGTTCTACCACTGTTCTACCCACTGTTCCGTGTCGTGATGGATGTTCTACCCACTGTTCTACCCACTGTTCTACCCACTGTTCCGTGTCGTGATGGATGTTCTACCCATGTTCTACCCACTGTTCCGTGTCGTGATGGATGTTCTACCCGCTGTTCTACCCACTGTTCCGTGTCGTGATGGATGTTCTACCCACTGTTCTACCCACTGTTCCGTGTCGTGATGGATGTTCTACCCGCTGTTCTACCCACTGTTCCGTGTCGTGATGGATGTTCTACCGCTGTTCTACCCACTGTTCCGTGTCGTGATGGATGTTCTACCGCTGTTCTACCCACTGTTCCGTGTCGTGATGGATGTTCTACCCACTATAAACGGGAATGAAAATGTTTGCATTCTTCTTCAACTGGAACATTCCGCCGCGTTTGACGCTATCGATCATTCCGTTTTTTTTTACCTTAGACGTAAAACTGCCTACTATGTACTCTTAGGCGGTCTGCAGTGTTTCATTTATACTTGGGTGAAAGCGGCTAGTATGTCTCTGCTGATTGTTTCACTTTTTTCTCAAACCTACCCCATATCTTTTGGTGTTTCTTAGGGCTCAGTGCTAGGTCCTGTGTTGTTCTTTCTGCACACCAAACCACTCTCCAGTATCACCTTGCAATATATAATGGACTACCACCTCTTTTCTGACGATACTAAAAATAAACAAAAATGCAAACCATCAGACATCAATATACTCATGAATACTTTTCAAGAATTAATATCTGAATTTTTAATGATGGATGACACAGAACACTCTGAAAATAAATGGCGATAAAACTCAAGCTCTGACTTTTTCTCGATCTGCTACAGACACATATCTTGCCCTCCTCCACAACTCTTGACTTTATTGGCATCTTATTTTCCAGCGATGCAAAAATCACGGTTCCTTCTATTTTTATTAAACAAGAAGATGTTTTTAAAAAATCTGTCACGTCTGCTGCTTTAGGCTCAGCTAGGAATTCTCTTGCTGAACGTGCCACCCAGACGACTTGTTTTCTTTCAAGGCTAGATTACTGTAACTCTTTTCTTGCTGGTTGCCCTTACTCTACTCTTCAATCACTGCCAAAGGTCAAACTCTCTGCTGCTCACCTTATCCTAGAGAGCTCAACGTCGTTAACGCTATACCTCCTTAATGATACAACTCCACTGGCTTCCTGTTTCCGCAAGTGCAAGCCTGCATCTGCGACAATATTCTCACTGGCATTGCCCCCTGCTTGCGTCTCTGCTCTACTTACCTTGCACACACCCTTCTCTCTCTCTCTCTCTCTCTCTCTCTCTCTCTCTCTCTCTCTCTCTCTCTCTCTCTCTCTCTCTCTCTCTTTAAATCTCATTGCATGCTTTAGCTTAGCAGTGGCAGACTGGAAGAATAGGCTGTGCCTAAAATCTCAATCCTTGGTTGAATAAAAGTTTTCTGAGTTTTGAGTTTTCTCTCTTTCTTTTTCTTCTTCTTCTTCTTCTTCTTCTCTTCCTGCTCCTCCTCCTTCTCCTCCTACGACTTCTTTGGTAAAAGCACAT
>CM031610.1:75913472-75915972 GCA_018398815.1 Conus ventricosus | reverse complement strand
CTCCACTTTGCCTTGTAGGGTGGTCTTGGACGTGCAGTCATGGCGAGATACATGCCTACACTCCATTCTATATCATGTGGCATGATCTTCTACAGGGACTCATGTCCACCCATAGTAAGATACATGTCCACCCTACATTGTACCCTCGTAGCGAGGTCCAGGCCAGCAGTGATGATGAGAGACATGCCCATTATAAGCCAGCTTGAACCATAACTGCCGTAAGCCGTTGTTATCTGCCAGTCATGGCGTATTATTGCTGTCTAATCATCATCATCTCATCATTCTCTTGCCCATGATGGGCGTAGAGGAGAGATGAGAGACACTCTCGAAGCCAGGCACCGCCATCCGGCCCTGTCCTCTGCCTGTCGCATCAGCGTAGGGCCATCCATCCTGGTCCATTCTTTGATGTTGTCCATCCAGCATTTGGCTTGTCGTCCCTTCGTCTGCCGCCTTCCAGCGTGCCCTGGATGACTGTTTTGGGCAGTGAATTGTGGCGTATGACATGCCCGAACCACGACAGCTTCCTCTTCTTGACTGTTGCCAAGAGGGGTTCTTGGGGGCCTGCAAGTGATGTTATTTGGCTCCTCACAAGGTCGTTTGTCTTCCGGTCTTGCCAAGAGATCCCGAGCAAGCGCCTGAAGCATTTAGTTTCAAACGTCTGGATTCTCTTGGTGGTCTCTGCTGTCATGGTCCAGCTTTCGCAGCCATACAGCAGGATGGACAGCACCAGGACTTGTACAGCTTCATCTTTGTAGGAAAGCGATCTCCCTGCTCTTCCAGATCTTGTTTAGCTTTGCCATTGCTGCTGTTGCGATCGCTAGTCTGGTCTTGATTTCTGTTGTAGAGCGACCGTCTTTGGTGAGAGTGGCGCCAAGGTATTTGAAAGCGCCCACTTCTTCAAGCTGTTGTCCGTTCATGTAGATTTCAGCATGGGTGTTGGTTGTGCTGTTGACCAGGACTTTGCTTTTTTCTGTGCTCACTTCCATTCCATATGCACCTGCCCTTTCTTCCAGTCTCTTTGTCAGGTCTTGTAGTTCTTCGTTGCTGCCTCCCATCAGGTCGATGTCATCTGCGAACCTCAGATTATGATGATTCTTCCTCCGATGGAGACAGTGGAGTGGAAGTCATGGAGGGTTTCACGCATGATATTTTCCAGGAAGAGATTGAACAGTACGGGAGATAGCAGGCAGCCTTGACGGACTCCAACTGTGGTCTTGAAGTAGTCCCCTATCTGGTTGTTGAGGAGGACTGCGCTGCGGGCGGTGTTATACAGCGCCTGGATGGTTTGGACGAGACCCCTCTATGCCAAACTTTTGAGCACTTGCCACAGACCCTTGTGCCACACCCTGTCAAACGTTTTCCTAAAGTCAATGAAGTTGTGGAACAGGTCTCTCGGGATGTTGCAGATTTTTCTCCATCAGTATCCGGCAGGTGAAGATCTGTTTACTGTGCTTCTGCCTGCCTGAATCCAGCTTGTTCTTCCGCCAGGTGTTCTTCCGCCTCTTTCTTCAGTCGATTCAAGATGACTCTGAGCATGATTTTACTGGTGTGGCTAATGAGACTTATTGTTCTGTAGTTCTGGCATTGGCGTAGATTTCCCTTTTTGGGCAGGGGGATGATGAGTGATTGAGTCCTTTCTGAGGCCACTGTTTTGTCTCCCAGATCTTCTGACAAAATCGATGTTACTAGAGTGACCAATTCCCTCCCATGTTTGAGCAGCTCTGCTGGAATATTGTCTGCTCCAGGTGATTTCCCTGCCGGAAGGCTGCCGATGGCTTCTTCCACTTCTTCTTCATCACTGGTAGTGGTGAGGATTCTTGATGGTGTTGAGCCCCCTTCAAACAGACTGTCGTCTGGCTGTATGGTATTTTGTAAGTTCTTGGCAGTACTGTGTCCATTCTGTTCAAAACAGCGGAGCTTTCTGTCGCAGCTCGCCTGAGGTATCCTCGATGACTGACGATCTGTTTTGCTGCGTCTTGGTGGGGTTTTTCAGTGTGGTGAAGGCATGTTTGCTGTTTCCCTTTTCCATGCTTTCTCGATGTTCTCGCACTGATTATTGACCCATTGTTCTTTGGCTTCAATCATTTCCTTCTTTACAAGGTGTTGATTTTTCGATACTGTGCGGCTTTTCAGGGCTGAATTTTTCGTATTCTTCAGTGATCTTCTTTTGTCGCAGAGGTCAAGGATGTCGTTTGAGATCCATGTTTGGTGTTTCTTCCTCTGTCGCCCAAGTACCTCCTCTGCTGTTTCGCGGGGACTGCCTATTGAAGCTGTTTGTGAGTCGTTGATGTCATTGTCCAGGAGGTTGAGTGCCGCGAACCGCCCCCGAGCTGTGCCTGGAATGCCTTTCTATCTCTGGGTCTTTAACTTCTCCAGGTCAAACTTGATGCGTGGTGCGCAGGTTGGTACTTTTTCTTCAATTTTGATCTTCATTGTGAGCAGCACGAGATCGTGGTCGTGCCTATATCAGCTCCGGGGTATGTCTCGTTTTGCTTTATTG
>CM031610.1:75885972-75908472 GCA_018398815.1 Conus ventricosus | reverse complement strand
TGTTGGGCGGAAACTTGAACTTGCAGGGGTGCCTGATGTTCAGCAATGTCCTGAAAAATAAAAAAAACAAACTATTATTCACTGGAGTCCAACAAGCTGTTATTTTGTGGACATGGACACTTTCTTGTTAATAAGAATCGTAACTTCAGTTTTGTTGGAAACAGAGTAACAGCACAAACATGCAACAGTTTCAGTGGCAGCAGGCAGTGTGACTGCCTGACTGCCACTACGACAGTAACAATGTATGTTTCAGTTTGATGCCAACACTCAGCAACAACCAACAACTATCTTTACAACCAACCATACACTGAGAATGAAATGAAACCCAAAAAATCAACCACCCATTCCACAAACCTTACCCTCTTTACGCCTCTGAGTTTGGCTCTCTTGCTCCTGACAGAATCCGTGTCACTGTTGCGTTTGAGGCTTGCACTTGCAGCTGGCGAATGAACAGAGAGTGCTTTAATACATTTTTCTGTTATAATAGTTGGCACAGCATCCTCTTTCAGCTGTCTTCGGACCCGAATTCCAGCTTCCACCTTTACTTTCCAGGAGTGTTGGTCTTGGAAACTGTGCTCTTCGAAGTGACGACCGCAAATGCCATGATAACTGTCCCGAAGACAAAATCTTTCCTCGTTGTGGTGACAAAATTTATCCACAATCGCCTAAACTTGCTGGAAGCACCTGGAAAAGCATGGACGCGTACTCTTTGCTTATTTCCTGATGAAATTCCGCAACCAGACACAGCACACTATCTCACTTCAGCCGAACACGAAGAGCGACTTGGCTTTTCTACGTCATCAATCGGAAACCCCCTATTATCGAAATCGAGGCTCTCGTTCATGTTTCAGCCTCTCGCTTTCCCAATCCGCAGGAAATGCTGCTCTCACTGCAAAATGAGAGCACAGGCGGCTGATTCGGGGCTTGGTTTCGCAATACGACCACATACCAAAACCGTGTATTTGGTCAAAACAGATTTGTAAAAATGGGTGAGATACCCTTTAAGTACGCAGGTTGGAATATCAAATACATTTCGTCTAATGCCATTGACGTTTTGATCCGAGTTATCCGAAGATATGAAGCCAAGTATACTTGACAGTGTGGACTTCATTGCTGCAATTGCTGTAGCTTGCTGGCGATTGTGTTTAGTTCGGGACACTCTGTGACAACATGCTGAATGACGATGTTTCCAGCACTGTTGGTCTGCTTGAAATATCCCAGAAGAAGAACACAAACAAGGAAAAGAGATCTGACAGGAACGATCCAGCTCTTGCTACTGCTGCCACTTCTATTGCTGCTGCTGCTTCTGCTTCTGCATCTGCCTCTGCTTCTGCTTCTGCTTCTGATCCTGGAGGTTGCTATTGCTCCTGTTGCTCCTGCTGTCGCTTCTTTTCCTAGAGCTGGCCACTGCTGTTGCTACAATTATTGTCCTATTGCTGCTGCTGTTTGTGCTCCTAGAGTTGGTCGCTGATGTTGCTACAACAACTCTTTATCTAATCCTCCTATTGCTCCTGCTGCTGCTGCTGCTGCTTTGCCTCTAGACCTGGCTGCTTCACAACCATTCTTTCTATTGCTGTTGCTGCTGTTTCCACTTCCAGAGTTAGCCACTGGTGTTTCTACAACAGCGATTGCTCCTGTTGCTGCTGTTGCTGCTGGTCCCGTTGCTACTGTTTACAATTGTGGACAACTCATTGTTTAAAGACGTAACAATACACGTGCTTTGAAGGCCTAACCGCATTTGTTTGTTTCAAGAACTGACACACCCTTCACTTGGAGGTTTGACAACACAAATTGTTTAAAAGGCTGGCAATACACAGGCTCCACAACAACATGTATATATATATATATATATATATATATATAAGAGAGAGAGAGAGAGAGAGAGAGAGAGAGAGAGAGAGAGAGAGAGAGATAGATAGATATAGATATATAGATATATATATATAGATATATATAATTGTGTGTGTGTGCGTCCGTGCGTGCGTGCGTGTGTGTGTGTGTGTGTGTGTGTGTGTGTGTGTGTGTGTGTGTGTGTGTGTGTGTGTGTGTGTGTGTGTTGTGTTGTGTGTGTGTGTGGTGAAAACGTTTGACTAAATCAGTTTAAAGACCGGATGACCCACATTGTTTCAAGGCTACTCACCATGTATTGGAGTCCAAAGGAAAGGTTACAGACCTATAAACCTGATGACCTCTGGGACAGTGACTATAAACCTGATGACCTCTGGGACCCGTCTGCTGCTTGGTAGACACAAGGGGTTTTCAAGGCTTAGAAAATCCAACTCCTCGAGTAGTTCAAACTCAGGACAGTCAGCTCCGAAAGAAAACGCTCCTGGTGTATGGGCCCCTCAACATCAGTTTAAAGGCTTATCAATACACATTTCTCAAACATTGTACGACCCTCTGTGTAAAGGCTTGACAACACACGATGTTCATTCAATATCATACACTGACAGTAAACCACGCGTTAAAAGGGTTAGAACAAAAATGGTTGAGGAATTGGCAACATACTTTGTTCGTTGAAGGTTTGACAGTGACGGATTTTGACCAAACACATTGTTTAAAGGTATGACAAGCAAAATTTTAGTTCAAGCGTTCGGTAACTTCTTTAAAAAACGTGAACCCACATTATTGGAATGCTTGGTAACACACGCGTTTATGGAAGGTCTGTGAACAGAATGGTTTCACCAAAAACATTGTTTAAATGGTTGACAACAAACACGCTTTAAACATCCTGAGAAATATAAAGGGAACGTATTTCCATGCAATATCTCCCGTTAGAATGTGGTTTGATGAGACTATCTGGGTAAAAAAAAAAAAACAGGTTTTGAATAACAACGTCTTTTCCTCTCCCCCCCCCCCCCCCCCCCCCCCCCACCCTCCATCTCCCACTATCCCCTTCCTTCCCAACCTGTTACCCTTGGCTAGAAATGACGATACAGCACGTGAAAAATTTTACTTGCTTTATGTTGTTGTTGTTGTTGTTGTTCCCTCCCTTTTCAGCCAGGATTTCTGTTCGCTGTCACGTCTTGTCCTCTACAGCTCATGGACAGGGGAGAGAAACAAGCAATAACGGAGAACCAGGAACATTCAGTCCCCTGGTGCCAACATTTCCGTTTTGTATTATTTCTCCTCTCTGTTTCCATTCTGTTGGAGATTTGAAGCACGTAGCATTGTTTGTATGTATTGCTAAAGGTCTTTTGTTTTCTTCGTTTATTTTGGCTGAGAAGGGATTTTTTGGTTTGGTTTGTCTCTTGTCCTGTTTTGTTCTGGTTGGCTCTGTTTGGTTTGGTTTTACTTTTGTTTGTTTTTTCAACTCTAACGACTCGCTAAAACGCAATGCATATGCACAGAATACTCAGAGAGAGAGAGAGAGAGAGAGAGAGAGAGAGAGAGAGAGAGAGAGAGACAGACAGACAGACAGACAGACAGACAGACAGACAGACTGTCAGACAGACAGACAGACAGAGACAGACAGACAGACAGAGAGTCGTACTCCCGCACTGTAAATTACACACACACACACACACACACACACACACACACACACACACACACACACACACACACACACACACACACACACACACACACATTACGGGATCGAACTTTTACACGGTGGCTATCCTGGGATGGCTTTCATGATTGGCTGGGCTGTGGACCGCACAACTTGAATTGATTTGCAGTCCAAATCTATAGATACTTTATAATGTATCAGATCTGTCAATGTACTAGTAGAATAGGTTAATACGTGAAGGACAGAAAGAAAGGGTGAAGGACAGATTATTCTACTATCACTAAAGGACACTATACACCATCACCACAAACAATGCAAACCCATCCAGTGACACATACCTCCCCTCCCCCATTTCTTTATTATTCTATCCTGTTTAGTTTATCTATCTATTATTTTATTTTAATCAATTTATTTCATTCATTTAATTTATTTTATTTTACTATACTATTATTTTATTTGATATTTATTTATTTTGTCTAATATCACCTTTGGGTGAACAGACGTTAAATCAAAGATGATGACACACACACACACGTTTTTTTTTCTTTGCTCGCGCTTACACACACGCACACGCGCGCTTACACACACACACACACACACACACACACACACACACACACACACACACACACACACACACACACACACGCACATTTTTTTCCCTCGCGCTTGCGCGCATGTGTCCCTTGACTTGTTCGCTTAAGTCCTTCCTCTTAAGCGAGGAGTTTGGGAGGGGGGGGGGGGGGGGTACGGATAAGACGTTGTTATCCAAAACACTGCCGAAGACTGATTCTTGTAGCCCCACCCTCTCCTCCTCCATACCACTTGTCTTCAGCGTTTTCTTCCCTTCTTGGCGTTTTCCTCCTCGCACAGGGTCAGTGAAGGGGACAGGGACTGGAGGGGGAGGTGTTGCGGTACAAATTGACCACCGGCACACACGGTAAAGTGAAGGGGACAGAGGCCCTGGGAGGGGGGTGGTTGTGTTGGGGTTTACAGTTGACCCCCCGGCAAAAAATATGTGACTTCTCGATACAAATTGACCACCCCCGGTGGCAGGGGGTCATTTTTGTACCAGCTTTTGCGGAACAAATTGACCACCCGATGCAATTTGTCGCGGGTGGTCAATTTGTACGGGTGGTCAATTTTGTACCGGGTGGTCAATTTTTTACCGCAACAGGGGGTTTGTCAAAGGCGTTTAAGGGAGGAAGTGGGGGGGAAAACAAGGTAAAAGAACTTATTAATCAGGGTTAAAATTCGTCGATTAAGATGACAAAGATGCTTAAAACAGTACGTTTCGGTCATAGTACCCTTTTCCCAGCTGCCTGGAGGAAGTGGGAAGTAGATAGGGGGTCAAGGACCCAGGTTGCTCTGCCCACCGATCTCGAGTTCCGGGAAATCGCTCTCTGTGAAAGTGCTGGTGTTCAGAGAAAGAAAGGGCCCATCTACACGTTTGACCACCCCCTGTTGCGGAGCAAAATGTCACTCTGGTACGAGGGTGGACATCTTGTACCAGGGGTAAAATTCTTTCTGCCCAAAAGTGAAGCAGTGTGGCACCATATGTAAATTGTGGGGTTTTTTGAGGAAGTTTCAAACTGGTCCCTTCTATTGGTGTGATGGGTTGCGCCGGGTTTTTAAAAGGGTTAGGAGATCCCGGTTATCACCAATGCCAACCTATCATTTACCGAGGGCGGTGCTGGTTTAGGACGAGGGGAATGATTGCGTTGTTTTTTTGGGTGATGATGATGGTGATGTTGTTTGGCGGTGGTGATGGGGGGCGGTGGTGTTGGGATGGTGGTGAAAAAGAAAGTAAGTCTAAACTTTGAAACATACCTGCGCTTGTCTTATGTTTTGTTGAAAGAAAAAACGACCTTCTCAACTGACAAAGATAACATATCGACGCCCGACGTTGATGATGTGATTTGTTGTGATGGACGACGACGACGATGATCATAATGATGTGACGACGACGCGAGACGACGATGATGATGATGATGATGATGAGGGATGATGATGATGAGGGATGATGGATGCCGACGCGATGTTTACCCATTATTGATGTGGACGACGACGACGATGGGATGTGTTGATGATGATGACCGTGATGATGTGGTGATGTTATTGCCTTATCTGTGGTGGTGGGTCTGTGCCTTTATTTTTCCTGGGATGGGTTTTTGGGAAGACGACGTATAACTTGTAATTTTTTATAAAATTTTTTTTGCTTCATTTCAATGGGTTTTTTTTTGGGGTTTTTTTTTAATATAGATGCTGAATCATAATCCTCTTGTAATTCTCATGCAGGCATGCTCATCTTCCCTTTTGCCTTATAAACCAAGATCACACAATAGGGTTTAACCAGTCAGACTCATTACCTAACCATCGTGCATTTATCAAGGGCGTTTAACTTGGTCCACAGTAGACATAAATTACTCGACCCGCCAGTGCAGAGAGTCACCCGCTGTGTCATTTTTTTTTCCCGGGGTGACATTGCGTGCGCAACAACTTCGGTTCTGCATTAACATTTTCTTTAAACTTTCTTTGAAAAGGAAAACGAACCCTTGTTGACGCACGAATAACCCACCCCCACTCCCCAACCCCGTGTCCCTCCACCTCTACCACCCCCCCCCCCTCTTTTCTCATTATTCCCTCTCCACCATTCTCCTCACACCACTCCACCCCACACCACCCCTCCACCACCCCAACCCCACAAAAAAAAAGGAACAAACATGCAATTATCTGTTGCATTTGCGATGATGGTGAACATGGCTTTAACGAGGGACAGTCATTAGATTGTGATTAAAAATTTATTCCAGGGAATTTGACTTTCCCGGCCTCACCTGATCGATGGTGAGGTAATGATAATTATGGATTTTTTTTTTTTTTCCCTTCCCTGGTGATTTGGTTTACTTTGGCAGCGGACAACACTTCTGGTGATAATTATCGGGTTTATTGACTCTGCATCTTTCTGTCTCTCTATTTCTTTGTGTTTTTGTTATTTTGCTAGTATCTTTTAAAGCAAGTGTTTCTCTGTCTGTCTGTCTCCCTGTCTGTCTTGTCTGTCTGTCTGTCTGCAGTGCATGTGTGTCTGTCTGTCTCTCTGTCTGTCCGTCTGTCTGTCTCTCTCTATATTCCCTATGTCTGTTGTCTGTCGTCTGTCTGTGTCTCTCTTCCCTCTCTCTCTCTCTTGTCTGTTTCTGTCTCTGTCTCTGTCTGTCTCCCCTCCTCCCTTTTCTCTGTTATTCTCTCTGTCTCTGTCTCTCTCTCCCCTCTCTCTCTCTCTCTCTCTCTCTCTCTCTCTCTGTCTCTGTCTCTTGTCTTGTCTGTCTCTTCTCCTCCCCTTTCTCTTGTATCTCCTTGTCTCTGTCTCTGTTTCTCTCTCTCTCTCTTCTTCTCTTTTCTCTCTCTCTCTCTCTCTCTCTCTCTCTCCTTTTTCCTGTCTTTTCTGCCTCTGTCTCTAAGTCTCTCTCTCTCTCGCTCTCTCTCTCTCTCTCTCTCTCTCTCTCTCTCTCTCTCCTCTCTCTCTACTTTCTATCTCTCTCTGTCCCCCCTCTCTCTTCTCCTGTCCCCCTCTCTCTCCCCTCTCTGTCTTCCCCTCTCTGTCTCTCTCCTCCCCCATCTCTCTCTCTCCTCTCTCTTTCTCCCCCCTCTCTCTTTTCTCTTTTATCTCTCCTCTCTCTCTCTCTCTCTATCCCTCTCTCTCTCTCTCTCTCCTCTCTCTCTCTCCCCTCTCTCTCTGTCTCTCTCTCTCTCTCTCTCTCTCTCTCGGCAGTAATTTCTGAGGTGGTGTCAGGCAGTCGGAGGGCGGGCGGAAAGATGGGAGGAGGAAAGGGAGGAGGGAAGGGGGGAAGGAGGAAAAAAAAGAGGGAGGAGGGAAAGGGAGGAGGAAAGGGAGGGGAAAGAGGGAGGAGGAAAAGGGAGGAGGAAAAGAAAGGGGGGGGGGGAGGGAGGAGGGAAGAGGGAAAGGGGGGAAAGGGGGGAGGGGGAAAGGGGGGGAGGAAGAGGGAAAGGGGGGGGGGGAGGGGAAAAAGGGGGAGGGAGGAGGGAGAGGGAGGGGGAAAGGGGAGGGGAAAGATGGGAGGGGGAAAGAGGAGGAGGGAAAGGGGAGGGGGAAAGGGGGGGGGAGGAAAGAGGGAGGGGGAAAGAGGGAGGAGGAAGGAAAGAGGGAGGAGGGAAAGAGGGAGGAGGGAAAGAGGGAGGGGGAAAGGGAGAGGAAAAGAGGGAGGAGGGAAAAGGGGAGGAGGGAAGAGGGAGGAGGGAAGGGAGGGGAAGAGGGAGGGGAAAGAGGGAGGAGGAAAGAGGGAGGAGGAAAAAGGGGGAGGAAGGGGAGGAGGGAAGAGGGAGGAGGAAGGGGAGGAGAAAGAGGGAGGAGGGAAGAGGGAGGAGGGAAGAGGGGGGGGGAAGAGGGGGAGAAAAAGGAGGGGGGAAGAGGGAGGAGGAAAAGGGGAGGGGGAAGAGGGGGGAGGAAGAGGGAAGAGGGAGGAGGGAAAGAGGGAGGAGGGAAGAGGGAGGAGGAAGAGGGGGGAGGGAAGAGGGAGGAGGAAAGAGGGAGAGAAGAGGGGGAGGGAAGAGGGAGGAGGAAGAGGGAGGAGGGAAAAGGGAGGAAAGGGGGGAGGGGAGGAGGGGGAAAGAGGGAGGAGGGGGAAAGGAGGAGGAGAGAGGGGGGAAGGGGGGAAGAGGGAGGAGGAAGAGGGAGGAGGGAAGAGGGAGGAGGGAAGAAGGGAGGAGGGGAAGAGGGAGGAGGGAGAGGGAGGAGGTAAGAGGGAGGGGGAGAGAAAGAGGGAGGAGGGAGAGGGGAGGAGGGAAGAGGGGGGAAGGGGAGGGAAGAGGGAGGAGGAAAAGAGGGAGGGAGGAGGGAAGAGGGAGGAGGGAAAGAGGGAGGGGGAGGGAAGAGGGGGAGGAAAGAGGGAGGAGGGAAGAGGGAGGAGGTAAGAGGGAGGAGGAAAGAGGGAGGGGGAAGGAGGGAGGAGGGAGGGGAAGGAAGGGAGGAGGAAGAGGGAGGAGGAAAGAGGGAGGGAGGGAAAAAGGGAGGAGGGAAGAGGGAGGAGGGAAGAAAAGGAGGGAGGAAGAGGGAGGAGGGAAGAGGGAGGAGGAAGAGGGAGGGAGGGAAGAGGGAGGAGGAAAGGGAGAGGGAAGAGGGAGGGGAAAGGGGAGGAAAGGGGAGGGAGGAGGAGGAAAAAAGGGGGGGAGGGAAGAGGGAGGAGAGAAGAGGGAGGAGGGAAGAGGGAGGAGGTAAGAGGGAGGGAAAGGAAGAGGAGAAGAGGGAGGGGAAAAGAGGGAGGAGGGAAGAAGAGGGAGGGGAAAAGGGAGGAGGTAAGAGGGGGGGAAAGAGGGAGGAGGGAGGGGAAAGGGGGGAGGAAAGAGGGAGGAGGGAAGAGGGAGGAGAGAAGAGGGAGGAGGGAAGAGGGGGAGGGAAAATGGGAGGAAGGAAAAAGGGAGGAGAGAAGAGGGAGGAGGAAGAGGGAGGGGAAGGGGAGGAGAAAGAGGAGGAGAGAAAGAGGGAGGAGGAAAGAGGGAGGAGGGAAAGAGGGAGGGGAGAAGAGGGAGGAGGAAAAGGGAGGGAAAAGAGGGAGGAGGGAGGGGGGAAAGAAAAGGAGGGAGGAGGAAGAGGGAGGAGAAAGAGGGAGGAGGAAGAGGAGGGGGAAAGGGGGAAAAGAGGGAGGGGAAGAGGGAGGAGGTAAGAGGGAGGGGGAAAAGGAGGGAAGAGGGAGGAGGAGAGGGAGGAGAGAAGAGGGGGGAAGGGAGGGGAAGAGGGGGGGGAAGGGGAGGATGGAAAAGGGAGGAGGGAGAAGAGGGGGAGGAAGAGGGAGGAGGAGAAGAGGGAGGAGGGAAAGGGAGGGAAGAGGGAGGAGGGAAAGGGGGAGGGAAAGGGGAGGAAGAAGAGAGGGGGGAGGAAAAAGGGAGGAGGAAAGGGGAGGGAAAGAGGGAGGAGGGAGAGAGGGAGGAGGACAAAGGGGAGGAGGGAAAGAGGGAGGAGGAAGAGGGAGGAGGAAAGAGGGGGGAGGGAAAGGGAGGAGAAAAGAGGGAGGAGGGAAGAGGGAGGAGGGAAAAAAGGGAGGAGGAAGAGGGAGGAGGAAAAAAGGAGGGGGAAGAGGGAGGGAAAGGGGGGAGGAGGGTAAGGGGAGGAGAAGAGGGAGGAGGAAAGAGGGAGGGAGGAAGAGGGCGAGGAAGAGGGAGGGGAAAGAGGGAGGAGGGAAGAGGGAGGAGGAAGAGGGAGGAGAGAAGAGGTAGGAGGAAAGAGGGGGAGGAAGAGGGAGGAGAGAAGAGGGAGGAGGGAAAGAGGGGAGGAGGGAAAGGGAGGGAGGGGGGAAAGGGGGAGGAAGAGGGAGGAGGGAAGAGGGAGGAGGGAAAGAGGGAGGAGGGAAGAGGGGGGAGGAAGAGGGAGGAGGAAGAGGGGGGAGGAGTAAAAGGGAGGAGGAAGAGGGAGGAGGGGGGAGGGAGGAGGAAAGAGGGAGGAGGGAAAAAAGGGAGGAGGGAAGAGGGGGGAGGAAAGAGGGAGGGGAAAGAGGGAGGAGGAAGAGGAGGAGGAAGAGGGAGGAGAGAAGAGGGGGGGAGAAGAGGGAGGAGGGAAAAGAGGGAGGAGGGAAGAGGGAGGAGGGAAAAGAGGGAGGAGGGGAAAGAAGGAGGGAGGGAAAGAGGGAGGAGGGAAAAGGGGGGGGGAGAAAGAGGGAGGAGGGAAGGGGAGGAGGGAAGAGGGAGGAGGTAAGAGGGAGGGGGAAAGAGGGAGGAGGGAAGAGGGAGGAGGGAAAAAAGGGAGGAGGGAAGAGGGAGGAGGGAAGAAAGGGAGGAGGGAAAAAAAGGGAGGGAGGGGGAGAAGAGGGAGGAGGGAAAAGGGGAGGAGGGAAAGAGGGAGGAGGGAGAAGAGGGAGGAGGAAAAAGGGAGGGAGAAAAGGGGGGGAGGGAAAAAGGGAGGGGGAAAGAGGGAGAGGAGAGAAAAGGGGAGGAGGAAGAGGGAGGAGGTAAGGGGAGGAGGAAAGAGGGAGGAGGGAAAGAGGGAGGAGAGAAGAGGGAGGAGGAAGAGGGAGGAGGGAAGAGGGAGGAGGGGAGAGGGAGGGGGAAAGAGGGAGGAGGGAAGAGGGGGAGGAGGAAGAGGAGGGAGGAGAAAGAGGGAGGGGGAAGAGGGGGGGAGGGAAAAGAGGGGGGAGGAGAAGAGGGAGGAGGAGAGGGAGGAGGGAAAGAGGAGGGGAAGAGGGGAGGAAAAAGGAGGAGGGGGAGAAGAGGGGGGAGGGAAGAGGGAGGAGGAAAAGAGGGAGGAGGGAAAAAGGGAGGAGAGAAGAGGGAGGAGGAAGAGGGAGGGAGGGAAAGAGGGAGGAGGGAAGAGGGAGGAGGAAAGAGGGAGGAGAGAAGAGGGAGGAGGAAAGAGGAGGGGGAAAGAGGGAGGAGGGAAGAGGGAGGAGGAAAGAGGGAGGAGGGAAAGGGGGAGGAAAAGAGGGAGGGGGGGAAGAGGGAGGGGAGGGAAGGGGGGGAGGAGGAAAAGAGGGAGGAGGAAAGGGGAGGAGGGAAAGAGGGGGAGGGAAGGGGAGGAGGGGAAGAGGGAGGAGGAAAAAGGGGGAGGAAGGAAAAAGGGGGGGAGGGAAGAGGGAGGAGGGGAAGAGGGAGGAGGAAAAAGGGAGGAGGTGATGGGGTTTAGGGGGAAGGAGGAAAAGGGAGGAGGAAAAAAGGGGGGGGTGAGGAGGGTGGAGTGTGGTGAGGAGGGAGGGGGAGGAAAAAGGGAGGGAAATAGAAAGGGGAGATAAGAAAAAAAAAAAAAAAAAAAAAAAAAAAAAAAAAAAGAAAAAAAAAAAAAGGAAAGGAGAGAGAGAGAGAGGAGGAGGGAAAGGAAAAAAAAAAAGGAAAAAAGGGAAGAGAAAAGGAGGAGACCGAAGAGGGAAGGCAGAGAGAGGAGGAGAGAAGAGGGGGGGAGGAGAGAGGTGAGGAGGGAAGAGGGAGGAGAGAGAAGGCGCACAGAGAACAGAATGTGGGAAGGAGAGCGATGGGGATAGGAGGTTTTGAGAAGACAGGACAGAGACAGACAGACACAGCAGAAGACAGGGAGACAGCGAGAGCGAGGGACAGAGAGAGAACACGGATGTTAGAGGGGTGAGGGACAATTAAACAGACAGGAACAAAACAGCATTCAGGATGCACAGCAACCCAACACACAACAAACCAAAAATTCACCAAGCAAACGGCCAAAGACAATACCCAGACGACACGAAAGACCGCGGACCGCGAAAAAACACCAGCGAAACCGCCTCTGGGGCAGCTAAAAAGGGGGAAACGCAGAAAACCGCGAGAGGAGGGGGGAAAGGTGGGTGAGGGGGGGGTGGTTTTTTTTGGGGGGAGAAGAGCAGAACAGAGAAACCCAAATTTTAGGGAAAGATTAAGTGCCAGCTAAATATTTTTTAAAAAAACGAAGCCGGCGGCCCGACGCGGAAGCAAGAGACGAAAACGAGAGCCGAGAGCGAAAAAGAAAGGTTTTTGAGTTTTGGGGTGAGACTTTCAGGACAGGTGTAACAACAACGCCTTTGGGGGGGTGACGGCGGGCCCTACAACGACCAGGGAATTGTGTCTAAGCATTTTTGGGGTTAAGGGGTTTTTATTTATCTCCCCGGACCTTTTTTTTTTTTTTTTTTTCTTTTTAAAATTTTCTTAAGCCCGGAAAAATTTCCTTTAACAAACACCAGCCTTCCGGTTTCTACTAAAACGGTTTCGTTTAAAGGAGAATGGATTCGTTTCTTTGCTGGGGTCCGGAAATTGGGTTTTTGGTTTGCCCCCCCCCCCCCCCCCCCCCCCCCCCCCCCCCCCCCCCCCCCGAATTTTTTATTTGTCAGGTTTTAAACCCCCAAGGCCCAACAATGGGAAAAAAAAAAGCAAATTTTCAATCTACAATTTAAAAAAGGATTTCCATTTTGTAACAAATCACGGTCCAACAGAAACTTAATAACTGCAGGAAGCATTATTTCCGTACATATAACTAGTCAAAACGCGTGGAACCTATATGATCTGAAGTCTAGTGTTTTGCAGCTACAAAACGAAATCAAAACAAAAGATTCTATGACTGATCTTTGTATTGTAATTTGTTTCTTATATCAATGAGAGTAATCAGATTGTTCATGCATTTGTACAGGATCTTTCTCTCCATGTTTCAGAAGCATGCCTGTTCTGTGATTTAAAATAAATCAATGAAACACTGAGGAGACGGATACTCAAAATAAGAATGAACACAAGATTTCTTTCAAACAACAGGGACAGAGGTAACATTAAGAGACAACGAAAAGAACATAAAAGTAATGAAACGAGTTATCCGGAAGACACAATTAGTAATTAAGTTTCTACACGTACAAAACATGCCAGCAAAGCCGTCATTCAATTCTCAGGAATCCTCTCCCTCTGCTTTTCTTAGTAAATATGTTATTCATTGAACATTTGAACATGTTATTACAGTAGCGAGGAGAATAATAAAGATAGACAATACAGAGGGTCCTGATTTACAGACCTTACATTGGTTGTGTAAATCAAATAAAATGTAAATGTGCTTTTTCTGTTGTTGTTGTTGTTGTTGTTGTTGTTGTTGTTGTTGTTGTTGTTGTTGTTGTTGTTTGTTGTTGTTGTTGTTGCTATTGAGTCATAACAAAAATAACTCCATTTTTCACTCTTTAATTTTATTCTTCTTTCTTTGAGTGTCCACCTTCATCGAGTTGAAGATTCTGACACTTTTGTGTGTATGACCGTTTTTTATCCCGCCATTAAGGCAGCCATACTCCAACTTCGGGGAAGGTGCATGCTGTGTGTAACGTGTCATCCATACCAACGGCCAAACTGGCCTTCTCTTCCTAAAGTTGTGCAAGATGTTATGCGTGCGTTCATGCACGGAACCTCGGTTTATTAGTCTCATTTGAAGGACTGTATGGGGAATGGAGTCAGAACCAATGTTAACTCCGAGGGGAAAATCCCCCTGTACCGAAATTCGAACCCGCAACCTCAGGATCACGAGTCCGAGCTATTCCGGCCTCTGTTCATGAAGTGTACAATGAATTAAGCATATTAAAACAGTCCAGTTCTCGTTGTTGAAAGGATCTGGGTAATAAAATGTTAAATTGATCGGATGTTTTTCGCTTTTCATCCTTCCTGCCAAACAGCATAGTTACCACAGTGAGATGAGATCGGATGTTTTTCGCTTTTCATCTTCTTGCCAAACAGCATAGTCACCACAGTGAGAAGAGGTGATACATCAGCGTCAGCTCTAGCATGTATTCTGAAAGTAAGACATAGAATCAAAACAGTATATGCGAGGGATACTTATGAAAATCATTAATCTAAATTGAACGGAAAATGAAAATGAAATATACTGTAACGTTGCAGATATAAATGAAGACACAAAGCCAGTTGTAAAGTAAAGTGGATTGACAGTACAGTTGCAAAGTAAAGTGGATTGACAGTACAGTTGTAAAGTAAAGTGGATTGACAGTACAGTTGTAAAGTGGATTGACAGTACAGTTGTAAAGTAAAGTGGATTGACAGTACAGTTGTAAAGTAAAGTGGATTGACAGTACAGTTGTAAAGTAAAGTGGATTGACAGTACAGTTGTAAAGTAAAGTGGATTGACAGTACAGTTGTAAAGTAAAGTGGATTGACAGTACAGTTGTAAAGTAAAGTGGAGTGGACAGTACAGTTGTAAAGTAAAGTGGATTGACAGTACAGTTGTAAAGTAAAGTGGATTGACAGTACAGTTGTAAAGTAAAGTGGATTGACAGTACAGTTGTAAAGTAAAGTGGATTGACAGTACAGTTGTAAAGTAAAGTGGAGTGACAGTACAGTTGTAATGTAAAGTGGATTTACAGTACAGTTGTAAAGTAAAGTGGAGTGACAGTACAAATGTAAAGTAAAGTGGATTGACAGTACAGTTGTAAAGTAAAGTGGATTGACAGTACAGTTGTGAAGTAAAGTGGATTGACAGTACAGTTGTAAAGTAAAGTGGATTGACAGTACAAAACAAAACAGACATGATTTTTTTTTACAAATACGTCTTTAACGGGTGTTACAAACAACGGGTTTTTAGAAAAAAAACGACATTAAAATCATAAGGTTTAACTAATGACCCTGTGCATTTGAAAGGATGTAGAAGTCGATTATTTTAAAACCCACTTCAAATTACGAAAGTTTACCTCGAAGTTATCATTGTGATTCATTCATATGAAAACATGTCCTATGGCACCACCATACATTCCCCACCCACACCCTAATTCTTTGTGTGTTCCTTTTTAATCTTAATGAATTTGCTCGTCATTTGTTTTTATCTGAAATCTGTTTTCACTGTATCGATTTTTCGAATGTTGTTCTTTCTTGTTCATGTTGTTGTTTTGCTTAGCTACTTATTTGTTTCTGTCCTGTTCTTTGTTTCTTGCTCTCTGCATTTTGTCTATTTGTTCTCAGTCCTTCGAATGAAACTATAAACCGAGGGTCCGTGTATGAACGCACGCATAACATCCACACACGTAAAATCCCATCACCAACTTTCGGAAGAGAAGACCAGTTCGGCCGTTGGTATGGATGACACGTTACACATAGCATGCACCCTGCGTGAGAAATGGAAAGAATGAAGGAAGTAAAAAAAATGAGTGACCGATATTGAATGAATGGATTGGATGATACGGGAAACGACTGAATGAAGCGCCAGCTGGCAGCTCTTCAGTCGGCACTACCCAGGTAGGCAGCCGTTGTGTAAACGAGTGTGGATTGTAAAGCGCTTAGAGCTTGGTCTCTAGCTGAAAATAGGCGCTATATAAGTATTCATTATAATAATAAAATATTCATATCTATATAATAGTATGTGTCTGTTTAGATAGATAGATAGATAGATAGATAGATAGATAGATAGATAGATAGATAGATTAGGTAGGTAGGTAGGTAGGTAGGTAGGTAGGTAGGTAGGTAGGTAGGTAGGTAGACAGACAGACAGACAGACAGACAGACAGACAGACAGACAGACAGACAGACAGATAGATAGATAGATAGATAGATAGATAGATAGATAGATAGATAGATAGATAGATAGATAGATAGATAGATAGATAGATAGATAGATAAACGGAAGGACAAACGAACAGACAGAGAGAGAGAGAGGGACAGAGAGATTTATCATTGTATTTGTTCTCTCTGTTGTTGCTGTTGAACAAGGGCCATCAGTTTAAGCATTCGTCTTCATACTCTCTCTCTCTCTCTCTCTCTGTCTCTCTCTCTCTCTCTCTCTCTCTCTCTCTCTCCTCTCACTCTCTCTCTCTCTCTCTCTCTCTCTCTCTGAATACTCCCCGTTATTTCGATGACAATTAGCTGAAAGTCCCCAGCAAGCTGCAGTAAAATCGATGCCGGAAAGCGTTCTGTTTCCGTTTCTCTTTTCCTGCCGAACATCATCATGCCAAATGTTCAGCTCAGTTCTTTGGCAGCAAGTCAACGAACACACAGGTAGCATCGATTGAGCTGTCTCATCAGGGGCATGATTTTTTTTCTTTGAAATAATAGCCAGAACAATTCTTCATTAACGGAACTTTCATGGAAACACAAGCAGTCCTGATGTGTCTTTGTGAGTTCGACTAGGCTGTGAATGAAATGCCACGACTTCATCTAAGAAATACCCATCTGGGTCGGTTCAGATCTCTCTCTCTCACTCTCTGTCTCTCTGTCTGCTGTCTGTCTGTCTGTCTTCTCTCTCTCTCTCTCTCTCTCTCTCTCTCTCTCTCCTCTCTCTCTCTCTCTCTTCTCTCCCCTCTTCTCTCTCTCTCTCTCTCCCCCGTTTTTGTTTTACTAATCGCTCTGTCTGTTCCCAGTTCTCCCACTTCTTGTCTGTCTCTGATTCTCTGTGCGTGTGACTGGACTGTGACTGGCTCTTTGTCTGTCTGTGACCCTGTCTCTGTCTGTTCCTCTCTGCCCCTGTCTCTCTGTCTGTGACCCCTGTCTCTGTCTGTTCCTCTCTGCCCCTGTCTCTCTGTCTGTGACCCTGTCTCTGTCTGTTCCTCTCTGCCCCTGTCTCTCTGTCTGTCCCTGTCTCTGTTCCTCTCTGCCCCTGTCTCTCTCTTTGTCTGTCTCTGTCTCTGTCTGTCGAATGCAAACTTGACTCAAATTTTCATCCATTAAATTCCACCTTAGGCGCATGAACATAGACAGGAAGTCAAATGCCTACCGCCCAAACTGCTGCTCACTGCATCCATATTTCTCAGAATGTTGTTTTTATTTTGTTTTGTTTTGTTTTCATTTGAATTGATTTAGTGCACTTCTTCACCACGTTGACACATAAACTTGTGAATCCCCACCATACCTCTGGGTCTAGAAATGCAAGCGAATGAGAATGTGAACTATCTGTTGAATCGGATCTGGGTTGTGTTTGTTTGTTTTTTTCAAACCGAATCACACGGTGCAAAAGGCTGAGGTGACTGTGATGCTGCCAACAGGCATATGTGTGCATACATCACAACGTCTGACTAAGCCCATTGAGACAAGTAAGGGTATGTGAGACTCTCTCTCTCTCTCTCTCTCTCTCTCTCTCTCTCTCTCTCTCTCTCTCCTCTCTCTCTCTCTCTCTCTCTCTCTCTCTCTCTCTGTGTGTGTGTGTGTGTGTGTGTGTGTGTTGTGTGTGTGTGTGTGTGTGTGTGTGTGTGTGTGTGTGTGTATGTGTGTGTGTGTGTGTGTGTGTGTGTGTGTGTGTGTGTGTGTGTGTATGTGTGTGTGTGTGTGTGTGTGTGTGTGTGTGTGTGTGTGTGTGTGTCGAACGACGTGGAAGACAATGCGTAAAACGTTAATGACATGGTTGTAGAGAAGTATGTGTGGAAAGAAGATGTTGCTGATGTTTATTATAACAATATATCTAAATCAGAATTTGAGAGGAAAATGGTTTACGCCATTAGCCTAATTGAAACTGACATTAATGCTGCTTTAAGGATTTTTAATGAATGTATTAAGGAAGCTGCAGAATGTATGAAAATACGAATACACAGTGAGAAACAATATAAAGATAAAGACTGGTTCGATATGGAATGCAAAGTTCATAAAAAGAAAAGTACGAAATTTACTAAGCAAATTTAAACGTACGCTAAAGGATGATGATCGAAAATGTTATCGTTGTGCAAGGCGTGAATACAAGCATTTACTAAAGAGGAAGGAAAAGGAATTTTAACGATGCCTTGTTAAAGGAACTACTGACATCTATGAAAAGTCAGAAACAGTTCTGGAACGCAGTGCATAAAATATCCGTAAAAAGAAAACAACCTCTAAATTTACGATTAGTATTGATAGTTGGTACGACCACTTCAAAAGAGATATTAATATCGATGACGCACTTCAATGCAAAGATGATGTAGAGGAAGAAAGTAATTTAAACCGTCCAATCTCCATAGACGAAGTGATGTTTGCAATTCGGAAAATTAAAAATCGTAAGGCTGCTGGGCCGGACGGTATTATTGGTGAGTTTTTAAAAGTTAGTTGTCAATCGGAAATCGTTTGGGATTTTCTTGTTAGATTTATGAATTCACTTTATGACAGTGGCACTTACCCAGAGCAGTGGACCGAATCAATTGTTCTTCCCATCTATAAAAAGGGTAGCGTAAACAATCCTGACAACTATCGAGGTATTTCTCTTTGTGATGTAACTAGTAAGATATACAGTACTATTATAAATCGTCGACTGCAGGAATGGGTGGAAGAAAACAATCTTAAAAGGTGAATACTAGGCTGGTTTTAAACGTAATTATTCCACAGTATATCACATGTTTACTTAATGGCCTTTGTTCAAAAGCAGTTTTCTTTAAATCGCAAATTATATGTTGCTTTCATCGATTTTGAGAAAGACTTTGATTTTATAAACAGAAGTATTTTATGGCCTATTCTACTAAAAAACGGGGTCCGAGGGAAATTGTTCAGATGCATAATGAGCATGTTAATATGTGAAGGCCAAAGTCAGATGTGGAGGGAAATTAAAAAGATTATATCCAATGTACTAGCGGAGTAAACAAGGAGATGTGTGCAGCCCGATACTATTTTTTCTGTTTATCAATGAATTAACTTCTGAAGTTGTTAATAATGGGAGGCATGGTGCACAGTTTGCAACAGAAATTCTACAGTTGTTTATCCTTCTTTTGGCAGATGATGTAGTTTCTGATCTCTGAAACAGTGATTGGCCTTCAAACGCAATTAAACAGTCTACATCGCTCTGCTGCTTCACTTCAGTTACGGGTAAACATGTTGAAAAGTTATATAATCGTGTTCAGAAAGGGTGGATATTTAGGTGTTCGAGAACAGTGGACTTACGATGGAATCCGGATGCCAGTGGTTAACATCTATAAATACCTCGGAATATATTTTTCAACACGGTTAAGTTTTTCTGCCACTTGTAAAGATCTTTCGAGCAGAGCTAAACATGCTTGTTGTGCATTATGCAAAGATTATCTAGGTTAGGAAATAAATCTTTTCAAGTATTCATCAAACTATTTGATTCCCAAATCCAACCTTTTGCACAGTATGGTGCTGAAATATGGGGCTTAGAAAATGCTGCGCTACACTGTGAAAAAGTCCATTTATTTGCCCCGAAAAAATTCGAGGTGTGTCTGTGCAGACACCAAACGATTTGATTTATGGTGAAACAAGTAGATATCCAATTTATTTAAATTCTGTTTTAAGATGTATAGCTTATTGGTTAAAGTTACTTGAAATGGAAGATGCAAGATTACCGAAGAAAGCCTATAAAATGTTATTTTTGGGTTTAGATATGAGGGGGAAGGTGAACTGGGTGACAAAAGTCAAAATGAGATTATATGAATTAGGGCTGGGATATGCGTGGGTTAACCAGTGTGTCGGAAACAAGACTGCATTTTTGAAAATGCTTCGTACCAGGCTTATCGATTGTAGATGGCAAGACTGGAATGCTCACATTCAAGATAGTAGTAGATTTGATTTATACAGACACTTCAACCCCCTACATCGTATCCCAACCTACTTATCTATACAAATGGACCGCCATTTAAAGTACAAAATGACTAGATTTAGATTTGGATTGTCTGATATTAACGTTCATCGATATCGTTATCGTAAAGGGGAGTACGGAGATTGAACTTGTGTGTCCTCTGTGTAAAAAAGGCTCGTGAAAACGAGGTTCATTTTGTGTTTTGCTGTCCGCCTTGGAAACACTTAGAACCCAGTTTATCCCATCAAAATATCATAGACACCCTTCTGCATTTAGGCTTATCTTACTGGTCACTTCTGCTCGCGAAGATGTTATAAGACAATTTGCCATCTATTTGTATAAGGCGCTCAAAATCCGCTCCATTTGCTGTGCATGATTGATATCTTTCTCCTTTCCTTGGCGTTGAATGTTCGATTTCTTGTATTCATATGATTTTGTTCTCCTTTTAGTTGCATTACGTGTATGATTCTTGAATTCATGCATTGCATGTATATACCACCCCCTTCAAGAGGGGCAATGGCCTTTTTGAATAAATTATCCGCATCCGCATCCGCATCCGCATCTCTCTCTCTCTCTCTCTCTCTCTCTCTCTCTCTCTCTCTTCTCTCTCTCTCTCTTCTCTCTTCTCTCTCCTCTCCCCTTGTGTGTGTGTGTGTGTGTGTTGTGTGTGTGTGTGTGTGTGTGTGGTTGTGTGTGGTGTGTGTGTGTGTGTGCTACTAGTCGCTCAGTCTGTTTCCATTTTGTTCCCTCTACTTATATGTCTCTGTTTCTCTGTTCGTATGACTGGCATATGATTGGCTCTATGTCTGTCTGCCTCTGTCTCTGTCTGTGACTTTGTTCTTTTGTGCCCCAGTCTCTCTGTCTCTGTCAAATACAGAGCTGACAGTAAATGTTGTTCATTGGACTTCTCTCTTCTTCAAAACAGTGTGAATAAAGAGTAGGTAGGTGATCCTTGTTTAGTTTCTCTCTTCTTTGATACAACATGAACAAATGTAAGGTCGTCACATCAAATCATTTCTCTCTTTCTTGGCACAGTAGAAATGGATACAAGTGGCATCACTTTAGTTCACTCTTTTCTAACACACGTCTTTATTATAATGTCAACAAATGCACAAATTATATCATTAGAGTTCTATCTTCATTAGCACGCTATTAACAACTGCAACATTTCCGATATTTTCTTCAAAATATTCCAAACAAAAACAAAACTGACGTCCATTCGGTTTTCTGTCCTCTTTAGCAATGTTACCAGGTACGACTGTGACATTAGTTCGTTTTTTTCTTTCATTTTTAAACAGAGAAAAAAATCACAACTTAGTTCTCTTTTATTCAAGGAAGTGACAACAAGTGCAACGATGACATCCGTTTAGTACTCTCTTTTCAATTCAGCAACAATAAGTGCAACGATGACATCCGTTTTAGTACTCTCTTTTCAATTCAGCAACAACAAGTGCAACGATGACATCCGTTTAGTACTCTCTTTTTCAATTCAGCAACAACAAGTGCAACGATGACATCCGTTTAGTACTCTCTTTTTCAATTCAGCAACAACAAGTGCAACGATGACATCCGTTTAGTACTCTCTTTTTCAATTCAGCAACAACAAGTGCAACGATGACATCCGTTTTAGTACTCTCTTTTTCAATTCAGCAACAACAAGTGCAACGATGACATCCGTTTAGTACTCTCTTTTTCAGTTCAGCAACAACAAGTGCAACGATGACATCCGTTTAGTACTCTCTTTTTCAATTCAGCAACAACAAGTGCAACGATGACATCCGTTTAGTACTCTCTTTTTCAATTCAGCAACAACAAGTGCAACGATGACATCCGTTCAGTACTCTCTTTTTCAATTCAGCAACAACAAGTGCAACGGTGACATCCGTTTAGTACTCTCCTTTTTCAATTCAGCAACAACAAGTGCAACGATGACATCCGTTTAGTACTCTCTTTTTCAATTCAGCAACAACAAGTGCAACGATGACATCCGTTTAGTACTCTCTTTTTCAATTCAGCAACAACAAGTGCAACGATGACATCCGTTTAGCACTCTCTTTTTCAATTCAGCAACAACAAGTGCAACGATGACATCCGTTCAGTACTCTCTTTTTCAATTCAGCAACAACAAGTGCAACGATGACATCCGTTCAGTACTCTCTTTTTCAATTCAGCAACAACAAGTGCAACGATGACATCCGTTTAGTACTCTCTTTTTCAATTCAACAACAACAAGTACAACGATGACATCCGTTCAGTACTCTCTTTTTCAATTCAGCAACAAGTGCAACGGTGAAATAAATTCTGTTCTCACTTCTTCACCATGACGTGAACAAATAAATATATAACATCAATAAGGTTTTGCCTCCCATGAAAGAACGATGAGGATTATAACGGTGACTTCAATTCAGTTCTGTCTTCTCTAGTACAATATCAAGAAATGAAACATCAAATCCTCACTACAATGTCTATCAGTGCAAACATGACATGATCTAAATACTATCTTTTTTTAGTATAACACCTGCATGCACAAATGACATCAGTTCAATCATCTCAGCACACGTTAACGAATGCGAGCATGACATCAATTCCGTAGTTTTGTTTTCTCTTTGTTACTTACTACAAGGTCAAGTAATTAAAGTAAAGATCAGATCACTTTCATTGTCTTTTTCTCAGAACGTGGTCAACATTCGCACAGGTGACCTCAGTTTCATTGTCTTTTTCAACAGGGCGTCAACAAATGTGTAGATGACATCAGTTTGCATCTCGTCGTCACATGGAGGGCGGGGTTCAAATGAGTACCATGAGCAGAATTCATGTGGATGTATGTGCGCGAAGCTGCATCACCATATCAGCAAAAACTCCTTCTTTTTTATGAATTGTTTAGGAATTAATCATTAAATCTCTCTCTCTCTCTCTCTCACTCTCTCTCTCTCTCTCTCTCTCTCTCTCTCTCTCTCTCTCTCACACACACACACACACACACACACACACACATACACACACAACACACACGAACATATACACAAACAGGTGCGCTCAAGCACACACACACGCACACACG
>CM031610.1:75862152-75872152 GCA_018398815.1 Conus ventricosus | reverse complement strand
CCCAATCCCCAGAATGACCTAATTAATCAGTCTAACTTACTCGGAACCTCATTGTGGTACTCCCTTCCAAATACATCAAACAAATCCTTGTACCACAACTTTCCAAAAACCTTACCTTAACCCATCTTCTGCCGTAAAAAATTAAAAAAAAAGAAACATAAATAAAAATAAAATAAAAAAAACCATAAGTAAAACCAAGTAATCTCAAAGCATAAATCAACCCATTTTCATGTACTTAAAACCAATTTGTCTTTTTCAAAAAAAATTTCTTTCTTCATTTTTTCATGTATCAAGTATCTTGATATATATATATTATATATAAATATATACTCAAGGCATAAAAAACGCGAAAAAATAGAGACAGTGCACGATTGATCACATTGTGAACAGGACCGTAAGCAATGCGATGGCACGTGTATCATTACAGTACGTGGAGTCTTGGCCGGTTGTAACCTCGTAAACAGTGGGTGATGTTGCCGGTCAGCGTTTTTTCGCAACGAAGAGTGCATTGCCATGAGACTCCTACGCCACTCATCAATGTGAATTGCAACTCAATGTGGCCCCCACTGTGGGCTATAAATTTCCAAACCCCAAAAGTTTCCAAATCATCCTTCCTAGAGGCGCCAACCATAATGCCGATACTTTCTCGTCAAGATCGTTTGCATAGCCATAAAAAAAAAAAAAATTTTGGGGGGGGGGGGCAACTCAGGCCGGGTTCTAATGAGCAGGTCGCCTTATCGCATTCGGAGTCCCATTTCCAACCGTCTATCGCCTTCTGGACCGCTTTCATAGCAAGAAACAAACCACTGATGACAGACCGAGGAGCGGCAGACCGAGGGTCACCACAGCAGCCACAAGACCGCCATCATTCTTCGTCACATCGACGGGAGCCTTACAAACCGCTGCCAACACAGCCAGGAACACCGTCGGCAACCATGGCAGCCAATCAGCAACAGGACCGAAGCGTCGCCGACTGACCACAGTTGGTCTCCAATGCAGGCGTCCAGGCCCCGGCGACCTATCCTGACACTCCAGCATGCCAGAACCGTCTGCAGTGGGCACAGAATCCACGTGCAATTGGCGCCATCGGGACTGGGGCCGAGTCCTCTTCAGTGATGAAAGCCCGGTTCTGCGTCGAGACACAGGCGATGGCCGCATCCGGGATCAGGAAAAGCGGGGGAACGCTTCAAGATGCCAACATCACCGAAAGGGACCCATAGGGTGGTGAAAGCATCATGATCTGGGGGCCTATCGCATAAATCGCCGTATTGGCCAGTCATCTTCCAAATGTGGTCCAGGACGTGGTAACGGGTCACTACTGCTGTTCATTACATCGACCAAGTTCTGAGGGGCCACCCACATCCTGCTCAATTTCCACGGCATCCACAAACCTGTTTCCAGCAGTACAACGCAAGGCCGCCGCACACCTGCCCTCGTGCCTACGCAGAACTTCCTGAGGCAGAACAACATCAATCTGCTGCCTCACCCAGCCCGTTCTCCACGAACCTTAACCCAATAGAGCATTTTTTCTGGGATGCCCTTTCCGAGGCAGTTGAAAACCAGCTCAACGACCCCAGACCCCAGACAGCAGCTCGAGCTTGCAGTGCTGAGGGTCCCAGGTAGTGGTGGCAATCCCCCCAGAGGCAGACCAACACTCTGGTTGGCGTCTCGAATGTACCGCAGTGCACAGCAGTGATCAATGCACGAGTGGTCACAACACCAGATACGACATTCTGCTGTTTAACACAGGGTCAAGGTCAAGTTATGTGACCTTATTTCTTATCAAACCAAATATCTTTGAAGACACTTTTGCGGTGTTCCGGATTTGCTTTTTTCCTCACTTTCTATAACCAGTTCAAAGGAATCGGTAGCCAAATTACAATCAAAATTGGAAGTACAGGTTTGGTTTCGCGTTATTTTATGCCTCTAGTAATATAAATATATCACCAGTGTGTGTGATGTAGTAGAATGTATTAATATGTGTTTAGAATATAATGTACCGTGTGCGCATGTATGTTAATGTTGTGTGCGTGTAGGTATGTATGTACAAGAATGTGATATGTATTTGTATGGAATATACATACATATATATATATATATATTATTTATAGTATATATATATCAATATATATATATATATATATATATATATATGTATGTGTGTGTGTGTTGTGTGTGTGTGTGTGTGTGTGTGTGTTGTGTGTGTGTATGCATATATGGTTGTGGTATATATATGGTGTGCATATGGATATATTCTTATGAAAATGATTATATGATGTAGTTCCCCTTTTTTCACTCTCGCTCTCTCTCTCTCTACTCTCTCCTCTCTCATCTCTCCTCTCTCTCTCCCCACCCTCCTCTCTCTCTCCGGGTCTCTCTCCTTCTCTGTTCTGTCTCTGTCGTGCATGTGTGCGTGCGTATGTTCCGAAATCCGTACATATCTTTTTGTCATGTTCATTTAACTGTCTGATTTTATACAGGCTAATTATTGTACGTTTTTTTAGTACAGTTCCATTTCAAATCTTACATCTCATGCTGTTTTCCCCTCTCCCTTCCATCCTCTCTTCTCTCTCTCTCTTCTCCTCCCATTCCTCCTTCTCTCTCCTTCTCTCTCTTCTCTCTTCTCTCTCTCTCTCTCTCCTTTTTTTTTTTCTTTCTCTCCCCCCCCCCCCCCAATGCATCTCACTTTGCTTAATAAGTTCTACGTATTTTCATTTATGCCTTGCGAAAAATGAATCATTGTGGTGACCTTGGCTCTCTCCTCTCTCTCGTCTCTCTCTCTCCTCACTTCTCACTCCGTCTCTCATCTCTCCTCCTCTCTCTCTCTCCCTCTCTCTCTCTCTCCTCTTCTCCTCTCTCTCTCTCTCCTCTATTCGTGCAAACGTGCCGTGGTATTTTGTGTTTCAAAAAATATTACGCACTTTGTCATATTCACTTTCCACGCTGTCTGTTTTCATCCAGCCAATCATGTACGATTTATTACACTTACATATTTTCCCAGCCCACCTCACTCACACCCTACCCCCGCTCTCTCCTTCCTCATCATTATTATTATTCTCCATTTTTATTTATTTTATTATTTTTGTTATTATTATATGTTTTGTGTTTGGTTTATTATTATTCTAATTTTTTGTTTTGTTTTCATTTATCTTCTATTTCATTTGATGTTCCCTATTTATTACATGACCGCGGGGCTTGCTTCTTTGATTTCTTACTTAATTGATTTCACTGCATGTTGTAGTCCCTACCAGGGCGAGACCTGGATGTAAAAAAAAGCACGTTATGCGTATCTTTAGCCTCGAAATAAAGAAATTTGTCTGTCTGTCTGTCTCTCTCTCTCTCTCCCTCTCCTCCTCTCCTCTCTTCTCTCTCTCTCTGCCGCCGTCTCTCTCTCACTCTCACTGCCGCTCTTCACATCTCACTTTGACTCTCTCTCCTCTGTCCCTCTCTCTCTCTCCTCTCTCTCTCTCTCTCTCTCTCTCTCTCTCTCTCTCTCTCCTCTCTCTCTCTCTCTCACTCTCTCTCCCTCTCTCTCCTCTCTCTCTCTCCGTTCGTTAACTACGGCTGCGTTTCGATGGATATGTCGCTTAATTAATAAAAGTAAAATTTTGAGGTAGTGTATGAATGGTAAAGACGAAAACAACAAAGATGGGGGAAGGTAATAATAATGGCTACTCTCTCTTCTTCTCTCTCTCTCACCTCTCTCTCTCTCCCTCCCTCTCTCTCTCGCTCTCTCTCTCTCTCTCTCTCCCCCTTCTCTCTCCTCCTCATCTCTCTCTCTCTCTCTCTCACACACACCCACACACACACACACACACACACTACACACACACACACACACACGCACGACACACCACACACATCACACACACACACACACACACACACACACACACACACACACACACACACACACACACAGCATCACATATACACGTACCAATCCTGAACAATAAATGATATAATTATTGATGCAGGAATTTATTGCTGCTTACTGCTATTGATTGTTCGTTTCTCGTTTTTGCCTTATAACCACATCATATAAATGGCAAAGAAAGAACAAATGTAGATATTATTGATGCATTGTAATTGTACTTAGTTTATTATTCTTACAGTTTTGTTTATGTTAATCTTTTATACAAAAGGACTGTATTTCCTCTCTCTCTCACATCTCTCTCTCTCACTCTCTCCTCTCTCTCTCTCATCTCACTCTCGCTCTCATCTCTCTCTCTCTCCTCTCTCTCCCCCCTTCGATAGGAGGATCGCTATTCCATATATCTGTGTGTGCTAACGCTTTTCTTCTTTTAATCAATTTCTTTAATCCTTGTTGTTGTTAAAATCGTTTCTTTTTCCGTTTAAAGTCACTACGCCTGAACTGTTAAGCATAAAAACTTTTAATGTTGTTAATATATGGGTGTTTGTTAAAAGTTTTGTTAGTTTTCGTCGCTAGTCATACTTAGTTCCCTTAATACGGGGCAAGGGCCGGAAGAAAAAAAGCAAGTGTTTGCTTATCAGTTACCCTTGAATAAAGATTATCATCACATCATCATCATCTCCCTCTCTCCTCTCACTCGTCTCTTCTCTCTCTCTCTACGCCTGCCGTCTCTCTAACACTCTCTCTGCCGCTCTCCTCTCACTTGACTCACTCTCTCTGTCTCTGTTCTCTCTGTCTCTCTCTCGACTCACATCTCTCCTCTCCTCTCTCTACTCATCTTCTCTCTCTCTCTCTCTCTCACGCCGCCATCTCTCTCTCACTCTCCTCAGGCCGATCTCTCTCTCACTTTGACTCTCTCTCTCTCTGTCTCTCTGTCTCAGTCCTCTCTCTCTCTCTCTCTCCTCCTCTCTCCTCTCTCTCTCTCTCTCTCTCCTCTCTCTCCATCACTCTGACTCTCTCTTTCTCTCTCTCTCCCTCTCTCTCCCTCTCTCCTCTTCTCTCCTCTCTCTCTCTCTCTCTTTCACTCTCAGACCTACATTGTGTTTCTAAAAAAAAAAATAAAAAAATAAAAAAATAAAAAACTTTCTTTTACCTGCGTTCGTTGGATGTGGACAGATTGAGAGCGCTCCATATGTCAACCATTTGTGCCAAACAACTTGGACCTATAGACAATTTAAACTGATTATCAGCATATATATGTGTGTTCAGATACATATGAGTGGAGATTTGTGCTGCAACGATACAGGAATTTGTGCTTTTTAGTCTTGCAGTACTTCGTCCAGTACCAACCAGACAGCAATTAGTTGAGTGTCACATTAAAATTTGTAAGTGCATTCACCCTCAGTCAACCTATTTCCGAACCACTGCGCTGTGGTACCTAATCTACCATTTTGTTAGATTGATTTTTCTCTTGTTTTTTGTTGTATGTTGTTATTGTTGCTGTTTGTTGTTGTTGTTGTGTTGTTGTTGTTTCATTATTTATTTACTATTTTTATACGTGTCCCTGTCTTCCTTCCTCCCCTTCTTTTTGTTTTTTTTTCCTTTTACTTGTGCAATCTCAGGACATAAAATGACCACAAACCAGAAACTCATGGCCATCGAGGAGTGGACTGAGAATTTGCCATTTAAATATCAATAGTGCGAGTCAGTAAGAATTCTCTGATATTCGACCCTGATATCGAACCACCAAAAGCCATTCCATGTACTGGTCTCTCCGAATCAATACTAAATACCTACATTAGTGATAAAGATGTAGCAGTCCCAGGTTATAATATCGGTCGAAAAGATACCCCTACTAAGACAAAAGAGACAGGTCTTTTAGGGTAATGTCAGTGAATCTCTTTTCAACATCAAGAGACTTTCCCACCTAGAACAGCATGACGAAGAACAGTGTGGATACAAATCACACTGAACATATCACGATCCATTTTAATATCGGGTTTTGCTATCGGAACCCAGCAAAAGAGTCAGCTGGACTGATAAATTTGATCTATGATGACGCAGTTTCCCTAGAATGTAAAGAGATTGTTTTACTCGGTGACTTCAATGTAGATCTTTTGAAATCAAACCAGCCAATGGACCAAACGATAAGTGTGTTGAATTACAACAGATATCAAAACACCCACCAGAGGTGACACCAACTTCAAAGACAATCATTTACCATATTGCTATATCACAAATTGGAAAAATAACATACTATAAGCTTGTGTACCAGTCATCTCTTCTACGGATCATTACCCGGTGTGTGTTACATGGACTAAACATTGAGTGAAAATCCCAAAACCAGGGCCACAAAAACCATAACCTATCGTTGCTTCTCAAAATTTAACGAACAAAACTTTTTGCTTGATTTAATAACCAGAAACTTAATAACAGTATACAATTGCTGATCCAGATTCAGCGATTGACTTATGGATCGAAATTTTTACAGAAGTCAATATCAGACATGCTCCGTTTAAAACACACTCAGAGTACAGCATAGTCCAAACCACCGTGGTAACACGAAAGAAATTACAGGAGGCGTGCTACCTTAGAGACCTTTAGAAAGAACAATGCTATGAAGAAGAATCAAATCACTAAGAAATGCAATAAACCTCCCAGAAGCGCAGGGAAAAAACTACATACTAACGCGAGTTATTAACTTTTCAAACAAAATCCAAAACTGGTTTGGCAACAATAAACCAGCTTAACAACAACATTCTTCTTCAAAAATCAACTGTTATCAAAGTATTTCTGCTGACCAACACCATAAACACTCCACTTTCTCTACCATTCCAGATACAGTTAGTTACTAAACTGATCATACAAGCTCTAATGAACTTTAAAGAACTCCATCAATTTTGTCACGACCCAACAAAATTTTCACGTCTGAACTACACATTCGCACTCATAACTGTGCATCGAGGTGTATCAGTTACCTACTTCATCTCAAACAGTCAGGACACGTGGACTAGATGGCAGAGATGCAAAATACTGAATACCTCGGCTCTCAGTAATACTGGACCCGATTAACGTATATCTTTAATCTGTGCATTAGATAAAAAGATATTTCTAATGCGTTCAAAAAAGCAAAAGTTATACCCATACATAAATCGGGGGTGTGATAATACTGACCTTCAAACTACAGACAAATATCAATCTTATCTATCCTTTCCAAAACCTCTATAAAAAGCATTAAATAAACACAAACCTTCATCACTTCAACAAGTACGATTTGCTCCCATCCCGGACAGTCTGGTTTCAGACAGAAACTGTCCTGCCATGCTGATTAATCAATCTTTTAGAATGTGTGGCTTATTAATATTAATAAAAACAGATATGTGGTGTCTTAATTCTTTGATTTTAAAAAAGCATTCGATGTCATTGAACCACAATCTCATTATTCGAAAACAGGAGATATACGTCTTTTCAAAATCCGCCCTTATCCTTCTAAAAATCATACATCACAAAACGACAACAATGCGTCCTTATCGGGGACGCTGTCTCTTCTATAACAACTCTTAATATGGCTTCCACAAGGCACCAATTTTAGCCCGCTACTCTTCGCAATCTACATTAATGAACCTACCCCTACATGTGAGATCTACAATGCGGACCTCTTTGCAGCTGAACACCAACAATTCAGCCCAGCCTAAGACCTTCCAATTCTTTCAAAACATTTGCAAGAGAGTACCAACACTTGTAAAAATGGACCGAACTAAATCATATGTAACTTCCACCTCAAAAACAAAACTCATGTACATTAAACAACTAGAGCAAAAAAACAAAAGCTCACCAATGATTTCCCCCCTATACACCTCAATAATGTACCTTGTGAACAAGTCACTCATCATAAAGTATTAGACTAATAATTGACAATAGTCTCAGCTGGAATCCCCACATAACGTGTTACTATGCAAAAAGCTCTCCCAGAAAGTCTATCGCTCACCAAAATCAAACACTTTCTTGACCTTCATATCACGAAAAATTTTTTTTCCATGCTCATTATACAGTCTCATGTTGAATATGCATCGACCTAAATGGGATTCTGCAAGTGCAAACACACAAACCATTGGTTCAGCCCCCCCCCACACCCCTACTTAAACGAGCGCTCAAACTAATCCTTCTGAAGAAAACTAGCCTCGAAAGCTCTATTAGAAACATCTCCCATTCTTCCATTCAGCCAGAGATCTCAAATACAACAAGGCTAATGATGCCACAAGTTCTGACCGGGAATGCTCCAACAACTTTAATGATACGATTCCACAATCTCAAGTCTCGTCGAGAAACTCCCCCACAGACTCCAATCCCAATCCCCAAATTGGACCCTTTTAAATCAAGTCTAAACGAACTCGTGGTCGGAACTTCTTTGTGCACTTCCCTTCCCGAATACATCAAACAAATCCCTTGTACCACAACTTTCAAAAACACTTACCATACCCCATCTTCCAGCGGTAAAAAATAATAAAAAAGAAACATAAATAAAAAATTAAAATGAAAAAACCATAAGTAATCCCAGTAATCTCAAAAGCCTAAATCATCCCATTTTCATGTTCTTAACCAATTTGTCTTTCTAAATATTTTTCTTCTTTTTTTTCATGTAACAAGTATCTTGGATATCTAATATATATATATATATCACCAGTGTGTGTGTATGTATGTAGTCATGTTTGTATGTAGTTTTATGATTGTAATATATAGTATGTACTAGTAGCGCATGTCAGTGTATTGTGTGCGTGTATGTATGTAGACATGAATGTGTTGTAATATGTATATGTAATGGAGGTATGAATTATATATAAATATATCTATATATAATATATATATATAAATATATAAAGATATATATATATATTATATAATATAATATATATGTGTGTGTGATTATGTGTGTGTGTGTGTGGATGTGTGTGTGTGTGTGGTGTGAGTGTGTGTATGCATATGTGGGGTGTGTGGTATCTATATGAGTGTGCATATGGATATAATCATATGAAAAATGATTATATGTTGTCCCCTTTTTTCACTCTCTCTCTCTCTCTCTCGCTCCTTCCTCTCTCTCTCCTCTCTCTCTCTCTTCCTCTCTCCTATCTCACTCTCTCCTCTCTCTCTCTCTCACGTCTGTGCATGTGTGCGTTGTGTATGTTTCCGACTTCCGTACATAATTGTCATGTTCATTTAACTGTCTGATTTATACAGGCTAATATTGTACGTTTTTAGTACAGTTTCCATTTCAAATCATTACATCTCATGCTGATCCGACCCCTCTCTCCCTTCCATCCTCACTCTCTCTCTCTCTCTCTACTCCTCTCCTCTATTCCTCTCTCTCTCTTCTCTCTCTCTCCTCTCTCTCTCTCTCTCTCTTTTTATTTTTTTTTTCCTTCGCCCCCCCCCCCCCCCCAATGTCATCTCCCTGATTAATACTTTCTACAAATTTTCATGCCTTGCGAAAAAATTGAATGCATGGGTTGGCCTTGCTCTCTCTCTCTCTCTCTCTCTTCCCTCTCTCTAGCTCTCTCTCTCTCTCTTCTCTCTCTCTCACTCTCTCTCTCTCTCTCTCTCTCTCCCCCCTCTCTCTCTGTGCGTGCAAACGTGCTGTGTATTTGGTGATCAAAAATTGTACGCAACTTTGTCATATTCACTATCACACAGTCTGTTTTCATACAATGCCAATCTTGTACGTTGTAGTACACTTACCTATGTTTCCCCAGCCCACCTCACTACCCTACCCCGCTCTCTCTTCCTCTTCTATATTATTATTCTCAATTATATTTTTTTTATTTTTTTTTGTTAATATTATATATTGTTGTTGTTTTTGTTTATATTATTCTTATTTTTTGTATTATGTTTTCATCTATCTTCTATTTTTCATTTGATGTTCCTGCTATGATTACATGACCAGCATTGCCTGCTTCTTTGATTTCTTACAATAATGATTTCACTGCATGTTGTAGTCCCTACCACGAGGCGAGGACTGTATGTAAAAAAGCACGTTAGTGCTTCACTATTTATCCTCGTAAATAAAGAAAATTTTGTCTTGTCATTGTCTTGTCTCCTCTCTCCCTCCCCCTCCCTCCCCCCCCACCCCTC
>CM031610.1:75848559-75853652 GCA_018398815.1 Conus ventricosus | reverse complement strand
TTTCAAACGGTTGTATACTTTTTAAACTAAACTTAGAAAGTAGAACTTTTTTCATTAAAACAAAGAAGCATAATTAACACACAAAAACGTGCGCACACTAACACACACACACACACACACACCCCCACACACCCCAACACACACACCCCAACACACACCCCACACCACACACACACACACACGCACACACAACACCCCGGGGATGACTGAAAAACCCAAAATTATTGTCGTTTAAAATAAAGGGTTTGTATGAATTTAAAAAAAACATTATAAAACAGGTATGAACTTTTTTATTAAAAGCAAAAAAGCATAATTAACACACAAAAATACGTGCGCACACATACACGTACACACACCACACAAAACCCCCAAAACACCCCACACACACACACACACACACAACCACACACAAACACCAACAACACACACATTTACACACATACACACCACACACACCCCACAAACCCCGCATTACAAAATACAAAAAATCAACATTCAATAAAACACACCCATCCCCTAATATACTAAAACTTACACATCGACACACGCTACACCGCCCCACACACACGCCACACACACACCGCGCCCCACACCATGATGACAAAACCAAATTCTTGTAATTTAACTCAAGGTTGTATGACATTAAGAAAAAATTATGAACAAATATGAACGTTTTTCATTAAAGCAAAAAAGATATTAAACACACAAAAAACGTGCCCAAAACATAACACCACACACACACAACACACAACACACAAACACAAACACACACCACACACACACACCCACAAAAAAACACACACACGACTACAAAACACAAAAACACACAACGACAAACACACCACTTACATAAAAACCAAAACACCACCAAACAAACCACCCACCCCCAAACCAACACACACCGCCCCAAAAACCCCCCCCCCCCACCCCCCCCCCCCCCCCCCCCCCCCCCCCACACACACACCCACACACCAACACACCAAAACCACACCCCCGCACGCACACACACACACAAAATTTTCATATCGAGCATTTTCACACAGCATTCACTTCAAAAACACATTTTTCACCACACATACACGCGCGCGCGCACATACAACCACGCTCACACAAAACCCCCACACACACACACACTGACTGACTGAAACCAAATTTATTGCAGTTTAAACTAAGGGTTGTAGACACACACACACACCCCCAACACACACACACACACAACACCACACACACCCACACAAACACCCCGCACAATCAAAAAAAAAAAAAAATTCTCCCAAATTTTTTACAACCCTGTCCCCCTTTACACCTCCCCCCCCCCCCCCCCCCCCCCCAGCCAGGAGCGACGGGATCAAGAGAGATCAGCGCAGAAACGGCGCATAAAAAGGGTTTGGAGCTGGTCTCGGTACCATTGTGTCGGAAGAACGGCCGTATAACACCGAATTGGATAACATAGTACCAACACAGGAGGAAACATAAAGCCGATTGAGATGTGTGCAGTGCATACCAATACGCTTGGGGTGTTTGCTTTCCCGATCTGTAGGGGGAAAAACAGCGGGGGCCCAGAAACCACCCGTCGGACATCGACACAAGTTGGAGAAGTAAGACAAAAATTTCGCTGGTTTTAACGGGAATGGTTTAAGGGGTTATGCGTTACTCTTACAGAGGACAGGTGCAGAGACGATTCCGAGATCCCACAGAAAACAAGCTTTTGGAAAGGGCGTTCCCTAAACGGATGACGTGGGTTGTGCTGTGGGAATCAGACGACGTCGTTCTAGAAAATTCCTGCGTCGTGTTGGAAGACAAATGCTTAATTTTGTTTTTACAAGCAAAAAAGACACATTCATCGGGGGAATGTTTAAATTGGCCCTGCCTTCGGGAAAAAAAACGCAGCGGCAACCCAAACATGCAGAGACCCAAGAGTGCTCGGCGCCCGCCGCTGTCCCCGGGGTGATCCGTTTTTTCCCGTTTGACCGGTTACAGACTGACAGTGAATCCCCGTGACATTTTTTCGTTCCGAATTCGTCTGAAAGTGAAAGAAAAGGACATTGCTGTGGTTTCCTGTTAATTTAAATCGAAATTGGTCGCGTTTTGTTGTTTTCCTGCGTCGATTTGCTTAAAGGGTTTTACAGCCTAACTATTTTAAATTTGTTCGTTCGTTCGTTCGTCCCAAACATCAAAGCAATATGCCTCAGCCCAGATAATTTTACAACAAAAATAAGCAAAACAAACACACACACACACAACACACTAAGGCCCATATTACTGGTATTTAAAACCCAATTCTGTGTGATTACAGTTATCCAATACATGGTAAAAAGGGTCATTAAAGATGGAAAATGGCTGAAATATTTTCACACACACACACACACACAACCCCACACACACCACACACACCCACACGCACACACACACACCACCACACAACCAACACAATCACCCCACCCCCCCCTGACACCCCCCAAACCCTTCTTTCCCTTCCCCCTTTTCCTCTTTTACCGACTATGAAAAATACAATTTAGTGTCAGGGGGTTTTCTTTACTTACACCCATCAAAAGAAATTGGCGCTTCTGTGGTGTTTGATTCTAAAAACAAAATCTGAAAACGTCCCTTTTAATTTTTAAAAACAGAATTCGCGTTTTTATTTTGATATTGCTTTAAAAATTATCAGAGAATTACAAATAATTGTCAAAAAATTTAAAGATGAAAACGATTGTGATAATAGTGTTTAACATAAAAGAAGAAGAAAAATACAATTCTATCATTATTATTATTTATCATATCATCATTATTATTATTTTCATTTTATTGTTTTGTTGTTGTTGTTGTTGGTCGTGTGTTATTCTGTTTTACAGACGTGTTGGGGGATCAAAGGGGAAGGATTGAGAATCGTCACAGTGGGTTTAACCACTGCGCCTTGCCCTGGCGATTCTGACCTCGGATAAAGGGCAAGGGCAAGGCGTTTTCCACGTAAGGTAAAAAGATCGAAAAGGACGAACGCCTGCGTCGTAATTTTTGGGGAAGTACCTAAATTCCCCCGTCACCGGGCCCTGGTAACCCTTTTGTCTGATTGTCGTGTGTGTTGTGTGTGTGTGTGTGTGTGTGTGGTGTGTGTGTGTGTGGGGGGGTTTTTGGGGGGGCCCTGCTGTCTGTCTGCTCTCTGTTCTTGTCTCTGTCTGTCGTTGTCTGTTGTCTGTCTGTCTGCGTCTCTCTCTCCTTCTTCTCTCTCTCTCTCTCTCTCTCTCTCTCCTCTCCTCTCTCTTCTCTCTCCTCTTCTCTTTTCGTGTTGTGTTGTGTGTGTGTGTGTGTTTGGTTGTGTGTTTTGGTGTGTGTGTGTCTGGTGTGTTTGTTGGGGGGAGGGGGTGTCTGTCTCTGTCCTGTCGTCTCTGTCTGTCTCTGTTTTCCCTGTTCTGTTTTTCTTTCTCTCTTTTCCCTTTTCTTCTTCTTCTCTCTCTCTCTCTCTTCTCTTCTGTATGATGTATGTATGTATTGTTGTGTCTGTCTTTTGTCTTTCGTTTTTCCTTGTCTCTGTTCTGTCTCTGTCTGTCTGTCTGTCTGTCTGTCTTCTTGTCTGCGCTGTCTGTCGTCTCTCTCTCTCTCTCTCTCTCCTCTCTCTCTCTCTCTCTCTCTTCTCTTCTCTCTGTCTGTGTGTGTGTGTGTCGGGTGTGTTTTGGGGGGGGAGGGGGTTTTCTGTCCTGTCTCTGTCTGTCTCTGCTGTCTCTGTTGTTCTGCTCTCTGTCTTGTCTCTTTCTCTTCTTTCTTCTCGTCTCTCTCTCTCTCTCTCTCTCTTCTCTCTTCTTCTCTCTCTCTTCTCTCTCTCTCTCTGTTGAAATTTGATTAGTATGTATGTTGTTTGTATTGTGTGGTGTGTTGAGGAGAGAGAGTGAGAAGACGACAAAATCACGCAACTTTTAACAAACACCCAGTCGAACAAACCAAAGGGAAATTTCCCCCTTTTTTTTAATAATCAAACGTTTTATTAATATGTAAAAATTTTTTTCACTTTAGCCCGCGTGATCACACTGACATGTCCAGCCCTTTCGTCAAACCCAAAAACCTACAGCCGGTTTTTGACCCTTTTCAATGGGGAAATAGGATACAGCGATTTCACACTTGACGAAGAGGACTGATGGGGAAATTCCCTGCCGGAGGACGTATGTGGGGTGGCAAAACTGATCAGTTTTAACAAAAACTCAAATATTGTTTGCACAAAAAAAAAAGTGGCAAACGAAACAAACAAACCCGAGCTTTCGACCTCTTATTTTTCCAGAAGATACAAAACAATTAGGACAAAGAAAATGAACGAGCAGTCCTATCTTCAATCATTCAGCGCAAGATTGGCGTTTTAATGAAAAAATGTTTTGTCTTTTTGATTCGTTTGTCCACGGTTTTGTTGTTTTTGTTGGGGTTTTGTTTGTTTGTTTTTTGTTTTGGTTTTTTTTTTTCTTTTTTTTTTTTTTTTTTTTTGAGGATCGCAACATTTATTTTAGATTGTTTTTTTTCCCCCCGCAGTGTCCACTTTGCAACCCGACAGTTTGGGTTGGTCTTGGTCTCACCCTCCCCGGGGGCCCCCATGTCGTTACTCCCTTTCCCCCTTTGGCTGGCCCCTCGGCACGCCACACCATAATCTTTGCAGTGTTGCGAGCTTTTCCTGTTGCAAGAGAAAGTTTGTTGGAATTTAAAACTTACAGAAATCTTCTCTGTCTGTTTTCTGTCTGTCTATCTTTTTGTCGTCTATTGTCTGTTGTTCTCTGCTCTGTCTGTCTGCTGCTGTCGTCTGTCTCTCTCCTCTCTTCTCCTCTCTCTCTCTTCTTCCTCTCCTTTTCTGGGAAGAGGGAAAATGTCCGGAAAAACAGGAAAATACCGATTCTAAACTCACCCCAGCCCTACCAGGTTGGGGGAGGGCGACCCGAATCGGTGTTTTCCTGTTCTCGACAATAAGACTTCAAAACCCCCCAAAAAATAACGAATATCTACCAACAAAGTAAAAAAAAAGAACCACACAACACAACACACACACCACACACAAAACACACAACACACACACACACACACGACCGCACGCACCCCGCTGGCGCGACACACACACACACACA